>OY856411.1:1176342583-1177552583 GCA_963693085.1 Alisma plantago-aquatica | reverse complement strand
TTGACCTAACTTAAAAACATAATTATAGATGTCCATTATACAACCTTGTGCTCCTACCTATATTCTCAGGGTAAGGACACAAGGTTTGGTGTCCTAATTTAGTTGTAAAGATAGGGAAGAGTGTGTTTAAACAAGGGTCGGCTCTTTGTGATGGCCTTGAGGTCCCATATAAATAGGGTTAACTCTTGATGTATAGTTTCATAGTCCCTCATGCTGAAATAGGATAGCTAATCTTGAGCACCCTCACAAATCCCTTCTTTGAAAAGCTAGTCATAGGTCTTACAATATTGTTGGTATAATGGAAATGAACATAAAACACGCTTGCATGTTAGTAAAAAAGTTTTTGATCATGTTGCCTCTTTTTTATTATATAAAGTTTTTTCAAGCAATATATGTTCTCTTAAACCTATGATTTTATATGTTTGTATATCATACTCAACACAATTTTGCTGGCCACATGTATACTTTAATGTACTTGTAAGACCTTATAATGCCAAAATATTATTTATATGCACATATCAGTTGTATTCTGAGGCATACTTGTTATTTCCTTTTATTGGGTGTTATTATTAAAACCACTCAGAAAGATCGCATACACCATCTAGATTTAAGGATAGCTTGGAAAGGTCAAGTTGACCTCTACACCTAGGGTTATGTAATTAATAGATGTATCCCATTTCTTTTGTTGACCATCTTTTATGGTGAGGATATTTATATATTAAATATTTGTAACTTTGTAATAGTATGTTCATGTTGTTTCTTAATCTTTTTGTCTATAATTAATACCATTTGTGAAATAGCATAAACTTATTCCTTTACTTCATACTTGGTACTTTGTTTTGAATTGGATGGTTTTATTCTTCAATTAAGTAAACAATGGATCCCTTCTCAGGTCCCACTCTTTTGAATTAACCCAAATATTGATGTGGATTGAACAAACTTAATATATTATAAATCAAGCTTAATAACATGAATGTGTTCACTTTGATTTATATTGTATAAAGATTTGATAGATTACTTTCTAAAGGAATATATTATATATACAAATTGATAGAGTAACTAGATATATCAATCTAGGAATATGATTTTTTATTATGTTAGATCCACCTTATTTTCATTCATTGAAAGGTCAAAACAAGTGATATTGGAATCAACATCATACTTCTTTTCCTATAAAGATAGGGAATTAAACTATAAAAGGATATAGGGATAAAAACAACTTACGTCTAAAGGACACAATCTATTATATTTTAGAAATATATTAATCTCCCAAAATTGCTTGTAAAAAGTAGTGTTATAAAACTTTGTTCCTACTACAAAAAAAAGGAAATCAGAAAGATATGATCTTTAGGATGAGAAAAACTAGCTAAAATAAAAAAGAATTCACATAGAAATGGAACCATAATAAAAGTGGGAGAGGAACACAACCATGTATGTGTCACTTCACTTCTAGCACACACAGGAATATTTTGAGTAACAAACTATACAATAATTAGGTGGAAATAATTCAATAGATTGTAGATGCCCATTTATGTGAAAAATCTTTGCAAGCAATGTCCTAGATTCTACCAAAGTAGTCGATAAATGGTTTGGTTAGTTCTTAAACTTATCGTGATATGATCAATATATCATACTGAGGTGCCCCCACAAATCTAGATGGCATATGAAAGAGGTCACAACCAATTAATGGTTTTTTTATAGATGCATCATGTACTAACACAATTATGAAAACCCATTATCCCAGTCAAAAACTAGACCAAGATTGAACTAGAGTTGTAGCTTTCTGTTTTACAAATCCCCTAGTGAGAAAATGGATTTTTTGATGTTGCAGTTCAATCATAGTAAGATATGTGTTCTACTTGGTCTTACTAAGTCATTTTCCAAACATGACTTTTCGTTGGTTTGTATGGGTGCCTACAAAGCACAAAGTTTGTATGTGCACACTCGTGGCATGCACTAGAAAAACAAACTTAACAACCCTCATCTAGTCAACAACAATATCATTGAAAAGAAAAACCCAATTAACCCAAGGACATTCAATGTGATGACCCCCTCTCCCTATTATCTTCCATTGAAGGAAGACCGAAAGGGAAAGGATCATCATCAAAATTTCAAGGATCTATAATTAAAAAAATACCAACAATGATCAATAATTTCGAAGCATAACATTATTGATAACAAAAGGAAGATAAATGTCCCTCAAAGGAGTTACATAAATTTTAAAGGAAAAATACTACATGAGAGGAAATACTAATACTAACTAACCATCTAATCCTCCTGGTGGCTTTAGCTTAATATCTTAGATGCATTCATTTGGATCCCCATATATTCAATCATTAAGTATATAAGCTATTAAAAATAGTAACAAAAAAATGTATAACAATCAGTTAATTGCACATTTCAAACTTGTATTTTTACTTTACTTTTCTAACTCATATTTCTCATGCCCCCTGGGGTGTATTTTTCCCTTCATCTATCATTGAAATTAAATGATTTACCCTTGGTAGGTTTAACATTGGGTTAAGATTATCGTGGTACTTATATGTGATACACATAGCAAATTATATTTGAATTGGAATTGAATAAACATCCAATCAGTTTAGGCATATGATCAAACATTCAAAAACATCCATAAAGCATCAACAGTCAATCAGAATGATTACCCATAAAGTAAACACACACTTTTCAATGAAGAAACCATGCAATAATAATCCAAGCACTTCAAGGTGTATGCCATCCAAAAGACATAATCCAAACAATCTAGAAATTACCACATAAAGATATGGTATTATAAATTGACTCACCTTATAGAGATTAGGTCCTAGTCTTGATCCTACTGTCTTGGTTTGGGGTAACATATAGGGTTATGTATCCAAACCCCTAAGTTTCTTAGGCTAGGGGTCCATTAATTAGGCAACCCTAGATGTACATTAATAATAGACTAGACTTAAAAAGATCTCAAGATTTCATTGTGACTCAATAAGATTAGATTATATCACAATGTATATCTATTCAATAAGTTCAACAATTTATTTATCAACATTAGGGTTCACACATAGTCATTTCTTTATATTCATGTATCAAAAAGTGATTTTTGAACTAAAAGTGTAATTAGGTATTTAAACTATTATATTTGGATTCTACGGGATTTTCTAATAAATTGATCTGTAGATTCACTATAATATGATCTATCATTTAGCTCTAGTGTTATTATACAACAAACACATATTGACCCATGGCAAAGAGCCATGTCGGCAATTTACCTTACCATAATCCAGTGCATGCTGACACTTTGAGGGTGTCCAAAAAGACTATATAGCCCTCGCTTCTATGAGCTTAATTGTCATGTACTTGTGGGTAATAAGTTCCATTAGGCCCCAAGCTTCTTCTTCCTTGTGAGGGAGCTTCTAGCCATCGAAGTCTTACGGTCAAATGAATGATTGACCCTAGCTTCTTACCCTCGGCTACAAAATAGAAGACATTGGTTGGGTTTTACATTGCAACTCAAACCCGGTCATGCCTTTTGGGGGTTGCACAAGTGATAGAGGAGGCGTTGGTGAAGCCAGACAAGAGGAGGAAGAAGATAAGAAGGATAGAGGTGGGGTAAGGTTGCAAACCAAAGAACCATACCGACACACTTTAGTAACACTTGTTGAAGATTGGTCACCTTCTAGGAAGCTTGCACGCTCCTTTCCATGGTCAGGGATGAACTGAGAAGCTCTACCAATCTTCTCCTACACACACAGGGGGGAGGGGAGGAAGGATAAGGGGTTGGAACTATGATCGATAACTAAGTCTCATAATCATGGATTGGGGATAAACCCAATTGTCACATAATGACCTAGACCAAGTTAGGTAAAGATTTCACAACCTCCCACGCTGGAAGGGAGTGGATCAAGGGGTGGAAGTAAAGGGAGGGGGAGGTGCATCAAAGGAAGTCTCTTACCTAACTTTTAGGATTTCTTGGGAGAGTCTTGGTAGAGAGGGTGACGTACTTGCATTGAACTCTTCTTAATACCTAGGATCCAGGTCTGGGAAAAGGGGGACTGTCCCTCAAAAGATATTTATTTCATTTAGACAAAACCCTAAAAATTGAATTATTTCCATAGGTCATGTATGATCTTTAAATGATACCAAATTTGGAATTATCTTAGTTTAGTCATTATTTGACATTGGGTCAAAGATCAGGTCAAAATTGAAGTTTATTCGATATATGAAAACTTGGTTTTCAAGAAAGGTCTAGATAATTACTTCACTAATTACCTAGGCCACAACATAGATTGGAATCTTTTGGGAATTCATTTACGATCTTCTAATTCCTTCATCAACAAGTTAAAATTATGACTAATATTGAATGTGAGCACAGAGTACTAAATTCTTAATTTGTATCCCAAGGGTATATTTCTAGACTCAAAAGTAGTCCAATTGGGCTTAAATTGGATCCTAGGGCTTCACTATGTCCTTAACTCCATAGTTTAGGATTTGATTCATTATAAGTGCCTCAATTGCAGTCTCACCTTAGTATATATGCAAATAAAGCTCAATGTTACTCTATTTTCTTGAATCAAAGACTAATAACAGTCATAGGCTCAAAAATATTAATTAAAGTCACACCATTTCCTTCAATGCTCAGGTTTAATTCTTGACATAATATTTTTGAGTGTATTATTATTAAAATAAAACTTCCAAATTTTGAGGCTGTCATATTCACCCCACCTTAAAAAGAATTTTTGTCCCCAAAATTCAAAACCACTTAGGTTAAGGTGAATGAAAAATCTTATTAGCCTCATTCATTATTGGGCTAGCAATCTATCTCAACAATATTTCATCTAAATCATTATTAATGACTTTCATTGAGGTGAAAATATATCTATATATAAACTAAGGGTAGAACCATGACTATTTAAAGTGTGATCTCGCACCATCTTTTGTTGCATTATATCATCGCTTAGGTATCTACTCTACCATATGAACCATCTTTAAACCAAATTCATGAGATGGTGAGTTAAAACCTTTACAATTTAGATCTTTAATTCTATTGCAATATATTTGTTTACCTATAACTCTTGCGTATGTAAAAGGTGGTTACTAATTTTTTTACACTTAAACTAAGTTGAAATAAATATTTGGCTATAGTAAATACAAGGTTCGCCTTATTTTATGTGTAGCGATGATGCCTCCACATATTTCCTTAATGTTCAAAATTTTGATGGAACTATTTTCTAAAGTGACTCTCACACATGGATGTCTTTTTGCATCCAACGAGATCTTAAATGTCACTAACCCAAGGGAAAAGCTGATTTTCTCAGGGATCTTGAGTTTGTGCACAATTTCCTTTAGGATTTTACTTCAACCATCATTACATAAGTTTGTGTATTCTTTATATCTACATCTCATGTATCATTGTCCTTATTCATTCCCTCAAAGTTTTAGGGGTATAGATACCTTTGGAGTGATCTTCTCTTGACCCCTAGGGTCTCATCTACTTATGGAGTGTCTTTCCCTTGACCCCTTAGGCCTTATGTACACATGTATTAGCCACTATCCCAGTCCTTGTCCCTCATATACTAATGGATAGATTCCCCTAACCCCACATGCCTTATGTATTCATGAAGTGATTTCCTCATGGCCTCTTGGGTCTCATATATTATTATTGCGTTCCTACTTGACCCTAAGGTTGACTAAGGGCTCTACCTTGTATAGGGTTAACTGAGATGTTAAACCTTTATTTTGTCACTAACATTATACCTTACTTTAAGATAAGGGTGTCCCATGCCATCATGTTCCACGAGTCATCCTGAACAAGGAGATTCTATGACTGGTATGCATTGTCATAGAATTTCTCTCAACATACTACCTTGTCATTTATACATTTATCTTGGAGTTTCTCTAACTAAAGTATCGCATAATTTTGGGTGTCGAATCTACTAAAGAAAACACACCTCGTTCTTATTCTAACTAGGTGGTAGTAAGAGATTACATGCCTTATACCCATACCATCCTAACATATCCAGTTCTTTAAGTTGAGGTTGTTTTAGGATGCCTCAGTTTATCTCAATTTTTAAGACCAAACACAAGGTTTTTCAACTCATTCTTCTAGGGAAGTCCATTTTAGGGTGTTCTCTTGATTTTATTAGTAGGTTAGGATCTCTCTCCATGAACTTGACCTCATGAATTTGGATTATTCCTTCTTCATAGGTCTTTCCCCTCTCTTGGAATGACCCACAAGTTTGAACACCATTCCCTAAAAATGAGTTAAATGTCTTACGTATTTCTTTGTGTAACAACTAATCTTATATGTTTTTCATATGTACATAATTAGTTATGTGTATCCTATGTACATGTATGACTGCCACTATCTTATGTACTTACATGCATGTGTAACTATTGGTGCCTAGAATTGGTAACTAAATCAGACTACCCAAACTCATTAGAATCCTCACTCTAGGTTTTCTTGTGTAGGTATATTATTTTCCTCCACTCTTCATAAATATAACCAAGATTGGGGTTCATGTTTAGGGTTAAGGATTAACCTCTACATGATAGGGTGTTGTTTTACCTCTAGCCCACTCAAGTTTTATACATAGTTGGGTTATACCAACCCATCCCTATGTTTTTCCAGGTTTTACCCTTACAAGAGGAACATATATTAAATGAAACACCTTCATGTTTAAATTTTTAATTAACATTATATGTACTTTAATTGCAAGAGGATTTCTTAATCCTATTTCTTCCTAAAATCCTAACTCAAGATGAGGGGAGATGTGAATTCGAGATCTTAGAAAGCAAATAGATGAGAGGAGGACAAAATTTAAGATGAAGAGTCCTACATGTATTTTACTTCGAGCAAGAACATCATACTTTGTCTAGGTCAGATTTATAGTGGACCAGTAGTCCTCATTTACCAAATAGTGGTGTGGAAGAAAATCTTGCTAGCCTGTGGGTTGTGATCCTTTCTAGACACCATCGTCTTTGGAAAAATGCCTTAATAATCATGTTATGTCTATATGGAATATTCAAAACTATTTAACTATTAAAACCTAAATATTAAATATATTCTCTAATACCAATTGTGACAATCCCCTCCCCCTATCATCCATCCCTTGAAGGTGGACCAAGAGGGAAAGGATCATCATCCAAAATTCTAGGATCCAAATTTAAGAAATAACCAACAATAATCAATAATTTTGAAACTTAACATTATTTGATAATAGAAGTAAGATATATACTCCTAGAAGGAGTTATAGAAATTTTCAAAGGGGAAATGCTACATGAGAGGAAATATTAATACTAACTATTTATCCAATCCTCTTAGTGACTTTATCTTAATGATCTTTGATGCACTCATTGGATCTCCATGTCTTCAGTTCTTAAGTAAGTCAGCTAACCTAAAACGTTCACAAACAAACATGCATTTTACTACAATTCTATATTGTGTATGTGGGTGTCAAAAACATGTATATACATGGATAAGAACATATATTGCATAACAATCAATTAATTGCACATATCAAACTTGTATTTTTCAATATACTTTTTTAATTCATATCATGCCCTCTGGGGTGTATTAATTCCTCTATCAATCATTATACTTACAAGGAATACCATTGATAGGCCTAATATTGGGTTTAGATTATCATGGTATTTATATATGATACACATAGGGCATTATACTTCAACTAGGATTGAAATAAGAATCCAAGTAGTTTAGGCATCTGATCAAACATTCATCGACATTTTATATGACTGATTATCCATAAGGTAACTACATACCCTTTTAAGGAAGAAACTGTGCAATGATAGTTCACGCACTTCAAGTTGTATGCAATCCAAACATGACATATTACAAACAATATGTGAATTGCCACATGGAGATATGGTAATATAATTACAGTCAACTGGTAGGGATCATGGTTGAGTCTAGACCCTAGGATATTGGTTTGGGTCAATATAGGGTTAGGTTTATAAAATAGTAAGTTTCTTAGTTTAAGGGTCCATTGATTAGGAAATTCTATATGCACATCAATAATGCCCTAGTCTTACAAAGATCTCGATATCTAATTACAATTTACAAATATCTTGAGATCTCATTATGATTCAGTGAGATTAAATTCATAGGGTAAACGTCCAATAAATTCAACATTCTATTTATCAACATTAGGCTTTACACATAGTAATCACCTTATACTCATGCATCCAAACATATTAATTTCAATTAGAAACATAATTTGTCCTTTAAAGTATTGTATTTGGATTATACATGATTTTTTGATAAATTTGGTATGCATGTTCACTACAATTCGATTTACAATTTATTTTCCAGATTTATTACAAAACAAACACATATTGACCAATGGAAAAGTGCCACATCATAAAATTACCCTAAGATAACCCAGCATGGGCTGTCACTTTGAGGATGGCCAAAATGACTATATTTCCATCGTGTTGTGAACCAGATTGTCACACACTCATGGATCAATAAGGTCCATTAGGCCCTAAGTTTTTTCTTCCTCATGTGGGAGTTGTTGGTCATGGTAGTCCTATGGTCAATGAAAGGGTTGACCCTGGCTTCTCACCTTTGGTCGTAGAATAAAAGACCATAACTGGGTTGGGCATTGCAACTCAAACACTGTCATGTCTTTTGGGGGTGCATGGGTGACCAAGGATGTGGCATCCAACTTACAAAACACAAGATTAACTAAGCGGAAGCAAATCATTTGTAGCGGATTACTGAAAATCACTAAAAGTTAAAAATTTTTGCAAAGAGATCCAAACATAGGAAACTCTTACAACAAGAACCATAGTATAACATTTACATCCTAGTTCTAAAGTACATGACTTGTACTGCCTCTTCTCAAGGATTACAACATCAGCTGCCCTTGAACATTATATACAGACAGCATAAAACCTCGAGGCATCAAGACAAAATATCAGATAGTTTCATTAAAACACTAACTATAAACTCCAAGGATCTGAGAGTACAGAGACGACACATAGGACTTCTAACTATAAGACTTGACAGTCTAGATCTCCACCTGAGATCTCACTGCTATCTAGGCTATTGCTTTCCTTTCCCTACAAAAAAGTATCTGCTTCTTTGTCCGCGTCCACCTAAAAATGTTGGATCCCACGGGGGTGAGACAATTGTAAATTGCCCCAGTGGGAGATATAACTCTCTGCCAAAACATTGTTATTACAGTTTAAAGATATGAAATTGGGCAGGGAATAAGAAGTTTAAAGCATTCTCATCTTTGAAAGCATAGCAACTATTTATGATAGAGCAATATATCATATATTCTTTTAATAAGGAATAGGAATGACATGTATATCATTTATTCATCATATTATACCATCATATCAAACTTTTCTTGTGACACTCATTAACTTGACGTGTCACCCATGAAACATTCTTGTTTCAATCTGTTGGCCTTAACCAATCTAATAAACAGATAAGGAATTACATCTACCATGTATTCATATATCATTAATACCAATCCTGTGTTATTAATACAGGCATTGGACTACTACCAATCTTGTGTCATCATTATAGGCATTGAGCCTCTGTCAGGTATTGGACTCTTCCAAACCTGATTACACCGCCAGGCATTGGACACTACCAATCCTGATTCCACAGCCAGGCATTGGACTTTAACCAATCCTGATTACAGGCATTACACCTATGCCAGGTATTGGACTTCTCCAAACCTGATTACACTGTCAGGCATTGGACTTTAACCAATCTTGATTACACAACCAGGCAGTGGACTCTAACCACTCCTGATTATAGGCTTCATGCCTCTGCCAGGTATTGGACTCTAACCAATCCTGATTAGAGGCTTCATGCCTCTGCCAGGTATTGGACTCTTCCAAACCTGATTACACTGCTAGGAAGTGGACTTTAACCACTCCTGATTTCATAGCCAGGCATTGGACTTTAACCAATCCTGATTACATGGATCATGGAATGTAAATTCCTTTGACACATCATTGATCATCTTGATATCTCTTACTATTCTACAACTGTTCTCATGGCTCAGACAACCCATAAAGCATCTTGTCACTTCTCATTAGGCAACATCTAAACTTATGGCTCACATGGTCATTCAACATCTTATCACCTATTACTAGGCAACAAAATCATTTTGTCTCATGTAATATAATAGTAACACCATTATTCCTTTAATAGGGTTAGGGCTTACTATTCACATCACTTTGGGGTTTCTCTTATCTCATTACCCAATTTAGGGTTAGGGTTTTCCCATCTCTCATTTCTTAGGGTTTCATGCTCACATTATTAATTCAGATCTAATATATTACTTCACACCTCTAAGAGCATTCAAAGATATCATAAGCATATGCTTATGATCACTATTCTCATTATATATCATTAATGATCAACAATTTAAGGCATGAGTTCATTTCTCATCCTTATCACGGTATGATTACATCATACTCATTGATTTGGCTTAACCCCATTGTCAAAGTATATTAATCAACATTTATCACAGTACATCAAGTTCATTACATATTTATTGTAACAGTTGCATAACACACATTTCATGTGTTTCTTATCCAAGAATAGTGGATTAGAGGTTCATCAAGGAATGCCTACCCTGAAATGTTGAATGTGATATCTATCATGTCTTGATGTATCACTTTCTTCTCATTTCCATCTTACTTAAGTTAATCATTTGACCTTGTATTAATGTACTTCCCTCTTAATACTTTATCATCTAACTTGTCACTTTCTTCATATGGTGTATATATTACACATTGGAATTATCCAACTATCTTTAATGATTTGCACTTATCCAATGGATAGGCATTGTTGATATAGAATAATCATTGTCAACCACTTTAGGTATTTCAACCCATAGGATGTTATTCACTCCATTATATAATATTGCATACATTACTCCTAAGAGTTTCATACCCTCGCCATTTTAAGATGTATAGGGTTGTTACACATACATGAAATTAGATATATAATGATCTAGGCATCATCTTTGTCCTTTAGACCCTTATTCATTAGGGTATCAACACTATCATTCATATAGTTCATCAACTTTACCCTTCATGGTTATAACATCCTCATCTTACTTGATTGTAATAACCACATCCTACTTTAGTGTATTGGCCATTATACCATGACTATGGTTGCACATATCATTATATGGCATCATCCTAGATTTAAGTCTCACTTCACATCATTCTTTAGGGTTTCCATAATATTACTCTTAATTAGGGTTTCACCTGACATTACCCTAGATTAAGGTTTCTCATAACATTAGTCTCAATTAAGGATTCTCATAACATTATCCTCAATTATGATTTATCATGATTCACCCTCAATTAGGGTTTATATTCAATAACCCACGATTAAGGTTTTCTATTCACACCACTTCACCCTAGATTAGGGTTTATCATTAAAATACCCTGAATTAGGGTTTCTCATATCATTTCCCTAAATTAGGATCATACTATCATCATGGATTAGGATTACACCTATCATTGCCCTCAATTAGGGTTAGGATTCATTAGCCTTCATAATTAGGGTTTCATGATCTCACTATAAAGGATCATACCCTAATTAGACATTCATCCATAATGAAAGTGTTAAAACTTGACCATTCATGGTTATCATTCATGTAGGAATTATTTTCTCTCATCTTCTATAAGATGATGTTTACTTCAACCTTGATTAGGCTAAGTCAACACACTTGAAAGAAGAATTGACACCATGAGTTATGTCATTACCACCATGATCATTAAATATTAGTTATTCAAAGGGTACTAATCACCCTATCTCATTAAGGGTACCATTATTATAATCACCCATGATCTACATCATGTAATTGTTCACTTAAACAATTAACTTTTATCCACGTTGAGTGTTCATACAATTTGGTTGATTACCTTCCAAATGATCTTGGTCTCTTAGACCTCAAACAGACTTGACCAATCAGACCTCAAACGGTCTTGACCAAACCATTGAAACTGTTTGATAAAGGTGAACCCTTGAGGCCATTTGCTAAAGGTGCACACTTGAAAACGTTTGCGAAAGTTGACCCCTGAAACCATTTGCTAAAGGTGGTCACTTGAAGCCGTTTACTAAAGTTGACCCTCAAGATCGTTTGCTAAAGTGAAGTTTTGAAACCGCATGAACTCAACCGGTTTGGGATCGTTTGGTCCCAAATGGTCTTGAGACCGTTTGGACTCAAACGGTCTTGAGACCGTTTGGTCCAAACCTCCTCAAAACCGCATGGACCAAAGATGGTCTCAACCAAGCAAATTGAATTAGGGTTTCCAATGTTGATTCCTTCAACCATTGAATCTATGGAACTACTCATCAATTGGACCTATCACCATACTTCAATTGAGCTAATTATGTCATCCTTCAACTGATTTGACCCTCAATTGACCCTCAATTAGTCATCAATTAGGGTTTGAATCAATGAGATTAAGGTTTGGAATCAATGATCCTTCAACATTAACCAATGTGAGATTAGTTACTTTGAAACCATTGAACCTTCATCCAAATTGAACATCAAAAGACCCCAAACGGTCTTGAGGTCATTTGGATGGCCTCCAAATGGTCTTGAGACCGTTTTCCCATCACATCATCATTAACCAAGTCATTCAATTAGGGCTTGGATCCTATGATTGGTCACCAAATCAGCAATTGATTATACTTCAACCTAGTATCTTTGGATCTTCAATTGCTCAACCATACCTAACCCTAGACCTCCAAACGGTCTTGGGTGATAAACAAACTATCTTGAGACCATTTGGGTGATCCCCAAATGGTTTTGAAACCATTTGGGTCAATCAACCCAAGTTTCCAACTCAATCACTTATCAAATCAACACTCAACCTGATTAGGGTTTTGGTGATTGATTGACCTTCAACTAGTAAACCACTTAGAACTAATCAACTATAATTGATGGGTCATTAACCTACATTATTTTCAATAGATTTCTAAATGGTCAACCCTGGTCAACACCTCCAAATGGTCTTAAACCATTTTCCCTCATGCGGTTTGGTGAAACCGCTTCCCTTCAAACGGTTTGAAACCGTTTGCTCCCAAACAGTTTGGGAAACCGTTTAGTAAAGTTGACTTGAAACCATTTGGACAGGGATTCCTTTGGATAAACATATACGATGATGTCATCATATTCTTCCTTTGTACATCCAAGAACAGCAACCATTTTTCATGGGATTTTCAGCAGGGAATCAAAAGAGTATCAAAAGAAGATAATTAACCAACGATTATTGAAGAGAAGGTTGCAATATCAATGATTGAGGGTTTGAGTTATAAAACCCCCCTCTAGAACTGATCCCAATATCCACGTATCTAATGGTGTATGGAGTTATAGCAACTGTCCAAGGTCCGTCCTTGAGCTTTTAGATGAGCAAGTTAGCTAGGATTGGAAATTGGGTGAAGAAAACCAATAATCAAGCATTGATTTAGGATTTTCACCATGAATCCGAGGTAGAAGATGATCAAAACTCACCAACAGGTTATGGTAGTCCTTCTCCTGCTCCTGAGCTCTCCCTTGGTCGGCCAAAGCAAGATGAGAAAAGAAAACTAAGGAAAAGGTCCTTAAGTGTATTGGAAAAAGATTGTATAAGGGATTTCAAGGAAAGAGAAAATGGGATTATTTTTCTTAAGTTCCGAAATTATTTCCACCAAATCCCCCTCCATTCCTTGGAAACGAAGACACCTTAATTTTCTTGCAAAACCTCTCCATTATCCAAGAATTAATGGAAAAGGAATTAAGCACTTAAAGAGTTTTATATTAATATCCAACATTTTAGTGGATATTACTTTTTATTATATTAATGTGAGTGGCTTCCACTCAATCAAGATCTTTTTGTTCCCAAGCAAGAAAAAAGCTCGTCCAAAACTATTGCAAACAAATCCTTTAACTTTTGGTTGAAGCGCTCCTCAATTAATTTATTTCTTTTTGCATTAAATTGAATTAAATTCCATTTATGCTTAAATCTTGATTATTTTAATGTCAAGATTTTCTCTCCTCCGTGATAATTCAAATGAGGCGCCCCTCTCATTTTATTTTCTCTACATGATGCCAAGAAACATTAGGTACCTTATTGAAGTGGTAATTTGCGTATTGAACCCTAGGTTTTGGGTAAATTTCACTTTACACCAAAACTAGGTTTTAATGCACAAACATTGTTTTATCAGCTCTCTCTTGGTACTCAGGCTTTCATAAGCCATTCCTCTGCATCATCTTCATTCTCATGATGCTTCAACATATGAGGAACATATTATTATGTAACATTTACAATTTAACCCCTTAACTTGGGTAATTTGCACATTAGTCCAAAATAAGCAAACATTGCTTCAACATTGTTCAAACAGGACCAAAATTGAAACATAAGTTCCTCATGAGCCCTAATTACTTTTCACAAGATAAGATTAAGCATATTATCATCTTTATTAATCAAAAAACCTTTGGTTAAAGCATAACCCAGGTCAGGTATGTTACAAATTATAAACCACTAACAAGGATTTCATCCCCGAAATCCCAGATAAAGGAAGAAAGATATTATTCATGCATCATATCATCATGTCTTCACATAATATATCATTATTATGGAGACACTATAGAGCTTTGATCAACAAAAAGATATTTCACACAAGTTTATCATGGAATGGTTCACATGGAACACATACTCCCATGTTCCTTAGTTAGTTCAGTATTTCTCTTATCATAAGGAAAGTTCACTTATCAATCAAGAACTTAGCTCAAAGATATCTTCAATTGTTATGTTTATGCAGAGCATAAACCCCTAACATGTGATGTTTATACTATTTTGCATGATTAATCTAATATTTCTTTAGATACCAGGATTTCTTATCATGGTTCCTATTACATGTGTTGAAAACACATCACATCTTTATCTTCCTTTCACCTTGGGTTATTACTCATTACACATATCTTTTCCTTGGAACCAAAGTCCAAGGTGATCTGATACTTTTCTAAGTATCCAACACATGAATATCTTTACCTTATGCACATCAAGTGTCCTAAGACCCACCTGATTGCCATGTCCCTAAAAGGAAAGAAAATAGGGAATCATATTCCTCTTATATATTCATGTATATTCAACTATTCATGAACCATTTACTCTTTATCTCATCCTAGGTTCCTTGCCTTCAGCATAGGAATTTTATAAGGATGATTACATATCATTATCCCTTTCTTTATTATTATCTAGCATATTTATGATCATTTTATGATCTCATCCTATTTCCCATTTCATCATTATGGAAAAGATCTTTATTATACTTGCAAATTTATTGAATAGGGTTCATCTCCCTTATTCTTATTCTTGTCTTATGAGGGGTATACTTTTAGTTCCTCATACCAACATGCTTATCTGAGATTATTTCAGACTTCTCTTTCTTATGGTTAGGATATGACATACTTATTCATCCCGTATTTTTGATTTCATGATACTCATTAGATTGTCTCATAATGACTACTTGATCAGAGTAATCAAAAAGATAACAGTCTAAGAGTTTCCATACTCACTTTATCATCAATAGTTGTATACCTGGCTAGGATATATAAGTACTGAGATAATGTAGTATGTACTTATTTTATTTTATATTTTTCATCTCTATATATTTAATATACTTAATACCTCAGATTTCCTCTAAGTTCCTTTTTCATCTCTTCCCTTTCTTAAAGAAGAAAGAGAAACTTCAAAACATATAAAAGAATATTAAACTGAACACAAGTTTTCATACTACTATCTCTTCCTCATATCCTTAAAGGATTATACAGGTGAACTAGACAACAACTACCTTTCTTATAGTAAGGAACAGAAGATAATTCAAAATAGAAAGTTCTATCTTGACAAGTCTACTTTTACAAGTTATCTAGTATCTTGTCTATTGAGTCTCCTCATCGCTTTCTATTTGGACATTGCCACCTCAGATGTCCTCTCTGTCCACATCTATAACAAGCTCGGAGCATTTTAGGTGACTGTTGCTTGGGTGCACTACATTGTGGTTGAGTTAGTGCTACTGAAATCTTTGATTGTTTAGTACCGCCAATTCCCTGTCCCTGTGACTGTTTAAACTTCCTTTTAAGGTTTGTCTCATGTTTCTTTATCATAGACCCTTCTATCCTTCTAATTGACTCCACAAATGTAGCAAACTTCTCTCTACTTTCTAGGGCAGATGCTAGAATAGACATTTCAGCATTCTATCCCTTCTCAAAATGTCGAATCTTTTCCTCCTCAGTAACATCCATCTGAGGGAAAAATTGTAAAAGTTCCATGAACTTAACCTCATATTCACTTATTGATATGACTCCCTATCGAATCTTCTCAAACTGTGAGATATTTTCATCTAAATAAGTCCTTGGAAAGTATTTATTAACAAATTCTCGACAAAATTCCTCCCATCCAATCTCTTCATCATTTCTTTTTATTTTGTCTATAGCCCACCAATGTCCAGCACTACCCTTCAAAAGGTACACAACATGTTTAACTTTGACAGTATCTGGGATACTAAGGATCTTAAAAGCCTTTTCTAATTCAGTGAGCCAGAGATCAGCATCTGCTGGGTGAGATGTCCCAGCATATTCAATGGCTCTGACACAACATAGTCGTTCAAAAGTTTTACCAGACCCATAACCCTCATTGGGAGCTGGTGCCCTGGGTGCTGATGCTGGCACCCGGTCTACTATATACCTTAGTGTGGTCATGAGCTGCCCAAAAAGATTATGAACATCTGGGTTTCTTCTCATGACTTCATCAACATGGGGATTTTTAGGCACTGGTTCCTCCCTTGCCTGATCACTTGCACCTCCCACTGGTGCAGCAACATTGCTCTCAACAATGCGTTCCTCATGTTCTCCGGGCATCTTGGAGTTATATATCTTCTTCTGCATAAGCAGAAGGCACTATAAGATACACTGAGGTACACTTAGAACAGACTCGATACCTTAGTCCTATGTCTCTGTAGACTCAGCGAACCTAGAGCTCTGATACCACTAAATTGTGGCATCCAAGTTACAAATCACAAGATTAACTAAGCGGAAGCAAATCATTTGTAGCGGATAACTAAAAATCACTAAAAATTAAAACTTTTTGCAAAGAGATCCAAACATAGGAAACTCTTACAACAAGAATCATAGTATAACATTTACATCCTGGTTCAAAAGTACATGACTTGTACTGCCTCTTCTCGAGGATTACAACATCAGCTGCCCTTGAACATTATATACAGACAGCATAAAACCTCAAGGCATCAAGCCAAAACCTCATATCGTTTCATTAAAACACTAACTATAAACTCTGAGGACCTGAGAGTACAGAGATGACACATTGGACTTCTAACTATAAGACTTGACAGTCAGGATCTCCACCTGAGATCTCACTGCTATCCAGGCTGTTGCTTTCCATTCCCTAAAAAAGATTATCTGCTTCTTTGTCCGCGTCCACCTAAAAATGTTGGATCCTACGGGGGTGAGACAATTGTAAATTTCCCCAGTAGGAGATATAACACTCCGCCAAATCATTGTTATTGCAATTTAAAGATATGAAACTGGACAGGGAATAAGCATTTTAAAGCATTCTCATCTTTGAAAGCATAGCAACTATTTATGATAGAGCAATATATCATCTATTCTTTTAATAAGGAATAGGAATGACATGTATATCATTTATTCATCATATTATACCATCATATCAAACTTTTCTTGTGACACTCATTAACTTGACGTGTCACCCATGAAACATTCTTGTTTCAATCTATTTGCCTTAGTCAATCTACTAAATAGATAAGGAATTACATCTACCATGTATTCATATATCATTAATACATGCATTGGGTTATTACCAATCCTGTGTTATTAATACAGGCATTGGACTACTACCAATCACGTGTCATCATTACAGGCATTGAGCCTCTGCCAGGTATTGGACTCTTCCAAACCTGATTACACTGTCAGGCATTGAACACTACCAATCCTGATTCCACAGCCAGACATTGGACTTTAACCAATCCTGATTACAGGCATTACACCTCTGCCAGGTATTGGACTTCTCCAAACCTGATTACATCACCAGGCATTGGACTTTAACCAATCCTGATTACACAGCCAGGAAGTGGACTCTAACCACTCCTGATTATAGGCTTCATGCCTCTGCCAGGTATTGGACTCCAACCAATCCTGATTACAGGCTTCATGCCTTTGCCAGGTATTGGACTCTTCCAAACCTGATTACACCGCCAGGCAGTGGACTTTAACCACTCTAGATTTCACAACCAGGCATTGGACTTTAACCGATCCTGATTACATGGATCATGGAATGTAAATTTCTTTGACCCATAATTAATCATCTTGATATCTCTTACTATGCTACAACTGTTCTCATGGCTCAGACAGCCCATAAAGCATCTTGTCACTTCTCATTAGGCAACATCTAAACTTATGGCTCACAGGGTCATTCAACATCTTGTCACCTGTTACTAGGCAACAAAATCATTTTGTCTCATGTAATATAATAGTAACACCACTATTCCTTTAATAGGGTTAGGGCTTACTATTCACATCACTTTGGGGTTTCTCTTATCTCATTACCCAATTTAGGGTTAGGGTTTTTCCATCTCTCATTGCTTAGGGTTTCATGATCACATTATTAATTCATATCTAATATATTACTTCACACCTATAAGAGCATTTAAAGATATCATAAGCATATGCTAATGATCACTATTCTCATTATATATCATTAATGATCAACAATTTAAGGCATGAGTTCATTTCTCATCCTTATCATGGTATGATTACATCATACTCATTGATTTGGCTTAACCCCATTCTCAAAGTATATTAATCAACATTTATCACAGTACATCAAGTTCATTACATCTTTATTGTAACAGTTGCATAACACACATTTCATGTGCTTCTTATCCAAGAATAGTGGATTAGAGGTTCATCAAGGAATGCCTACCCTGAAATGTTGAATGTGATATCTATCATGTCTTGATGTATCACTTTCTTCTCATTTCCATCTTACTTAAGTTAATCATTTGACCTTGTATTAAGGTACTTCCCTCTTAATACTTTATCCTCTAACTTGTCACTTTCTTCATATGGTGTATATATTACACATTGGAATTGTCCAACTATCTTTAATGATATGGACTTATCCCATGGATAGGCATTGCTGATATAGAATAAATCATTGTCAACCACTTTAGGTATTTCAACCCATAGGATGTTATTCACTCCATTATATAATATTGCATACATTACTCCTAAGAGTTTCATACCCTCATCATTGTAAGATGTATAGGGTTGTTACACATACATGAAATTAGATATATAATGATATAGGCATCATCTTTGTCCTTTAGACCCTTATTCATTAGGGTATCAACACTATCATTCATATAGTTCATCAACTTTACCCTTCATGGTTATAACATCCTCATCTTACTTGATTGTAATAACCACATCCTACATTAGTGTATTGGCCATTATACGATGACTATGGTTGCACATATCATTATATGGCATCATCCTGGATTTAAGTCTCACTTCACATCATTCTTCAGGGTTTCCATAATATTACTCTTAATTAGGGTTTCACCTGACATTACCCTAGATTAAGGTTTCTCATAACATTAGTCTTAATTAAGGATTCTCATAACATTATCCTCAATTAGGATTTATCATGGATTCACCCTCAATTAGGGTTTATATTCAATAACCCATGATTAGGGTTTTCTATTCACATCACTTCACCCTAGATTAGGGTTTATCATTAAAATACCCTGAATTAGGGTTTCCCATATCATTTCCCTAAATTAGGATCATACTATCATCATGGATTAGGATTACACCTATCATTGCCCTCAATTAGGGTTAGGATTCATTAGCCTTCATAATTAGGGTTTCATGATCTCACTATAAAGGATCATACCCTAATTAGACATTCATCCATAATGAAAGTGTTAAAACTTAACCATTCATGGTTATCATTAATGTATGAATTCTTCTCTCTCATCTTCTATAAGATGATGTTTACTTCAACCTTGATTAGGCTAAGTCAACACACTTGAAAGAAGAATTGACACCATGAGTTATGCCATTACCACCATGATCATTGAAGCCTAGTTATTCAAAGGGTACTAATCACCCTATCTCATTAAGGGTACCATTATTATAATCACCCTTGGTCTACATCATGTAATTGTTCACTTAAACAATTAACTTTTATCCACATTGAGTGTTCATACAATTTGGTTGATTACCTTCCAAATGATCTTGGTCTCTTAGACCTCAAACGGTCTTGACCAAACCATTGAAACCGTTTGGTAAAGGTGAACCCTTGAGGCCGTTTGCTAAAGGTCCACACTTGAAAATGTTTTCCAAAGTTGACCCCTGAAACCATTTGCTAAAGGTGGTCACTTGAAACCATTTACTAAAGTTGACCCTCAAGATCGTTTGCTAAAGTGAAGTTTTGAAACTGCTTGAACTCAACCGGTTTGGGATCGTTTGGTCCCAAATGGTATTGAGACCGTTTGGACTCAAACTGTCTTGAGACCGTTTGGACTCAAACGGTCTTGAGACCGTTTGGTCCAAACCTCCTCAAAACCGCATGGACCAAAGATGGTCTCAACCAAGCAAATTGAATTAGGGTTTCCAATGTTGATTCCTTCAACCATTGAATCTATGGAACTACTCATCAATTGGACCTATCACCATACTTCAATTGAGCTAATTAGGTCATCCTTCGACCGATTTGACCCTCAATTGACCCTCAATTAGTCATCAATTAGGGTTTGAATCAATTGGATTAAGGTTTGGAATCGATGATCCTTCAACCATAACCAATGTGAGATTAGTTACTTTGAAACCATTGAACCTTCATCCAAATTGAACATGACCTGACCCCAAACGGTCTTGAGGTCATTTGGATGACCTCCAAACGGTCTTGAGACCATTTTCCCAACACATCATCATCAACCAAGTCATTCAATTAGGGCTTGGATCCTAGGATTGGTCACCAAATCAGCAATTGATTATACTTCAACCTAGTATCTTTGGATCTTCAATTGCTCAACCATACCTAACCCTAGACCTCCAAACGGTCTTGGGTGATCACCAAACGGTCTTGGGACCATTTGGGTGATCCCCAAATGGTTTTGAAACCGTTTGGGTCAATCAACCCAAGTTTCCAACTCAATCACTTATCAAATCAGCACTCAACCCGATTAGGGTTTTCGTGATTGATTGACCTTCAACTAGTGAACCAATTAGAACTAATCAACTATAATTGATGGGTCATTAACCTATGTTATTTTCAACAGATTTCCAAACAGTCAACCTTGGTCAACACCTCCAAACGGTCTTAAACTATTTGTCCTCATGCGGTTTGGTGAAACCGCTTCCCTTCAAACGGTTTGAAACTATTTGCTCCCAAACGGTTTGGGAAACTGTTTAGTAAAGTTGACTTGAAACCGTTTGGACAGGGATTCCTTTGGATAAACATCTATGATAATGTCATCATCTTCTTCCTTCGTACATCCAAGAACAACAACCGTTTTTCATGGGATTTTCAATAGGGAATCAAAAGAGTATCAAAAGAAGATAATTAACCAACGATTATTGAAGAGAAGGATGCAATAGTAATGATTAAGGGTTTGAGTCATAAAACCCACCTCTAGAACCGATCCCAAGCTCCAAGCTCCATGGCTCTAATGGTGGATGGAGTTCTAGAAACTGTCCAAAGTCCGTCCTTGAGTTTTTAGATGAGCATGTTGGCTAGGATTGGAAATCGGGTGAAGAAAACCAATAATCAAGCATTGATTTAGGGTTTTCACCATGAATCTGAGGTAGAAGATGATCAAAACTCACCAAAAGGTTATGGTAGTCCTTCTCCTGCTTCTAAGCTCTCCCTTGGTCGGCCAAAGCAAGATGAGAAAAGAAAACTAAGGAAAAGGTCCTTAAGTGTATTGGAAAAAGATATGTATAAGGGATTTCAAGGAAAGAGAAAATGGGATTATTTTCCTTAAATTCCGAAATTATTTCCACCAAATCCCCCTCCATTCCTTGGCCATGAAGCCACCTTCATTTTCTTGCAAAACCTCTCCATTATCCAAGAATTAATGGAAAAGGAATTAAGCACCTTAAAGAGTTTTATATTAATATCCAACCTTTTAGTGGATATTACTTTTTATTATATTAATGTGAGTGGCTTCCACTCAATCAAGATCTTTTTGTGCCCAAGAAAGGCAAAAGCTCGTCCAACACTATTGAAAACACATCCTTTAACTTTTGGTTGAAGGGCTCCTCAATTAATTTATTTCTTTTGGCATTAAATTAAATTAAAGTTCCATTTATGCTTAAATCTTGATTATTTTAATGTCAAGATTCTCTCTCCTCCATGATAATTCAAACGAGGCACCCCTCTGATTTTATTTGCTCTACATGATGCCAAGAAACATTAGGGACCTTATTGAAGTGGTAATTTGCATATTGAACCCTAGGTTTTAGGTAAATTGCACTTTACACCAAAACTAGGTTTTAATGCACAAACATTGTTTTATCAGCTCTCTCTTGGTACTCAGGCTTTCATAAGCCATTCCTCTGTATCATATTCATTCCCATGATGCTTCAACATATGAGGAACATATTATTATGTAACATTTACAAGTTAACCCCTTAACTTGGGTAATTTCCACATTAGTCCAAAATAAGCAAACATTGCTTCAACATTGTTCAAACAGGACCAAAATTGAAACATAAGTTCCTCATGAGCCCTAATTACTTTTCACAAGATAATATTAACCATATAATCATCTTTCTTAATCAAAACACCTAGGGTTAAAGCATAACCCAGTTCAGGGATGTTACAAAGGAGGTCTTGGCCAAGCGAGACAAGATGATGAAGAAGAGAAGAAGGATAAATGTGGGGTAAGGTCACAAACCATTGAGCTATAGTTGTGCACTTCAGAAGTTCTTGTTGAATATTGAGCACCTTCTAGGAAGCTTGCGTCTCTCCTTGCTATGCAGGATCAACCCGGAAGCTCTACCAATGTTCTCCTTCACACACATGGGAAAGGGGAGGAAGGCCAAGGTGTTGGAACTATGCCCGACCATCAGGATTTGTAGCGAGTTTCCTAAGGCCTTATATAGACCTTGGATTCAAGGAGTGATGATTGGGCTTCATTAGAAGTTTGACTCATTATTTTGGGTTGAGGATAATCCCAATCTTCACGATAATAATCAGGACAAGGTTAGGCAGAGACTTATCAACATCCCACACTGAAAGGGAGTGAGATCAAAGGGTGGAAGTTGAGAGATGGGGAGGTGCATTGGAGGAAGGCTCATTCCTGACTTGTAGGGTTTCTTGGGAGAGTTAGGGCGGAGAGTGTGACCTCCCTCATTGGATTCTTCTTGATACCCAAGATCTAGGTCTGTGAAAAGGGGGGACACCCATTCAAAAGATATTTCTTTCATTTATATACAACCCTAGACACCAAACTATTTCCCTAGGTCACGTATAATTCTCAAAGGATTCCAATTTTGGGATTATCTAGCCATTATCTAATGTTGGGTCAAAGATCAGACCAAAATAAGTTTAGTTGATATGTGGAACTTGGTTTCCAAGCAAAGTCTAGATAAATACTTAGACGCATCTATCTCAATAGTCGCTCTTGCTATAGTTTCTAATACCCCACTCATTTCGCACAAGATAACTTAGAATCTTCTGAAAATTCATTTATGTTCTCATATTTCCTTTATCAACAAAATAAAACTACTCATTTAATATGAGCACAAAATACTATATTCTTAATTTGTATCCCAGTGGCCTATTTGTAAACTCAGAAGTAGTCTAATTGGAATTAATTTGTATCCTAGGGACCATGGTTCAAGCCTAAGTCCCTCTAATGAATCTCAAACTTCTGTATATTATTAACTCCAAAATTAAGGCTTTGATTCATGATAAGTGCATTAAATGGAGTCTTACCTTAGTATATTTACAAATTATGTTCAACATTATTCTACTTTGTTGAATCAAATACTCAATCAAAGTCTTAGGCTCACAATTATTAATCAAAGTCATACAATTTCATTCAATACTCAAGTCTGATTCTCAACATAATAGTTTCGAATTCATTATTATTAAATCTAAAACTTGTAAAGTTTGAGGTTTTCACATTCAACCTAATTCTTCCAGCAATCATCTAGTTTTGGGGTGAGGAGATGGTAACAAATTAAATATGTGTGTACTTTCCATATGAACAAATTATGTGAACAAGAAGTGGGGTGTCGATAAGTCAATGGTGTAGCCAGAAACTATAGCTGAGTGGGACACCATATATTTGTAAAGCACTAGTGATACATTGGGATGGGACACCAATGAGCATTTTCATATGAATATCACACTTTTTGAACATAGTTTATACATGGTTTGAGATTAAAGGTGAGGCACGTGCCTCACCTATTCTCCATGTGGCTCCGCCACTGATAAGTCCATGCTAAACCAAAATAAATATATCAAAGATCCTCTAGTGCTATTGGAGTGTTAATTGGCTTTAGTTTTGGTACAATCTTTCATTGTCGTAAGTATCTAATTAGATCAACAAGATCAGAAGAAAAAACAAGTGTGCACAACCCTGTACACCAGATAAGAGCATGTTTCTTTTCCTCCATGTTTGGTGATACTTCTCTAATTTAGCTCAATCACGGTATGATTTAGTGACCATGACACATTTCATCTCCATTTCTACGTTAATTTGCCTAGGTACTAGTGGCGGAGCTAGGAATACAAAATGGGTGAGGCCCATAGAAATGAAAAATGGGTATAATGATTTTCAAGGAAACTAGTGTTTATAGATTTAAAAAATAACAATTAAATCTTTAGATTAAGAAATGAAGCACATTCCAAAATATATATATGTTGGTTTCATTACTAGTGATTTAAAATACAGTGTCCTTATGGATAATTGTTGACATACATATGATGTTGTATGATATTCTTACTAAAACTACTCTCTCAACTTGCAACTAAAAACAGTTGTGGTAGGTATAGATGGCAAGGATGACAGACTAAGTCTAAAATCTTCATCAACATCCTCTTATTCTGTGGGAGTTCATGCCAACGTGAATGCATGAACCCTTTATCAACATGCTCTCTTATCCCAAGATCAAGAACATTTTTGAGATAATGCAATAGTTGAGGTCTAAGTCATGCAGCTGATATCATGTCTTTTACATTAAAAAAATCATTTATATGTTGAATTTGAGAAGTTGGTATAAGACTACTCAATCCACCATCAATCCATGCTCTTTTTCACCCAAAAAATGATTTAACTATATTTTTTCTTTAACAATTGATCCGATATTGATCGGTCTCTACAAATGTACATCAGACACATAAGTAGGTAATAAAGAAGAAGAAAAAACTAATCAAACCATGTTAAGTATAAAGAATGAAAGAGGAAGAAGTAGAGATTAACAAAATAATCTAGTTGAACTTGATTGGGATTTATGGTTGCGTAGCATAGCCATCACGTTTAGAATGTTTGAGGGCTCTCGTCCTTCTCGGGGTACTCCACTAAATGGCTCCTCATCCTTGCCTTGCTAAGCTGATGGCTTTATGGTCAGTTGGGAGTGATGTAAGCCCCTCAAGTATGTTAATATCCTACATCTATGTGCACCTTTCTCAGTGCATTTGGAATAACTTCAAAGACAATGTAAAACTCTATCGATCAGTCAGATTTGTAGATGATGAAGTTAATAAACAAAAGATAACATAAATGCAATTCAAACTGCAAAACGAAATTATCTATCTAAATAGTTCTTTGCTCAAGGAAAGCAAATATGTTATTGGCAGGAAGAGATTCACACAAAAAGAAGTGTGGTATCTCTACCGTCTGACTTTAACAAAACAAAACAGATGTGATGCATCTTTACCAAAAGTGGAAGGAAAAATAAAGATTCTTCAATCTGGTAGTAATTCAGAAAAATTTATGAGTATACAGACCTTTCTGGACCTCTTCAATGGAGAGTATTGTTGTCTCAAATAAATGCAGTAAACTAGTCGGACGTTGTCCACACAGTCGCTTCAAATTGATATTAGGCAAATAATGTTGGCATACCAGTCGTCCCCACATCTACTGTTTTCTGACTTCGCTCCCAGGCACACCTTTGGAGAATAGTCAAATTTAGATTTACGCCTAATTTGGTTGGAAGTAAAACCAACCCTCACCATGAATTGTAAACATGTAATTAAATTCAGTGAATTGAAGCTGCAAGGAAATTGTTTGGTTTTATGCAAATGAGTTCTGCTATATAGCTTGCAGTCGTCTGGTAGAGTGCAGTTTTCAGACGTACTTGACGAGCCATACTTCTTAATTTGCAAAGCTACGTACAGATTGGATACAGCAGCACACGGGGACGGAGGAGTGAAAACGGACCGCACCATTTTCCGTACAGTGTATTGCAATCAGAAGTTTTGTGCAGTTCCATTTCGCATTGCCTTTTCCGATTACGTACAACCAAACGTTTGGAATTCCAAATCGCAGTGAAAACTAAGGGCACGTTTGGTTTGCAGGATTTACTGAAATCTTGTATTCTGTCCATCCTGCATTACTGAAATGATGCATTCTCAAAATCCCGCAAAGCAAAATTTTATGTTTGGTTTGTTGGATTTTGTAAGTGTGGGATTTATTTTTTTCCGTGTCTACCATCTTGCCCATCATGGATTTTGGCGTCCGGGAGAATTTTAATGGAGACCAAAATGCGGGATTCCTATTATGTCTGAAAATCCCGGGATTAGCCCCATTTCTCCAATCCTGCAAACCAAACATAAAATTTGCTGAACTGGAGTCCAGAATACAATCAAATACGGCAAAATCCAGGTAACCAAACATGCCCTAACTGGATTAGTTTGATTTAGATCCAACCAGACGGGCACGCAAGTAGACGCCTAACGATTAGGGATAATCGCAAGTTTGGGTGAGGCCTAGGGCTTGTTTGGTAGGGTTGCGTTTAATTTCACTGAACCTGAATGATCTGATTTTCAGATAAATAAGTATTTGGTAGGATGAAGTCCGGGGTAGTATGCGGAATTTCATTTCCCATTTTGTCTCCTGACAGGGTTAAAAGTAACGAATATGTACCACGCTCAAAAACTGAGCCGTCGGGTGCAGTTGGTTCTTTTTACATATGTGTCATAGACGACGTCAGCTTCCGGGAGAAATTGAAGTGCGGACTGCTGCTGGTCTCATTGTATCACTGACAAAAAGCAAGACAGACAACATACAACTGGACAGCTGCTATAATGTTTTTTTTTCTGCCAAATGATCGCAAACAAAAACACATATCTGATACTACATCCAACCAAATAAATTTGGAACAATTTAAAAGGTATGAATATATTTGTTTGATTTTTCTTTTCATCAAACTACACCTAACAACACCCTACCAACTCATAGTTTATCTTGAGCCCGCCAAAATGTTGCAAACCGTGTTTGTGTATGTCCAAAACGGAATCATTCTGGATCCGATTTGCACGGTTAGTTGGGGAGCTTATATTAATCAATAACATTAATAGTCAATTATCTACTCTATGACGAGCTGATGTGAAAGCAGGTGGTAGGTGAGTAGAAGTATTAAAAAAAAAAGGTGAGTAGAAGTCTCATCATATCCATACGTTACCTCTCTTCTGGAGTAGTGATATACAGAACCTCCTTTGAGCCCGGTTCCAGACTCGGTTCTCGGGATCCCGCGCTTCGCTCTTTCCCGAAAAAAGAACCTCGACGAGGTGAAACGTCGCACCTGCACACCCCCGCTCCCTGCTGCACACACGCTCACTGCTTCACTCTCCCGCTCAGTGCTGCACACCCCCGATCACTGCCACTGAGACCTCTTCTCTCCCCTCAACTAGGGTTTGCTGCCCCGTTCACGCACTCCACCGGCGATCGGCGTTCCTTGTAACAGGCGAAGGCGGAATTATCGAATTATCAATACTGGCAGCTTCCGCGTCTTTTGCGACGGCGACAGTTGATGGCAACAACGACATCAGTACCGGCTCCCATATATCTTGCTCGTCCAGCAAAGCTCCATCTTGATCGTCCAACATCGTCGTCGGCATCAGTACAGTCATCCTCTCAGGCGAAGCTGCAATCTTGATCGTCCAGCCGCCACCTGTTCAGCAGGACGATGACATCGAAGAAGGTATGTTTACCAGTACCCCTATTCTCTATTCTAAATGAGTACTGTCATGCGCCAAGTAGGCCAGGAGATCACAGCCCGCCCCGGCATAGATAGGAAATTGGTAATGTAGAGCGGGTAGTTCGGTTTGTGTGCTAGTCTTCCTTGAATCAGCTGTTGTATCACCGTGGCGTACCCCCGCGTCATGGCGCACCACTATCTGCACTATCTGCAACAATATTTGGGGATAGTAGCGATTTTTATTGGAGATAGCACTAATTTCATTAGATGAATAAGGCACATTCGGATGTTTTTATCTATCATTATTATAAAGCAGTACCGAAAATAGTCTATTGGGACAGTC
Organism: Alisma plantago-aquatica; assembly: GCA_963693085.1. NCBI lineage: Eukaryota > Viridiplantae > Streptophyta > Magnoliopsida > Alismatales > Alismataceae > Alisma > Alisma plantago-aquatica. The sequence goes on along the minus strand of OY856411.1, from coordinate 1,177,524,002 downwards.
CACATTTATAGTTTTGCCATTTTATGATAGTTATGTGTACATGCATCATTATATATTACTGTTAATTTGATTTAAAAGTATTGGGGACACACCGAATTAAAATGAGGACAGTTTGTATAATGATGCATATGAGGACCGTGTTTATTTATTTTCTGATAAGGCATTACTTATACGTAAATGAGTACTGTCCTTTTAGAAATAAATGATTGTGTAAGGATTTACTGTGTACAAATGTCTTCAAATTGCAAAATGTACAAAATTTTATGTGTTCTTCGTGAGTGTGAGTATATAAATACTGTCGTAACAGGACACTATTTATTTGCGTCGATATAGTCCTTGTCTTTTTGCAGGACAATACGCAACTTTTAATTGGTACATTGGTACTGTCTTGTAAATAAAGTATTCATTTACAGCGGTATTCTATTCTGCAGTCTACTGATATCTCATATTGCATACTTACATAAGTTGATTTGTAATGAGGACTTTGGCTATTCATGCATGAGGGTGAATATATAAATGCGGATAGTCTTTATTTTTTTCTGAGACAGTCTTTAGTTTAGTATGCGTATTGTCCACCCATAAATTGTCCTTATTTTTAGGAAAATTTATTATGAAGGTGTACGGAATTAGTATATGGGAACATCACTCGTTTATAGTTTGATATTGAATTAGTATATGGGGGCAATACTCATTTAAGCATCATGTATAAGTTCTAGGGCAATACCGAATTAAAAAGAGGACAATATGCATCATAATATAAATGTGTACAGTCCGCATATATAATGTCCTTATTTAGAAATTTTTGTTACGAAAATGTACTGAATTAGTATATGGGGACAGTACTCGTTTATAGTTTGATACTGAATTAATATATCGGAACAGTACTCATACATGCATCATTATTTCTAGGGCAATACCGAAGTAAAATGATGACAACATGCAAAATTATGCATATGAAGACAATATACTGAATTAGTCTATGGGGACATTGTTTATAGATGTACTGAATTAGTAAATGGGGACCATCTTCATAGATGTATTGAATGGAAAGTACTCATTTGTATATGTACTGAATTAGTACATATATATGAATACGGACAATTTTTATTTTTTGAGTCAGTCCTTATTTATAAGAAAATGTGTGATGAAGGTGTATTGAATTAGTATTGTCCTTATTTTGACATTGTGCATTTCTTCAGAAAATACTGATTTATGCAATACGCTGATTGTAAATGAGTACTTTTTATGGATGTACTGAATTAGTATATGGTGAGGATAAATACGGACAATCATTAATTTTTTAGTCCGTCCTTATTTGACATCGTGCATTTCTTAAAAAAATATTGACAACCCCATAGATACTTATAAGTTTGATTTTGAATTAATATTTAGGGACAGTACTCATTCATGCATCATTGTAATGTATAAGTTCCAGGGCCGAATTAAAATGAGGAGGATATGCAAATTATGCATATGAGGACAATATACTAAATTAGTATATGGTAAGGATAAATCTGGACAATCTTTATTTTTTTGAGGTCGTCCTTATTTTTAGGACTGACTACTGAAATTAGTATAGGAAAATTGATTGTGGCTATTAATGCATTGTTTATGAATTAGTATAGAACTAACTAATGAATTAGTATAGGAAAATTGACTATGGTTATTAATTTATATGATAAAGGCGTGCTGAATTAGAATTGTCCTTTTCTGACATTGTGCATTTCTTCAAAAAATACTGATTTATGCAAATTGTCCTTATTTGATTGTGGCTATTAATGCATAAGTTGATTGTAAATGAGTACTTATAAGTTGATGTATGAATTACGTTTCATATTGCATTTTTAAATAGTGATGGGGACAACACTCATTCATTTTTCGTACTTAAATATTGATGGGGACAATACGTATTGACTGTGGCTATTAATGCATGGGGGTGAATAAATAAATATGGACAATCTTTACTTTTTTAGACAGTCTTTATGGGGACAATACTCGTTTATAGTTTGATATTGAATAAATATATGAGGACAATACGCATGCATGCATCATTGTAATGTATAAGTTCTAGGGCCAAACTAAAATGAGGACAATATGCAAAATTATGCATATGAGGACAATATATTGAATTAGTCTATGGGGACTTTGTAAATAGATGTACTGCTTGGTTTATGAGGAAAGAACTCATTTATAGATGTACCGAATTAGTATATGGTGAGGATAAATACTAACAGTCTTTATTTTTTAGTCAGTCTATGTTTTTAGGATTGACTACTTGTAAAGAGAGGGACCCGATAGGGGATCCACTCTTCACTTAATAGAGAAATATGTTCATCCAATTCCATATAACAAAAAAGGAGGAATTTAATGATTTTTCAATGGTATATATTACAGAGCAAGACAATAAATAATTATTAGAAATAAAACTATTACAAAGTTATATGATCATTCACATACAATTGGTCCTCACCATAAAAGGTGACATGCCAAAATAAAAAGGTACTCATCTAAGGCCAGTTGTAGAGGGCAACCCAGCTATTCCAAGCTAGCCTTAAGTCTGTGTCATGTACATGATCTTTTTGAGTCTTTCATCTTTAAAGTACCTACACTTAGGTTGAAGGAAACATCACCCATAACATAGGAAATGAGGTATAGGATAGTAAAGGATGATTGTTTATATATAATAAACACGCTGGCATTATATCAGGTTAAAAGGGCCAAAAAGAGATGTTCCCACAAGAAAGGGGGTTATTTTCAATTAGGTAAGTTCATACAATATTACAACAAGAAAAATGAGGCATATTAAATTTCGGATCGCAAGGATAATAATAAAATGTCTTGCCATAATAGTTATCAATAGTCTCAATATAAAACAATAAATATGTGCATGCATAATAATGTACACTAAATATACCTAAAACAAGGCCACAACACCATAGGATCAAGGCATAAAAGAAATAAGGGTGAAAATGTACACCCCAGATAGAATATACACACCCTTTATAAGTATGGTTGTACATAAGTTCCACTATTCTAGATATTCTAATCAAACATGTTGCATGCATAAATAGAGTTGTAAGACCAGTATTTTAGTCAATTAACATAAAATGACAATCATAGCAAGAGGTCCAAAGTCCCATTATAAAAGAATATTTCAACAACCATGGAAATTTATATGAATCAAAAGTAGGTCCAATGTTGACTCAAGGTCAATTAGGTCAATGTCGACTCACGTCTAAATTGACTAAACCCTTGTTTTGATGATGACTAACCATTCCACATATTGGTGTCTAATGCTTCTACATTGAGTGATTTCAGATTAGGTTTAGACACACTCCAAATGCCCTAACTTGCGCATATCAAATTGGAGAAAAGACAAGTCAAAATAGCTACAAGTGTGCAATTTGGGATCTCTATGTAAATGACCTTAGAATTGCTTTGTAATCACTTGTAATGATTGTATGACTTGTAATTAAGCTTAGAAAAATTATTGGGACACAAAAATCCATCATTTGTACAGTTTTACGAAAATTCCAAAATACCCATAACAGGGATTTGGTCGGCCGAATTCCAAACTCGGCCGATCCATATATTCTGGAATTTTCTGGGCAATCGGCCGAGTTACCAACTCAGCCGATCCCTGTTCGGTCGAGTTTCTATGGTGGGAAACTCGGCCGATCCACTGATCGGTCCAAGTTGAAAGTCGACCGATCGGCCGAGTTTCTCCAAGGAAACTCGGCCGACAGTCTATCTTTCAGACTTGTCGCTTAGTGGTTCGGCCGAATTACCTTTATAGAAACTCGGCCGATCGGACTGTACTGAAATGCAGAAAAAGCAATTCTAGCCGTTGTGGAGTTGCAACAAGTGAAAATAGATCCGTTGCAAGCCACAAAACGGCTAGTTTTCGTTCACAAGTGTTCCCAAAGGCTAAGAGGCATCCCCAGCTATAAATAGGACCCCTTGGGCTTCATTCCAAGGTTGAGCATTCCATGCAAACTCTTTGAGAGGTTCCTATTCTATAGTTGAGTGCTTCCTACAGCCTCCTCTCTCTCTCTAAGCTTAATCACTTGCTACATCCATTAGAGTGAGTAGGAGATCTGTAAGAGAGCTAGTCCTATTTGTATATCTTGTGAAGCTCTCACTTCCACCACCTCCCCATCTCTCATTTCCAATCATGAAGATGAAGGTTCTCTCTCTTGTCCAAGAGAGGTGAAGAAGAACAAGGGAAGGAGTCCCTTGGTGAAGATCAAGGCTGAAGACTTGGAGCTAGAGTGGGTAAGCCCTTGGAGAAGGCAGAAGACTCAAGCTCAAGTGGGTAAGTCCTTGGTGGAAAGCTTCTCCGAGTGAAGGTGAAGTCAAAGGCGGAAGATCCAAGAAGAGTGGGTAATTCCTGCAAGGCCGAAGACTTGTGCAAGAGTGGGTAAGTCCTTGGAGAAGGCCGAAGACTCCTGCAAAGTGGGTAAGTCCTTGGTAAGGTTGAAGACTCTTTGTATTGGATAGGTAGGTCCTTTGTTGGGTCTTGTATTGTAAGTCTTATAATTGAATATAAGAGTGCAATTGGTTGAAGTCCTAGAGGTTGACCTCTCTAGGCAAGTGGACTGACACACTTCTAGTTTGAAGTGTGGAACCACTCTAAATAGCTTGTCTAATTTGGTGCATGTTCAATCTCTCTTATCCTTGCTATGCTTGATTTAGTTGCACTCAAATTACCTATTTAGCAACCTTATCTTGTCATATATTTTGAAGGTTTAATGAATTTTGTTTAAGTGCTTTCAGCTCTATTCACCCCCCCCTCTAGAGCACCTAAGTCACCCATCTAGGATCCAACAAGTGGTATCAGAGCAGGTCTTCTCCAAGCATACTTCAACAAGTAGGAGAAGATGGGTGACTACCTAGGAGGGAGACTCTCGACCAGCCTTCCAATCTTCAATGGGAGCAACTTCCTCTATTGGAGAAGAAGACTTCAATTCTTCATCCAAGGATCAAGTCTCGAGATGTGGCAAATGGTGAACAGCCCATACATTCTACCAAAGACAACCATTGAAGAATGGGATGAAGCCACCTTGATGAAAGCTACCTTGAACGCTAGAGCCATGCACATCCTTTATGCCTCCATGACCCCCACCGAGTTCAACCGGATTTCCTCTTGTGAGACGGCCTATGAGATATGGAGAAAGCTTTGCATCACTTATGAAGGGACAGATCAAGTGAAGGAAAGCAAAGTCTACATGCTCAAAGGGCTGCTTGAAAACTTCAAGATGGGAAAGGAGGAGAGTATAGCCAACATGTACTCAAGGATCAACACCATTGTGAATGGTCTTGCTATTCTAGGTCATCCTATATCTAGTGGAGAGATCAACTCAAAGATCCTTAGAACTCTTCCCAAGAGGTGGGAATCAAAGGTGACTTCCATTGAAGAAGCAAGGTCACTTAAGGACATCCCCATTGAAGAGCTCATTGGAAATCTACAAGCACATGAAGCCACTCTTGACAAGAGGGAGGAAGTAGAAAGACAAGAGAAGAAAGAGCTTAAGAGAATGAAGAAGGCTGAAATAAAGGCTCAAATTGAAGCTATCATGGAAAAAGTCTCTCCATCCTCTCAAGCTAAAGAAGATGCCATGTACTCCAAAGGTAGACTCTACAAAGGCAAGTCCTCCTCCATCCGGTGCTTCACATGTGGGAAGAAGGGTCACTACAAGGAAGATTGCCCACAAGGCAAAAAGACCCATCTTCACAAGAAGAAATGGCAATCAAACTCAAGCGGCTCCTCCAACTCAAGCTCAAGTGAAGATTCATGTGAAGGATCAAGCTCAAGCTCTAGTGATGAAGGAGAATGTCATTTTGCTCTTGTAGCATCAACAAGTGAAGACTCAAATGAGGTAAATCTAGACTCTTTAGATAAAGAATCCTTGATTGATCTCATTCATGATATTTGTGCATCTCTTAAGTCTTCTAAAAAGAAAAAGAAAAAGCTTGCTAAAATTGTTGATAATATGCATATAGAACTAGATGATCTTGAATATGCAAATTCTTACTTGCTTATTGATAAAAATGATTGTCTTAGCCAAGTAGACTCTCTTAAACTTGAAAATGCTAGTTTACTTGATAAGATTAAATTTCTAGAAGCTCAACCTCTCATGCCTAATTCTAATGAAGAACATACTTTAATTGTTGATTCTCTCATGCATGACATTGATGTTCTTAAATCTGAAAACAAAAACAAAGATTTTGTTTTGCATGAATTAGAAATAGAAAATGCCTCCTTGCTTGCTAAAATCAATGGAAATGAATCTTGTTCTAGTTATACTAATAAAGAGAATGATGTTGCTGCTCTTCATATTGATAGAGATTCTTATTTAACTAAAACTCTTTGCTTAGAAAATGATCTTCTACATGCTAGAGATAACATTAATCAATTGTCTTCTACTATTGCTTCTCTTAAGCATGATAATGATAGTTTGAGATCATCTTTGCAAATATTCTTAGTTGGTAAGAAGAGTCTTAATGACATCCTACTCAATTCTACTAAACAAATTGGTAGACATGGTTTAGGATATGATAGTAGTCAAGGGAACAACAAAGATAAAGGACCTCCAATATTCCATGGAGAATCCTCTAGTTCCAAGACTATGGGCACATGCAACTATTGCAATGATTTTGGTCATTATTCTACTTGTTGTCCTTTTAGGAAAGCACCCAAGAGCAATAGGACTTGGGTTGCTAAGCTAATTCCTCCGGACCCAAAAACATGATTGGGGACCATTTCATCTTTCTTCTTGTAGGTACTTGCAAATGGATTGACTTGAGGTATTGAATTGCAAATTGTCTTGTCAATCCACATGAAAGAAGAAAGGTGAGATGTGTAGAGGGTGACAACAAGTGGAAAAGCAATGGTAAGCACAAAGGTAATGGTTTTATTGCTTATAACCTATCCTAACTTGTTTTTGTCAAGTTAATGTGCACTATACATATGGTTTTTGAGTCAAAAGTGGTATTTTGTGATTCTCTTCACACTCTTGCTCAAAAACTATTTCTAATGCTTCTATAGTGCATTACTAACTTGCTTAGACATGTTTGGATATGGTTTGTATATTTATCATGCCTTTAAATATGTTTTTATGAGATATATGTGCTTTTTGACAGCTGCTCTGTCAGTCGAGTTTGCCCTATTGAAACTCGACCGATAGGCACCAATGGGTGTTGCCAACAGCTGCGATCGGCCGAGTTTCCAATACACAGAACTCAACCGATTACACTGTGCACAGAATATACATTTGGCTTATTGAGTGAGAATTTCCCTCTCAACTAGATTTTCTCAACCAATAGCCTTATTCTTTGGCACTCTCATTTGGTACCTTTATATATGCATATTGCCATGTTCTAAATTGCCTATCTTGCATACAACTCTATCTCTCTAATTGCTCTAAATCGGTATATCTATATGTTGTAATTACTTGCTTTGAGTTGTTTTGCAGGTTTTGATGATGATCTCTTTGGATCTCTTGGTTGTGTCTTAAATTGCTTCCGTTGTGCTCTAACTTGCTACATCTCTCTAGGTGTATATCTTGTTTTGATACAAGCTTGACGTTCATAGGGGTAATCATCTTATGGTAAGGATGCATATCTAGTGAGTTATATCCTTTCATGCGTCTAAAATTGCATATCTCTTGGTTTGGATATATCTCTATATCTACTCATAGCTTGCTTTATCTTGTGTATCTCTTGCTATGATCTAGATCCTACTAGTAGTCCTAACTTGTGATGTCATCTACTAGTAGTTCATATACATGTAGTTCTAGCCCTGTTTTTAATTGGCATCTTTGATCATCTATATGTTATGCTTGTATCTTATCTCATACATGCTCAAGATTGTTCTTTAAATTGCTTATATACTATCTTGAGTTTCTTGCATAACATTGTGATGCAGGGTTCATAGATCTACATGATATGTAGAAATTGGAGTATTTTTTGGATTTTTATGTAGGTTTTGCTCCAATTTCAGTTTTTGCTGCAAGTATAGTGCTTTTTATGCAGAAACACCCTTCTGAGCAAGACTCATTGCTTTGCCATGAGCTCCGATGGTTTTTGGTCAAATTCCATCATCTTGAGGGTCAAAGTTGTGATTTATTGTTTTTCTGCAGCACTGTATCTTGCATTTTTGGGATGTTCAAGTATATGTTTTAACTTTCTTTTCTTTCTATGCTTGGACAAGACCCTATATGTGCTCTTCTACTCTCCTTATATAACTTTTGTTATCTTCTTTCTCTTAACAAGTGGTGTTTCTTAGTTTCTTCACACCCCCACCTTTTTGAAATGACAAAGGGGGAGAAAGATATGTCTTCTTTTGACAACAGGGAGAAGGCATGTCTTACATGAAGCAAAGAAGCGTGTCCATGTAAAGGGGAGAAGGTAAATGGGAGAAGACATATATGTGTAGAACATATATGAGTAGAAGACATAGTTTCTATAAATATTATGAAAGCTAACCATGCAGGAGAAATAGCATCAATTGAGGGGGAGTATGAAAACTCCACTAGCATCAATTGAGGGGGAGCATATGAACTCAATTCTACTGAAACCCCTAGGTTTCTCCGAAGGTATGATTTTACTTACAAGCTTTCAATACATTTATGGAATGGTTTGTCATCTTCAAAAAGGGGGAGAATGTTGACTCAAGGTCAATTAGGTCAATGTCGACTCACGTCTAAATTGACTAAACCCTTGTTTTGATGATGACTAACCATTCCACATATTGGTGTCTAATGCTTCTACATTGAGTGATTTCAGATTAGGTTTAGACACACTCCAAATGCCCTAACTTGCGCATATCAAATTGGAGAAAAGACAAGTCAAAATAGCTACAAGTGTGCAATTTGGGATCTCTATGTAAATGACCTTAGAATTGCTTTGTAATCACTTGTAATGATTGTATGACTTGTAATTAAGCTTAGAAAAATTATTGGGACACAAAAATCCATCATTTGTACAGTTTTACGAAAATTCCAAAATACCCATAACAGGGATTTGGTCGGCCGAATTCCAAACTCGGCCGATCCATATATTCTAGAATTTTCTGGGCAATCGGCCGAGTTACCAACTCAGCCGATCCCTGTTCGGTCGAGTTTCTATGGTGGGAAACTCGGCCGATCCACTGATCGGTCCAAGTTGAAAGTCGACCGATCGGCCGAGTTTCTCCAAGGAAACTCGGTCGACAGTCTATCTTTCAGACTTGTCGCTTAGTGGTTCGGCCGAATTACCTTTATAGAAACTCGGCCGATCGGACTGTACTGAAATGCAGAAAAAGCAATTCTAGCCGTTGTGGAGTTGCAACAAGTGAAAATAGATCCGTTGCAAGCCACAAAACGGCTAGTTTTCGTTCACAAGTGTTCCCAAAGGCTAAGAGGCATCCCCAGCTATAAATAGGACCCCTTGGGCTTCATTCCAAGGTTGAGCATTCCATGCAAACTCTTTGAGAGGTTCCTATTCTATAGTTGAGTGCTTCCTACAGCCTCCTCTCTCTCTCTAAGCTTAATCACTTGCTACATCCATTAGAGTGAGTAGGAGATCTGTAAGAGAGCTAGTCCTATTTGTATATCTTGTGAAGCTCTCACTTCCACCACCTCCCCATCTCTCATTTCCAATCATGAAGATGAAGGTTCTCTCTCTTGTCCAAGAGAGGTGAAGAAGAACAAGGGAAGGAGTCCCTTGGTGAAGATCAAGGCTGAAGACTTGGAGCTAGAGTGGGTAAGCCCTTGGAGAAGGCAGAAGACTCAAGCTCAAGTGGGTAAGTCCTTGGTGGAAAGCTTCTCCGAGTGAAGGTGAAGTCAAAGGCAGAAGATCCAAGAAGAGTGGGTAATTCCTGCAAGGCCGAAGACTTGTGCAAGAGTGGGTAAGTCCTTGGAGAAGGCCGAAGACTCCTGCAAAGTGGGTAAGTCCTTGGTAAGGTTGAAGACTCTTTGTATTGGATAGGTAGGTCCTTTGTTGGGTCTTGTATTGTAAGTCTTATAATTGAATATAAGAGTGCAATTGGTTGAAGTCCTAGAGGTTGACCTCTCTAGGCAAGTGGACTGACACACTTCTAGTTTGAAGTGTGGAACCACTCTAAATAGCTTGTCTAATTTGGTGCATGTTCAATCTCTCTTATCCTTGCTATGCTTGATTTAGTTGCACTCAAATTACCTATTTAGCAACCTTATCTTGTCATATATTTTGAAGGTTTAATGAATTTTGTTTAAGTGCTTTCAGCTCTATTCACCCCCCCTCTAGAGCACCTAAGTCACCCATCTAGGATCCAACAGTAAGACCAGTATTTTAGTCAATTAACATAAAATGACAATCATAGCAAGAGGTCCAAAGTCCCATTATAAAAGAATATTTCAACAACCATGGAAATTTATATGAATCAAAAGTAGGAAATATGAATATCCAACCATTGGATTTGATAATTCAAGATATGCCTCACTAGATAAATGTAGGTTTAGTCAAATGATACCCAAAAAATAAAGAATGTACATACCTGATCTTCACAGCTAAGGCTTTGTTCAATCTATATACTTAGTCCACGAGGTCAATTTTTCGTCCTAGGAGCATATTATGCATGTTAGTCAAATAAAAGCTAACATGTGTATTCATTTTTATTATATATTTTTTCATATTTTTATTGATCTATACCCAATCAACTACTGACATATTAGGGTTTTAATCCTTCCAAGTGAACATATGATTTATCAGATATCCATTTTAGTTTTAGTATTCATTTGTGGTCAGTCTATGTAAGACCCCTGACCTGGGTATTGGGGTAACCATGTTTGTTTGGCTTGATTAAGTACCTAGAATCTTTCTCTAATCCTTTGAGACACTTTTAGAGTTTGAGGAAAGCTTAAGTTTCTAGTTTGAGCTTGTTTGGATGATGTTTGTGTTGGAAAATACGAGCACAGAGTATAGCATTGGAAATAAAAATTGTATCTATCTATATTCCCATAACAGCAAGATTGGGAAAACTATTATGAAATAGGAAGGATGGCTTAACGAGTTATGCCTGGTCCTGGAGCACTTCCATTGACAACAACTCGCTTCAATACAATTGTAAACTAGTTGTTCTTAGATGGTAGTTGTGCAGCTCATGGTCTTCACCACAAATAATGAACATGACAACTTCGGCATCGACTCGTGTGGTCTCACCACTGACTACGGGTTGACTTTGCTCTCCTAGAAATATCCAAAGGACTCCTGCCTCTAGAGTAGTCTACACGAACCAACTAGAACTCCAGTTTGTTCAAATAGAATAGATAAGGAGTTGTCCCTCCCGTTAGTGTACTAGTCACCAACTTTCTCTCCTACAACAACAATGATAAGCTTTTCTCTCTTGTGGCTATCCTTCCCTAGATGGGTAGGACTTTCCTGGGCCTCTCCTTAACCACAACCAGAGAGGATAACAGTTGTCAGAGGAACTGATTCTCAGTTGTCTATGTTGTGTTCTGAGAAGCCCCCAGTACCCCTCTATTTATAATAGAGGCCAAGGTTAGGATTCTTAGTATGTACGAGATTGTGCAGGAGTGGAAGAGTTCAAGAGATCTTGAATTTTCGCAACCTACGAAAGATGAAATGGCCGTATGGTGACTTAAACAAACGTCTAGTCACTCGAGATAGTAGTCTCGCACTGTCAGACTGTCGTTAGGCAGTTTCCTAATCGCACATAAATTTGGCAATTATGATTCCAAATAATATCGCATACTTATTCCTTGCACTCTAATTAAAGTGCAATCAAAACTATTTAGGAAACATCCAAAATGTTTGTTTAGCCCGACCGAGCCGTCTCACACAATCGAGACACCCGTCTCACTCATCTAGACAGTTGTCTTGTGAGTCTAAGGTGAGCTGGTCAGTTCAAGTACAAAACTATCCAATTCAAACTCTAATCATCTTGACAACTAAAATGACCATCTCAACACTTGAGATGCCCGTGTGGTAGCCCAAACAGCCTTCTCACAAAGTGAGATGGTCATTTGGCAGACCTAATCAGCCAATTAGTCGATCTATTGTGTGAATTGAATACATAAACACTTTAGTAATCAATTCAATCATCAATCAAGATAAACCCCTCTTCTATATGAGTTCCTTTGTGTGTGACCCTATAGGTCCCATATCACATTGGTAATGAATCTCAATAACTAACTTATGACATCACAAGCAAGGAGTGTTGCCTACACTACAAGAAACAACAACAACAACGACGGAAAAAGTTCATCGTAAATGTGAAAAAATCCATCTTTATAACAATCAATGACGGGAAAAAAAGTTTGTCGCATGTTGTCGTTACTGGTCTTGCCGTTAATGGAAATAATGATGAAAATTTTCAATCCATCGTTATTTGCAACAACGACGACTTATATATTTTATCGCAACTGACTACAACGACAACATAAAGAGTTTATCATTAATGATAATTTACGACAACTTTATTCCACCGCTAATACTTATAACAACATCCTAAAAAATTGTATCACATCATCAATTGAGATGTCTTTTTCCTATCATAGATACTTATAACAACAACAAAAAATTAGTGTTAAATTTGGACTTAATGATATATGCATACCATGGCAATCATCTGAAGTACATATTTCAAGTTAGAAAAACTTTGAATTTTATTGGATAAAATAAATGTTGTCATACATAGGGGAGGACATCACCCTTAGCCCCTAGAAGAAATTGCAAAATACATAGTAGATCCCTACACAACTACAATTATAATTCAAGAAAAAGATAAAAGCTACTAACATCAGTTAGGTAAATCCTTATAACTAGAACGTCTTTTTCTTTATATCCAAACTAACACTCCACATCCTCAACAAATTGACACTTGGCACTGAGCCCCAGGAATGAAGAACCAAAATTAACAGTTTCTTGGTTGCATAGAAGAACCTCAAGTCCAGCTTCACTTTCTTTATCAAATATCAAGCCTTTGTATCCTTGCAACCTATAAATGAACAAAGCATCACGATAATATTTTAAAAAAAACAATTAATAACTTATGATTTCTATTTTATGCAAATAGATATAGTATTTTAAGAATTATAAAATCATATTATTTAAGTATTCTATATGGCATAGAACAAGATGGTTTATGTTGGCATAATTAATTAATTCGACAGTAAAGTCAATTTGGAAATCACTGAGTGGTAGACCACCAATATATTAACTAACAAGTAAGACATTACATGCATCATGCATACGGATTGGAGGGATATTCCTTGCTATTGCACATAGGACCCACGACAAAGGCCTTTTCTGGCAAGGTTATAAGCTACCTCGTTACATTCCATGTATACATGATAGATATTTTAGCTTTGTAAAATAGTGATTTAACTTTTCTGCTTCCATCAGCAGGAACAATAAAAACTCAAGCCAAGCGTAGTGCTAAGAATGGACATCACCAATGCCAATGCATATGATTCAGTCTCTAGAGAAGAAAAACCCAACCACACCACCGCACATAGATCAAAAAGCATGTAATAGCACTGTTCCACATGTTGTAACCAATAACCCTCAACTATTTTAGCAACAATTCCAATAAACTTCCCTCTAATGTCTCAGAAAATGGACTTAAATAATACCATCTTATTGTAAATAATAACATTGACATTTGTCTTAGAAGCAATAATGTCAGATAAACACCAACGATTGTTTGTGCCTCCTTTTTTATTTGAATGTGTAGGTCTATAGCAGCTGAATTTTAGTTACTGTTAGCTCATCTAAGGAGATTAGAGAACATGATGGAAGTGTGTGTTCTTAGTACTCAAGATAGATTTCCTCCTGCATTTTTTGGCTGCTAAATAAAGTGAGATGACTTCAATAATATTAGCATGTCTCAATTATTAAGCAGCCATAACCAACAGTTTGACCTGGCTGGTTTTGGTATACCATTAACCAGCTATTCAAGGTTTCTACTCCTGTACATGTTTGTAGCTATTGTATGCTGAAAAAGAATAAAATAAGTCCTTCGTGAAACTGCTAACTCGAATGTCACTAGAGATCCTCATGTATTCAAAGAGAAACCTTAGGAGAGATAACAAATTACTGGTATGCACAAATAGAAACTAGCATGAAGGAAAATGATATTCCTAACGATGCTATAGCAAAATTTCTTAAGGATACAAAAATAAAAACATGTAGGCCAACTGAAGACTGAGTCTTTGGTCTATGAGACTGGGATTTTTAACTTGTAAGCCTTCATGCATTATTGGAACAGTTAGTTTTCCCTGCTACTATTGTTCTAAAACCTACAATGAGAAACGTGTGTACGATTAAAACCAGCAATCCAACAACCTCAGTGAAGTAGGTAATCAAGAATGACCTCGAATACATTCACTAGTCTAGACTTATTCACAACAATCATAGCATCCTCGCACCATTCAGGAAGCCCAAAGCCAAGTAATGTAAGGCAATACCAAAGTAATATAATGACCAATAATAACTTTTATAACTTTTAGAGTCACCTTTTCATCAGTGGCCTATATAGAATAGAAGGAAACTAAATAAGTAAAGAACACATAAATAGAAGTAGGAAAAATCTCCTAACTGACAAATATAAACTTAGTTTATCAACTAAAAAACAAACAATAGCTGCTAAGAACTTTAGGCTAAAGAAAAAATATTTTGAACTAAGGAGTCCTCTCAAACTGAGACATTTTATCCGGAGAGTGTATCCATACTCTTTAGGCTAAAGAAAGATTATACTTTAGATGATGTTTTGATAACCCTTTCTTTCTCTTCTCTTCATTCCCAAGGTTCATTAAAATGGTTAGGAACACACTGATTGAGTGTAACTGGGCATTGAAATGGTGGGATGCATTAGTTATGGGTGATCTGATGTGACGAACCAATTTGGGGGACTTGAGAGGATACTTTGGTTGGTGGGGGAGATTTTGGCTAGAGAGGAGTTTTTGTATGTTCACAACTGATGTTGGGCTATATGGAAAGCAAGTAACATGTGTACAATAAGAGACTCACTAAGACAAATACTCTAATGATTGGAGTCAAGAACCTACTACATCATTATACAATAGATGTAGAACTAGTACCTATTTGTCCATTAACCGACCAGCATGTTCTTCATCGAAACCACTGGATTCCCCCTCAGCCTGAGTTTTTTAAAATTTGTGCAGATGAGTGTTGGTCTGAGGACAATGGATGGTACTAGGTGCAGAGATTACAAATTATAGAAGAAAAGTGATTCTAACATTTAGCGAAAGAATTAAGGGACCTAGTGTATCAAGATAGCTGAATCTGAGACTTTTGTTGGGTATTAGATTTTGTTGACATGGTGCTACCTAAGGTCTGGCTGGATTATGATTTACTGAACCTAGTCAAGGAGATTCAGACGAGTGAAGGATGATGTCTGCTATAAATCATTATTTAACAAGGAGATTATCAATATTCTTCAGTTCTTTACTGAATTAAAGATCTCCTTTACCGAGAGAGATGAAATCGCCTTTCCCATGATGTTGTTGTATACTCCTTTCTTACCAACAACCCATCCATCTTCTTATTATATTTACCTAATAGTTTGATTGTAGTTGCTCTTTTTAATATGAATAATGATGAGAGAAATCCAACCTTAAAAATAGCATTACAGTCATTTATTGAAAGAATGAAGGAAAATGGTGTGTGTCCAAATAAATTCATCTGTTGCATTTGCATGTAGTTTTCATTTGAGCCAGACCTGAAGACTAACAGACCCAACAGAAATACTGAGTTCAATTCAACATGATGAACACGCATAATGTTACCCGATGGCATGGGTTTCAGTAGGAAGAAGGGTGATGAGGTATCACTCATTTTCTACCTTCAAAAAAGGGTATCAATTACTTGTCCCATTCTTTTATTATAGTATAACTCAATCTTCCATTTCCTACTCAATATCAGCTAGGTAAATTCAAGATGAGAGTGTGTTTATTTCATCTCATGCATGGAATGAGAGTTCAACAAATATTCAATTTGGTATAAAAAGGTCAAAATGTACTATCATTGTTATCATGTTGTATTTATTTTTACCTTGGAAAAGCATGTCCTTAATAACATGTAAATTAACTGTGAAGTAGTTTTTTGTAGACGCCTGGATGGATGTTTTGGCACATTGAGTCATAAGGGTGATATTTAAAAACATGTAGAGGGGAAATCATGCATCTATAGAAGCTTATATTGTATCCTGGATGGATGTTTTGGCACACGAAAAAGGCAAGATACTTGAAATACTGGATAGGGCTATTGCAAACAAAACCTTCATTTCTGAGTATAAGAAATATACATGGATACATCTATACCACATTCCAGCTCGGACCATAGTCCTATTCTCATGTAATGTAGTAAAAGGGGAGTCCATAATTTAATCACGATGATGCCAATCTGGTTGACGACTAGCAGATTGGTATTGGCATTACTGAGTTTAGTTTTTCTGGGTCAAAATATACACACAAAAAAGGCAAGCTACTCAAAATATTGGATAGGGATATTGCAAAAAAATATATCTGAGTATATAATGATAGGGATATTGCAAGCTACTCGAAATATTGGAAAGGTATATTGCAAACTCAAAATGTCATGCCAATGTGTATAATGCAATATGCTAATATACCTTTGAGTATATATGATAGGGTATACCACCATATAAAGAAGTTGTTGGGTAGTGATGGAAAATAGAAAAGATTCAATTCACCAATAGCTTGGGACAAAGTAACTAGAAGAAATACAAACAACATACCGGGCCTTAAAGACATGAGGTACTGGAATCAAGTGTTGATACCGAGCCTAGATAAGTTGGGGAGTTATTCACTAACAAAAGAGAAAGAGATAGTCTGACCGGGAGCATAGTTACCAATAGCTAAAGCCAAAGTATCGAAGAATACAAAGTTTATGTGTTTGGTTTGCTACACACAATGCACTCATGGTGAATACAAATTTTTAAGGATTTGCAAAAAAAAAGTTCTGCATGTATGTTTACTTTAATTGAAGGCATTATTTATATATTTAACAATTAGGGAGCAGCAAAGTAGGGATGTTGCCTGAATATTGAATTCTAACATGAGCTTCTAACAAAAATTAGATCACCGTACCTATCAGAATCATGAAAATAGCCATAGCAACAATCATCATTCTCCAAACAAATGTGGAAGCTCATCCAAGGTTCCTGCAATGGTCATGTTTTCAGACAATTTAGAACATCGAGATTTGTCCGCATATTTTTTATAGAAAAAGTTTATGAGGTTCAAACTGCACATGGAGAATCATTGGTCAAATATGAGAGACATCACTTTGCATTAATGCTTTGTAATATTGAGCAGTCATACCTTACCCATTCCAGAAGAACGAGCATTGACTGAGCGAGCCTAGATTGTTTGCAAACTTCTACTGTTGAACCCAAATCCATTTAATGTTTTCTATTGAGAACCTCTTCTCTCAATGATTACTTTTTGGATTGAATCCTGGCATCATTAACCATGTTAGGAATTGCAACTAGGTATACAATATAATTGAGACTATAATAAAATTAGAATGATTAGGAAGACAGTCCTCACCTTGAGCATATGCATGTGGCTACACAATAGCAACATTGTCTGAAATTGCTGAGTTAATCAACTATATAGCTAAACCTATTCCAGCTCCTAGTGTAGATTGAACTTAACATCCCCAGAATGAGGTACAAATCTTATCCTACAAAAATGAGAAACACCTCCTTACTTTTATCTTGTTGGTGAGATTCATAGTGATGTCCACCAAAATGTGAAGGACTGCATGGAAGCAAGTAAACATAAATACCTTACAAGGGTTCAAGATTGATTTATAACTCATTCAGATTATAAAAATAAATACACCAGAGCACATACTGTTAGTTCATAGCGTTTCAATTTGTCATAGATGTATTTCTTGTGGCGTCTGAGGCATCACTACCTTAACATGTATAAAAAATCCTCAATAGCAAGTTGTTGTTATCAGTATGGATCCATGGAACATTGATCACTTGGTCAAGGGCATAATCCCCCCTTGAAAACTAAAAACTAAGACAACAGAACTCAAAAATATAATGAGGAAGACTTGGGGTTTGCAACCACTACCTTAAATTACCCTCACATATTCTAATATATTCAGTACAATGTCCAATGTCATTGAGTCTAAAATATCAAGACTTTTACCTTAGTCATTCAGTCAAATGTCACAAGATTCAAATAATACACACAAGGGTCAAGATAGAATAAGAATTAACTCCAGAAAGCGTCACCATGAATTCTTAATAGTACTATGAATTGTTCTCATAGGAACGCCACTATATTTTGTTTACAGGGGGGATAATGTCTAAAATGATACATATTAAGATAAATATTAGACACTTCTTCCTTCATTGGTACTGAAACACATTCAAGATCCTAAAATGCCAGTTTAGCCCAATGAAGGAATCCTGGTGGTTAAAGAGCATCGCCACTCCTATGCCTACAAAAACCTAGTAAAGCATTAGTTTTCAATTCATTCATAGATATAGTCAAAAGAAAATTATGGCATATGTAAATATGTAACATTAAAGCAAAACATTACAAAAAAGCCTCATCAATTCTTGAACTGACCTCATAATTAATTTAAGATATCATTTTCTAAAATAGAAGGAGAAGAGGCATAACCACCATCATCCTCACTAAAGTCTAGAAGTTCTTGAATTCCCATCTTTTGGCTGATGGTACGAGCGGCTGGAGAGGGGGTATTAGCACTGAAGTAACATTTAGATTTCTCAAGTGAGATTACCTGTCCTGAGACTTGGCCAAACTTCTTCAAGATTTCTTTAATGACTTTCGCCTGGGAGATAGAAGCTTCCCCATGAGGAGGATATCGTCTACAAAAAAACATGGGATACTGGAATACCTCCTTTAGATACAGTAATAGGCTTCCATCGTCCATGTGATACTGCCTAGGTGATTTCCTGGCTAAGGTGCTCCATACATAGAACAAAGACGTATGGGCTAATGGGGTCGCCCTGCCTGACCCCCTGGGAAGCTTTGAAAGGTTGTAGAGGGGCTCCTTCCCAGAGCACTGAGGTGGATCCCTACGTTGACAATGACCACTTGCTTCCAGGGTTCAAGAAGGGGTTGTATTACTTCTCTGCAAACCATGATTGATGGAAGGATGCCCGATAGATCAACATATATATCTGTATCCTTTACTAGATCAAGGGATATGGGGTTTAGGTATGTTAACGTGCCATCTGTCCTTCTTGTTGTTGTGTCCTTGTATGAGGGTTTAGCCATGCCCTTGTTTTCCTTAGCTTGGCCCATGTCCACTTCGCCATCACCAGTGGTGCCTTCGAACTCCGTCGTGGAGGTGTTCTCCGGGGGGCATTGCTGGTGTGTGAAGCCACGGCCGCCACCAGACCCGCGCCGCCAAACCCTACCTCCACCATTTGTCTCAGAACAAATATCCTTCTTTACAATTTCTTATTAATTAGGGATTTGATATGTCATTGACATTAATAATGTAATCCATATAATATCAGGTAGGTACAATCGCAGTATATATATATATATATATATATATATATATATATATATATATATATATATATATATATATATATATATATATATATATATATATATAGGTACTATCATGCTTGTACACCTAATTGGTAGTTACATGACTAAGTATTATGTAAATATAAAACATGCACTATACAATTTACCTATATACTACATCGCTATTTACTTCACAATTTGATTTCAATTTTTATTTGGATGTACTTTTCCATCTGTTCTCTCTGATCCAGTTGGGCATTTATTTTTACATGGAAAGTTACATGAGTAGTATGCAACAAACGACATAGGTTGTTGTTTACTAATAAACTCAAATGTCATGAATCATATGGCATGAATTTATATCAGTGCCCAATACCAATAAAGCAAAGTGTCTTTGGTATTAATGGTAAGATGTCTTCCTCAAATGTGTGTCATATTGCCATGTCATTGCTTTTAGTAGGAAGATACCTTTCTCAAATATATCAATGGAATAAAGACAAGTAACTCTTCTCTACATTATACTCATGTATAGAACATGGTGGTTTATCTTAACCTAGAACACATACATCCTTCCAACTTGTTTCTGACTTTCTTCTCCTGTTCCATATATCACTTTGATGATAGAAAACTATGCCCTTCATATGCTTCCATATTTTTTTATAATGGTCACACAATCACTGCAGTTTCTTGCATTAGTGTCTTTAGAGTATGTGATTTTAAAAACTATGACCTACCAACATATAAATAAGTCAAATTTCATCACAAATTAAAAATTTTAGGGTGGGATGTGAAATGCAACAAATTAAAATGAACTATGAAAACCCATAAAAAATGAACATATCAAATCTCACATTTTATTTCTTAATGATGAGACTAATTGATCTTGTTATGCTATTCTAGAAGAAAGATCGATTATATGTGACCTTAGATTTTTATGACCTCCATTTGTGTCTTCTTCTAACAGTTCTTACCTTTTTATAGAATTTTCTTTCATTCCTTTTCTATTAAGTGTGCTCAAAGAAAATCAATGTTATTGTCAAGGTTCTCCAGAAAGTGGTACAATGCATTTTTGCATATTGGTTTTTTTTTCTCTCTTTGTGCTAGCGAGTGGGAAATGATAAATGAAGCCCTCAGTTTTCAATTTACAATTCTTGGTACGGTCTTAGAGTCGTTTCTCTATTCTAGGAGAAGTTTTACCAATAGAGTACTAAAAAAACTAATACCACAAAGTTTTACCATTTAAAGTTTTAAAAATATAAATATATCTTATTTTAAAAGTTTAGATACAATATAGTGTCTCAGTTAAATATTTAATTTAATGGAGAGACATGATAGTAATTAGTTAAAAGTTTTAATGCCTATGACGTGTTTAAAAATTTTAAGCTACCTGAGACTATAACAAAAACCATAGCCTGAAAATGAAAGTCTTGTTCAGGTATCATTCAACTAAACTTTTACCCAAACATGTCTCCTATTTCATCAAGGTTCTCATCAGACATACCCGTACTTCATCTCATCTCCTGAACGTCATATACAGATTCAAGACAAGGCTCTCTATTACTCTTATCAATTTAATCTAATGATGAATATTATTTATATAGCATGAGTGAACTTAATATAACTACAATACTTGTTTATAAAATGGTATGTAAACTTGAAATAGTACATATATTTAGTATATAGTATCTCTACTTAAGTGTAGTTTGTATTCATATATAAACCTACAGAAGGCATCGTGGGTACTCTTGAGTGTTGCTTCATCATCCCTCAGGGGACTCTTTACCCCATAGACCATGGTTACAAGTCCTCCAGAGCAATCTAGGATGGAATGCATAGTTGTATCACAAAATTAGATATTTAAATAAACTTCAGGCTTTATCATTTTCAGTGTCATTTGTACTAAAATTTAGGTATCGCCTGATCCATTCATTATTAGCTAACACCCTGTCTAGTCTTTCATGTAGTATGCCTTATTGTAAGTCAACATAGGTCCCAAACAACCTAAGTTAGAGTCTCTCGCTTCCACCAAAGTTTCAGTAATGGTTTTGCTTCCCTGAAGTTAACATGCATGTTGCCTCGTTGCTCAGTATGTTAGATTATAGTGTTAAAATCCTCAATGACCACCCAGCTTTCAGTGACATACTTAGTGATGTTAGTCAGGTGGATCCAATGGTGGCTGTGAGTACATGTGTTTGGGCTTGCATAAATCAAAATCATTAAATAACTTTTATTGCTTTTAGCAACCCATTTTTGATAATATGGATCATACATTATCACATAGTATATGTTTGCTTGCATGCATTGGTTGGTTCTGTTTACATGTGAATTCGAACTGAAAAGGAATTATCTAGATTCTAAGTCATTTGGGAAGGAGTTTGTCTTCTCCTTTATTTCTTTTAAGGTGAGTTTAAGAAGGGGATAAGAGCATTTAGGGGTTATTCTCACATGATATCAGTTTGAATCTGTTGGTGTTAAATCTGGTGAGCTAACATATGTGTTGCATGATTTCTTGTATAGATATATTAGCTTCACTACTGAGAACTCTTAGCCTAGTATGTTATCCTAGTAACTTGCTTATAAACAGCTAGTTTCCCAAAACTAATTGATAAATTGATCATTCTCTATGTGTAGGAGGGTTTACTGTTTTTGGCAGCTTCAATGATTGTTTCGCACAGAGTAAGCAAGCTTATGTTTGTGTTATTATGAAAAAGATAGGGATTTGAACTTATTATGTCCTCAAGTCATCACTTCAAACTAATGACATTGGATATATGCTAGATGTGGGATATATGTCATCAACTCAGCTATACAATCTTATGAACAAACATGAGGGGGAATTTTCTTGTCTTATCTCCATATAAAAAGAAAGGCTATCTTGCTATATGGGGATCTTGATATTGTTTTATGATTTTGGATCCTTGTTACAAGAAAGGTTTCCTTCACATTCTTAGCAATCAAACATTGGTCATCCACAAAGAGGTCAATATTTGTTGGGATATAATTCTCTTGTACTTGAAAACATAGGAAATATTGTTTCTTTACAAACAACTTGATATTGCTCAAAACTTTAGTGGATAAAGGTAACTTATTGATTATAGTACTCTGAGATGGTACTCGAGACCTCATATCTAGCTTGGTTCTAGGGGCTTCACCCACTATGATCCATTCTCACTTAAATTGTCTATTGAGAGCTTGTGCAATGTTAGGATGATAGGTAGGTCAACACCATTAGGTAATTTCAAGGGACTTCTACAACTATTATCCCCTCCCATGTCGATTTCCCACCTTTACTTCAAGTGATAAAAAATATGTTTTGTAGTCATTGATTTAATTTAGAGAAGTGAGACATTTCTTTAAGCATAGTTATCAAGGCTTCTTCCTAGGCGCCCTATGTGCTCATTAGGGGGCCAAATCTAGGTGATACACTTCACATGACATGTGTGGGAGCCTAAATATTTCATGCTCAACTTAAGCAACTACAAGGACATAGTAGCATCACATAGGCCTAAATTATATCAAATTGGTTAAATTGATTAGTTTAATCGTGAACACTATTATTTAAATACCCATGCACTAACGGCTTGTGTTGGCACAAGATATACATATTGTCATTCATTAGTTGAAAAAACCAATAAATATATAGACATCATTAGACAGTAAGAAACTCAAAAATTAAAACAAATTCCAAACAAACAGCTCAGCGCATGTTGAGCATCAGAATTATCAAACTGTATAGCATATCAGCGAACACAAAGTGTATAGCATATAGATATAAATATGCACTATAGATAAATCAATCACAAAAAGCATCCTAAAACCAATCTTGAGCAATATATCTTGACATCAATAAAACCAAATATATGTCAATGAAGAAGGGAAGAAGATCATTAGCTAACAAGAAGTGAAAAACCAATCAAGAATATTATCATGAAATATTAAAATCTATGAAGTCTTATGTCAGGTGTAGATTTTTCAGCAAAAAGAGACATATAAAAAGTATACCATGTCACCGTGTTTGAAGAAAACATCGATCCGTCCACCTCGAGTCCACAGTGATTGCCTCGAACATTACCCTATCCTACCTCCTTTTGAGTCTGAAGCCTTGTCTCCTCCTACCTTGGATCACTCGGCGTCCACTAGATGCTACCACAAGTTGTATAGGAAAAATAGAGGGATTGTGATCCCCCTTGCAAGCTGTATAGGAAAAATTCCCACAATGTAGATGACTGTCCATAAAAAATATTTATTTCTATCTTGTTTGTGAGGGTTCTGCCTTGATGGATCAGCTGGCAGCCGATACCCTGTCCTGGATCTGCGCCTGCTCTTTTCCTTGGATTCATCCTCGTCAACTAGCATTCTGTCCCTGTCTCCTCCTACCTTGGATTACTTGGCATCCACTGGATGTTGCCGCAACCTGTATAGGAAAAATAGAGGGATCGTGACCCCCCTTTCAAGCTATATATGAAAACTTCTCACAATGTAGATGAGGGTTCCGCCTTGATGGATCAACTGGTAGGTGATAGATAACATGTCCTGGATCCGCGCCCGACCCTTTGCCTTGGAGTCATCCTCGTCAACTAGGGTTCCATCCTAAATCGGCGTTGGGAGTGCTCGATCTGCCATGACATCCCTATCGGTAGAGGAAGAGCATGTTGGGAGCGACAGGTGGAGTGGTAGATCTGGTAGGGTGCATGGAACGTTGGGGGAGTGGGCTAGTTGCTGATCGCGGAGTAGGGTGCAGGGAACGTCGGGGGAGCGGGCTAGTTGCTGATCGCGGAGTGGGAGTCGGAGTGGATCGATCCTTGTTTATGGCCGCCGAGATCGGGTAGTTGCTGATCGCGCGGGGCTAATTAGTGTGTGTGTTGCAGGGGTGCGGTCGCGAGCATAAGCTTAGTGCGGGAGGATAAAAAATTCCCAAATTTCAATATTTTTTATTTTTTTACTTGTAAGATGATATTTAGTCAAATTTATGTAACAAAGACATCTGGAAAAGAATAGTACAGGAAGAGAGAGAGAAACATTAGCGACGGAATAAACACTCTATTTACGACAGTAGAAATAGTTGGTCACTATTTACTATGCTAATAATGACAACAAAATTAAGTAGTCGTGTTTAGATTAACAATAACGACAAATAATTTATGTTGTCATGAGTTTGGTCATTAATACCTTCTTCTCTTGTAGTGCTAATTGCACATCAGTGCTACCCAAGTGAATGAAAAGTTGAAGAACAACTTCAACCTATAATTTGTGTAAGGTGTTGCAATGATTGTATAATTTCTTCATCTCTAATATCTGGAATGAACTTGAGGCATGGACTCATCATCCTCTCAATGTTCAATCCATGTTCCTTGAACTAAGAGCCACTACTATAGAAATAGCTTATAACGTCACATTTAGAGCCGTCGGTTATTACTGAAAACTGACGCCTAAACCGTACAACGCCGGCTAATTATAGCGACTGACATCTATATTTGAAGACTGGCTAGACACGGGTATCACTTTTTATTTAGCATCGACTCCCTAAAATGAACCGACGCCTAAAATAGCCTGCCAAAACTAATTTTTTGAGTGAAAAAAATTACCCCCAAAGTTTTACATATGACATTGATTTTTTAGCTACTAACCGACGCCTAACGATGAAAAAAATTACCTCCAAAGGTAGTCAGTTTTTGTGGAAAAACCGACACTAATAAGGATTCGTGCACTGTCCCCGTGAAAATTTTTAGGGTTAAGATTGTCTAATGGGCGTCGATTTTTTCTGGAAATCGATGCTGATGGATATTAGGTGTCAGTTTTTTAGATAATTGATGCCTTTGTTAACTTAATAACCCCCGCGAGAAATAGACTATATCCCCATTTTCTGTTATATCGCAAAATCACCCTCCTCTGTTCCCTCTCAACACCGTTGGAGCTCCTGTGGTCGATGCCCGCTGCTACTTGCTCGCCGCCCATTGTTACTTGCTCGCCGTCCTCCGCCCATGCTCCGCTATCCTCCGCCAAGCTCAGAACCTGAGCTCGCCGTCCTCCGTCATCCTTCGCTGAGCTCAGAACATGAGCTCGCCATCCTTTGTTGGTGCTCGCCATTCTCTGTCGCCGCTCAGATGTTGAGCTCGCCGCCGCCAGACATGTACATTTCTCCATGCCAGCCTGCTCCTCTTCTTTCTCCACGCCAGCCTACTAAGCAGCTCTGTTCATTAGGTCTTATAGTTCATTAGGTCTTGTTGTAATCTATGTTCCCCTTTAATCATAAATAAATATGTACTGTTGCTCATCCTTAATAGTCAAATGGAGAAGGACGAAGACAACAATATTGTCTACTATTTCTTTTTTTCACTTATCATGTGTATGTCTAGAACAGGGTTGGTGGTGGTTTATGACTGACTTAATGACGAGAAAACAAGGTGATGGGTATAGCTGACTTGATTACTTTTGACTTGTCTAATGGCTGATTACTACTCTTACATTGCCCTGTCAAAATAATTCCGAACTTAAAAATAGAAAAACAAATATAATTGTCTCATTTTACATGATTTTTAATCTAGTTTTCAATAAACCCCACATGGCATTAATTTTCCCCATGTAGACTTGGTTCTGATACGGATCACATAAGTTTGAAGGAGAATATTCAATTTTAAAAGTTCAACTAATTCACTTTATTTCTTCCCTAATGACCTATTTTATACTAAGAAAATATATCATATGTATATTGCAAATTATTACTTCTATTTTGACCTGAATAAAATTGTGGATTTCAACCGAATGTGGGTCATCTATTTCTAAAATGATTATGTGAACTCCTAAATCAGTAACATATATTATTCTTTGTGCACCCAAATACCTTGTGAATCATGTATGCGCCCTAAGGTGATTAAATGCCTAAATCTTGACTTGAAATATGACCTAGTATGTATGTTGATATATGAAGCTCTAGTTAAAACTTCAAGATTGATCCCTAATTAATATATTATAACAATATTGAATCGTGCATTTCTGTTGTTGCATGTGTTGTTGACTTGCTGTTGATTTGCATATATTTCTTCTTCAGTCTTCAAGTGAGGTATAATATTCTCACTCTCCCAATGTGCCATTAGGTTTCATTTTGATTCAAATCTTTGATATATGGAATCATGGTTTATTTACTATTTAGTATTTACTGACATGCATGATTAAATGATGTTACACAAAACTTAGGATATGAATGATGAAACTAGGATTGTAGGTATAAAAATGACAATATACATGTATTTGTTGGACTAGAAATCCATCCAAGATTACTCATTAGGAGTAAATTTTAGATAGTCCCCATTTTGGGACTGTTCTTGAACACCTAATTTCACTTAGGATGTAAGTGTATAATGTGTACTGGGTTTTTAAGAAAATTACGGCAGCATTTCTCTGTTTGTTCTCTAAGTACATATGTACTTGGAGAACAACGGGGAAATGCTACCGAAATTTTCTTGAAAACCCAATACACATTATACACTAACTAGTGAGATTAGGTGTTCAAGAATGGGATAGGTGGTACACATTTATTATATATAAAAATGACAGTACATGTATTTGTTGGCCTAGAAACCCGTCCAAGATTTACTCATTAGAGTAAATCTTGGATAGTCCCCGATTAGGGACAATATTGTTGTGATGCTTTTATAACTTTTAGTCAAAATAAGAAGACGGTGATAATAGCTCCATTCAATGTGGAGTAAGTTTACTTTGCTTATAATTTAGACTTAAGAAAATTATATTTTTATTATGGATTTCGAGTTATTAATTTTTAACTTTTTTACCTCTAGGGGTACGCATTGGGAGTTACTAGCTATTGTCCCCAGGACATTCACTATCTATTATCTAGATCCTAAGGGGACTAAATTGAATCCAAAATATGGACATGCAATGAAAATGGCATTATTTCAGTGAGAAATATTTTATTTTTATATCTGTTAACATCTGTTATTATACTATTATTTAATTATGCAATTTACTGTGTTACATTAACATGTAGGGATTTACATGAGTTCAAAAAGGTTGGAGGAAAGGTCCTTAGGAAAAAGAACCAACCAATAATTTGGGAGAACGTGGAAGTAAGTTCCTGACTCCAATGTATATATTATTTATGTGAACTGTGTTGAGTTGTATTTTTTAATATTTTGTATGTTTCAATTTATAGTGTTCTACACAAGACAATGCTTGGGCATGTGCATACTATGTGATGTGATTTATACACATGATTATCAAATATGCCACAGTGGACATCGATACCATACATGGTATTATATATAGTCTCATTAGATAATATGAAATATATCAATCTTATTTATATATTATTAATTATATATATACATCATTCTCTTATACATCATTCTCTTTGCAGGTGTTTAAAACTGACCCCACTACAGGTAAGGCCTTATCAGATGTACATGCTTCCTATACGACGGAAGAATTAAATGATGTAAGAGAAGATTGGGTAAAAGCCATACAAGTAGTGGGGTTTTAAAATATAATTGGGATGTTGATAGCGATAATGACTAAAGAATGATATTTTGTAAATGAATTTTTTTGAATTATCATATGTAAATGTTTCTACATGTGTCTGAATATTTATACATGTGTGAATGTGAAAATAAATGGAACTGCATGTTGTTACATGAATGTTTCTACATGTGTCTAAATATTTCTACATGTGTGAATGTGAAAATGAAAGGAACTGCAGGTTGATACATGAATTTTCTACATGTATTTGAATGTTTCTACATGTGTGAATGTGAAAATGAAAGGAACTGTAGGTTGCTATATAAATGTTTCTACATGTGTCTGAATGTTTCTACATGTGTGAAAATTGAATGCAACTGCAGGTTGTTAAATGTGTGAAAATGAATCTTGTTAAATTTATAGGTTTGTGGCATGTTGTTGGCTGATATCAATGGATGTCGTAAACCTGTAGTTCAGTTCCATTGAACTGTTGGTTTCTGCATCCTGCAACCAGCCACAGCAAGCCTACAAACTGATAAGAAAAAAAAATCAAAACGTAGGCGTCGGTTATTAGTCGAAAACTGACAACAAAGGCTTATAGCGTCGATTATTAGCAAAAAGCTGCCATCTAATGTGGCCAGATAACACGACCATGCAGGTCATCACGACTGTGGTGGCAGGTGATATGGCGTCAGTTATTACTAAGAAATTGATGCCAATGGTGTCCTAGATGGTGCCCTTTTGTGGCGCGAAGGGTTTGGGTGTCGGTTTCCCTATTAATAATCGACGCCTATAGTGCCCCTACTGGCACCCTTTTTGTGGCGTGAAGGGTTCTGACATCGGTTTCCCCACTAATAACTAACGCCTATAGTGCCCCTACTGACGCGTTTTGGGTGGCACAAAGGGTTTTGGCATCGGTTTTCAAACCGACGCCTAAGGGTTCACCTTTTAGTGTCACCCACATATGTGTCGCTTTTTAACCGTCGCCAAAGGCCTTAAATAACTGACACCAAAGGTCGATTCTATAGTAGTGAGCAGACTGTCTGAGATAATGTGACCTCAATATCATATATTGGTGCACATGTGCATGCACATGTGTTTCTCAGTCTCGCTAATCAAGTGGCTAGGATATCATACTCTAGTAAGAGAGACAAATCCCATATCTATCACTCACAATCTATACCCATGTGTCAAAGTCACCCAATCATCACCGTTATAACAATCCATGTTTCAAGACTATGTTTGATGATGTCAAAGCGTACCCAATAACATGTGACGAGTGTAGTGATTTTAGGTCTAAGAATCACAATCACCACCTTCACTATGAGAGATGACTATGACCACTAAAGATGGTTTTCATGTGTCACTCTCAAGGTGGGTCTGTCTGATACACTATTCACTAACATGTATCTATCTGCTTGGTTTGATATTGCCATATCATGACTTAGTGAGACTCAGTCATCAACCCAATCACACTATAATCTTATGTTTTACTTGTGTCTATCTACCTTCCATAGTAACAATCGACTAGGGACATAATGAGAATATGTATATGTACTTTTAGCATCCATATGATCTCTTTTCCACAAGGCTATTACTTGAAGACATACATCATTGAGTAATATTATTCTCTAGACATGTTGGTATGTATGCCCTGAGAGCCAATCATGGGATGATTGGTGGGATACATTAAGATTGATTTGATAAACATCAAAGGCAAGCTTCCAATTCTTTCTGGTTCAGTCATATGAGATAGTGATAGAACAGATTGAATGTCTAGAGAATGACAGTACTCAATGACGTATGCCTTCAGGTTCATGACCTGAACGATGAGATCATACGGATGCTAAGAGTTTGTACATTCTTGTTATGTCCCTAGTCGGATGTCATTGTGGAAGGTAGATAGACAGCAATGACACACAAGACTAGATTGTGGTGTTGGTTGATGACAGAATCTCATTAGTCATGATATAGAGATATCAAACCAAACACATAGGTACTTGTTCGAGAACAAGTGTACTGGACAGACCCACCGTGAGTTTGACACATGGAACCATGACATGGTAGTCACAGTCAGTACTCACAGTGATGGTGGTGAGTGTGATTCTTTGACCTCAAATAACTACACTCAACACATGTCTTTGGGCACACTTTGACATCATCAAACGCATTCCTGAAACATGGGTTGTCATAAAGGTGATGATTGGGTGGCTTTGACACATGGGGCTTTTGAGGGGTGAGTGATAGATATGGGATTTGTCCCTCTTGAGGGAGTTTGATATCCATGGCCACTTGATGAGTAGGATTGAGAAAGGCGTGCACGCATGTGTGAGTCATTATATGATACTGATGTCAAAACATATCTCTTCCAATCTACTCTGAGATCAAGAAAGTGAATGAACGTTGATAGGATGATTGTTCCATGCCTCGAGTTCATTCGGGATATCAGTGACAAAGGAATTATACATTCGCTGTAACACCATTCACAGATTGTAGGATTGAAAGTTGTTCTCCAACTTTCTACTTTCACTTGGGTAGCACTGATGTGTGACTAGGCACCGCTCTTTGCTTGTGAAGTCATAAGTGTTATGGACTTTCACTGCCAACGTGAAATGGACCTGTAGGGTCACACACATAGGATTTAACCTGGAAGACGAGTTTTATCCACTAGCAATGTTTAGATTGATTACTAAAGGAGTTTAGTAGTTCAATTAAACACTCAATTGATTGATAGCTCAAATATCATAATGTTCAAGGTGTTGGACATATTGATTGGAGTATCGGATTGATTGAAATCGCAATTGACTGATTCTGCACAACCTGCACTCCCAACCGATCGGTTCAAGTGTTGAACCGGTCGGCTGAGGTTGTTGAACTGGTCAGCTCAAGTGTTGAACCGATCGGCTCATGTATAGAGTGAAATGAGCAGTTCAAGTTTTGAACCGATCGGTTCAACTGGTGCAACCGAGCAAGTTGGGAAAGTCAGGTCGATGAGAATTTTCCTTTCGTTTCAATTTCCCAATTTGATTGGAAATAGGATTGGTGTTCGATACCAATTAGAAACAAAAGAAGGAAAGTCAATAGGGAACCAACCAGAACCACCAACCGACCGGTTGAGGAGTCCCAACCGATCGGTTGAGGTGTCAACCGACCGGTTCAGGTCCCCAACTGACTGGTTCAGTTGTGAATCGATCGGTTCAGGTTGCGAGTTGGTTGCTTTTGTGGAAAATCTCGAACCCTTCTACTCCTGCTTTTAGTCCCGCATTGTCCGGGATGGAGAACCCTGTCCCATGACCCTCCTATATATAGGGATATTAGAGGCTTCTCAAAGTACAACTCAGTGCAATCAGTTGCTCTGCAAAGTTGTCATTCTCTCTGGTTTGGTAACTAAGAGAGAGCCCGAGCAAGTGCTTCCCGCAAAGGGAGGTGCAGCAAGGGAAAGACAACTGCAGTTGCAACTGGAGGCAGGAGAGTGTGTTGGCGACTAGTACGTCAATAGGAGGGTGCGACTCCTTCCACTTCCTTGTGGGACAAGGAGTGTGGAGTTCCAGGTGGTCCGTGTGGAATACTTCAAAGGTGGGAGGTTTCTGCCGCTCAGGAGGACAACTGTCATCCGACAGTCCGGTGAAGGATGAATGTGTGGGTCTGCCCTAGCAGGGTGCATATTCATCGTGTTTGCTTTGGGTCGGACTTAACAAGGTGACCTAGATAGGATCTAGCACCTTGAGGCATGGAGATGCTCATGGCAAGGAGTTGCATATGACATCTTATCAAGAGTTGCATATGATGCAATTGGCAAGAGTTGCCTACCTGAGAGATCTATGTTGTGGGTGACATCCCTAGCTGGTCCATGACTTAGAGGATTTCAGGATCTTGCCCACTAGAAGGTTGTATGTTGCAATCTTCTGAATTGATGGTGAGGGCTATCAATTTGAAGTAAAATAGTGGGAGTGATAATTAATTAAAGGCCTAATTTTATCGTCAACTTTTCAAATCAATCAAATAAGTCAAAAAGGTTTTGGACTAAAATTGCATATATTTCCTTTTGTTAAAATAAATGGTTAATCAACAAATCACTTTATTTACGATCGGTCTTTGAGACCAACAAATTAAATGGGAATAATTCCACGACTGGTTAGGATGATGAGAAGTGTTCTCATTCAAAGAGTGAAAACTCTAAGTCCTAGTTATACCAGAACCAGATGAACTTGATCCCACCACATCAATGGCTGAAAGTATGCTTATGGAAGCATACCAAGGATGACATTGATGAGGAGTGCTTGATGTTGTTTTCTCTTAACTATGAGTTGCAGAGACAACATGAGACATATGATGTCTCAAGGACACTATCCTAGTATGTCATGACAGAAGGAGATCTAGTAAGGTATTCACACACTCAATGTGATTGGGTATGTGGAAAACCTGACAAACAAGGATTCCTTTTGAGCCAAGAGTTGGCTATTGGTATGATACTGCAAATGTTGCGAGAATCATACAATTCATGGTAAGCTACAACATGAACAACTTTGACAAGCGTTGACAGAGTTGTTGGACATGTTGAGGATAGTAGAGGCAAAGATGAAGAAAGACAAACCATAATCTTTGATGTGATCAAAGAAAAGGTAATTCTTAAGGGCAAGGACAAGGGCAAAGCAAAGAAGTGTTCTGATGCTAGCCAGCAATCCAAGCCGTCTTCAGCCTCAAGGCACATGGGGAAAGGGTGTATGAGGGAATTGCCCTCTATATCTGGAAGAACAAAAGAAGATGAAGGAGGGGATGGAGATCTCCACCTAAGGTATCATGAAATGAACCGCTTCTTTATCTGAGGTATATGATACCAAGATATGGATATGTCATATATGATATGCAATATCCACAAAGAAGTGATGGCCTTTGTGAAAGGACCAAGAAAGGAGTACCCATCATTGGATCAAGTGTTGATGCCATAGATAGGAGTACCTTTCAGTTTATTTCAGTCTAAAAGGCATGAAATAGAGTTGAGAACTACTATTTCATATATTGCCAAAAGATAGAAACACTTTATTATTGCATATTGTATGACAATGATGGCAATTAATAAATTTGATGTTTCAATCTTAAAGATATGATCTTTGTGGCAATGCCTTGTTTATCTTGTAATACATGGTATGTAAAAGATAAAATGATACCTAAAGTTATTGATAACTCAAACAATCTAATTAGAATCAATCATGAGGAATTCATTTCTAGTTTCCATATGATGGATAAATCTAGACTCTTTTGGTTAGAAACCCATTAAGGGACATGAATATCTTAGACATGATTAATCAATCTTCACTAAAGGTAGTGGGAGAATGATTATCCAATCAGGTATAATACATGTGATGTATTTACATACCTATTGGAATAAATGCTAATACTTCAAATGGTGTTTAGAGAAATACCAATATGAATATCTTGAAGTGTTCAAGATTATCATAGATGAAGTACAAATTTGGTAAAATGTTAATTCTTGATGAGATCAATGAATGAAATACTTGGACCAAATGTTTGAGATCCTTATGAGTGATTATGATAATGTATCATAGTGAACTCATGATTAAGGCATGGTGATGTCTAAATCAAGCAGGAATCATACTCTAAGGAGTTAGAGAATGATTATCAAATAACTGAATTCTTCTTAAGAATACCCCACACTAATAAAAGAAATTAAGAATCACAAGGGTTGTGAGTTCTTATATCCTTAACAGATACACCTCGATTATCTATGTGATGAGTTGTTCATATGATGAGTCAACTATCTAGATGAATATGAGGAATCAAATTTTGAGTTATGGTTTATGACCATTACATCCTAAATGACATCCATGTGAACCATAAGGTATGACCTTATTAGTAGCACCCATTGGATGAAATCCATAAGTGCGAATAAGTCTTAAATGTTAAGAAACATGGATAACATTTTGAGAAGGATGATGCTTGTTGATTGCAACTTAATGACTAAGACATTTGGCATATGGATACTAAAACCGCATTCCTATGAGGAATAAAACAAGGATGTGTACGTGACACAACCTATAAGGTTTATGAATCCACTAATGCAAATGAAGTCTATAAGTTACAATGGACTAATCAATGTGATTGATTGAGTACAAGCAACTCGAAATTGGATCTTTACTTTGATGATATAGTCAAAGGGTTTGATTGATATATCAAAGACAAAGAAGGGATCTGTGATTTAGTGGGAGCGTGTTCACATTCCACATGTTGATGTGAAATGGAAATGTTCTAAAATGGAAATCCAAAAGTGGAAATTATCTTTAAGGAAGATAGAGATGTTTCCTATGTGATAGGAATAGAGATCTATAGAGATAGTTCTCAAAAAATCTCTTGACCTGAAAAGAGAGAGCATAAATTGGCAATCTGTACTGAAGTGTTCAGTATGCACAGATTCAGTGGGAGAAAACTTGTCCATGCTACATGGAGTTAGTATCCCAAGGCCAAGTGTCCAATTCTTATGAAGAATGGGAACACTAAGAATAGATATGGATCTATCATGTATGTAATCCTCCCATTATCTTGCATGTTTTGACATGGCAAGAACAAAATGCATTCATCATCTTGTATGTAGGACATGGCAATATGATGTGCTCATCCTAATAACTCATATGTGTGACATGATGAGTGGATGTCTGTCTACTTCCAGTAAGGGTTACTGGAATACCATAAGTACTTGATAAATACTAGTTCTATGGAGATAAGGAAGTGTTTGATGTAAAGAGTTACATTGATGCGAACTTCCGGAAAAGAAAGAAAATTAATCGCAAAATATATATAGGATATATAAAAGTGAGAGTTTGTTGATAATTGGAAGTGTTCCAATGAAACCATTTAAAAGGAAATGCCGAGTGTCCGTGTGTTAGAAAACAACAGTGGATACTATATGGATCTGGAAGTTCATGAGATGAACTTATATTCCGCTCATTGATGACAAGTATGGAATCCTTGATCATGCAATGTGGCTAAAGGTTAGCAAAGGAATACTAGATCGCATATTACGGCAACTCCATCTCATACGTGTGACGTACAGTGAAGAGATGTGAGACATGCAATTTATACTGACTTTGGCAAGGTGTTGCCATTACTCACTATGTTATGCACTAGAGCATAGTAACATGTGGGACATGTTTGAAGATCACTATGAATATGATTCAAGGGTGATTGGCTCGCAGTGCAAGTGGGAGTCTGTTGGTATGTATGCCCTGAGAGCCAATCATCGGATGATTGGTGGGATACATTAAGATTGATTTGATAAACATCAAAGGAAAGCTTCCAATTCTTTCTGGTTCAGTCATATGAGATAGTGATAGAATAGATTGAATGTCTAGAGAATGACAGTACTCAATGACGTATGCCTTCAGGTTCATGACCTGAACGATGAGATCATACGGATGCTAAGAGTTTGTACATTCTTGTTATGTCCCTAGTCGGATGTCATTGTGGAAGGTAGATAGACAGCAATGACACACAAGACTAGATTGTGGTGTTGGTTGATGACAAAATCTCATTAGTCATGATATAGAGATATCAAACCAAACACATAGGTACTTGTTAGAGAACAAGTGTACCGGACAGACCCACCATGAGTTTGACACATGGAACCATGACATGGTAGTCACAGTCAGTACTCACAGTGATGGTGGTGAGTGTGATTCTTTGACCTGAAATCACTACACTCAACACATGTCTTTGGGCACACTTTGACATCATCAAACGCAATCCTGAAACATGGGTTGTCATAAAGGTGATGATTGGGTGGCTTTGACACATGGGGCTTTTGAGGGGTGAGTGATAGATATGGGATTTGTCCCTCCTGAGGGAGTTTGATATCCATGGCCACTTGATGAGTAGGATTGAGAAAGGCGTGCACGCATGTGTGAGTCAGTATATGATACTGATGTCAAAACATATCTCTTCCAATCTACTCTGAGATCAAGAAAGTGAATGAACATTGACAGGATGACTGTTCCATGCCTCAAGTTCATTCGGGATATCAGTGACAAAGGAATTATACATTCGCTGTAACACCATTCACGGATTGTAGGATTGAAAGTTGTTCTCCATCTTTCTACTTTCACTTGGGTAGCACCGATGTGTGACTAGGCACCGCTCTTTGCTTGTGAAGTCATAAGTGTTATGGACTTTCACTGCCAACGTGAAATGGACCTGCATGGTCACACACATAGGATTTAACCTGGAAGAGGAGTTTTATCCACTAGCAATGTTTAGATTGATTACTAAAGGAGTTTAGTAGTTCAATTAAACACTCAATTGATTGATAGCTCAAATGTCATAAATTTCAAGGTGTTGGACATATTGATTGGAGTATCGGATTGATTGAAATCACAATTGACTGATACTGCACAACTTGCACTCCCAACCGATTGGTTCAAGTGTTGAACCGGTCGGCTGAGGTTGTTGAACCGGTCGGCTCGTTGAACCGATCAGCTCATGTACAGAGTGAAACGAGCGGTTCAAGTGTTGAACCGATCGGTTCAACTGGTCCAACCGAGCAAGTTGGGAAAGTCAGGTCGATGAGAATTTTCCTTTCGTTTCAATTTCCCAATTTGATTGGAAATAGGACTGGTATTCGATACCAATTAGAAACAAAAGAAGGAAAGTCAATAGGGAACCGACCAGGACCACCAACCGACCGGTTCACTTGTGAACCGACCGGTTGAGGGTCCCAACCGATCGGTTGAGGTGTCAACCGACCAGTTCAGGTCCCCAACCGACCGGTTCACTTGTGAACTGATCGGTTCAGGTTGCGAGTTGGTTGCTTTTGTGGAAAATCTCGAACCCTTCTACTCCTGCTTTTAGTCCCGCATTGCCCGGGATGGAGAACCCTGTCCCATGACCCTCCTATATATATAGGGGTATTGGGGGCTTCTCAAAGTACAACTCAGTGCAATCAGTTGCTCTGCAAAGTTGTCGTTCTCTCTGGTTTTGGTAACTAAGAGAGAGCCCGAGCAAGTGCTTCCTGCAAAGGGAGGTGCAGCAAGGGAAAGACAACTGCAGTTGCAACTGGAGGCAGGAGAGTGTGTTGGCGATTAGTACGTCAACAGGAGAGTGTGACTCCTTCTACTTCCTTGTGGGACAAGGAGTGTGGAGTTCCAGGTGGTCCGTGTGGACTACTTCAGAGGCGGGAGGTTTCTGCCGCTCAGGAGGACAACTGTCATCCGACAGTCTGGTAGGAGGAGGAGGAGTCAGTCCCAGTGCGATCAGGAGCTGCACAGACACCGTCCAAGACCGGAGTTGAAGACCGCGCACAGCGTGAGTTATTGTCTCCGAGCAAGCCTCGGGACAAGGTATGATTCCACAAACCATCCTTTCCTATTATATAGACGTTGACGTATTTCCTTATTCCGGGTTTGGGGGAGAAAATTTTTGTTTCCGCTGCCTTTTCTGATTACCCTAAAACCCAACAAGACATTCATTGAGTAATATTATTCTTTAGACATTCATAGTGTTTTCTCATTATCTCATAACTGAATGAAACATAATGAATTGGAAGTTTTCCTTAATGAGTATTAATCAAATCCTTTATGGTATATGCCTTGTCAATCATCACATGATTGGCTCTCAGGACATACATGTGTGACCATCTCAATTGCATCCATGTTCTCATGTTGCCTCTGTAACTCATAGTTCATGGAGCATAGCATCAAATACTTGACATCCACAACATCTTCAATATGCTTCTTCTAAGCATCCTTGTCAGGCTTTGGTGCATTTTGAGGTGGTTCATCTGGCTCTAACATTTCAAGGACATAGAACTTGCACTCCTGTGTGAGAATGATTCTCCGCATCCTAAACCAGTCGTGGAAGTTGTTCCCAATTAGTTTGTCCTTCTCAAGGACCGATCGTAAAGAAACATGATTTTGTTCATTGCCATTTGATTTTACAAAAGAATTTGTAATTTTGTTAAAAACTCATTCTTGGCTTGATTTGATTAAAATTTTAGGCGATACAAATTAGGTCTTTAATTAATTATTATTCTCATTATTTTGTTCAAATTCACAACCCTCAAGTATCAATTCAGAAAATTGCAATGAACAATGGAGCCAAGATCCAAAATGACTCAACTATTACACAGCCTACATCAGCGTCCATTATTAACCATTAAGGTAGGCAATCATGCAAATTGTACCATATGAAACTCTTGGATAGATGATATGCGCAACTCCTTACCATAATCATTTGCATGCTTCTGGGCTTAGACTCTCTAAGAATCACCAGTTGAGCCTGACCCAATAGCCAATATGATAACAATGCACCCTGCTTTAGTAGAACCTACATGACTGCCATCACCCTTCCACGAGGTAGACATTGCACCACGCTTTGACATAACCTACACTTAGTTGAATAAGCTTTTCATGTGTATTGATATTGGAAAGCATCTGAGACTCAATATGTTTGATTGAGGGATTTATATATATCATATATATACATATATTGTATCCAATCACCACATATGTAGTATGTATCATATGCATGCTATATCCCACAACGTAAACGTGCAATATAAAACAAAAGGTGATGGTTATGGCCATGTATACTTATAATTATTTGGAGTCACAAGGAATTACTTCCACGTAGGTCAATCATCTCATAACATGTAAGAAGATGTTGTCGGTGTAGAGATGTGCTTGCCAATCTGGGTAGATCGGTTCAGTACTTGAATCGATCATCTTGCCTCTTGGTCGGTTGGTTGGTCATCCGGTCCAACCAGTGTTTGGACTCCTTCCAAATGGTCATCTGGCCCACAGGGACTGTCATTTGGTCTGTTGTCTAAATGATGTCTGGATTCCTTCTAATTGTCAGTTGGGTCCACAAGGCGGTTGTCTAGTTCCATCGCTATGTCCTCTGTGGTCCTCCAGATGGTCGACTTGTCTCACGAACTAGTCATCTCGTCTGGAGATGAACATCTTCGATGTTGTTGTAAGAAAAGAAACTATCATATTGCTACTTTATTACATTGAACAAGAGAAACCTCGAGTTACATTCGAGGGGAGCAAAGGTAGAAAAGTATTAACTTTACATTGGGAAGAGGGAGGTAGAGCCTCGGTATGCAGACTGAGATAAATAAGAACCAAACCATCCAACCACACACAAATATAAGATATTAGCCATAACCATGCTACAAATCCACCATCAAAACCTCTTTAAATTAGGATGACACGTGTAAATTGTATATATATATATATATATATATATATATTTGATCGGATACACATATGAGACAGTTTAATTATTCATATCATATGTAATAAATAAATGATTAAACCATAAATTTGATCATTATTGATTATCCTAAAACATAGTAAATTGATGTGGCTTTGTTACCACTGTTGGGAAATACAGACACAAAGTATAGCAGTGGAAATGAAAATTTTATTTATCTATATTTCTATAACAGCAAGATCATGTTAACTACTATGAAATAGGAAGGATGGTTTAGTGAGTTATACATGACCCTAGAGCAAGTCCAACGACAAAAACTCACTTCAATGTAACTATAAACTAGTTGCTTTTGGGCGGTGGTTGTGCAGCTCCTGGTCTTCACCATGAAAATGAACACGATAGCTTCTGCACTGACTCCTGTGGTCTCACCACAGACTGTAGGGTGACTTCACTCTCCTAGAAACAACCAAAGGACTACTTCCTCTGGAGTAGTCCACATAGTCCAACTAGAACTCCTACCATTCAACTAGAACAGACAGGAAGGAGTTGTCCCTCTCGTTGGTGTACTAGTCACCAACTTTCTCTCCCACAACAACAACGATCAGTTGTTCTCTCCTGTGGTTATCCCCTCTAGTCGGGTAGGAATTGCATGGGCTCTCTTGATTGCCACAACCAGATAAGACAGCAATTGTCAGAGGAACCAATTATCAGTTGTCTTTGTTGTGTTATAAGAAGCCCCCATTCCCCTCTATTTATAGTATAGGCCAGGGTCATCGTTCCCAGTCTGTACAAGATTGTGTGGGAGTGGAAGGGACTGGAAGATCTTGAACTTTCACATCCTGCGATATATGAAATGACCGTCTGGTGACCAAGACAGTCGTCTGGTAGTTTCCCAATCACCACACAAATTTGGCAATTTTGATTCCAACTAATATCACATATTAATTCCTTGCACTCCAAGTAAAGTGCAATTGAAACTATTCGAGAAACACCCAAAATATTTGTTCAGCCTAATCGAGTTGTCTCACACAAGAGAAACATTGGTCTCACTCACCCAAACGGTCTTCTGATGAGTCTAAGGACAGAACTTAGCCAATTCAAACTCTGATCATCCTGACAACCCAAACGGTCATCCCAACACTTGAGATGCCTGTCTAGCTACCCAAGTGGCCATCTCACATAGTGAGACGGTCGTTTGGCAGACCCAGTCAACCAATCAGTCGATCTATTGCATGAATTGAATACGTAAACACTTTAGTAATCATTTCAATCATCATTTAAGATAAATTCCTCTTCTAGATGAGTTCATTTGAGTGTGACCCTATAGGTCCCATATCACATTGGCAGTGAATCTCTATAACTAACTTATGACATCACAAGCAAGGAGTGTTTCCTAGTCGCACATTAAGGCTACCCAAGTGAATGGAAAGTTGGAGAACAATTTCAACCTACAATTTGTGTAAGGTGTTGCAGTGATTGTATAATTCCTGTGTCTCTGATATCTGTAGTGAACTTAAGGCATGGACTCGTCATCCTCTCAATGTTCAGCCTATGTTCCTTGAACCAAGAGCTGAGTGTCTGAGATAATGTGACCTCAATATCATGTATCAATTCACATGTGCATGCACATGCGTTTCTCAATCATGCTAATCAAGTGGCTAGGATATCATACTCCAGTAGGAGAGACAAATCCCATATCTATCACTCACAGTTTATCCCCATGTGTCAAAGTCACCCAATCATCACCGTTATAACAACTCATGTTTCAAGATTGTGTTTGATGATGTCAAAGTGTACCCAACGACATGTTACGAGTGCAGTGATTTCAAGTCTAAGAATCACAATCACCATCTTCACTATGAGAGATGACTATGATCACTAAAGATGGTTTTCATGTGTCACTCTCAAGGTGGGTCTATCTGATACACTATTCCTTATCATGTATCTATCTGCTTGGTTTGATATTGCCATATCATGACTTAGTGAGACTCAGTCATCAACCCACTCACACTCTAGTCTTATGTGTTATTGGTGTCTATCAACCTTCCATAGTAACAATCAACTAGGGTCATAATGAGAATATGTATATGTACTCTTAACATCCATATGATCTCTTTTCCGCAAGGCTAGTACTTGAAGACATACATCATTAAGTAATATTATTCTCTAGACATTCATAGTGTTTCCTCATTATCTCATAACTGAATGAAACATAATGAATTGGAAGCTTGCCTTTATGAATATTTATCAAATCCTTTATGGTATATGCCATGTCAATCATCACTTGATTGGCTCCCTGGGCATACCTTACCAACAGTTTGTGCTTTATGTGCTTGTTTTGGGTCAAATTGTAATTTACCCAAATATGAGGGTTATCTTGCAATTTGCCACATCTACAGTGTACCTTCTCTTTCTTGGCTTCATGAGAGAGAGTGTGATGCTTCGAGGTGCTTTGGTTGAGCCTTGGATGAGTGGTGACATTTCTAGAGGTGATTAGGGTTTGTAGGGTTTCCTTGGGGTCAACCATGTTGAACATGGTTGAGTGTAGAGACCCTTGTCCCGACCTTGATGGGTGTCTTAGGTGTGTCTCAATTGAGATACCTACCTTGACTTGGTTTTGTCTCAACCAGGATGGTCTTGGAGTGGATGGTCGATATGATTTGTCCTTT
Organism: Alisma plantago-aquatica; assembly: GCA_963693085.1. Taxonomy (NCBI): domain Eukaryota; kingdom Viridiplantae; phylum Streptophyta; class Magnoliopsida; order Alismatales; family Alismataceae; genus Alisma; species Alisma plantago-aquatica. Next base: position 1,177,482,082 of record OY856411.1, on the reverse strand, counting down.
TATGGTTTGTCTCGACCTTGAGCGTTTGGTGACCTTTTGTCTCGACCTAGACAAGTTGTTTTGGTGTTGTCTCGGCCTCTTGATGTGTCTCGACCGAGACCAATTTGGTGGTGACCTTAAGAGGTCAATACCCAACATTGGTTGTCTCACCATCTCATGCATGCATGCCTTAAGTGGCTTCATGTGTGTTTCTTGGGTGGACAAGTGTTCCTTTAGAGCTCTCTTGTGTTGACACATCATCTCCACCCTACATCTCTCCTCTTTCATGTATATAACCATTCTCCTCTTCAATAAAACATGCATCCCTTTCAACCCACTTTCTTTCCTCCCTTCTTGTGTTTGAGTTTTCTAGCTTAAGGAGTTTGGAGAAAGCTGACATTGAATCTTGGGTGGTCGACCAACCTCCCTTGGTGCTTGTGGTTACTTTTGGGTCATCTTCTTCCTTGGTAAGTGGATGCCCTTCTTTGATCCCATTTTATTTTTGTTCGCAACTCTATCTTCTTCCCCTCTCTTAGACTTAGACCATGGATCTTCCATGGTGGTCTTTTTGGAGAGAAACTCCTCATCACAAAGATCATAGACCATGTTTTGACAAGGTGGAACCCAAGTGTGAGGAAGTTTTCTTCTCTATTCAGCCTTCTTATTTTGGTTCGGCCTAGGGTTTCTTACTCTCTTTTCTGGAGATATCTTTTACCTTGGTGTCTTATTCTTCTTGAGGTGATCTTGTGTCCGAGAGTTGATCTTTTGGTGGTGCTTCATCTTCTTTCTTGGTGATCGAGATCTTGGAGCTTGTTCCTTCTCTTAAGGCGGGTTATATAACACTTTACCCTCTCTATTATTGCACTTTTCTTTACTTGCATGTTGTTGTTTCTCCCTCTATATAATAGTCCTAACATGCTAGTGGATGATATCATGTTCTAGCTAGAGCATGAATAATGATGATTAGCATGCTTAGTTTGTTTAGAATCCAAAACCCTAATCTATGGTACTCGATTTTGAGATGATTATGAAATATTTGGTTTTCTCTTATCTTTTAATCTTGGATTTGATTTCATGCATAAAGTTTGTGTGTATTAGTGCAACATGGAGTTAAGATTATATTTTGGATGCATTTAACGTGAGCTTATCTCTTCTACATAAGGCTTTTCATGGTGGTTTTTGTGGTGCATGTGTTAGGGTTTTTTGTGACCATTTTTATGAGAAGTTTTCCTCCTTGATGATCATGGTTTTTATTGATGACTATCTTCTATTTTGATCGAGTTTTATCTCTATTTTGTTGATTGTTAAGTGTTGCTAAGGTGGCTTGACCTTGGTGGTCATAACACCGTGTTTAGTTTTGGTCGCTACCCTTAGTTTTGTGCTTGGGATGAGACATGTGGGTTTGTTTTTGTCGACACCTTTGGTTTGGTTTGGTTGGTTGAGACACCATGTCATGTTGCAGTTGAGACACTATGTTGGAGTGTGATCGAGACACCTAGTTTTGGTTCTGGTCATAACACCACGTTGATAGATGGTCGTGACCATGTTGTGTCTCGGTCGTTGACCGGCCTAAATCGCGCATCCAAAAGGAGTGGAACTAAAGTAGTCATACTTTTAAATAACCCGACTCTTAGGCCCCCGCAACAATGACGGGGTCTGAAGTAGCGATCGAGGTCGAACCACAGGGACAAGGGTGGTCGTGCTAAGAACGCGGAATCAACACTCTACACTCTGGTAAAAGAAGGGTAAGAACAAAGTTCCCAATGGAATGCCAGGTGAAGATCGGTAAAACAAAAGGAAAACTATCTCCAACTGGAGTTACAAGGAAGATTAAGGTTTTTGGCATTTATCAATTTTTAGGGGTTTTACGCAACAGAACCGGAGGAGATAACGTAATTGCCTCGGTAAGGAACGAAGGAAGAAAACTTCATCATAACAAGTGGTAGTAGGAAACATCCAGTACCCCTTCTCTCGAAGTGGGTACCTCCAACTAAGCACCACCATCTTCTCTCAAGGGTGATGGACTTGGGTTGGAGTGGAAAGATAACTGAAGCAACTCTGACCCTGGGTATTCTCGTACTCCCTGATCAGACCAAACGCTAGAGTTACAACTCCTCTCTCGAGGGAGCAGTAACGAGAAATATGATTCGATAGCTAGTCAAAACATGATCCAAGCATGCAAGATAGCGTTCAGATGCTATAAGGCAATCATCCAATAAATAGGGACCAAACATAGAGCAACGGGTATTAAAACTCCTCTAATTCCATTAGTAAAAGCATTGTATATAAAAGGTCTAGTTACATTGCATAAATGAAGAAAGTAAATGACTGAAAAAGGGAAGATAGGTATCGCCTCCTTGATTTAGGAGGGCGACATACAGCAGCAGACCCCTGATGCTCCTCTAACCTGATACCCGGTGAGAGCTTTACCTGATACGCTTGTGTCAGGCGACATCCCCTGTTGGGCGACACACTGTGACAGGTAGACGTATCGATCAAGGCACTCTACCCGATACAGCTGTATCAGGATGCCACCCTCTTGGGTGACACACCTTGACGGGTTGTCCATATCGGGTTCGGTATTGTGTCAGGTTAGAGAGGTCTTAGGTTCTAAGGTTCCTCATATTGGGCATAGAGGGTGAGTTGTCTCGGGCAAGAGCCCATCTAGGAACCTGGCACATCGAGTGGCCTTCTTGGTCGATATCGGCTGTGGCGGCTACCAAGATGGGTCCTAAGTGAACCACTCCTGCCCCTCTCGAGTGGGGGTGCTCACCTAGTATCACCTGGTACGCCTCGGGTGCACGACACACTAGCTCAGGGTGCTTGCCAAAGTTAGCTTTTGCGAGAGTCTGTCCCGTCCCATCGAGGTCCTATAGCTGCTATTTATAGGCAGTAGTTGGAGGAAGTTGCGGATCTCCGGGCACCACGTATCCTTCATCGATTCCCTCTACGTGGCTTCGGGGATGGACGACACCTAGGTATCGCTTGACACACCTTGGATATCGTGTGTCGGGTTGCGGTGGTATCGGGCGACTGTGAAAAGTAGGCGTTTTTCCGGTGAGTGGCTCGTGTCGCGCGATATGTCTGTGTCGGGATGACGGGTCATGGTGTGATAACGGCTCTCTGTCGGGTAGTAGCACGTCGCTCGTCAGATTCCGCGTTGCGCGATATGCCAGTGTCGGGTTGCTGTCATATCGGGCAGCGACCGCGACAGGTAGTGGACGTGTCGTGCAGCTAGAAAAAGGCTGATTCTTTGTAAGTGGGCCGAGATGGGCCATTTTGCTGATTTTGAGTGAAAAAGCAAGGAAAACTCTGTAAAAGATGTTAAAAATGAGTTAAGAGCATAGTGTGACTCATTTATTCAATAACATGACAAAAAGGAGAGGAAAATAGTTTAAAAGGGTAGTTTTGATAACAAAATATGGGCCATAAATATCACAGAAATGGGTGTTATCAACTCCCCCAAACTTAGCATTTTGATTGTCCTCAATCAATTTTTTTTTAAACTTTGTTTTGTGATACTACTTCTTAGCCCGGTATAGTTTTCAGACAAGGGGTTTGAGCGAGTATTGAGATGCCTTAAAGAGAATACTGCCTGACCACGAACAACAGACTTTAATTTTTCCTGCCTTATTTAAGAAAAATTTTCTCTTCAGCTTTGGCGAGACTTGGGTGCATGATTTTGAAGTTAGCTTTCACACCAAATATATTTTGGGAATAGAAAGTTGTGTGTTTGGGTAGGCTTAAGGCTTTTTGGGTTTTTCTTGTTTCCCATCAGTCCATCCAGGTACGGGTCCGTTAACGGGCAAGTGGTCCCTGCAGTTCAAGCCAGCTGGCTTTAGAGTAGTGATTTCACATCCTACGTACCACTGCCCCGGATCTATCATGCCTAAAGATGGGTACTTTTGGAAAGACAAGTGTGTGTGTGTGTCTATATATATATATATATATATATATATATATATATATATATATATATATATATATATATATATATATTCATTTGGCACAACTCTCATGATTTTATTCACTCTCGTAAGGCTTTTCTCTCTTTTTTTTGGGATTTTGTTGGGTAAGGGAGAACAAGAAAATTTTTTGCTGTTTGGGCAGCTTTTTCCTTCGCATACACATCTCTTAGCTGTTGCGAGATTATTTTTTTTTCAAATTTTGGCGTGGAAAGTCATAGTCTTTTGTCATTTCGAGACAGCATTTCCAAAAAGAGCATAACGAAATGAGCACCACCTTAGACACAATGAAAACAAGCTGGAAAGAAGTCGTATCAGGTTTTTACTATAAAGATTTTTTTGTACAATTGTATATATATGCACAGTTTTGTATGAGACATGTATATGTATATATGTACACAGGTTATGTTATAGGAAAAAGAAGAAATAGTGAAGTTCAGAGGGCTTTTAGTACCTCCCTCACTGATACATAGTACCCCCCCAAACTTACTCCACACTCTGTCCCAGAGTTGTGAAGTAGATAAGGTAGGGTAATGTTAACTCAGTGAGGGTTAGCTGGTGAGCGCACCTTTTCCAGATAGAAGATCCCATGCATATTCACCACGTTTGCTATGGTAATTGATGTTGTGGAGTTGGTCATGCGTCTCTTGGTTTGATATCCATTCCAGCACGAACATGTCGCAGTCGTTGGATAGTGGAATCTGTTGTGGACTGCGGTGGCAGAACTGAAGCTCATGCCATTTGCTCGCTGTTGTCTCCAGGAATGGTTGTATCAGCGTCGCCACCTCCTCATAGTATTTTCGTACTAAGTGCTAGTGGGTGTCAACTTGTCGATGTACACTGTACTGGGTGATCTTTGTTGTTGTCTGAGTTGTTGTAGAAGATTCCTGCTCGTTGGCGAGTGTACATCGTTAGGAGCGTCCAGTGGTTGTAGTACAGAATCGGCAGGAAGATGATGCGTGGAATCCTGCTCTGCAACTCTGTCAGAAAAGATTGTTTTGCTCCTAACTCATCGGCAAGGCAGATGTCATTGAACAGCATTGGATGAGCTATGTATGTGTGTTCAAACTTCCTTTGTAGTATCTGGATGTAGGCAGCCGCCACTGATATCGCCAAACATCCCCCTTCTTTTACCATATCCCTTAAGTCATCAACAGGGACTATAACACTGCCTGCCTCATAGATGACGTCTGTGGGGGTAGAGTCGGCTAACTTCAAAAGAACTTCATTTACATGTTCTTGCGTGAGTGTAGAACACGAGAAACGGTCGAAGTTGTTGATCATTTCTTCTGAAGTTTTAGGCAAAGCGGGGTCTTCGATTCCACATACTTCCCGCGGGATTTCTAACCGCTTGCCTGCCCTGTAGACGTCTACTTCTATCTCAGCTTCTTTTTCTGGAGTGCTGATGGGTTACGAATATTCGTCTACTTGGTCACTATCCAGCAGCTTTTATGGTACCCCTACATCTTGGAAATAGCATTTGTCTTTGATCATCAGCAAGGAGTAGGTGCTCCTGAGATGGAAGAAATCTTGGCCCTAGAGACGCCTTATGTTTCCAAATATGTTGAGCAGCTCCATGGCGTGCAAGATGACAAAAGCGCTATTCCCGGTTCCTGATTCTGCTTGGACGGGGAAGTCTCCGATAGAGAAGAAGTTCCAAACGCTGCTATGACATTGGAATCCTTGCTTGATAGCTCGGAGAAGATGTAGCGGGAGAAGCCTGAGATGTTTGTCCTCTGAGCAACTGAAGATAAGTCCTGAGCGTGGCACCTCCTCATTGCAACAGCTGAACAACTGGACATCATGGTTCCGGAGGTCTATCACACATAGGAACCAGTTGTTGCGGTGCTTGTATGGGGCCAACACGAGGTTCGTGTTGTGCTCTTCAATATGTTGCAACATGTTGGCCACCACGATGGAGTCTAATACTCCCATCATCAATCTTCTTGCCAAGGTCGGGGTGGCATTGTATATTGTCTGCCGACTAGTCCTAGTGCTGACATTCTCGATTATTGCACCCTCCAGGACCCTGAACATTTTTTTTCCGATGACGACTGGTGAGCGGAATATGCTTCTGAGTGCTCCCCGTCGTACTGAGAAGTAGTCGTCGCTCCAGACGACGTCTTCTTCATTAGCCTGCGACCTCGGGACCTTGTTTAGCAGTTTCTGGTCCCTGATCATCAGGTATCCGATGGCCCTTCTGTCGAAGTCGGCCATCTCAAAGGAAGGTATCTCCGACGGCGCAGAAAATGCATCTGCTGTCGAGCTTCTTCCTCCGGGGGTGTCTTTTGTTAGAGGCGCAGATGTCCCCCTCTCTCCCTCTGATTCGTTAGAAGAGTCCTCCCCGACGATGATTGCTTCGTTGTTGTCCTCAGCTTCGTCTAGGGGGACTGAGGGAGCAGCTTCTTTCAAGCTGTGGGAGCTCGCTTGTCCGGCTGGAGCTCCGTCGGCTGACTTTTGCGGCGTCCCTTCCTCGAGCATTGTACATGGCCGACTGGAGGAGGAAATGGATGACGTTCTTGGTGAGGATGATGACGAGGAGGGTTGGGAATCTGATCCAGGAGGTGATGGAGACCTCCTCGGATGCCTTGGACGCGGATGGTCCTCCCTCCTATTCAGCCTCTCATCGATCACGTTAAGACGTTGGAGGGTCTGCTGTAGTGTGGCGTTGAGTGCCTCTAGTTGGCCGGGAAGGCCAACTAGGGTCAGCAGTTGCTGCTCCTGGCTACTTAGCCGCTACTGGAAAATAGAAAACTTGCGGGTTAGCAAAGTAAAAATAGCTGAGTGGCTTCCTGTTACCTCTCGCAAATGATCGAGTTCATGACCCATCATCTGTCTGAATGACGGAGGGGTTGCTGTAGATCTCCCTCTCGTCCTTGCAAATCTCCTCGCGCGTGAAGATCTGCCCGACGAGTGTGCAGCTTCACTCGGGGTAGTATTAATCTAGATTGTTCGCGAGGTTGTTGCTTCTGGATGAGGCGTCAGCACTTTCACGGCGGTCGCTACCTCGCCTGTTTGTGGTGGTGGAGAAGGTCGCGATGTGGGTGGAAGTTGCTCCACCTCTCTGTTGTCAGCGACCTACTCTGTAGCTTCCACTAGAAACACTGGAAGAGGTGTCGGCATGGGCTGCTCATCCCTGAGCTCCCTCTCAAGGATCTCAGTGAATGCTCCATTACTGGCGTCTGACTGCACCACTTCTTCTGCCACTGGAGGCACTACAGAAAGCTCGGGAGCTGCGACATCTTCCCTTGGGGCTATCGAGGATGTCTCAGCCCCGGTTGTCACGATGACCTCAACGATCGCCGACACTTCTTCAGTCGCGGTAGCTGTTGTTGCGGTCGCGGATGGTATGGTAGGAGCGATGACAGCTCTATCAATGGCTGTCGTCAGTTGCTCTGGAGCGGTGGGTGGCTCGGCAGGAAATGTGGATGATTTATCCTACCGAGCATCGAGAGGAATTGGTTCTCCTCTTACAGCCGCCCTCTCCTGTATCCTTGTGGTGGCGGCATAGGCAGCTTCAACTACCACAGCTTCAATCTCTCTTGTGGTGAAGACCAACTTTTCTACATCATAGTTGGCACAGTGTGGGAGCGGAAGGAGGGTGTTTGTTCTGGTGAATTTGTATAAGTAGCATCACCCCTCCTTCTTAATGATGTTGGCCCTCATCAGGAACTTGAGGTCAATCCTGTCGTCACCCCTTGTCCTTGAGAGGCTTCGCGATTCTCTTGGGTATCCTAACCCTACCGCAATAAGATTTACCAATCCGCCCATGTTGTAGTCTTTGGTGGCGTCCTTTATCGGATGAAGGCGATTGAGAAGGAGCCTCCCCAGGTTGATCATGTGGCCTTCCATCATATGCCACATCAGGTGTAGCTCTTCAGTGTAAAGATTGCTAGATTCATTCTTGTTGAAGAGCAGGCACGCCACGATTTTGTGCACTATCCTCTAAAAGTAGGAGTGCAATGCCGCCATCTTGCTTCTCAGCTTGAATGATGACTCGCCGGTCATTTTTCTCCATAGCTCCACCGAGTTGAACCTATCTCCTTTGGTGATTCTTATACCTTTGTTGAGCAGTTCTTTTTCTACTTCGCTGGAAGAAAAGATTCCATTGAGCAGCTTCTCTGATATGGCGTGCTCAGCATTGTACAGCCGTCCTTGTAGTCCGTCTTCTCCGCCAAATTCTTCGATTCCTTAGGTTTATTCTGTACCCGGCAGAGAGATGACATGAACTCCTTGGTGAGTTCAGTGTAAGAGGCGGAGTGGTTGAAGCAAATCATCCTCAGCCCGGCTGCTGCTAGGACATTTTCCAGCCTGTCAAAAATGCCTATCTAGAAGAAGGATGACTGGTGACAGAATCTGCTTGGTCTGTAGACTTTGGTTGCCATTTCTGTATATCGACGCATGTTCTCATTGTCTCTGGGCATGAACCTTCCTGGTGAGTGATCTAAAGGTTCTGCTACCGCAGTTGAAGTAGTCGGTGGGGCCATTACTTCTTCCGTCCTTGGTCTCTTTTCGGTCGTGGATGGCCCAGCTGCTTCGAGGTTTGGGCGTTTCTGACCGACTGTTGTAGCTTCTGTTGTGGCCTCGGTGTTGATCCTCTGGCCTTGTTCGTCTACTTAGACGACGGTTTGCTTGTTGCAGGCCATTTTCTATTGTCATCAAACAAAAGTTTAGTAAGCATCTTGGATGGTTCACCTTACTCGATATCGGGCGGGTGGGTTGTGTTGCCCGATAACAGTTTGGTGATATAACGAAAACTTAATAAAACCTAAAGGCGTTAAGTCGATATCAGTGACAAAATCGCGACAGTCCGACACGGTCTAAAAGAAAAGTTGTTTGCACGATAAGTCAAAAAGCATGGCCCGATATAAGAGCTACCTGACACAACCGTACCGGGCTACAAAACTGGACGATACGATGCTTGCCCGATATGCCTGTGTCGACTGACACGAAGCTCGGACCGATACAAGTTTATCGTGCAACACTGGGCATCACAGCAAACAACTATCCTGCCCAATACAGTTGCTCAGAAAAAGGGTGTTGCCTGACACATGCAAGACGTGAGGCGATATAAAACTGGGCGACACGATCATTGCCCGATATAGGGTATCGGGTGGGCGTGCAAAAGAAGTGTGTCGCGCGATACGGTCAAAAGATAGAAATCCCGATAGGCAGAACCTAATACGGGGTGATGCCCGGTGCAAGCTTGTATCGCGTGATACGTAAAAACTAAGGTCTTGTGCCCGATATAGCTAAAGTACAAGGCGTGTCGGGTGATACTAAACTGTTGGGTGTGTGCTCGATAAAACAAAACCACGCGATATGAATTGCCTGATATGTGCTACACAACACAAGTGGTGTGTCGTGCAACCAACGTGATAAGGATATCGGGTTATACCTTCAGGTTGCTGTGCGATACGAGAACCGAAGCAGAGATGCCTGATACAAGAGCTAGAGCGAGAGTTTAACTGCACGATACGAAAGTAGGTGAGAAAGTAAATGCCAGTGCCTGACATGGTTAAACCACAGTTACTATATCTAGCAATCGAGGGCGGGGGTAAAATAGGTAAAGTCAGGGCACGTGTCGCTCGAGGAGACAAATCATTCCCGAGACGAGCAGTAAAATTAGTCCCATCCGTCAAATCAAGGGTCATTACTCATGCTGCCTGACACGGATGCCCGCTACGCGGTGTATCGCCCAACACGGCTCACAACTAAGGTGTGTTGTCTGATAAAGGAGTGTCACACGATGCGCTCGGGTGTTTGCCCGATATCAGCCATGGAGTAAGGCATCTCGGACCGATACAAAGCTTCAGACAAGATAAGAGATGGAAAACTAAAACTAAAGCGAAGGAAAAATCAATTAATGGGTAAAACATCATTGGCCTAAGGTGAAGCCTCCAGCCTCAGATAGTATTACTCATCAATGCTTATAAAACTGAGTGGTGGCCCATAAAATGAGGGAGTCTAAGCATGAGGTACATGCACTGACTCGGGCCTTATTACAATCATAATGTTCATAATGTTATTCTTGTAGGAAAGGAAATAACGTCCTATTCTAAGAAAAGTAAAGACTCAGGCTACCTCTCGAGGAGCGCTGTAGTTAGTGTCATCAGCTCGACAACTTTGGATCCTTCACTTTGCGCCTTCTGTTGTTTCAGCATCCTGCAAACTTATCTCTGACCTTATCACGAACGCTTCATCTTCATAGTACCTTTTTACTCTATGTCCGTTCACTGGAAAAACCTTTGCTAGATTGTCCTTGTCATGCAGCTCCATCATCCCTGATGGATATATCTTTTCTACGGTGAAGGGTCTAGACCACCTCGTCTGCAGCTTACCTGGAAAAAGACAGATAGAGGATTTAAATAACAAAACTTTATCACCTTCACTCACATCCTTCTTCTTCAGGTGGGCATCATGCCACACATTGGTCCTCTACTTGTAAATCTTTGCATTCTCGTATGCATGTATTCTCAGCTCTTCGAGTTCCTGTAACTGTAGATATCTTTTTTCCCCTGCCTTCCCTAGGTCCATATTTAGGAACTTAATCGCCCAAAGAGCCTTGTGTTTAATCTCTAAGGGTAGATGACAAGATTTCCCATAAATCAATTTGTAAGGAGTAGTGCCAAGGGGTGCCTTATATGTAATTCTGTAGGCCCAAAGAGCATCATCGAGCTTCATCGACCAGTCTTTCTATGTGCAGATGACAGTCTTCTCTAAAATCTGTTTAATCTATCTATTCAAAACCTCCACTTGCCCAGAAGTTTGAGGGTGATAAGGTGTAGCAACTTTGTGTTTAACCCCATACTTCAGCAGAAGTGCTTCAAACTGTTACTCCCCAAAATGCGATTTGCCATCGCTTATCACAGTACGAGGTACTCTAAAGTGAGGAAAGATAGTCTTCTCAAACAACTTGATCACAGATTTGGATTCACAAGTTTGGGTGGCAACAGCCTCCACCCATTTAGTCACGTAGTCCACCGCGACTAAAATGTATTGATATCCTTTTGATGGCGGAAAGGGACCCATGTAGTCTATCCCCCATACGTCAAAAATCTCGACCTTGACCCAGTTGGCCATGGGCATCTCATTTCTTCTTTCAATGTTTCCCTTTGATTGGCATTCTTTACAAACTTTTACATATTCTGCAACATCCTTGAACAATGAAGGCCAGTAAAATCCTGATTGCAACACCTTAGCAGCAGTCCTTTCACTCCCCAGATGTCCTCCATAGGGTGAGGCATGGCATTTCCTCAAAATGTCTGGCACTTCTTCCTCAGGAATACACCTTCTATACAGGTTATCTGCACATCTATTAAAGAGAAGGGGATCATCCCAATAGTAATTCTTTACATCAGAAAAGAGTTTTTTCTTTTGATTGTATGTTATTTTCGGAGGTAACTCCCCACAAGCAAGGTAATTACAAATATCTGCACACCATGGCAAACTCTCATCTTTGGCTTCTACCATTAGCAAGGCCTCATATGCATAGTTATCATTGATAGGTGGCTCACTCTTGTCTTCAACTGTAATCCTTGACAAGTGGTCGGCGACTACGTTTTCCGCACCTTTCTTATCAATGATCTTGTGATCGAACTCCTGGAGTAGTAAATCCCACCTTAGCAGTTTGGGCTTAGTGTCCTTTTTCTGCATAAGATATCATATAGCTCCATGATCGGTGTAGACCTTTACCTTCGTTCCAATCAGATAAGATCTGAACTTGTCGAAGGAGAAAACAATCGCAAGCATCTCCTTCTCTATTGTCGTGTAATTTACCTATGCCTCATCAAGAGTATGGATGGCATAGCAAATGGCATGGTGCCTTTTGTCCTTCTTCTGTCCCAGGACTGCTCCTACAGCATAGTCACTGGCATCACACATTAGCTCGAAAGGCAGCTCCCAATCTGGAGCTTGAAGGATAGGTGGAGAAACAAGTGCATCTTTCAAGGCCTGAAAAGCATTTAGACAATCGTTTGAGAAATCGAATTCAACATCCTTAACCAGAAGATTTGATAAAGGTTTCGAGATCTTCGAGAAGTCTTTTATGAATCTTCAATAATAACCAGGGTGCCCAAGAAAACTTCACACTCCAGTTACAGACTTAGGTGGAGGTAGTCTAGATATAGCTTCAACCTTGCTCACATCTACCTCGATACCTCTCCTCGATACTTTATGGCCAAGCACTATGCCCTCTCGTACCATGAAGTGGCACTTCTCCCAGTTGAGGACCAAATTCTTTTCTTCACAGCGTTGCAGGACCAAAGATAGGTTTTTCAGACAAGCATCGAAGTCCTTCCCATAGACAGAAAAATCATCCATGAAAATGTCTACGACGTCTTCCAGAAAATTCGAGAACATCGAGATCATGCAACACTGGAAGGTTGCTGGAGCATTGCATAATCCAAATGGCATTCTTCTGAAGGCATAAGTACCATAGAGACAAGTGAAGGTGGTTTTCTCCTGATCGTCGGGCAGGATGGGAACTTGGTAAAATACGGAGTAACCATCTAAAAAGCAGAAATAATCATGATGTGCTAATCTCTCTAGAACTTGATCGATGAAGGGAAGTGGGTAATGATCTTTATTCATGGCTTGATTCAGCTTACAATAATCTATACACATCCTGCATCTGGTGATAGTCTGGACCACTACCTCATCACCTTTGTCACCTTTCACAACTGTCATGCCTCCCTTCTTTGGTACTACATGGATGGGACTTACCCAATTGCTATCACTGATTGGGTAGATAATCCCTACATCTCTCAGCTTGATCACTTCTTTCTTCATAACCTCTTTTAACATCTAGTTCAACTTTCTCTGGGGTTGGACCAGAGGTTTAGTGGATTCTTCCAAATTTATGTGGTGCATGCAAAGCGCAGGGCTCAGTCCCTTGATATCCTCTACCGAATAGCCTATAGCTTTCTTATGGAGCCTTAGCTCCTCGAGAAGCCTTTCCAATTGCTCTTTCGTCATACTGGCATTAACTATAACTGGATTTCTCCCTTCTTGATCTAGAAATTCATACTTTAAACCTTCAGGCAGCTGTTTCAGCTCTGGCTTGGTCTTAGGTGCCTTTTCTTCTTCTGGTGCCACTTCCAAAGAAGCAAACTTGACTGTCTCTATAACCTCCTCCTCGTCACTTAGATCTTCATCAAATTGATTTAGAAAGGTTTCGACAACCTCAGGATCTTCGGAGTCAGAGTCATGACTGCTCAACGCCCTCATAAGAGGGTCTACCATTGCAAAATCTTCTTCTACTTCTTCACAAAACTGGTTATAGCTATCCACGAAGTAGGCAGACTCTAGCAGGGACGGCCCTTTCATCGCGTCTTTTACCCTGAAATCTATGTGATCATCTCCAACTCTCAGATTGATGATTCCTTCAGCAACATCAATCAGCACTCTTCCTATAGCCAAGAAGGGGCGCCCAAAGATGATAGGGCAGTTGGGGTCTTCAATACTGTCTATGGCAACAATGTCACAAGGAATGAAGAATCTTCCCACATGAAGCGGAACATCCTCAATGACTCCCACAGGTCTTTTGAAGGTATGGTCTGCCAATTCGATCCTCATGTTGGTCCTGACCATATCAGTTAAACCTAACCGTTGCGCGAGGCTTAAGGGCATTAGGCTTATACTGGCCCCTAAATCAGCAAGACCCTTTCTTTCGATAATATCTCCAACAGCAAAAGGAATGGTGAAGGCCCCTGGATCCTTCTTCTTGGTAGGTAAATCCACCTTCATGAAGGCGGACGACATCCTAGCTAGGTGTACCATCTCAATCCTCCCCCCTCTTTTTTTCTTAGTGATCAAATCCTTGAAAAACTTGGTGTAGGTCGGCATTTCCTCCAAAGAATCCATAAATGGCACTTCGGGGTGAAGCTTTTTCACCGACTCCATAAACCTTTCGTAACGCCTTTTAAGATGTGCTTTTATGAGTTTGTATGGGAAAGGCAACTTTGGAGAGTAAGGACTTCTTTTACCGAATAGGTCCTCCACAGGTTCTGATTCTGGCTCCCTGACATGAGCTCGTTGATTCTCTTCTTCTGCTGAATTCTCTGCCACAACCCTTGGTTCAGGTTCTTCAGGCCTGACTACTTCAGGGCGTTCTACTATCTTCCCTGATCTGACTATCGCCATTTTGGCAGACTCAGTGCTAGATGGTATCTTACCCAAGGGATTCTTTATTAACTCGGCCATTTAATCCAGCTGCTGATCTATCTGGCATTTATGTGTTTGCATATCCGCCATTTGAACCTGCATCGTATTCAGAACCCCCGAGTTGGACAGTGCGCTTTGTGCCAACTGATTATTTATAGTATCTAGTCTCTTGACAAAGTTGAACAGCTATCCCACTAAGTCCGGTTGACTCGAGTTCTTTTCTTGACTCTGCTCCTTAGCTTGTCCCTGTCCTTAACTAGGGTTAGCTGTCTGGCGGTTTTGGTACTTCCCTTGCCCTTAGAAGTTCACCTTGTTTGTTTGGAAATTGGTTGTTCTGGTGAACTGACTTTGTCCGCCTCTTTTCTCAAAACTTTGTAGTTGCTTCAGTGGATTATTCAACGGATGAGAGTTCTCCGCCGCATCCTTGTTGCCATAGCTAAAACCAGGATGGTCTGGTCTTTTAATGTTGACAAAAGAGACGTTCTCAGCTTCTTCTAGATTCACTTTCACTTGACTCGTCGGGTCAGGTGTAAATGCAGTTATCAACACCGTGTCCACCTTCTTCACAGGTAACACACTTCATCACTTTCTCGATCTGCTTCTTTCCTTTCCCTCCTGATTCTTTTAACTATCGGACATTAGCGGATATCTTTTGGATTTGAGTGGTGATAGCTTCAAGAGCCTTGGACTCGACCAAAGGTCATTCATTAGTGGCCTTCTTAGCATATCCTCTATCAGTCATGTCGTAGTCGGTACTGGCTTGTAGCCTTGCCATGTTTTTGATGATCTTTTTGGATCTACTGGGCTTCTTCCCCAGAAAGTCACTTCTTGTAGCTGCATTTAGCGACACCCTTTCTTCAGGGGTCAAACCATTATAGAAGGTGGTTATCAGGAAACCCTTCTTGTAGTTGTGATGAGGGCAGTCTCTCTGATACTCCTGATACCTTTCCCAGGCCTCATGAAGATTCTCATTTGGCTTCTGCATGAATGACGTGATCCTTTGCATGTTCCCGACAGTTTTCTCTGTAGGGTAAAACTTGTTCACAAAAGCGTCTGCCAGTGTGTTCCATCCGTTCAGAGCTTGATGCGGTAGCCCGAGGTACCAGGATAGGGCCTTGTCCTCTAAAGAGAAGATGAAACCCTTGCAGTAAATGATTTCTTGTCGAACTCCCCGCATTTTGATGGTATCACAGATATTCTTAAAAGTGTCAAGATGATGGTAAGGGTTGTCATTTTTGGAACTTCCCCTAAAGCTTTTATTTTGAATCATGGAGATCACGGATGGCTTTAATTTGAAGTTTACAATGTCAAACCTTGGGATCACAACTGGGCATCTTGAGTTGTTGGCCTTCGTGGCAGCCAACTCACAGAGAGTCTTTTCTTCTTCGTCAGAATCTTCACTGTTGTTGTTCCTCTAATTCTGCTCTTGATTATGATGATTCCTTATGTGCCTTCGGCGATGACGACATCTCTCGTGATGAAGATCATCCCCGAATTGTTCTAATTTAGGTTCTTCTTGTAAATGATCGTTATTATAACGGTCATCATTTCCACACGGAGGTGACTGTGGTCCCACTCTAGAGTTTCACTCATCCTCGGAAAGAGGTTGTTCCAAGCAAGGTGGCATGATGAATGGTGCTCAATTGAGCAGAGTGCTTCTTCCCTGAGTACATGAATAGAACGTATAATCAAGTTAGAAAACTTGTGTTAATGAAACGAACTATTCTACACACATTCAGGCTAGAAGACTAAAAGAAACTATGTTGTCAAGCTTATTACTAAGCTTGAGGCATGGGAGTGTAGTTAGTGGATTCGGGTTCGTTAACAGTACCGCTTTGCCTTGTCCCTGGCAACGGCGCCAAAAAGTTGACTGGCCTAAATTGTGTATCCAAAAGGAGCGGAATTAAAGTAGTCAGACTTTTAAATAACCCGACTCTTAGGCCCCCGCAACGATGACGGGGTCCGAAGTAGCGATCGGGGTCAAACCACAGGGATAAGGGTGGTCGTGCTAAGAACACGGAATCAACACTCTACACTCTGGTAAAAGAAGGGTAAGAACAAAGTTCCCAAGGGAACGACAGGTGAAGATCGGTAAAACAAAAGGAAAACTATCTCCAACTGGAGTTATAAGGAAGATTAAGGTTTTTGGCATTTATCAATTTTTAGGGGTTTTACGCAATAGAACTGGAGGAGATAACGCGATTTCCTCAGTAAGGAACGAAGGAAGAAAACTTCGTCATAACAAGCGGCAGCAGGAAACATCCAGTACCTCTTCTCTCGAAGTAGGTACCTCCAACTAAGCACCACCACCTTCTCTCAAGGGTGATGGACTTGGGTTGGAGTGGAAAGATAACTGAAGCAACTCTAACCCTAGGTATTCTCGTACTCCCTGATCGGACCAAGCACTAGAGTTACAACTCCTCTCTCGAGGGAGCAGTAATGGGAAACATGATTCGATAGCTAGTCAAAACATGATCCAAGCATGCAAGCTAGTGTTCAGATGCTATAAGGCAATCATCCAACAAAAAGGGACCAAACATAGAGCAACATGTATTAAAACTCCTCTAATTCCATTAGCAAAAGCATTGTATATAAAAAGTCTAGTTACATTGCATAAATGAAGAAAGTAAATGACTGAAAAAGCGAAGATAGGTATCGCCTCCTTGATTTAGGAGGGCGACATACAGTAGTAGAGCCCTGAGGCTCCTCTAACCCGATATCGGGCGAGAGCTCTGCCTGATATGCCTGTGTCGGGCGACACACCGTAATGGGCAGACGTATCGATCAAAGCACTCTACCCGATATGGTCGTATCGGGATGCCACCCTCTCGGGCGACACACCGTGACGGGTTGTCTGTATCGGGTTCGTTATCGTGTCGGGTTAGAGAGGTCTTAGGTTCTAAGGTTCCTCATATCGGGCGTAGAGGGCGAGTCATCTCGGGCGAGAGCCCATCTAGGAACCCGACACATCAAGTGGCCTTCTTGGTCGATATCGGCTATTGTGGCTATCGGGACGGGTCCTAAGTGAACCACTCCCACCCCTCTCAGGTGGGGGTGCTCACCTAGTATCGTCCGATACGCCTCGGGTGCGCGACACACTAGCTCGGGGTGCTTGCCAAAGTTAGCTTTCGCGGTAGTCTGTCCTGTCCCATTGAGGTCCTGTAGCTGCTATTTATAGGCAGCGGTTGGAGGAAGTTGCGGATCTCTGAGCACCACATATCCTTCATTGATTCCCTCTATGTGGCTTCAGGGATGGACGACACCTAGGTATCGCTCGGCACACCTTGGCTATCGCGTGTCGGGCTGCGGTGATATTGGGTGACTGTGACGGGCAGGCATTTTTTCGGTGAGTGGCTCGTGCCGTGCGATATGTTCGTGTCGGGATGACTGGTC
This sequence comes from Alisma plantago-aquatica, assembly GCA_963693085.1. Lineage (NCBI taxonomy): Eukaryota > Viridiplantae > Streptophyta > Magnoliopsida > Alismatales > Alismataceae > Alisma > Alisma plantago-aquatica. The sequence continues at coordinate 1,177,464,581 of OY856411.1, read as the reverse complement.
ATGGCGTGATAACGACTCTCTGTTGGGTAGTAGTGTGTCGCTCGTCAGATTCTGTGCTGCGCGATATGCTAGTGTCGGGTTGCTGCCATATCGGGCAGCGACCGCGATGGGTAGTGGACGTGTCGTGCAGCTAGAAAAAGGTTGATTCTTTGTAAGTGGGTCGGGACGGGCCATTTTGCTGATTTTGAGTGAAAAAGCAAGGAAATCTCTGTAAAAGATGATAAAAATGAGTTAAGAGCATAGTGTGACTTATTTATTCAATAACATGACAAAAAGGAGAGGAAAATAGTTTAAAAGGACAGTTTTGACAACAAAATATGGGCCATAAATATCACAGAAATGGGTGTTATCAGTCGTTCCACCTACCTTAAAGGTGGTCGATACATGCTTTTGTTTGGGTCGAGACATGTGCCTTTGGTGATGAGTTTTGGTCATGACCATGCTGATGTGTCTCGGTCGTGACCAACCTTGATGGGTGGTCAAATCACATATGTTATGGTGGGTTGATACATACATCAACACATGGTTGCTATATATATATATATATATATATATATATATATATATATATATATATATATATATATATGACATAGAAAGAATGCTACACCTATACAGGCAATTGATGGTGGATACCTAATCATGTTGAGATTCCTAATTGATCACAATTATGGTAATGCTTAAACCTAATTCAATCCAACTATATGGGAGGTGAGGAATCTAAGGTTTGGTGATTGTATGATGTAATGGAACCCTAATCAGTTATATGTGTGAAACCCTAACCATAGATTTGGGTCATTTGATGTGATTGCTTATTATACTTAGAGTGATTATCATATTATAATGCTTTCTCTCTCTTATTTATGAACCCCTACCCTTACAGGTGAAATGAATGCCATGGCTTGTGTATGCTATGGGGATGATTATATGATACATGGTGTTGGCTATAAGCCGTGATGAGATATGATAAGATCCTATTGATGTGATCGATCCTATGACCTGGTGAGGGCTTGATGCCTATTGTGACGTGATATCCTCTAGTGATATGATTGAGGGATTGATATCCCACAGTGATGTGATTTTGGTGATGGTCTTGTGAATGACAATGTTACAAGTATCATGCGGTGATGATGTGACCAGTTCACATATTATACGTTTTTTATCTTATGAAGTTGCACCCTTCCCTTATCTTTGTAGAGTTTATTATGAAGTTGTACGTTGTAACTTGATTGATGCTAAAAGACACTTAAATCGACATAACTAATCAAGTGGAACCTTAATTGGGTAGTTGCCCTGTGCCATAGATCCATCTTCAACGCCAGTACTTACTAGATGGTAAAATGGGTTTTCCCGTAGTGGAAGTTTGGAGTCGTATGCTTTTGAGTATATGCATTTCACATGATTGGTTGTGGTCATACCCTAGTAGGAGAACGGTCGAGGTCATATCTCAATGATGTGATACAGAGTACATATATGATATCTTTTGAGGATGGTTGCGGTCATACCTCAGTAGGAGTGCGGTTGGGGTCATAACTCAGTTTAACTAGCATTGTGTCTATATACCAAGGCAGGCTGGTCTATTTTGCAGCTGGACTTGATATGTCACTACAACGAACTAAGACTGATCGAGGGGTATGGAAAGATCATTGGATTTTGGCTCTTCCATTGATCTTGTATGACACTGATTTTGACATAGTAATTGTTGATTAGAGCATGAGTGGTATACCTCATCTCCTCATGGCATTAATAAAAGATGTAATAGAGTCGTGTAACATATTTGCATAAGGATGAATGTGAATAACATTGGATGAGACGTTGCCTTATTTTTGTAATTTTAGTTGATAGAAGATATATATCTCCTTCATATTCCTTGTTAACTTATAAAATGTTCTACAATTCAGTTGAAATGGCTCTTAACTATTTCATTAGTATTATTTTCTTATCATGTCATAGCTTTACGTTCTATTTTTCTTTACCTTATGCTCATGTTATAATAGTGTTGGCGTAGAGTTATATCTCTCACTAGGATGTTTGGTTTCACCCCATGGGGTTCCACATCTTTTAGGTGGTCGTGCTCGAAGAGGTGGAGATTGTGCAACTGAGGAAGTTATGTCTCTTAGTTTTATCTTGACCCAGATGGTATGGGAGTGGTTGGATCAATATGGTTTGTCCTTTAGTGGTTTGTCTCAACTTGAGTGTGTGGTGACCTTTTCTCTTGACCTAGACAGGTTGTTTTGGTGTTGTCTCAATCTCTTGATGTGTCTCCACCGAGACCAATGTGTTGGTGATCTTAAGAGGTTGATACCCAACATTGGTTTATCACCATCTCGTGCATACATGCCTTAAGTGGTTGCATGTGTGTTTCTTGGGTGGACAAGTGCTCCTTTGGAGTCCTCTTGTGTTGACACATCATCTCCACCCTACATCTCTCCTCCTTCATATATATAACCCCTATCCTCTTCAAAAATGCATTCCTTTTGGCTCTCTTTTTTTCCTCCCTTCTTGTGTTTGAGTTTTCTAGCTTGAGGATCTTGGAGAAAGCTGACCTTGAATCTTGGGTGGCCGACCAACCTCTCTTGGTGCCTATGGTGACTTTTGGGTCATCTTCTTCCTTGGTAAGTGGATGCCCTTCTTTGATCTCATTTTCTTTTGGTTCCCTACCCTATCTTCTTGCCCTCTCTTGGATTTAGACCATGGATCCTCCATGGTGGTCATTTTGAAGAGAAACTCCTCTTCACAAGGGACATAGACCATGTTTTGACAAGGTGAAACCCAAGTGTGAGGAAGTTTTCTTCTCTTTTCTCCCTTCTTCTTTTGGTTCGGCATAGGGTTTCTTACCTTCTTTTCTTGAGCTATCTTTTACTTTATTACCTTCTTCTTCTTGAGGTTATCTTATGGCCAAGATTTGAGCTCTTGTTGGAGCTTCATCTTATTTCTTGGCGATCGAGAGCTTGGAGCTTATTCCTTCTCTTAAGGCGAGTTATATAACACTCTACCCTCTCTATTATTGCACTTTTCTTTACTTGCATGTTGTTCTTTCTCTCTCTAGATTATAGTCCTAACATGCTAGTTGATGATATCATGTTCTAGAGCTTGAATAATGATGATTATCATGCTTGTTTTGTTTATGATTGGCCTAAATCGTGCATCCAAAAGGAGGCAGACTCAGAAGGATCAAACTTTAAATTTATAGTCTGAAACCTTCAAGGACCCCCACAACTTAATTATGGAGTTGAAGTAGATATACAGAGTCGAGCATATGGGCATGGAGATGTTTTGGACACTTAAGATCTCTCTCTTAAGTCAGCTAAGCCAAATCCATAGTTGATAAAAGTATGGAACTAGAACTATTCTAGCAAAATGTTATGAAAAAACAAAGTAAAGAAAACAAAATAGAGTATGTAGGATTCTACTAATCAGATAGAAGTTCATGGTTATGTAACCAAAAGTTGGGTAGTCTATGCACCCGTTCTCAGATGTAGACGACCCTCGAACACCCTAGCAAGCAACCTACATCCAAACATAGTACGTATTATGGTATTTGTTCCAGTGGGGTCATCTCACTCGCTTTCGCTCATCATGACTAAAACACATTAGTGATATGAAACCTCTCTTGAGCATGATAAATCAACACCCTAGAATGTTCTAGATACCCTCTCAGGTATAGAATATTCTGAGATGCTAGGAATAGGTGTGACATGGGCAGAACCTGATAGTGGGCCCGACCGTGCCGGGTTGGGCCCGGCTGTGCCTAGGTCTACAGTTCTGCACATATCACCTTGAACCATCCTATTTTCAGTTTTCGATCTAAGATACCTTCTCTTGTCTATTTCTATGACAAATCTCTTGATATAGGCATAAATAGAAGTTCAATAAAAAAAGAGGTCAACCAAACTAGCAATCATAACCAAAAAGAGAAGATAGAACAGAAAACGTACTAGATCTATAATAAAACTGCTTGCTTAAGGTAAAAGTACATAAACATGCCCAAAACGGGATACATAGCCAAGAAGGAACTCAACTAGCCATGGACAAGCATAGTTGGCACCAAACAAAGACGAAAAAACATCATTTGTACATGAACAAAGGGGAACAGTAGAGGAAAGGGGAAGAAGAAGAGATTTATCCCGTAGAGGAGTGGTGGCCCTCACTCCTTAGCCTCTGTATAGGACAGATCTCATCTTTGGGTCATCCTCCTTGGTCTTTTGAACTCCTTGGCCTCCTTTCTCTTTCATTCCACCCCAAACAACAACTTGGTGGGTGTATAGAGGTGGAAGATGGCTAGGAATGGTGGGATATGGGTGAATGGTTGTGGAAAATGATGGTGGATGGAAGAAAAATAGAGGGATGGATGTAGGATGAACACTTCAGCCTTTTTAGACCTCTTAACTCTTCCACGGGGCTCTAGAAACCAATAATGTACAGAACCACAATGTGGAACCAGAAAAATCTCTGAACCCCACTTTAGGTCACGAGGGATGAGTATTTATAGGTGAAGGCGGAAGATGGTCGCATCGTCTATCTTGGTTGCTATCCTGGTCTCGGCCTGACCGTGCCAAGCTGGGCATAGTTGTGCCGGGGTCGCTGTCGAGGTAGACACCGTGGTCAAGACAGATTCCACGGTTGTGGCAAACGTCATGGTCGAGACAGATGTTGCAGTTGAGGTAGACGTCGCAGTCGAGACAAACGCCACTGTCGAGGCAGACGTCGCAGTTGAGGCAGACGATGTCCCTTGCCCTTGGCCCGATCATGTCGGGCTTGGCGCAGCTGTGCCGAGCATAGTGGTTGAAAGGATGTAGCGGTCACAACCCTTGTAGTGGACAAAACTCCTTTGTAGCGGTCGTGACCTTACTCCTTAGTGATAAACCCATCCTGCAGGGGTGCTATTACTAGTGGTCGATGGGCCCGCGTCGATGAGCCTTATGATTGATGAGGATGCATTCTGATAAAGGAATGGCCATAGAAAATAGGACTATTACTGTTAGTCGATAGCGGGACCACCGTCTCCTAAGCTGGTGCACAAAATGCGATGTTTGTGGGGTAGGATCTGGAGAAATGAAATCTTCTTGAGTCCAGTGCATGTAGGTTCCAAAACAGGATAGATGAGCAACTCTATCTAAAAACTACTAAAACATAAGGACCTAGGGTTATTTTGGGCATATTAAGGCTATAATGACACAAAGCTATAAATAAATGATTAGCATAAATGCCTGAATTTGGATGTTATCAGTTTAGAATCTGAAACTCTAATCTATGGTACCCAATTTTGAGATGATGATGAGATAGCTGGTTTTCTCTTATCTTTTGATCTTAGATTTTGATCACATGCATAAAGTTTGTGTACCTTAGTGAAAAATGGAGTTTAGGTTCTATTTTGGATGTATTTAATGTGAGCTTATCTCTCCCACATAAGTTTGTTCATGGTGGTTTCCATTGTGCATGTTTTAGGGTTTTGGTGACCATTTTTATGAGAAGTTTTCCTCCTTGATGATGGTGATTTTCTTTGATGATTATCTTCTATTTTGTCCATGATTATATTCTATTATGATCGAGTTTTATCTCTATTTTGTTGATGGTTAATTGTTGCTAAGGTGTCTTGACCTTGGTGGTCGTAACATGTTGTTTAGTTTTGGTCGCTACCCTTAGTTTTATCCTTGGGTCGAGACACTTGAGTTTGTTTCGGTTGACACCTTTGTTTTTATTTGGTTCATCAAGACACCATGTCATGTTGTATTCGAGACACTAAGTTGGAGTGTGGTCGAGACACCTAGTTTTGGTTCCAATCGTAAAACCATGTTGATAGATGGTCGTGACCATGTTGTGTCTCGGTCGTGACACCTACCTTGAAGGTGGTGGAGACATGCTTTTGTTTGCGTTGAGACATGTGCCTTTGGTGATGAGTTTCGATCATGACCATCTTGATGTGTCTCGGTCGTGACCAATCTTGATGGGTGGTCAAGACACATATGTTATGATGGGTTGATACGTACATGAACACATGGTTGTTATATACATATATGACATTGTAAGAATGCTACACGTACAGGAAATTGATGGCATGTTGATATGCCTAATTGATCACAATTATGGTAATGCTTAACCATAACACAGTCCAACTATATGGGAGGCGAGGAATCTAAGGTTTGGTGATTGCATAATGTAATGGAACCCTAATCAGTTATATGTGTGAAACCCTAACCCTAGCTTGGGTCATGTTATGTGATTACTTATTATACTTGGAGTGATTATCATAGTATAATGTTTTCTATCTCTTGTTTATGAACCCCTAACCTTGTAGGTAAAATGAATGCCATATCTTGTGTATGCTACGATGATGATTATATGATCCATGGTGTTGCATATAAACCTTGATGAGATATGATGAGATCCTATTGATGTGATGGGTTCTATGACCTAGTGAGGGCTTGATGCCTATTGTGAGGTGATAACCTCTAGTGATATGATTTAGGGATTGATATCCCACAATGATGTGATTTTGGTGATGCTCTTGTGAATGGCAGTGTTACAAGTATCATATGGTAATGATGTGACTAGTTCACACATTATACATTTTTTATCTTCTAAAGTGACACACTTCCCTTGTCTTTGTAGAGTTTGTTATGGATTTGTATGTTGTAACTTGATTGATGCTAAAAGACACTTAAATTTGCATAACTAATCAAGTGGAACCTTAATCATGTAGTTGTCATGTGCCATAGATCTATCTTCAACGTCAGTACTTTCTGGATGGTGAAATGGGTTTTCCCTTAGTGGAAGCTCAGAGTCGTATACTTTTGAGTATATGCATTTCATGGGATTGGTTGCGGTCATACCCTGGTAGGAGAATAGTCAAGGATGTATCTCAATGATGTGATACAGAGTACATACATGATATCTTTTGAGGATTGTTGCAGTCATACCTCAGTAGGAGTGTGATTGCGGTCGTAACTTAGTTTCACTAGTGTTGTGCCTAAGGGTGGCAATCGGGTTCGGGTTGAGCGGGTTTTATTTCAGGTGATTTCGGATCAACACTTTTTGGCTAGACCCTAAACATGCAAAATATGGATTTTCTGGTCAAAACCCTTGACCCTAACCCAACCGGGGCTTGCTTAAAAAAGAGGAATCTTATTTATTCTTAATTCCTAATGGTTTTTGAGTCTATCAGCTCTGACCCGTAAATCCAACTCCAAGACAATAGTTTTAAAATAATTGCTTTGATTTTTCTAGTCATTGATAATTTCCAAGTGTAATTAACAAATTTTATTATGATACACTTACAATGTGATTGAGAAAAACATATAAAGCCTATTTTAGTTTGTTAGAGAGTTTTAACCACAAATTCATAATATAATTAGTGTAATAAATCATACAAATCATTACAAAACTATGTAGAATTGTCAAAATAAACTTCATGGTTGATGGATTAGTAACTTAATGGGCTATGAGGTGTCTTAAGAGTATAGTATTTGTAATTTTATTTGAAAATATAATTCTGAATTTCAGATCAATCGGGTCAATTTGGGTCTAAAGTCCAAACCCAGACCCAACACTAAATTAATTTCGGGTGTTTTGGGTTTGGGTCAATTACGGGTCGGGACGAAAAATGTTAGACCCTAAACTTGCTTAAAATTCCCGGTTTGGGTCAGGTCAATCGGGTCGGGTCTTATTTTGCCAATCCTAGTTTTGCCTATATACCAAGGGAGGCTAGGTTCTTTTGCAGTTGGATTTGATATGTCACTGCGGCAGACTCAGACTGACCGAGTGTTGTGGAGAGATCATTGGATTTCAGTTCTTTGAATGATCTTGTATGACATTGATTTCGACTTAGTAGTAGTCAATTGGAGCATGACTTGTATACCTCATCTCCTTAGGACATTAATAAAAGATGTAATACAGTTGTGTAGCATATTTGTATAGGGTTAAATGTGAATAACATTGGATGAGCATTTGCCTTGCTTTTGTACAGTTTAGTTGATAGAAGATATACATGTTCTTCATATTCCTTGTTAACTTATAAAATGTTCTACAATTCAGTTGCAAATTCTCTTAACTATTTCATTAGTATTATTTGCTTATCATGCCATAGCTTTATTTTCTGCTTTTCTTTACCTTATACATGTGTTATAATAGCGTTGGCGGAGAGTTATATCTCTCACTGGGACGTTTGGTGTCACCTCGTGGGTTTCCACATCTTTTAGGTGGTCGTGCACGAAGAGGTAGAGATCGTGTAGATGAGGAAGAGCAGCAGCAAGAGCAATAGCTGATAAGGCTAGATGGTGCTGCTAGTCTTTTGGTGATAGAGTCCTAGATGTTTTCCATGTACACTCAGGTCTTTGGAGATGTTCTCGATGTATTTTGTAGATATGTTATCGTTACAAGGTTTTGGCCTATAAGACATGGTTGTACAGACATGGCGTGTGTATATGTATATATGTAGAACATGTACCTCATGTAGCAGATGAATGACATGAATGATGATGCACAGTGATGTAAGCACATTGTGATATGATATGTGATACATGTGGGAGGCTTGTGAACTTATATGTGATAAGTATCTACTTATGGTGCTTTTGCAAAATCAGTTTTAATTACATGTGTTTTCTGGTAATCCTCTTGCTTAGTTATAGTTTTGCGTTTGGATTTAAGTAATCTCGTTTGTGGCGCGTTGGGCATCACAGTCTAGGTCAAGTATATCCCTGGGTAATAATGTTGATTCCTTTATTATAGATGTTAACATATTATACTCTCTTTAATACCATGTGATTGCATATTATTCCTAATAACTTGTTTAGCATCCATATTAGTGTACATGGACATCTTAGTTTTGAATTCTCAGAAATTAGGTTATATATGGATAAATTAAAATGAGTATCCTGCATTCTGACATGTTGTTCCACAATAGGTGGATCTACATAAACATATTCTCCAATTCCATTTTCGTAAACCATCATATATATAAGTGTTATATGCATATATATCTAGGTTTATAATCGCTTGTAAGTAATATTCAGATAGTTGGTTGATTAGAAGGAAATAAGGAGTAAGGATAGATATGCCTCTCGATGGCCATAAGGGAGTTCGCTGCTACTTGCTCCTATGTTGTAAGTTTGATGGTGAAGATCGTGGGGCGTCTACGAACATCAACCAAGGATTCTATTTGGAGATTTGTTTTGGATTCCATTGAGCCTTCATCCAGTTGTAGGTGTGTTAGGAAGGGTAGGTGAAGCCCTTCATGGCCGTTGGGATCTTTAGGCTTGAGCTACTACAACATCTTCATCCTCATTAGCTCGGATTGGCCCCTTCATGTGATGCCTCATAAATAGGCAAAAAAACCTAAATGGCACATTTGCCAATTTTAATTACCTAAATGGCATGTTCTTGAACTTATTGCCCAAAATGGCACATTTTTGGAGCAATACGTCCCCTGCCGCGACGCATTGCTCTCCCACGAGGCAATGCGTCCCCCTCCGGGACGCATTGCCCTTTGTGGGACCAATGCGTCGCGGCCCGCGACGCGCCCAACGGCTATAAAATTGCCATGCGGGCAATGCGTCTGGGACGGGGACGCATTGCTCCCAGCGCAACGGCTATTTTACCGTTGTGGCCGCCGGGCGGTGCCACGTGGGCGCAATGCGTCCCCAACCGGGACGCATTGCTCCCCTATATATATTGGCCAAAAACAACCCCCCAAACTCATACCATTCTTCATTTCCTTCATCTAGCTCTATACTCCCATTGCTCTGGAGCTTTTCTCGGATTTCTATTGCTTTGGGTGATTTCTAGCTTATTTCGGGCGATCTTGGAGCTGATATCTTCTGCTGTTCAGAGCTTCTTCTTTCTCTTCTTCTATTCTTCGATTGTCAACAGATAACTCTCCATTTCAGGTATTTATTCTACCAAATTTTTTATTTTCAAAATATGAACTTACGAAATATTACAACTGAAATAATTGTATTGTTACTCTTTAATTGCACATTACTGAAATAATGATGTAGAAAATGACAATTGAAGGCTACTTAATACCTGAAAAATTATTGTTCAAAATTGCAAAATTGTTATTTTGAAATGTTAGTGTTACTAAAAAATTAGCAAAATTGTTGTTATGAAATGTTAGTTAATTTTACTGAAAAAATTAGCAAAATTGTTGTTCACTGTTAATGTTATAGAAAAAATAGTCCAATAAATTTAATTCCAAATTGATGTCATTGCTCTAAAATATTAATTTATGTTGATATAATGTCATAAAATATGAATTTCTTTCTGATGTTAATATAATATTATAAAATATAGGAACATGGCATCTAGTTCAAATTCACGAATTGTGAAGATGTGATATGATGGGCAATTTCTCTCTGATGGGTCTTATTCTAGTCGATCTGTTAGACCCATAAACATTTCACTTATTAATACCCTATCTGAACTAAAATCATATATCTATACAACACTTGACATCAATCCCAACCACTTCTCTATCAAAATATCCTATCTTTTCCCTGGAGAAAATCATATGCTCGTACAAGTTGATGATGATGATGCATACAGAACCTTGTTATCACTTTCAGCTGATGCCTATATTGATGTGTTTCTTGAAAAAACATATATCCACCAACAACCTTGTTTAATGAGTCTATTGAATCAATTTCAATCTCAATTCTCTCGGAGTCAACCACCTCAATTCTGTCAAAGTCATTTAACTACTGAATGGAGTCAACCACCTCAATTCAGTCCTACACCTCAATTCAGTCTTAGCAATTTAACTGCTGAGTGGAGTCAACCACCTGAATTTTCTCAAAATCTTAGTACTGAGAATATTGGTGTTGAGGTTGAGGAGGGAGATAATGATATTGATCATGAAGGTGATAATGATAGTGATCATGAAGGTGATAACAATAGTGACATTGAAGGTGGTAATAACAGTGAACCACCTGAGGATGAGTCATTGACTGAAACCGATGATGAGCACACACATCCATTCCCTGACTCTATTGCAGCATTGAGTCATATTCCATCCATATTTGAAAACCAATGGCCCCAACATGAACACATTGATTCCAACTATGAAGCTTTTCAAGATGATGACTGGGTGGAAGATTTTTGTCATGAATTTCGTCTCAATTACAATCCTTCCAGTGCTGTTATATATGAGGGTGCTTTATTTGCATCTAAAGTTGTACTGGTTGAGACACTCCAAAAATGGTCGGTACAAAAGAATGTCCAGTACCGTACATTACGCTCAAATAATCGTCATCTTAAACTTGCTTGTATCCATGATGAACGATGTCCTTGGAGATTGACCGCTTGCCAGTCCAAAAAAGCAGGTGGCATGTGGAAGATAAAACGTTGTAAAGCAGGCCACAATTGTGAATTAACTGTTATGAATCATGATCATCACCAAGTCACAGCATCTTATATTGCTCGAATGATAATGCCAATCCTAGTATCACGACTGGATATGTCGACACGAGAAATTCGTGACAAGGTGAATGCTGAACTAAGGCTCAATATATCTTACAAGAAGGCATATCTAGCGAGGAGGAAGGTTGTTTGTAAAATATTTGGAGACTGGGAATCATCATATCATAGTTTTTTGCCGTTCCTAATTTCTCTGACACAATATATTCCAAGAACTATATATGCCCACCTTATTGATGATTATACCCTTCAAACTGAAGGCACTCATAGATTCAAGCGGGTGTTTTGGGCATTTGGTCCAGCTGTGAGGGGTTGGGCCTATTGTAGGCCTGTTCTTACTGTTGATGGCACATTTTAACAGGAAAATATACTGGCATACTTCTCCTTGCATGTGGCATAGATGCTGATAATGGTCTATTTCCACTTGCTTTTGTTGTTGTCGAGAAAGAAAATAAGGACTCCTGGGAGTGGTTCTTTGGTTCTCTACAAACTTGTATTCCAATCATTCCACGACATACAGACTTGTGTATTATTTCTGATCGAATGAGTGGGATTTTTCCAGCCCTTCAATCAAAATTTCATTGGGCTCAACATCGTTATTGTCTTCGACATCTTTGGGAGAACTTCCATAAGCAGTTCAAGTCCAAGGTGTTGAGGGACCTTAAGTGGAAGGTGGGATCCACAACTGATACACATGAATTTGATCGTCATATGATTGTTATAGAAACCATAGAACCAGCAGCGAAGTCGTATTTATTAGGCCAAAATCCAGTACATTGGGCTCTCGCATATGACAGAGGTTGCAGGTATGGGTCATTGACTACCAATTATGTTGAAGGCTGTAATGGCGTCTTAAAAGGTGTTAGAGGTTTGCCAATACAAGCGTTAATTGTTGCCACATACTATCGCTCTGTGACCATGTGGCTGTATAGGCGTAATCTCGCAAATAAACATGCACAAGATGGATTTAAATGGCCCTTTAAGGTTCATGATAAGCTTTATAATGTTCAAGAGGATGCAAAAAATTTGACAATACACATCCGTGTGAACAATGATGAATGGCTTGTTGGTGACATGGATGGATATAAATTTCAAGTAATAGTGCATCCAAATGGTGGCAGTCAATGCAGCTGTGGTTTTCCACAACAATGGAATTTTCCATGCTCTCATGTTTGGGTAGCTGCAGACTCTGTCAATTGGGATCTTGATGCACTCGTGAGTGCATATTATACAAATGAGGCTTATCTAAATGCATACATAACTGAATTTCGTGGCATTCCCGACAAGAGGTATTGGCCTCAATTTGATGAAAGTAGAGGTATTTATCCCTTATTACCCCCTAGGAAACGAAGGCAAGCTGGAAGACTAAAGAAAAAGAGAAGGCATTCAACTATGGATGTTGATCCAAATCAGTATACATATCACTGTCATAAGTGTGGCAGAAAGGGCCATAATAGACGCACTTGTCCTAATGTCATATGATGACTGGTTATGTAATGTTTGCAATTTCAATTTACTCAAGTCATGTAATATTTGCAGTTTCAATTTCACTAAATTCATGTAATGGTTGTAATTTCAATTTCACTAAATTCATGTAATGGTTGCAATTTCAATTTCTATAGATGGCTCATCGAAGGACATGGACATTTCACATGTCCGTAGAGTTAATCCAAATAATAGCTACGAAGTGCCTACAGGGAAAAATGGCTCATCAAACTCTATTGGATGATGACTGGAATGATGTACCAGATTTGTTGCACAACAAGTTAGGATTTATAGTGACAAAAGAACAAGCAAAATTTCATTGGCAATTTTTAAAGCAAATGTTTCACATGTATGAAGAACTTCTTGAGCTACCTGGTTGGTATTGGGATCACACAAAATAGAAAGCAATGCCAATCAATGAACAAGTAAAAAACCAGTTAGCTGTATCACATCCAGAGATACATCGAGTGGTACATCAAGTGTGGCCATTTTATGAACCTCTAGATGAGATACTGAATCAAATGCAGTAATTTCATGTAGTTCATGTTGTATTTTTATATTGTTTGTTCATGTAATTCATGTTGTTCATGTTGTAATTTCATCTTATCTAATGAAGAATCTTGACAATCTTAAATGTTGTACACTATTTGCACTTTTCATGTAATGTAATTTTTGCACTTTTCATTTAATGAAATATTTTCACTTTTCATAGATATGGCTCCTAGACAAGAAACCTACTGACTCTCCCAGCACCACATTATGTTGGCACAATGGCCTATTACTGACCAGGATGTTTTAGACAATATTTCCATAGCTGGTTTTGGGCTTGTTCATAGGCTACCATGTATCCACCTTGACCCTACTTTAATCACTGCATTAGTTAACAGGTGGGACAACTCTAGCAATACTTTTAGGCTTCCCCCTTTTGAGATGAGTGTCACTCTTCAGGATGTTGTAGTTCTTTTAGGCCTGAGGATTGATGGCCCACCGGTTATAGCTTCGTATCCTTTAGGTGTAGATGAGGGGCAATTTTCTTCATGGACTCACCTTTGTGAGAATTTCTTAGGAGATGCACCAGATGGGATGTCTAAGGGGCATATCTCCTTGATTTGGTTGCGTGAGACCTTCAAGGATATGGATCTGACCGCGGGTGATGAAGAACAACAAGTAGAAATGAGGACAAGGTATACTAGGACATATCTCTTATATTTCTTAGGTAGTTACCTTATCCCAGATAGTACAGGGGATAGAGTTCATGTCAGGTACCTCCCTCTTGTGTCCGATTTTGAACGTTGTGGCACTCTATCTTGGGGTGCTTCAACTCTAGCTTTCTTATATAGGGAGTTGTATAAGGCAACCACCCGGTCTAGGAGAATAGCCCATCTATCAGGTTGTGTGTGCCTATTACAGCTGTGGTGTTGGGAGAGGTTGGGAATTGGACGCCCAGGTACAATTGCAATGCGCTGGAATGATTGGCCAGAAGATGTTCCCTTGGGTTACAGGTTAAAGATCAACACAATTAACTTTTTATTTGTCTAAATATTATGTAGTGTTTATCTAAATTTAGTTTCTCAATTTAATAGGTGGCCTACCTTTGTCCAAAGGATTCAAACTATCAGGGGAACAATTCAATTTTACGATTCAGCATTTGACCAGATTTTGCCCTCACAGGTATAACTTACTTGCCTCTGTTGTTTGATATGTTTTATTTATTTACAATTTACTCTGTTTTATATGATACACGTTGTTTATATGAATAACAGATAGAGTTGACTCCTTACACTGCTGAGGTTCTCGAGAGATTGCCTGCCATTTGTAGAGATGGTAGTGATATTTGGTTGGCACGAGTGCCTCTGTTGTGCTACACAATAGTGGAGTGGCACTTTCCCGACAGAGTACTTGGACAGTTCGGCTTTGTTCAAGTACAACCTACTCTTGAGCTGCCGAAGCTTAGCCGGATAGATGGGAGGGGTCATGCGGCTGAGGATTGGATGCTTCATTATAGGCAGGAGGTGCTGATGTGGAACAACAGACGTGAGAGCTTAGTTCCCGCTCCACCAGCTGATACAGTCTACAGTCCTCAAGTTCACTATGCATGGTATCATCCACAATATATTGTGCCCCCTCCAGATATGCCTCCAAGCATATACTACCCGCAAAGTTATCGTCAGCAGGAATTTGTGAGTATCATTATTATTTTCTTTTACAAATTGTTATTATTTATCTTTGTTATTTGTAATATATGTAATTGGTCTTTATTATGTGTACATACTTTATTTTACAGGTACAAACACATGTGGCGATCTGAGCGGCAGTACAGCACGCCTCTGCACATATCAGAGACAGCATCTATACCATCTAGGGGAGTTACTTTGATAGTCTTCCCGACTATGCTCGGCCGTGGGATCCCATACCCACTCATACCACAGCCCCTGAGCCCACTCCTACTCCTACTCCTACTCCTACTGTTGAGCCCACTCCCACTCCCACTTCTCAGTTCATGTCATGGGGACCGACAGGGCCATATTTTTCAAGAGCTGCTTCATATTCCTCATTCATCACCCCACCTCAACCACCATCATACCATGGAGCAAGTTCTTCTTCTGCTCCATACACTCCATTCCCACCAGCAATTATTCCCGAGAGCCGACCACCATCTTATGTCACATATTCACCTACTCCGTTTGATTTCTCAGGATGCACCCCACCTGATGCATCCTATCCTGGTTTTCCTAGACCCCTCACCCCACCTCCACCTTTTCATTTCTTCCCTGATGCTCGCCAGCAACCTCCTACGCAGTTGTCCCCAGTTCAGCAGTCTCCAGATGACATCGGTACAGAGGATCCTGATGTAGAGGGACGTGGGCGAGGACGTCGTGGGCGAGGACGACATACTTAGTTTTTTATATATTATACAGTTTTGTATGTATGCCTTTGTGAGGACATCTATTGTATGTGGATCTATCATATTATGATATCACATTGGTTCATTTTGGATCATGTTGTTGTGGATCTATCATATTGTTCTGTTGTGTATTATTTTCTCGTCATGTTGGTTCATGTTTTAACCTTGTTTTTAATTGCTATCTCATTTATTTGGATTAAGTTCGTATTATATAATCAATTAGGAACCAACCAATGTTGGTTGCAATACACTTATATATTCCATATGCATGTTACGACCTATTGAAATTGACAAATTTATAATAATTGAGTATATTATAGGCATCCAAATACAAGTGAACGAATTATAAATGTATAAATATAATCAATATTGTTAATTTACATATCAATAACCATGAAACAATATCAGTGACTGCAAAAATATGATTAAAAAAACTAATGCGTCATGCATGGGGACGCATTACTGCAATGCGTATTGCATGGAGACTCATTGAGCAATGTGTCCCACCTGGAGACGCATTGGTCCCACACAAGGGCAATGCGTCCCGAGCCGTGACGCATTGCACTCCTGTGGGGTCAATGCGTCCCCTTCCTGGACGCATTGCTCTCCGTGTGGCAATGCGTCCCGGAGGGGGACACATTGATCCCACAACAGAGCAATGCGTCACGGCTCGGGACGCATTGCTCTCTTGTGGGACCAATGCGTCTCCCGCCGGGACGCATTGCCTCGCGGGAGAGCAATGCGTCCCAGCAGGGGACGTATTGCTCCAAAATGTGTCATTTTGGGCAATAAGTTCAAGAACATGCCATTTAAGTAATTAAAATTGGCAAATGTGCCATTTAGGTTTTTTTGCCTCTCATAAATATGGAGGACTCTTGCTTGTGGTGGTGAGGAGTTAGGAGATATTTGTGGGCGAGCAGTAGAGCTTGCAACCATAGCTGTTATGGGGTTGCATGTGGTGGTAAGATCATAGATTAGCAACCCAAGAGGTCGCCATGATGAGTTGTTTTCACCTGCAACTCCTGTTTTGAGTTGATGCAGCAAAGATCGATGGATGGAGTGGTCCACCGTGTCTGTAGATCTGGGTGCATGTCGAGGAGTGCAGGTCGGGGTTTGAAGAGAGAGAGCTACGAGGATCGGATGAGGGAGGCGAAGTCCCGATGCTATTGGGAATCAAGACCCGCCATCGACCACTGGATTACCAGGAGGCGGCGCCCATACTGCCAAGGAGGATACAATTAGAGGGGACGGAAGAAGAACAGGGAGGAAGAGAAGGTAGATGAGAAGTCCAGGGTGAAGGAAGATGTGGCGATGAGGAAGAAAAGAGTAGGCAGAGGTGGGTCTACTGGATATGACGGCGTTGTTGTGCAGCCCCCGGCTTGACAGTGTCCTCACTCATGGAGGCAACTCTGGATCGCTGCGAAGGTTGACAGTGACTGCAATTTGAGAAGAGGTGAGGGATATGGCGATCGGCATGCTCCCTGGAGGCTTTGAGCCTCACCGTCGGCTACTGGTAAACCATGGCGGTGGTGGCTCTGTCAGGGGCGATGATGGCTATCTGGAACCATGGAATGGACGCCAGGGTAAGAAGGGGCTCGGGGGATGGTGCGATGCTGGAGAAAAGGGAAGAGGAAGGGGAGAAGGGGGTTTATATGGGGGAGAGAGAACGATGCCCCGTAGGTGTTGATCACCGTGGCCGGCACACCGGCGGAAGCACAAAGAAGGCGGGGGAAGATGATCGGGTGTTTGTTAGACCCGGTCAAAGCGGATCAGGAGCCGCACCAGATCGCGAGAAAACAAGTAGGTAACTCAACTAAAATAATGCGACAAGATTAAAACTTACCTTACCACCTATCGTATAACTTGTTATTATGGATGTATTTGATATCTTATTAGGTCCAAAATTGGTACCTTAGCTAATTAGAATGTGAGGAATTTAAATTTGGAATAAATTTTACATTTTGAAATTGGTTAGTATCAAATTTCATTATTAGTATATTAGGCATCTAATTAATGTATTTAGTCACCTTAATTACTCAATTGTGACATTGCAATACACGTTAAATCGGTCTCATTTCATTTCACACTCCTAGCACTAATTTAAATGACATTGGGTTCTATTATTCAAATAGATGAGGATGTACAAAATGACGTTTATCGCAGGATCGCTGCAGGATGGTTGAAATGGAGGAGTGCAACTGCAATTTTATGTGATCAAAAGATCCATCTCGGGTTAAAAAGTAAGCTTTATAGAATAACTATACGACCAACCATGCTCTATGGGAGTGAATGTTAGGTGGTGAAGAAACAAGGTCTCAACAAGATGAACGTGGCTGAAATGTATATGCTGAGATTGATGTGTGGGTAGACAAGAAAATATCACTTGAGAAATGATTATATCTAGAATAAAGTGGGGGTGGCGAGTATTGAGGACAAGTTGCGCTAGGGATGACTCAGATGGTACGGACATGTCCAACGCAGACCGACAAATGTGCCTGTACGTAGCAATGTTATTGAGCCAAGCATAATAAATAGAAAAATAGGGAGACCTAAATTAACATGGAATGAGTTTATAAAGAAAGATTTTGAATCTCTACATTTTAACCAGAATATGGCCCATGATAGAGATGAATGGAAACGAAGGATCCATGTAGCCAACCCCAACATAGTTGGGACTAAGGCTTAGATGATAATGATGATCGTCATCGTCATCATCATCATCATCATCATCATCTACTCAACAACATCATCATCATCTACTCATCATCAGCATCATCATCATTAATGTTATTTTTTATAATAGTCACTTTTACGTATGACACACATATATGTCTTGTTTTCCTCCCAATATTAGGGTTATATATAAAATTGAATATATTTATAGATTCTATCAAGTGGGATGAATTATGATGTGTCACATGACTAAGACAACACTTATACTTTAATAGGCATATGTAAGTTTAGAGTTTTGTTTACCAACGAATGTTGTCATTCATATTTGAGAATTATAGTGTGTTGTATTGAACTTAGAGAACTAATCATCCATGATTTTAGGGTACAAAATAATGTACTCACGTCATGATTAAGGCTACTTAATTATTTTTCACTTTTAATTCATTATGCTCACCTGGGTAGTGAGTGTGTTTATTAAGTTTAACATCCTTAGTGTGTTCAATTTTATCTCTTGAGTAGACTTATCCATATCATTTGTACTAAAAGAAATATATGAGTTCAGTTTTTTTTAGGAATTGGTCATCCCCTTTGCTTTTATAACCTATCTTATTTATGTTTACCAATATAGATTTGTGAAGAGAATCCTAAGTTTTTTATCCAAGTAACATTGATGGTGCTCAAATTAATAAGGCTTACTCATATACCATAATTATGTGATATCTAAATTGTTTGACTCTAATTTAGGGAGTTACCCAAGTTCAACTTACTACAACCACTATTAACTCCAGATTGTCCCTAAGTTAAGTTATACTCGTACAAATTAAGGTGTCTTTACCCCCTAAAAGATTATTCTATAACTTGATAATCATGTAGAGAGGTAGTAGAGGTAGATAAGGCCATCTATATTCAAAACCTCCTCTTTCTCTCTACTTCACACTAGGCCTAAGGTATCATAATTGCTCTAGCCAGTCATAGAGTACTCCACCAAAGGGGTTTTCTTACTACTTAGAACTTTCTTGGTAGTGACTTGGTTCCAAAAACCTTTGGTAAAATCTGAAAACTTTTCTTTTTGCATATACATTAATAATGAAAATAAGTTTATCGATAAAAGCTTTGTGACAAAATTCAAAAGTTGGTGCCAAATTCGACCTAAGAACCAAGTCAGTCACCTTCCATGACACAACACAAATACTATAATTCTATCATCACCTCATTCCTGAAGGGTATGATTCCTCTAATACCTAAAAGGGCATATGACTATGTCTAATATGTACACATAAGAGGGATAAGAGTTTCTTGTTACTCATGGTCAAGTACTATTAAACCCTAATAAGATACGACATCCATCATTCCCCATATCACTCATAAACATAGTTTACACTACCTCATCTCGAGCCCTAAAGGATCCATAAGATTATTCAGCCAGCATAGGAAGAAATTAGGGTTCCTTCTTCACTTAATGGTTTACAACCATGGTGCCTTCACATGATAAGGTAACCTATATAGTCAAGTTACTTATCTCAGTCACTAGATAAACTAAATACACTATTAGAGAGGAGAGAGGTGAATATTTAATTATATCTATTTAAACTTATAGATTTCATCAATCACTTCTCATGTATGAGACATAACAAGCTCAATGAGGATGGCATCCAATCCTTAGTTAGATGGTCGTGGAGCACAATTATGCTAAAATACTCCCATGTTGGCAACACAAACCTAATTATACCTTACTAGTTCAAATTATCACCTAATATCAAGGGATCTTCTCAAACATAAAATTTATGTCATGGTTATGCATTTTTCATCATGCATGCTCAATACCTCAAAGTGTATGTATGTGTGACATGATAGAAAAACAACAAAGGAAAAGGGGTCTAAGATGAGAAGGATTAAGCCTAGCTATGAGTGTTCAAATCAACCTACATTTTATAAGGATCAAGCTAAACTCATAGATAACAAGTGATAGGAGTCATACACTATGAGATTCACTTCCTATGTGGTGACATTTCTACCTCCATAAAGAGGGTAAGGGTTATAAGGGTTTGTGAAATACCAAGTCTCAACCACTAAAGTGGTGTGGTGAGGGGTAGTGATCAATCTATATAGGATTGAATCCCTAGTTAGCATTCCACGACTGAGACACATCAACAACCTATATAGGGCACTTCACTATCTAATTAAGGAACAATATATGATAACTTGAAATAGTCAAGTTGCTGACTGCTTAGGCTCTGATACCATTTTGTAAAGAGTGAAAGCCGATAGGAAATCCACTCTTCACTTAATAGAGAAATAAGTCCATCCAATTCCAAATAAGAAGGAAAGGAGGCATTTAATGATTTATAAATGGTATATATTACATAGCAAGATAACAAATAAGCAATAGAAATAAAACTATCACAAAGTTGAATGCTCATTCAGATACAATTGTTCCTCACTATAAAAGGTGAGATGTCAAAATGAAAAGGTACACATCAAAGGCCAGTTGTAGAGGGAAGCCCAGCTATTTCAAGCTATCTTTAAGTGTCTGTCCTATATATGATCAACCTGAGTCTTTCATCTTTAAAGTACCTACACCTGTGTGGAAGGGAACACCACCCATATCACAGGAAACAAGGTACCAGTCGGGAAAGGCTGAGTATGTACATATAATAAACAATCTGGCATTATATCGGGTTAAAAGTGCCAAAAAGAGATGTTCCCACAAGAAATGGGGTTATTTGTAATTAGGTAAGTTCAAAAGGACTATAACAAGAGAAATGAGGCATATTAAAATTTGAATCACAAGGATGATAATGAAAGTGTCTTGCCATAACAGTTATCTACAGTCTCATATAAAACAATAAACATTTGCATGCATAACAATGTAGACTAAATATACCTAAAATAGGGCCATAACACTATAGGATCATGGTGTAAAAGAAGTAAGGGTGGAAACGCACACCCCTCACATAATATGCACACCCTTTATAAGTATAGTTGTACATAAGTACCACTATTCTAGATATTCTAATCAAACATATAGCATGCATAAATAGAGTGGCAAGACTAGCATTTTAGTCAATTCACATGAAATGACAAACATAGAAGGAAGGGTCCACAAGACCCATTATAAAAGAATATTTCAGCAACTATGAAAATATATATGAATCAAAAGTAGTAAGTATGAATGTCCAACAATTATATTTGATAGTTCAAGATATGTCTCATTTAGATAAATGTAGGGTCAGTCAAATAATGCCCAAAATAAAATAGAGAATGTACATACGTGATCTTTACAGCTAAGGCTTTGTTCAATCTATATACTTAGTCCACGAGGTCGACTTGTCATCATAGGAACATATTATGTATGTTAGTCAAATAAAAGCTAACATGTGTATTCATTTCTATTATATATATTTTCATATTTTTATTGTTGTAGACCCAATAAACTACTAACATATTAGGGTTTTAATCCTACCAAGTGAACATATGATTCATCACATGTCTATTTTAGTTTTAATATTCATTTGTGGTCAATCTAGGTCAAGTATATCCCTCGGTAATAATGTAGATTCCTTTAATATAGATGTTAACATATTATACTCTCTTTATTACCATGTGATTGCATATTATTCCTAACAACATGTTTATCATGCATATTAGTGTACATGGACATCTTAGTTTTGAATTCTCAGATAATATGTTATATATGGATAAATTGAAATGAGTATCCTGCTTTCTAAAATGTTCTACAATAGGTAGATCTACATAAACATATTCTCCAATTCTATTTTGTAAACCATAAGATATATATATATATAATAGGTTATATATATAATAGGTTATATATATTTATTTATTTATTTATTTATTTATTTATATATAGAGAGAGAGAGTTAGGCTAGAATACACTCGAGTGTATAGATCGCACGAATAAACTCAAGTATGTTTGCATATCAAGACTATTTTTTGCAAAATGTAAACCATCGATCTTCACCGCCATATTTTAACTAGGCTACATACACATTTTGAGCCCATTTTGATGAGTGTAAGTCACTCATCCAAGGGCAACAAAATCGATGCGTGAAACTAATTTGAAATGCATAATTTTTGCAGTCTTTATAACTTGACCTATAAATGTCCAAATGAACTCAAATTTTGTGTATGAGCTATTCACAACATGTTTAAGAAGTTCAAAGGATTAGATTTTTGAAAAAAAATATTGCATCATGAAAAATTACTTGAGTGTATTTTGCTCTAAATACACTCGATTATAGCATGACTTTATATATATATATATATATATATATATATATATATATATATATATATATATATATGTTTCTAATCCCTTGTAAGTAATATTTAGATAGATGGTCAATTTAAAGGAAATAAGGAGTAAGGATAGATATACCTTTTACCAGCCATAAGGGAGGTTGTTGCAGCTTGCTCCTATGTTGTAGGTTTGATGGTGAAGATTGTGGGGCCTCTACAAACTCAACCAAGGATTCTATTTGGAGATTTGTTTTGGATGCCATTGAGCCTTCATCTAGTTGTAGGTGTGTTAGGAAGGGCAGGTGAAGTCCTTCATGGTCGTTGGGATCATTAGGCTTGAGCTACTATAATAACTTCAGCCTCATTGGCTCAATTTGGTCCCTTCATGTGATGCCTTAGAAATATGGAGGATTTTTTCTCGTGGTAGTGAGGAGTTGGGAGATGTTTTTGGGTGAGTAGTAGATCTTGAAACCAAGTTTGTATGGGGTTTCATGTGGTGGTAAGATCATAGAGTAGCAACCCAAGAGGTTGCCATGATGAGTCATTTTCACCCGCAAATCCTATTTTGGGTTGATGTTGCCAAGATTGATGGATGGAGTGGTCCATCGTGTCTATAGATCTAGGTGCATGTCAAGGAGTGCAGGTCATGGTTTGAAGAGAGAGAGTTACGAGGATCGGATGAGGGAGGTGAAGTTTTGATGCTATTGGGAATCAAGACCTACCATCGACCACTGGATTACCAAGAGGCGTCGCCCAAAATGCCAAGGAGGATACAATTAGAGGGGACGAAAGAAGAACATGGAGGAAAAGAAGGTAGATGAGAAGTCCAGAGTGAAGGAAGATATGGCAATGAGTAAGAGAAGTGTAGGCAGAGGTGATGAGGTCTATTAGATTCGACGACATTGTTGTGCAGCCCTGGGCTTGATAGTGTCCTCTCTCATGGAGGCAACTCTGGATCACTGTGAAGGTTGACATTGAATGGAATTTGAGGAGAGGAGGTGAGGGATATGGCGATTGACCTACTCGTTGGAGGCTTTAAGACTCCCCATTAGCTACCAGTAAACCATGGCGGTGGTGGCTTTGTTAGGGGCGACGATGGTTATCAGGATCCAGAGAGTGGGCGCCAGGATAAGAAGGGGCTCAAGGGATGGTGAGGCATTGGAGAAAAGGGAAGAGGAAGGGGGATGGGGTTTTATCTGGAGTAGAGAGAACTATGGCCAGTAGGTGTTGATCACTATGGTCGGCACACCGGTAGAAGAGCAAAGAAGAAGGTAGAGGAAGATGATCAAGTGTTTGTTAGACCCGATCAAAGCAGATCAAGAATCACACCAGATTACGAGAAAGCAAGTAGGTATCTCGAATAAAATAATGCGACAAGAGGAAAATTTACAAAACATAGGAAAAGTGGGTGTGGCATTGCAATAAATCACACATTAAAACTTAACTTACTATCTATCGTATAACTTGTATTATGGATGTATTTGATATATGATGGGGTCTAAAATTGGTACTTTAGCTAATTAGAATGTGAGGAATTTAAATTTGGCATAAATTTAACATTATAAAATTGGTTAGTATCAAATTTCATTATTAGTATATTGAACATCTAATTAATGTATTTACTCATCACAACAGTTCTGATGATTATGTTGTAGTTAGCATACTTATAACAATAGTCTTATTTTTCTGTTGTATATTTTATATTTTATACAACACAAGTCATTTACAACATGCCAAACCCATTGTAGTATATGTGATACTACAATAAGTGCTAAAATGTTGTAATAGGTTGTAGTATTACAACATATATGAACATGTTGTAAAAGACGACAATTACATAACATATTGTAACCCGTTGTAATAGTCACACATGATAACATGTTGTAATAGACCATCATTACACAACACAGACTGACCCGTTGTAATATATCATAATTATACAACAAGCCTTCACCTGTTGTATTTGGTACATGTTGTAATAGACCACTGATAATACAACATATTGAAACTCATTGTCATATACCAAGATCACACAATAGACTCTAACATGTTGTTATATATATTATAATTACACAATATGTTGTGACCTATTGTAATATCTACACATAAAAAATCGTTGTAATAAACCACCATTACACAACATAAACTAACCCATTATAATATATCATTATCACACAACATGAGATGACATATTGTAATAGCTATATGTTGTAATAGACCATAGTCACACAACACGCTATAACCCGTTGTAATATGTCAAGATTATACAACAGACTCCAACTTGTTGTTATATATATACCTGAAATCGAACTGTACCCAATTTCTTATTGGAGAATTTTATCATGAACATGTAATCAAATAATTATTTTTCATATAAAATTATTGTCAAATATGGGTTTGAGTTCTTTTTGGAATTTAATTTTTTCAATATGGGTTGGTTTTGATTTTGAGAGGTTGGTTGAATAAAATTCAATTTTTTGTGGTCATGGGAATGATAGTTTTTCATTCTGGGTAGATGTTTTGACCCGGAATCGATCCAATCCCAATATTATATCACATGAAATATAATCAGGATCATCTAATCAAAGAATTATTTTCATATAGATTCATTGTCAAATATGGGTTTAGGTTTGCTTTCGAATCTAATTTTTTTAATATGGGTCATTCTCAATTGAGACATCAGTCGAACAAAATCTAGTTTAAATTTGGGTCTGACACTGACAATTGAAATCTCTGATCAGGTAATGTTTTGTCCCAAAACTGACTGACTTGAAATCAATTATTTAACACCCTATGTGATATTATAATAGAGTAACTAATCAGCCTACATGAATCATACTCATATATTTACATATTGCATGTATATACTATGTTACATACAAAATAGCCCCCAATTCGGTCGAACAAAATTTAATTTTTGATTTGGGTCTGGGACTGATGGTTAAACACCCTGGGCTGGTTCATTTTTTGACCCGGAACTGATTAACTTAAACATAATTATTTAACACCCCTATGTGATATTATTGTAGAATAATTATTAACCTATATGAATCATATACATTGCATATGTATACACATATATGTATAGATCTACTAATTAATTTACAGACGTCACATAATGTTAATAAAATTATAACAACTACCCATGCTTCCCCTTTTCCTCCGCGCACCCATTTCCCCCAAAGTTTCCTTTTCTTGCGATCATATGTTTCCGCCGCAACCTGCCAGCGCATCGCCGCCATCCCAGAGCGCCCATTCTCCTTCACTGGAAAGCTGCCTTGGAGAGACCGCCGACGACTCGACTTTGCTTCCCTTGAGAGGCCGGCGACAATGCATCCTCATTCACCAGAAAGTGTTGGCGTCCTCATTTTAAAGTGAACACATTAAAACCATGCTAGGTATGAAAGATATATTAGATCATTTTGACTAAAGGCATTTCTACAAGGCGTAAAGACTATTCTTTTCATCAGTCTCACACCAAGGGCATTTTTTATTATCTTGGTGCCCTACTGTTGTTTGTCATTAGTCCCTAATGAAAACTTTGACATAGAAACATTTTTGTTCTTTGCATAATAGGCACTACAAGAAATTTAAGTATTAACGACAAAAATTACGACCACTATAATTTTCTGTCACAATAAATAAAACAAAAGCGATAAATAAAATATTGTGTCGTTATTGTTGTAGTTAATAGTGACCAACTTTTTCTGCTATCGTAAATAGTACAACTATTACGTCATTATTCTCTCCTTTAGTTTCCAACTTTCCATGACCCCCCAACAACATCTAATATCAAGTTAATAAATGCAATATATTCATATGATTCCTTTTTAAAAAAATTATCTAATTTCAGCCATGTATTCACGGTTTTTGATGAAAATCTTAGATATCCCACGCTCCCCGTTCAAAAATTTCCCATGTAAACACCCGGGAGTAGGGATGAGCATCGGGTTGGGCCGGCCCGATCCGACCCGCGACCCAGCCCGCATAACCCGATCCAGACTCGAACCCGGTTTACAATATGGGTGGGCCGGGCCTAAAATTTAAACCCATATTTTATTTGGGCCGGGTACGGGCAGAGGTAAACCTAGGCCTGAAAACCCGAATGCCCAGATTATATTTATGTACATTATATACCTATACATCTATCTTTGTCTTGAAAGAAAAATATACAAATTTCTTGATGTAATATGTAGTATGTACCTAACCAATGACAACATGGATACTATGCAATCAATCAACATGATTAATGAATTCATACTAGTAAGATAACCATCATTGACATGAATAGACATACTTGATTTCTTTATTTTGATCTCATTGTGTCCACATATAGGAGACGAATGATCTTTTACTCAGTGCATAGTAGATTATGCTCATCTTGTTACTCATATGCCCACATGTAGGAGACAAATGATCTTTTACCCTTACAAAACCCATTTCGTTGTATATACATATAGGACGAGGAGGCAAAAAGGCACAACATTGTGGACTCCGTTGATTTTTTACTTCTCATACATTCACATGCACCAGAAAATGATTTGTTACTCTTTCAATATAGTGTATATACATTCTTTTGAAGGTTTATCACAAAATGCATCACAGTAATCCATTTTTCATGTTAGCGTGTTAGATCTAGCAAAATTTGGTATGCTCATTCGATGTTATATAGGCAAACCCGAATCCGGCCCGAAACCCAGCATTCTTATATGGGCCGGGTATGGACTGACATTTTTTAATTTTATCCGGGCCCAAACCCGGTCCGTGGCCCGCTTTAAAATGTGAGTTTGGATTTGGGACAGACAAATCAGCTACCCGGGAGGGTAATTGTGTGGCGCAATAATTTCCCACCAGGTGCCTCTTCCATATTTTGCTCCCTCGCCCTAAACCGTGCCTCTCGCCGCCTGTTTTCACAAATTTCTGCCCTTTCTAGCCTACTGCCATGCTCGTGTCCTGCCACCAACACTAAGCCTACACAAGGCATTGTGCCCTGTGCATTGATCACCAAACTCGCCGTTAAAGATTTGCTCTCAATCCTCAATCACTGTAGTAATCAACAGTGTGGTCTTAATTGGCGGTAAAGAACAAAGTGGATGTCTAATACCTCGAGGCTATGAATGCCCGTGCCCCTTTGCCTAGGTATGCCGTCAGGCTCTGGAAGAGCAACTTCATCTCTCGTTATCTTTGCTTCTCTCATTTGGTTTCTTCTTGAAATCTGATGTGTTCCTTCCTCAACTACAAGAAGAGGCTTGACCTTGCCCAGTCCATGTTCAATGCAGGTGAATTCTTCTATGGAGCATATAGCTACTTTAGTAGAAAAGCATGTACTTTGACACAGTAGCACACAAGCTGGACAATATCTACATGCCCCCCAATGAGGAGACAACAAAGTACGTCATTGTTCTAACAATAACCACTATCTTTAACATTAAATTTCAAAACCAAATTTTGTTACTTCTTCTTGTTGCATTTTGTAGAGACCGTATTACTCATGTATTTTGTATTTTATCATTTGATTTCTCCTTTGTTTC
Organism: Alisma plantago-aquatica; assembly: GCA_963693085.1. Taxonomy (NCBI): domain Eukaryota; kingdom Viridiplantae; phylum Streptophyta; class Magnoliopsida; order Alismatales; family Alismataceae; genus Alisma; species Alisma plantago-aquatica. The sequence continues at coordinate 1,177,436,315 of OY856411.1, read as the reverse complement.
ATAGTTGAAGATCATCTACATTTTATTTCCTTATTCTAGAATGCTTAATATTCTATTACAATCACGTTGGAAATCATAAGAAACTGATCTTTCCTTTTCAATCAATGTTGATAACACATTTTATAGCTCTTTGTCCTGTTTCAGACTTTCAGGTTTCTAATAGGGTCCATATTCATGGTTATTGGTATAGTAATTGACTGCATTGGCCCTTGTAAGTACGGGGGGAATATGAAAGACTCCCACGCAATGACCATAGTGAAGAAGCACTTAAGTTGAGCTGCAACCTTTCTCATTGGGTTGCTACTTTTCTTTCACTTGGATGGACTGAATATTGTTTGATAAAATGGCTAAATAGATATTGTCCTAGTCTTGTCTTCCGATGATGTTTCTAACTGAATGGTTTCCCTTATTGTCAAATTAAACTTCCAAACTATTCTTCTATTATGACTCTATGTCAATACTGAAAAGGAAAATTCTTACACGTGATATTCTGTTATCCAAAAGACATGTATCTTATTGATATCACTACTGCTACTCGCTTCTACTTCCAATCTATTGTGGCACTATTATGATCCTAGAATTACCATTCAATAACCTATTATTCCCCCTCTTATCTAATTTTGACTTAGAAGCAGTGGACGTGTCGACCTGAAATCTCCTAGGCTGATTCAGCATGGTCGCTCTACTAATAAGCTTGTACTTGACTAATGTTAGTCTTCTGCTTGACAGCTAGAGTTTTGATGAGCTGGTAAATGCTAGTCACATGATTTAATAGTTGATTGTGGATATATAATAAACTAATTGGAATAAAAAACACATAAGAGCCTTCATATTTTTCGGATACGTATGAAGTAATACTCCATCCTCTTACTTTCATTTAGGACTATTCGTTCTATGCAATGTTTGATGAACAATCAAGACATATAGCAGAATAGTTCAGAAACATTATTATGTTAAGAGAATAAGTTGGTATCTACGTTTCATAATTTATATTTGTGCAATATTATAGAAGCGAAGGGAATATATAAATCGGGATGAGCACTAGAGATAATATTAAGCTGGTTATTTAATATTGTCAGTGCAGTAAGAAATATTACATGTCTTGGTAATAGTTTCAAAAGGAGCATTGACTAACCTCACCACTAAGATCGTATGACAAACTTTTGATGATGGGACTCTCGTATATTTTTTTAAAGGCATATTCTTTCATATTGGTCAAAGGGACTGTCAAATATTTACAACATGTATCATGTGGATTGTGGGTATACTTTGAATTCTTATCGGTGTGTTTATATTTTAGGTGCATGCATACATAGAGGCAGAATTAGTGAACTGAGATAATTTATTTTCCATTAAGTTTAAATTTTTAATCAAGTTACTTCTGCTAAGTCCGTTTTGGGCTAAGTTGCAGAACTATTTTCACTAATAAACATATATGCTTAACAATTAGGACAACCATATTTTTCCAATAAGTTTGCTCGGCTATTTTCTTGAACCAATTATAGAGCTAACTGGTTACATGAGAATCAAATACTGCATTGTGGTGTTCCTATCGATCACGTCTTTAGAATCGTTCTTTCTCCTTGGAATAGGTTGCTTTGAGGAATTCTGGGCGTTGTGGCCATATCCCATGATCATTTGGTTGTGTGAGACAATGTTTGGCAAGTTGACCAGATAGGTGGTTTTGGTTACTCTTCAAGTGAACTAGATAGGACATTGGAGTCCCTTGAAGTCTGTATGATATGTTCCACTATCAGCCTGTATTGTTTGGGTATGTCCTGAGATTATTAACAAGTTGTACTGCTATTCAGGAGTCTATGACTAGTTTACAAGGTTTGGAGAACTGCTTGCAATGTGCTATGCCATTAGAGATGGCATAGAATTCCCCATCAAGGGGGTCTGATCCTTCCATCAGCACGGAGCTTCATGGATCTAGTTACCATCCAGGTCTCTGATAATGCAACTCATACATGTAGTTTGTTTGCTTGAATTGATTGCTGCATCAACATTAAGGAGTGTGTCATGGTGAATGGTCAAATGCTGAATTGAAGAGCTTGAGGTGATGCCTATATTCGAGGGATTTGTGTGTTGTAAAGCTAAGAGTATAGACGCAGTTTCCATGCGACAGATAGCTGGGATTTGATTGACTAGTTTTTGAATATTTTTGAAGACCTTATCGTTTTTGTTCTTCCACTATAACCAACATGTTGTGGAGAAGATTGTGATCCAATTAGGGGTGTCCTTCAGTGTCTTGAGATTGTGTTTTAGCCACTGGGAAGGTGACATGTCCATGAAAAGGAGGTAGCCTATGAGGGTGTTAAGTTTAGCCATATAGCTTTGCTAATAGGGTAGCCCCTTAGACTCTTAGAGCATGCATTGTGGTCTCGTGATTAGAGTTACAATGTGGGTAGTTGGCTTCAGGACTCATATGTCATGAGAAATGTAGATGCTTGGTAACTATTCTGTCGTGGTGAACTATCTAGAGAAACATCTTATGTCTTTGGGAAAGAGTTGCATGCCATATGAGTGTGAAGCATTTGATTTATGTTGTTCTGCCCAAAGAAACTGTTAGAAGATTGTAAGTCGAACTGGTTCAAAACCTTCCATCTGATGATGTTTTTTAGACAAATCCATCTGATGTGAAGGACCTTTTAGGCATTAGCATTCTTAGAAGATTCTTGACCAATTGGTTTGTGAACCAATCGTTTAGGAAGCATATATCTCATTGATCCTTATCGGTGACGAGACAAGATACCTTGAGGTCTTTGATGTCATCGAGAATGCTCTTCCAATGTTTAAGTGATGTAACTGTGCCATCTCCTATCCACTCATTTAACCAGACAATTGTGTATGTTCCTAATAGTATTGCCTTTCCGGAGTTGCCCTGCACCTTGTCTAAACTCACCAGTAGGTTGCTCCATGTATGCGACCCTGATGGTCAGAGTCCATTGGGTCTTGAGTATTTTGCCTTAATGAGGGTGATCCATGAGGTATTACTATTATAAATAAAGTTTGATACCACTTTCATAGACAAAGCTCTATTGAGTTCCCTGGTGAGTCATATGCCTAGACCTCCTTGGTTATAAGGCTTGACTAGATTTTTCCATGCCACAAGGTTTGGGTGACAATTTTCCAGTGAACCTAGGGATGGAAATGGTCTGTATTATCTTCCATATGCACCACCCCAAACCATACTATCACAAATATCAATGGTTTGGTTTCAGTAATTCGGTCTCCATTTGGTGGGTGGGCATGGGAACCCATATCACCCGAGACAACACATATGGCCCTAGAAGGAACATGTCATATCCATGTGACGGTGACGAGAATGACGCACAACAACTTTGGTGAGGAAATCCAACTACTCAAAATTGTGTGGGAGCCATGTATTGATACCATCCACTTACTCCATCACGTTAGTATGCTGGCTTCCCATTTTTGGTGCAAGTTGAAAGCTCACTGCACTAAAAAAATTATTTTTATTTTTATAATCATATTCAAGGAATTCCAAGACTCAATATCTCAAAGAAAAGTGAGGGAATCAATAAGCACACAAACAAGCAATTCAAAAACTAGGAAAACGTGCGATGAAGTCTCAAGTCTCGTCAAGACAACACCAATTATTCACAAGCAATTATGCAAGAAGCCTCCATTAAAGCTGAAACTGTTGATGGTGTATGTGGAAGATGATGGGAATCATATCATTTCTCTTCAAATGTCTGAAGATGTAGTAGGTTACACACATGAGCTGACTACCACACCTGAATTGGTCAAGATATGCCATGATCAAGACCAACTAGAAGCCACATATATATGGGATAAAGAGAGGCATTCTCTCCCCCTCTCCCACGCCCGTGACGGAGGCCGAATGTCCGGGAGGGTGGTAAACCAAGGCAGCAGCTGGGATTCGAACCCGAGTCTCTTCGTGAGGAGACATCATGCTTGACCACTTGAGCCACTTCTTGTCGGCGAAGCCACACATGTATCAATGTACATAAAGTAAGTTTCTATACAAGTGATTATAAGACAATTATTTTCAAAGACTAAATATATGTTTTTTGTTGTAGGCATTTGTTCAACAAAGTGACCTCAGGAAATCTATTTAATATATTTGGATTTATATGTCCACATTTCATAAATTCATTATACACTGAAAAAGCTGAGACTCAAGCACAATATATAGCAGATTAGTTCATTAGAGGGAAGAAGCAAAGATTGGAATTGTTCTTTTTACCTTATAATGGGGGGGTACATATATATTTTGTCGATTTTCTAGTATTTGTTTATTTTAAATATTTCTTAAAATATATTATCTTAAATGTAATACTTTGTATACGTAGGGGATATTGGATACTTTGTGTCTTCGACCCTACATGGGGTAGATACTACTATCTTGATTCGTTAAGAGAAAAATTATGCGGGGATGTGGAAAAACTCATGGATTTGTAAGTACTTCGTAAAATAATTTCATTACATAATACATGTATCAAAAGTTCTATATATTGTTACTAATAGATAGAATTCTTGATATGAATTTGAATATGACTCATAAATTTTATCAAAAGAGAGATGTACAATATAGAAAGAATTTGAAATGGGAAACTATCAAGGTAAGACACCATTTTCTTTCTTATTGTTGTAAATTTGTAGAATAGCTAGAAGCAGAGTCATCCTTTCTTTAATGTGTACTTACTTTGACTCTTATTTGGCATCCTTTTTTGTGCCACTGCTTCCAGCACTTGGTTGTCTAATCAACCTGGATAATTGGTTCCCTACATCATTGCTTTCAACCACAAGAACGGTTCGTGTTGGTTTCATTTACAACCTACTAGTTTCTACAGGTTGGTTTTATTTACAACCTACTGGTTTCATTTCCCATATTCAGTTAGCATCTGTCTGATTTCTCAGTGTTGGACTAGCCTTAGTCGAAGCTAGCACATCGTTCTGGTGACCTCTTAACATTATATAGGAAACTAATCCATTTTTGGATATTCCATTTATGGATCTGATTACATATTGGCAGCACCAATGGTATGCATTGTACACACAACAGCTCCACTCCAGGACGTGCCTATCAAATCAAACATCATACATGAATAGGATCTTCATGTTTGTGCTCCTTGCCACTTCCCATAGATCAATTTTTGGTTCTATTTACCTCCACTTCCCATCTGTATCGGTTGTAAACAAAGCCTTATACTCTTGCCATTTAGCTGTCATAACATTGATCCAATGATTTCGTCTATAGACCACACTTTAAAATCTACCGATGTGCAGGGCATATACCAAATGATCTCTAGACGTTATTATGTATATTATTAGTAGAAATTCTTTGATGTTTTGCACCATTTTCTTACACACTGAGAAGTTTCCTTTCATATTTTTGCATTTTTAATATTTTGCATAGAAATATAAATTTTCTTTTCCATGAATTTTTACAATGAATTTAAAATCTGACACGTTGGATGGTTCCAACGTACTCTTTCAGAGCTCTCTCAAACCTTTTCATTGCATGAACACATTTGAATTTTTCTTTTATATGCATCTTCTTCGTTTTGTTGGGTTAAGCAAATATTTCATTGAAACTAGAATAATTGTCAGTATATTTTGCAATTTTGTTTTATGGGTCTTTACGTTAAGAAAGATATTTTAGTGAAACCCTGAATATTTATCAACTAAATTATATGCATCTAGTGTAATCTATATGCTTCTGGTCTAAACTATATGCATGATATTAATAGCTACAACTCGTCTAAATTTTGATTAAAGGTCTCTTCTGAAGCTAGTCCAGATTTCTGAGTAGATTTCATGGGCTTCGTTTTTTCTTGTGGCTCTACTATTTTACTATTTATCTATTTTTACACGTATGAAGTAGCGGTATGATGAGTAGTATCTTTGCTGATGTTGAATGCATGATGTGCATTTTGTCAACAACCTTCAAAGTTCTCTGACTGTTCTACTTCCCTGCTAGCATGTTGTTGCCATGCACTATTATGTTTTGCATTGTTCACATTTCCTTGTGTTTCATGTTTTTCTTTCATTTCTTAGTCGTTCTGACACAAATGCCATTTACTTTATGCATCTAGTTTAAACTATATGTGTCTGGTCAAAACTATATGCATGATATTAATAGCTATAGCTCGTCTAAATTTTGATTAAAGGTCTCTTCTGAAGCTAGTCCAGATTCCCGAGTAGATTTCATGGGCTTTGTTTTGTTTGTGGCTTTACTATTTTACTTCTATTATCTATTTTTACACACACAAAGTAATGGTGTGATGAGTAGTATCTCTATTGATGTTGAATGTATGATGTGCATTTTATCAACAACCTTCAAAGTTCTCTGACAGTTCTACTTCCATGTTGGCATGTCGTTGCCATGCATTATTATGTTTTGCATTTTTCTAATTTCCTTGTGTTTCATGTTTTGCTTTCATTTCTTAGTCATTCGGACACAGATGCCATTTACTTTGAAATCTATCAGGATGCAAGTGTGGAGGTCATAGAAAATAATCTCTAAACATTATTATTTATATTATTAGTAAATAAATTCTTTGCTATTTCATTTGATTGTGTTGTCGGTAGTTTTCACTTAGTAATAGTTTTATTGAAGGTTTGTACAAACTATTTCTTGTATTTGTGTTGGATAAGAATGCATTGTGTAACCCAAGATGCTCAGTAGGAACTGGTGACTATAATAAAACAAAAAGTATGCATGCTCAGTATCTTGTTTTGAATGATTTATTTACTATTTATTTTTCTAGATGTTGAGTTTTCATGTTATTTCTTTAAATGATGTGATCCATTATGGTTCCACTTGGGAGTGCTTGTATGCGCTTACATTGGTGTTATGTGCTCCATGCAAGTAACAACATCATGTTGTCTTCTTTTTAAAATATTGCATTCATTATAAAATTTTACTGATTTAGCCATCATAAGTCTTAATTACATCATTTTTCTATTTTCGATCAGTGGCGGAGCCATGAAATAGCTTGTGTGGGCACATGCCCTACCCAAGTTTTACAATCTCTATACTAATAACCATAAGAACACCAGAGTTTTGTAGAAAAAATACAGCAGTGTCCTACCTAAAATGTACCACTAAAGTTCTGTATTAATTGTGCCCCCTTGAATTTGAGCTACTTTCAGATTTCTGATATTTTGAGTTTCAGCATATGGTTGTTTGCTTGTATGTGTTCTTCATTTGCTTGATTTCTAATAATTATGAGATAGCTCTACCTCCAATAATTTTAAGGTTATTTATACATCTTTCATCCTCTTATTTGTTAACAAGTTTTCATAATTATTTGGATAAGAAATTCATATATATTTTATATAGTGTCCAAAGAATTCGAACAACCCAGATTGAGGGTATTATGTGCTAAAGTACATGAGAGACATCGTTGATGTAAGAATTAGAAATATTCCTAAATGTGTAAGCTATGTATCATTATATTCTTTTCGTTTGTTCAAATTTTTAAATAAATTGAAAAAATGATAATATGTTGATAAATTTTTCATATGATTGTAGTATTATTCAAAGTATATTGGTCGCTACTTCAACCAAGAAGAAATCGACGAGGTCTGAAATGACTGGGCGACATGTGCTCTTGAGCACATATAAGATTATGTGACATGAGGGGGAGACATCTGTTCTTTAGCATAGACCAATGTGTGACACTTTTTTAGTTAGTTTTTAGTTCAATTCTAGAGTGGGTACTCAGTACTTTGTATTATTGAATCTTTGTATGGATGACTGAATACTTATTCAATTCACTACAAGTTTTTTTTCAAGGTTTGATGGAAAGCTTATTTAATTATGTGCTTGTTTGTGAAATGAAAAAAAGTACAATTTTATATTTATTAAAATTTATTAATAATATGGTTAATTTGATCAATAAAATTGGTTCGATATATGACCAGTCAAACTCTAATAAAAGACAACAGTTAATGATATGTTGTAAAATGTATGATACTAATACAAACAATACATATTGTGTTATCCACACCTATTACAACAGGCGTGTCTGGAAAAAAGACACCTATTACAACAAGTGTTTCTAGTGAACTACAACATGCACAACCTGTTGTATAAAATGTGTATATTACAACAGACACACAACATGTTGTATAAACATCCCTATTACAATGGTTAAATGTATCGAAAGATAAAATGCTTCAACTGTTGTATAAACATGTAAATTACAACAAGTGCACTGCATGTTGTAATATACATCCCTATTACAAGGGGTGTGTTTAGTGAAAGACAACATGCTTCAACTATCGTGTAATATATATTACAACGGGCGCACACATGTTGTAAAAAAACCCTATTACAATGGGTGTGTTTGGTTAAAGACAATGTGGTTCAACTGTTGTATAATATATATTACAACGGGTGCACCACATGTTGTATAAAATACTCATATTACAATAGGCCATTCATTAAAAGACAACATGTTTTAACTATTGTATAAAATATATATATTACAACATGAGATCACATGTTGTATAAAGTACCCCCCATGAGACCACGTGATCTAATACAACAGTTTATGCATGTTGTAAAATAGAAAAATGAACTATTGTAAAAAGTATTTTCTGTAGTAGTGAATCAAGTAGGGGTCTTGAAGATGGGATATTTAAGATGTGAACCTAGTTTTGGGTATGCTACACTCCTGAATTGGTATAGAAAAATTTATAATGAAGGTGTACTGAATTAGTATTGTTCTTATTTGACATTGTGCATTTCTTCAAAAAATTCTGATTTATTTGATTGTGTCTATTAATGCATACTTTGATTTTAAATGAGTGCATATAAGTTGATGTATGAATTATGTTTCATATTGCATAATTAAATAGTGATGGGGACAATACTCGTTCATTTTTTCTACTTAAATAGTTATGGGGACAATACTTATTTGACTGTGGCTATTAATGCATGAGGGTGAATAAATAAATACAAGCAATATTTATCTTTTTAGTTAGTCTTCATAGGGACAATACTTGTTTATAGTTTGATATTGAAGGATAGTACTCATTCATGCATCATTGTAATGCATAAGTTCTAGGGCCAAATTAAAATGAGGACAATATGCAAAATTATGCATATGTGGACAATATACAGAATTAGTCCAAGGGGACATTGTAAATAGGTGTACTAGATTAGTTTATGGGTAAATTACTCATTTATAGATGTACTTAATTAGTATATGGTTCTATTGCTCATTTTATAGATCTACTGAATTAGTTAATGAGGTCAGTCTTTATTTTATTTTGAGACATACCTAATTTTTAACTTTGCAATTTAATACAAAGGTGTAATGAATTAGATATGTGGATAGTATATATAGGTTGATACTAAATTAGTATGTGGGGATATTACTCAGTTATAGATGTACTAAATTATTATATGGGGACATTACTCATTTAAGCATCATTATAATGTATAAGTTCTAGGGCAGTATTGAATTAAAATGAGGACAATATACTGAACTAGTCTATGGGGATACTATTCATATGATGTCATTGTGCATTTTTAAAAATAATGATTGTTCATTTTTTTATTATTAAGTAATAATTTACTGCGTTGTATTAGAGTTCATGTGTACAGACTTCCTAAAAATCGGTACATAATTGTTGATATATAAACATTGCATACAGTAGTTATTTGAGTACATTATCAATATTTGTTGTGTTGTTTGTTAGGGAAAGTGTTGCTCGAATAGTATTCAAACAGATAGGTTGATGGTTACAAGATGCAATCTTTCAAATTTAAGGAAGTACTGGAAATTGTAAGAGAAGAGCATGAGCAACTATTCAAGATAGTAAATTGGCATTTCATTACTATGAATTGTCCAAAAACTTTTGATATACTATTGATCCAACAACTGTTAAATGCTTACATTCAGGAGAATAAGGCATTCCAGGATGGGAAGATGTTGATTAGTTTTGAGGCAAATCATGTAGATGTGATACTAGGGCATCCAAACTAAGGTATCATTATAATATTGTTCTCTTAGTAAATGTTGGGTTGCTGCATTTTGCTATTTTTCTGATGATGATGTAATGTTTTGTAGGCGCAAGGGTGTTGATAAGTGATGATAAGAGCAACAATAGTGCCATCATTTTGATGGATAAATATTTTGAAGCAGATCCCAAGATTTCTAATGTTGAGGATATATTGAGAAGTCTCTCAAAAAAGACTGACAATGAGAGCGTGGAAGACTTTGTGAAGGTGTGGATAATATTGGTCATGGAAGCATTTCTTTTTCCTTATGGGAGATTCAACATCCATGAATAAATATTTGAATATATTTATGATTTGAATGAATTTGATGTTTATAACTGGTGTGAGGTTATATGGCCCTTGACCTATCTTTATGCTTGATCTTACTTGCTTAACGTAATAAGATGCTTAAAACCTTAATCTAATCATGTATCGTGCCTTAATAACTTGTGACATGCTTATGTTTTTCAATTTGGTCCTGTTTTGATGATGTTTGAGCTAGTTACACACATATGTGCTTGTTTTGGACATAATTGCAATTTATCCATGTTTAGGGTTTATCTTGCAATTTGCCACATGCTTGATGTACCTCACCTATTTTGGTATCATGTTGGAGAGAGTGACGTCTTGTTACACTGTGGTTTGTTGTGGACAGATGTGTTGACATCATGAGTGTTGATGTTTCTAGGGTTTGCTTGGATGCCCTAGTTTGGTGTTGACCTTTTTTGTTGACCGTAGAGTTTAGTTATAAGCAACCACCTTGATGCTCCTGCAATCAAAGAGGTTTTTGTGTGTGTCTAGTGGTCTCTTCGTTCGATGAGCCAAAAAACCTTAGATGGAGTTCTACGCTATCGATGGTCCTTGTTTCTCTTCAACCATTGGGCTTTTTGGGCTTAGTTCTTTTTGACCTAAGGTACCCTGGACCAAGTGAGGTCGATGGCTTTCCTAGGTTTTAATGACCCTTGTTGCATGAATGGTCTTAGTTCTTGAATGGATGTTATATAGTGGACAAGTGGCACATGTGGAATGACACCTAACCTCCCTTACCTCTCTCCTACCCTTGGGTATTTATATACCTCTCTTTGCATGCAAGTGATCCTTTTACACTTTCTTCTTTATCTCTTCTCTTTGGAGCTCATCCCTTGTGTTCATGGTGGAGAAGGAGAGATAAACCTTGGAACAAGGTGGTCTAACCCTTGCATGTGTGGATCTAGGATTGGAGCAACTCATCTGTGCTGATCCTTTAGTGCTCTTGATCTTGGTAAGTGAATTATACTTCTTGGTTTCATTTTCTTGCTACCCTACCCTCTCTTCTTTATCTTGGCCAAATCCATAGGTTTCCATGGTGGTGCTTCTTGAGGAACTTCTCTCTCTTTTATCTGAATTCATGGTTCTCCATGGTAGTGCCTAAATTTGAGTTGAAGATCGCCGCTTTTCCTTATCTTTTCATCCTAGGGTTTTCCCTCCTCCTTATGCACCTTTAACCTATGGTTTTGTTTCCCTCCTTGAGGTGATGATAGCTTGGTCATGAGGTGGTGATAATGCTTTGTTTTCCCTCTCTTTCCTTGGAGCATCTTGCTTTTGGAGTTGTTATTCACAATCAAGGCGAGTTATACCACTTTCTCCTCAATTATTGTTGCACTTATTCTTGCATGCAATTAATCTATCACTAAAATGTGGTTGCTAATAGTATGATGATAATACCTTGAGCTAGGTCTTATGTTTATGCGATGACCTTGAGTAGATGAACTTCTTTTCTAAACGCTAATTTTTGTACCCGAACTCTTGTTGATGATGGAGGTGTTGGTTCTTGCATGCACACGCTAAACGTCAGTTTTCCTCTCATGATCATGGTTTTGATCACTTGCTTGAGAATGGAGGTTTTTGGATACATGAGTGATGACTAATAAATTGATTTTCTCTCTCTTACATCTTGGTTTGGTTTTCTCATGATTGATGATCGAATTTAGGGTTTTGGTAATGACCTTCTTCTTGTACTTTGCACTTTGGTTATTTTCAGTTCTTGGTGGTGATCAACCTATTCTGATCATGTGTTCGAGGTGGTTTTCTCTCTCTTGATGTTCATCATGATATGACCTATGTTCTTTGATCGAGGAGTTTCCTCCTTGCTTATTCGGTCGCCAAGTTTCTTAAGCCATGGTGGCAGTGGTCAGTATGTATGTGTCTTTGGTCACCAAGGGTTTCAATCCCTTCGGTCGATGAAGAAGTATGCTTGGTTCTCCTTAGCGGAAAAAATATATGACCTGGGTTTCCTCTTCATCCGATGACCTGACATGGTCCCTTCATTTGAATACATGTTTGTTTCTCTTTGGTCGCTATGGGTTGATTCATGTGGATGGTGAGGGTGATACACCTCTTCAACCGATGAAAATGGTGAGGTCTATTACTCTTCAGTCGATGAGATTTTTTAGACATATGGTATCGTTGTATGGTTGACCTAGTGATGCTAGTGGTTGACTCTCTTATTTCCCAGAATGTGGGAGATTGTGATAATTAGAGTTTGATGTTAGTTGCTATTTTGAAACCCGAACTTGGTTAACTAAGTTGAAACCTAACCCTAAATTGAGTACATGGTGATAATGCATAGCTTTCTTGAGTAAGTAGCATAATGATAAAGTACTTTCTCTCTCTTAATTTGTAACCCTAATTTACTAAGCTAATGTTTGATTTCAGTATCACTTATGAGACACATGTGTGGTGATTATGAGCCTTGATGAGGCATGGAGAGATAATGATGTTCTTGTAGGGAACAATGTGAATGGTCTTATGACTTGGTAATGGCTTTGTGCCTTAACTAAGGTGATATCCTCTAGTGATGTGATAAGGATTGGTATCCCATAGTGATGTGATAATGATTATGTCTTTGCATATGAGGGTGAATCAATATCATGTGGTGATGTGATAAGCTTTATGCTTTGCACATTTTATGTCTTCTGAAGTTGCACTCTACCTATGTTTTGTAGAATTTTTTTAGGGTTTTCTCATAACTTGAATGACGAGTTAAAAGATACCCAATTGTCTTAATTAGTCAAATGGAACCCTAATCATGTAGTTTCCCTAACCATATATCCATTCCAATGTCAGAACTTACTGGATGGTGAAACGAGTATTCCTAAGGAAAACTCAAAGCGGATGTTGTTGAGTATGCGGGGTGGTTGGAGAGTACATTCTTGTCATCTAGATCCCAAGGTGTTTAACAGCGGATGCAGTCGTGTCTCGGTGTTATATATATGATATGTGAGAACAACAGTGAAAACACATGTGGTTGTTCCTCTAATGATACATGTGTGTATAACCTAGTTTCTAGCATCGTGACCTATTCCAAGGTGTGCTAGGTGTTTTCAGCTTGACTATATGTCACTAGTGGCAATTTGACTGATATGTCACTGTAGTGTAGACTCAAACTGACCGAGTAGGGAGAAGATCTTGGATTTTGTCTCTTCCTAGATCTTGTATGCCACTAATTTTGACTTAGCAGTAGTCAGTTGGATTTGGGTGGTACGACTCAAATCCTCAGGGCATTAATTAAAATACATAATACAATTGTGTAGTATATCTACTTAGGATTAAACATGGTTCACCTTGTATGTTTATCCTTGCCTTGTTTTTTTATTACTTATTAGTTGTTATATAATGTGATAAGAGAAATCAACTGTTATACATGTCATTCATATTCCTTCTAAAAGTATATGATGATATGCTTATCTGCTAGAGTTGTTAAATCTGCCTAACTTGCGTACTCAGTTTAAGTTATTCATTTAGTTGAATCTGCTCATCCTACTTAATAATGTTATATCCTTCTCTAGTAATATTTTTTGGTTGAGAGTTATATCTCTCACTAAGACATGGGTATCACCCTTGTGGTTCGCCACATCTTTTTAAGTGGACGTTAGCGACGTAGGCAGGATCGTTTTGTTGAGGTAGAGAAGCTTGGAGATCATTAGTCACAGAAGGTTGGCTAGCTGATAGTCTTGTAGTAGAGTCATAGGTGTTGTCCCTGTACTCAGGTTTGAGAGGGGTTTTTTTGTAATACGTACCTCGATATGTGGTTTTTGGCAGTATGCCTTGGTTGTACATATGGCGAGTATAAGTGGTTTGAAAAAGTGCCTTGTATATGTGAACAAATCTTCATAATAGGTGTATGGAAAATGTCCACCATACAGACGTGAATACCTGGTATGGTATGTAATATGTTACAATATGTGGATCTTATTGTAATATGTTTCTACTTTTGATGGTAATATAAAATTAGTTTTAATTTACTTGTTCTTCTGGTAATGTGGATGGCTAGTAGATAATTATACGCTTTGTTTTGAGTTATCTCGCTCATGTGGCATCAGGTTGTCACATGAAAAGGTTGGCATCATAGATCTAGGTTCTTTGAGTCTACATGGACATAGGAGTAGGGTTGTGTTTGTTTTTACGTCCTCCAACATATCTGATTATAGCTTCTACTTATGCAAATATGTCTAGAAAGTACGAAGAACATGTTGAGAGTAGTGTTGCTTCACCAAGAGGTGGTCCCAGAGGGTAGAATAGAGTAGATAGAGTGCTTGAAATGCCTCAGTTCGACCCAAAAACCATGGACAATCCCGCTTTTCATTCCATGTTTGGACAGTTGATGGCCACGATTTCACATATGGCGGATAGAGCGCATGTACATCAAGCAAGGGTTGTTATTCCCAATATGGAATTCCCAAGTTCTGGGAAGACCTTTGAGAGGTTGATGGGTGTGGACACTAGTGAAAGGCATGATGTTATGAAAAATTTGGAGCACAATGGAAGTGTACGGTTGTTTATTTATTAATAGCATTAGTAATATAGTTGTTGAGTATTGTGTCACATAAAAGGTTGTACAATTACTTGATTTGAGTACTTTTTTGAGATTTAAGTAATTCTTTTCTGAATAGTTTCAAATTGAGGAAAGAAATATTACTGATATGGACACAACTGAAGGGCAAAATGTTGTAAAAAGTAAGGAGTGTATTGAAAGTGCAAGATTGTTTATTGTCTTAATAGCATTATTGGTATAATTTGTGGTCACTCTGTCGTATAAATATGTACTATTGAATTTGAGTGTGTTGAACTTTAGGAGGCAACTATGACTAAAGTTGTGGATAATTTGGATGGTTCAAAGAAAAATTAAAGGAAGATATATTTAATAATTAATTGAAATTTTCATTATTTGTGTATTGATAAATAATGTTTAGTAAGTTATGCAATGCATTATTTGTGTACTGGTTCAAGAAACAGCGGGTGTTGTTGCTGAAAAACGTCATACTAGGTTGAGACTAAGGAAAAAGGTTGGTGATAGTAAAGAAAAACAACCTACTGAGGTGTGTATTAGCAGTGTACTATATGTAAAAGTACACAATACTGAATTGTAAATTGCTTTATGATAATATTTTTTTTATAATCAGGTAACTGACTGGTGGAAAAGAATATGTTTGGATGATACATTAGATGACATTATTGTGGGTTTGCAAACTCCAGATTTAATTGATGTTGTCGAGGACATAGCAAAGATAATACTTGGATTATAATGGACAATTACAAACATGATAATGATGAGGTTATTTACTTGTTTTCTTATAATCTATGTTACAAATGATGTATTTTTTTATGCATGATATGTATTCATAAAAAAAACTTGATGTTTTGTATCCAAGAGGTAGTCGGTGATTGGGTGGAGAAAGTGTCAAAATGTGATCTTGATGATGAAGGTGATAATACTTCATGGAGTATGCTAGCCAAGAAGCCTAAACGTGGTTCAATTGTTAGAGGAGTGAAACAAAATCTGATACAAAGGAAGGCGAAGTTGGACCCCGACGTAGACAAATCCTCAGTGAAAAAGATGAGAAATTGGGATAACAAAGCAGTGAGATTTATAACTAGAGAGGAAAAAGCAAAAGTAGAAATGGTATCGAGTTAAGTGTAGTTGTTCATGTGCACTTAATCTATTAAAATTTTCTTATTGATTTAAAATTTGAAATCATGCAGGTGATAAGGAGGAATGCTTGTTATAGAGATATGCTTATATTTCACCTAGTGTCATGTGTCTTGCTTGTGCCTCACTTACATGTTACTTGTGTTGTTTTCTCCCATATTTCCCATCTCTATTTTGTGTCTCCTCTCTTATCCTATATAAGAGAATTCATTGTACTCCTTTAAAACTAAACTAACACCATTCTTCTCATTATTTTAGATGGCATCAGAGCATATAAATCCTCCTTAATACCTTCCCATCCAAACCCTAAACTCCATGCCCCCATAACCCTAGCCACCGCTCCCTCCTTCTCCCTACATTTTCTCCTTACTGTCACTGCCCCAACCCCTTCCCCTTCTGCCGCCACTACTGCTAGGCAGCCTACCCCTTCCACCCCTTCTCCAGCCTCTCCTCTCCACCGCCATCCCCTCCCTCCTCTTATAATCCTTCCGCCACCCTCCCATCTCCATCGCCACACCTCTCCACCAGCCCGTCGCCACCACCAAACCCTCCAGCCCACCCGCAGCCACCACCACCTCCAACAGCCTGCAGTCGCCCCTTCTCCACCCTCTAAACAACTCTTCACAACATCCTTTCCTCCATCTCCTATTCAACACCACCACCCTATCCATCCAATACAATCTCTCCATTTGACTAAGTCAGCTCGATCTTTTCTTCTCCTCCCTAGTACTCTCTAAACATCTCCGATAACTTTCCAGTTCTGGCACGTTGATGGATTAATCGAGTCTCGCTCTCTGTCTGCCTATGCCTCATGGTGAAATAATTCTACCTCCATGTTGGCGTAGGTTTTTTTATATCTTCTATTGCCCCTACAAGGGGTTCTATGATCTGATGAGCCATGTCTACTTTTACTGCATATAGTCGCATTGTGGGTTCTTCTGGATTTGATATGTAATCATGGATTGTCTATAATCTAATTCTTCAGATCCACTCCTTTCCACTGCTGTCTCGTCACAGGGTTCACTATTTCTACTGACTCTGACCTTTTTTTTGAATGCGGGTTCGACTTATGTGTTTTGATCTACTAATGCTCCTACCCTATTTGCCACGGCATCCATTGAGCCTCCATGTTCTCTGTATGTCACCACAGTGAAACTTGATGGCTCTAAGTATCACCTATGGTTGACATCCTTCATCTCGTATGAAAAAGTGCAAGGATGCTACTCTCATATCACCATTGAACCTCTACCACCCCCTGATGTTGCGGCTGATGAAAAATCCAAACAATCTTATGCTCAATGGAGTAAAGATGACTCAAGTGTTATGTCTCAAATAGTTAATCGCACTGAACCACAGATCAACCAATTTTTTCTCTGCCTTCATGATGCTAAGGCAATGTGGGATCAATTATCTCATGTCTACTCTCATAAAAAAAACTAATAGAGTCTTTGAAATATTCAAGACTCTGGCCAAGAAGGAATTTTAATCTGACACTTCTATTTAAGATTTCTATAATCAATGCTCTGCCCTCTGGAATGAATATGAGATTTATCACCCTTTGATAGTTGACATCAAAGAAGCCCAGAAGCAAAGCAATGAACTACAACTCGTCCAATTTTTGGCCGCCCGTCCATCCTCCTTTTCTAGGATGGTCAACTAGATTTTATCTAGTGACTCACTGCCCACTCTTTGAGATGACCTCAAATGTGTTCAACACCTACCATTTGTGATCTCCACCCCTACAGTAGAACATCCTGATCTTGTTGTTTGCATCGCTAATTTTGGTCATGGATGAGGCCGCAACTGTGGTCATGGAGGTTGCCTCCCTACTAACGGTGGTCACTCATCTTTGACTACTGTCAGTTGAGGACAACATATTGGCCCTCGCTTCCACAACTTTTGTAGACAAGACAATCACAATGAAGACTGATGTTGGATCAAAAATAATAAGCCTGCTTGGGAAAACCAGGCCTCTATTGATACCTCGACTAATACTGTCGCATCTAAGCAGCCACCCGCTACACCCTCGCCTACTTGGCCTTTGCTATGAGTTTAATAAATTTTTCAAGAATGCATGTCTCAGCTTCCATCTACATCAACTATTGGATCTTCCACTTTGCTTGCCACTCCATCTACTGGTAACAGTATATGGTGTATTGACTTTGGTGCATTGATTTATATGGCCGATGATATCAACTTATTTTTCACTCTTATTAAAACTACTCAGATTCCACCAGATACTATTGTTGATGGTTCTAAAACTTCTATTTGTGGCATTGGAACTGTTCCCTTGTCTTGTAATCTGAATCTAAAACCTATCTTATATATTCTAAAGTTTCCTACTAACCTTCTTTCTGTCAGTAAGACTATGAAAAACCTTCAATTCTCTATTAAATTTGATCCTTCTGGTTTTGTTTTGAAGGATCTCTACACGGAGACGAGGATTGGTTCAGGCCTTGTGGGACTAGATGGACTCTACTACCTGGATGGACCACCATCAGCATTTACTCTTCTATCAATGTATGTGACAAGACTACAGTGGAACTACCACCTTGGTACCCCTCTATTGTAAAACTGAAGCACTTATTTCATGCTTTATCTGAAAAAATATTTACTTGTGAATCTTGTTAGTTGGGTAAACAAACTTATGTTGTGTTTCCTACTGAGAAATATATTGGATCAAAAGGAATTTTTACATTATTCATGCGGATATTTGGGGTCTGTTTTCTATTCCTGCCATTCTAGAGTTAAATACTTTATGACCTTCATAGATGATTATTCTCGTGCTACTTGGTTGTTTTTACTAAAAGATCGCAACATTGCTTTGGATAATATTAGCACTTTTTTCTCTGAAGTACAAACACAATTCAGTAAACCCATTAAAGTTTTCCTCATTGATAATGCCCTTGAATTTATGCAAAAATCGGAGACATTGTTTTTCTATGTCCGCTGAGCTCTACACCAAACTACTCTCCCCTACAGTCCACAACTAAATGGAGTTGTTGAAAGGAAAAACTGACATCTCTTAGAGGTTGTTCGCACTATACTTCTTCATTATAAAGTTTGTCAATGTTCTGGCTTGAGGCTGCCTCTACGGCTTGCTATATTATCATAGCATGCCATCTTTTATTTTGACAATTAAATCCCTTACAACATCTTATTTCCTGATGCCCAACTCTTTTCTATCCCACCCCGTATTTTTGGATGTATCTATTTTGTCAAAAACTTTCACCCAGGGTTAACAAAACTTGATCCTCGCTCCACCAAGTGTATCTTTATGGGATATTCTAGAACCCAGAAAGGATGTCACTGCTTTGATCTGATTATGAGACAATGGTATGTAAGTGTAGATGTAGTGTTTTTTTAGCATATGTCGTATTATTCTAATGACGGGGCATCACTATCAAGTGACATTTTGGCACCCATGCCATGGCCTGATATTGTTGAGATTGTGCCACCTTCTGAGCTGACACTTGAAGATTGACCTCTACAAGTTTACAAGCAAAGACCCAAGACAACTACTCCCTCCATGGCCCCTCCACAATCAATTCCTCCTTTTGTGGATGATCATCAGACACTTAAGGTAACCTCTGACTTACACCTACCTATCAGTTAGCACAAAGGTGTTTGTTCCTGCACAAAACATCCTATTAGTCATTTATGCTCATCTTATGATCTGAATACCAACTTTGTATGCTTCACCACTACTGTCTTTGTTGTCTCTATTCCAAAAAATGTTGCAGAAGCCCTTCTTATTCTTGCATGGAGACAAGCTATGGAGGCTGAAACGCAGGCACTCTCTGATCGTAAGACATGAGAACTTGTGGATCACCCTGCTACCTTCTCTACTATTGGCTGCTGCTGGATCTTCACTATTAAATATCAACCAGATGGCACAATTGAGCGACTGAAAGCTCGTCTCGTGGAAAAGGGTTATACACAAACCTATGGTGTGGACTAATTTAAAACTTTTTCCCCTATAGAAAGATTAAATTGTGCTAGAATTCTGATTTTTATTATTGTCAACAAAGATTGGCCTCTATTTCCGTTAGACGTCAAGCATGCCTTTCTATATGGAGACTTGCAGGAAGAAGTTTACATGGAGCAACCACCAAGCTTTGTTGCTCAGGGGGATTCTTCCTTGTGAGTTTGTAAACTCCGAAAAGCCATCTATGGTCTAAAATCTAGTCCTCGTACCTAGTTCGACAAGCTCAGTAATATTTTAATTAATTTTGGCTTTTTTCATTCCCACTCAGATCACTTTGTGTTTATCAGGAAAACTACGGTCGGGCTAGACATTCTAATTGTCTATGTTGATGATATTATCTTATGTGGAAGTGCTACCTTTGGAATTTAGGCTACTAAAACTTACTTAGAGAAGCATTCTGTCACCAAAGATCTTGAAAGTTGAGATATTTTTTAGACATTGAGGTATCCAAATCATTTGCAGGACTGTGACTTTCCTAGTGAAAATATGTTCTTGATCTCTTATAGGAAATTGGTATGCTTCGCTGCAAACCAGCCAACACCCCTCTAGATCCAAACACTACATGTGATGATGAAAACTCCCCATATTATGTTGATCACCACCAATTCAGAAGATTGGTTGGTAAACTTATTTATCTCACTATTAAGCCAGTTGATCTTACTGTTGTTGTTGGATTTGTAAGTAGGTATCCTGACAAACCTCGAAAATATCACTGGGATGTTGTCTGTCATATTCTGTGGTATCTCAAAACTTCTCCAGGAAAAGGGTTATTATATAAGAAGCATGGTCATTGCAACCTCTCAGGTTTTTCAAATTCTGACGATGCATGAAGTCGATGTTATCGTAAATCTACATCTGGTTATCGCACATTTGTGGGTGGCAACTTAGTTACCTGGCATAGAAAAAAGCAGCCTATAGTATCCAGATCCAGTGCAGAGGAAGAATATAGAGCCATGGATCACACTGCAAGTGAACTTTTATGGGTCCAAAGCCTCCTCAAAGAATTTGACACATCCAACTCTAGTCCTATACCAATGTTTTGTGACAACAAGGCTTCCATTTTTATTGTGAGAAACCCAACATATCATGAAAGGACAAAACATATAGAGGTAGACTGCCACTTTGTTCGAGAGACTATTCTTTCTGACCAGATTTGTACTCCGTATCTCAGCACTGAGCAACAAGTAGCAGACATCTTCACTAAAATTCTCCCAAAGGCTCACTTCCAGACTCAAGTAGACAAGATGGGCATGTTCAACATCTACGCTCCAGCTTGAGGGGGAGTATAGAGATATGCTTATATTTCGTCTAGTGTCATGTGCCTTGCATGTGCCTCACTTACATATTATTGTGTTGTTTTGTCCCATATTTCTCATCTCTATTTGTGTCTCCTCTCTTATCCTATATAAGAGAATGTCATGGAACCGTTTGTTACCCAAATCCTAACTCCAAATGACTATAAAGTAAATAGTTATAGGACCTAGGCGTCTGTCCCTAGCATGGTATTATCAAAGTGCAAATGAGGAAGCATAAAGCTTGGCATACATGAACACATAACAAGATAAAAGTACCAATCATAGTCTCAACATTCAATACAATATATTAAACAACATTGTCTTATTACAAGCTTTCAATTACATATTTAAGAGTACAATTTTACCAGTCTTCTCATGTATACTAAGGATCCTACAACAAGTACACCTGACATAGCTCACCAAGCCCATCAACTTATAGCCATCTCTAAACCTATAAAGTATATGAAATTAGGCGGGTCAAGCACATGAGGTTCTGAGTATAGGGATAAAAGATGCATATACATAAGCTTTGCATAATTTGAAAATATTTGTAGACGTAACGAACAAATAATAAACAAGTTTTAGCAACACGAGATCTCATGTTTTATGTCATTTCACTCCAATTATACCATCATTTCATGCATTCATCAATATCATGTATTCGTAAGGCCTTTTATGGACAACTTCTCACTGGAAGAGTCTGTGAGGGTGCTCAATATTAGCTAACCCCTTATATCAATGATCCACCCTAACTTGATAACTCAATTGAGTAGGTTTCCCATCCTCATATCCTTACCTTGAAACATCAGGAAGGTGCGTGAGGTTTGCATAATGGATTTTCTATATTATGTTTGCAAGTTATACTACAATGATACGAGACAAACGTCAAGTACAATACTAGAATGCTACAAGACAATATTTGAGCAAGTAAACAAGCATACATATGTATCAGTTTGCAAGCAAGAAATCCATAGCTATATAACTATTTAGAACCCGTACCTAATTCAGAGGTTCTTAACTTAACTTATCTTTCATCATCTAGCCACATGCCAAACTTGATTTACAATAAGATTACACGCATAGATTAGATTCTCATCACTAACCCTAACTAGATCCATTTTGGGGTTTTGTTCAAGTTAGGTTCATAGTTGGTTATTTACATGTTTGATGATCTTATACTCATCTAGAGGCCAACATGAAGGTGGGGTTCAAGTTTCAAGTCGTTCTGAGGTTTCATATGGACATTACAAGATTCATGCCATTCGTGTACAAAACTAGGTCATAAGGCTCATAATAGGGAAAATAGGACAAAGGCTTATCAAGTTGAAGGGTCCAACCATAAAGATGATTTAAAGTAGAAATATAATGGCATAAGAAGCATATTCAAGTATAGGTGGATGTCCCCTAGATTTGAAGTATCATTGTCCCAATTTGGTACCAACACATCAACATACATTCATCATATCATTAGGGTCCATCATATGACATGAGTGATGCATCCACATCAAAGGGAAACAAGTAGGAAAGAGTCAATTTAGACCAGGGATGGGAGATTATAAAAAGGTTCATATAGAGATTAGGTTACAAACAAAGCAAGTAAGTCATATGTCATACTAGGTCATCGCTAGTGGGATTGGGGTTACACTACCACCATATTCAACCATGGGTGACTCGTAGACATTAGGTTAATAAATCATCATGGTATTACTGATATTAAGGATCTAAAAAGCTTCGATGTACAAAATAGGTCATAGTCATCATTGGATTAAAGTATAACATACATCATCACAAGGTGTCATCTTCATGCTTAGTGTCATATGTAACCACCATAGCAAAGGGGGAATCGGAAAAGTTACTAGAGTCATGAAGTGTGACATAGCTTACTAATTTCAAATTTGATTAGCATTAGTCAACAATAAGAAACAAGCTTGTCAAGTTAGAGCAATGTATATCATTATAGTCAAATTACAAGTCACTTGTGTGCAAAAGAGTCATTTAAGAGAAATAAGGGTGATTAGGACCCTCTTGTAGATAAAATATGTATAGAGTTACTGATTTCATGGTAAAGAGGGTGCCACATCTGGTATACAAAAGGGCACATAAGGAAAGCACGTTTGTGAAATATCTACAAAACATTCCCCAAAGACCCGAGTGTACAGGGACGACTCTAGGACTCTATCAGTAAAAGACATCCTGTAGCACTTCCAACCTTATCAACCTACTATTCCACTTGTTGCTCCTCAAACTCCATTGTATGATCTCTACCTCTTTGTGCTCGTCCATCTAAAAAGGGTGTGGAAACCCACGGGGTGAGATTCCAAATCTCAGTGGGAGATATAACTCACCACCAACTCTATTATTATCATAGATAAGATAAATTAGGCAGCAGTATAATTACAATTATGTGAATCAGGTAATGATTTTTAATAGGAAGAGCATTTATTATTGAATTTATAAAGCATCTTAATAATTTAAAAGGAATATGAAAAATATGTACATTTTCTATTAACAACATTATATACATATCAAGCAAGGCCTCAACCAATGTTTTCGTATTTAATCCTATACAATTATACTACACGGCTGATTATGTATTTTATTATGCCCCGGGGATATGAGCCGTACCACCCAAATCCAACCGACCACTTGATAAGTTAAAATTGGTGCCATACAAGGTCTAATGGAAGAGTCAGAATCCACAACCTCACCACACCTCTTGGTCACTATAAGAGAAAACACCACAGAGACATATCAGTCAACTACAACAATGACATATAATCAAGATTAGGGATTGTCTTGTGCATGACCATCCACATATATAATCATAACTAGCCCACCTTGGTACATGTACGACACTAGAAGAATAGGCTCACACATGGCCATTCTAACAAGAAGGAGTGGCTCACACATGGCCATCCATACAACGATGAGATCAACTCACGCATGGTCATCTCACACATCTTGTATTTAAGGATACAAGGAATTACTCGACTTGTACCCTGCATATTCAAAAATATGCGCTCTGAGTTAAACTCATTTCACCATTCAGAAAATATTTGACACTGAATGGATCTATGGCACAAGGAAAACTACACTATTAGATTCCACTTGATTACTTAGACCAATTTAAACACCTTTAAGAATCAATCAAGTTACAATGTATAACCTCTAAACAAAATCTACATAAACAAGTCATAACTCCTCACCAGAACATATTTTAGATGTGATCTCATCACATTATCACTTTATGCATGTTATTCATCATGTGTCCATCACAAGGACCAATGTCCATCATAAGGACCACATATCTTGGGGTAACAACCCCTCATCTCATAATTGAGGAACCCATCAACTCATATAAGGTGATAGGCCATTACCAAGTCATAAGGCCATTTCCCTCCTCTTTCTAAGTCACCATCTCACATGTGCCTCACAAGGCTTATTCAAACATATCAATATCACCATAGCTCATACGTGGCTATGTGCATCAACTGATATTACCTGCATGGTTATAAACATGATAACAAGAAGGCAATACGTCATCAACATCATGATCTCATAGGACTTATTCCATACATTTTACATCATTACAATTAGGGTTTCACTTTACTTGATTAGGGTTTACAAGGTTGGATCAACAACCACCCTTAAGTAATCACTTTCATCCTCATTATTATGGGATGTGTTATGAAATATGGAAACAAGTTTCTCGTCATCATTATAGAGCATATTATGGGGTATAGAAGCATAGCTCTCAACACCATATGTACAATTACTCCATAGGGTATTATATCCCACCATGTGACCCTAGCATCAACTTGGTGTGTCTCAAACACCCCCACAAGGTATTGACTAGTGTTTCAACATAGGGCATCATATTGTCCTTCAAATGTATCAGGCATCCATACCAAGGTAGAGTATCGGCCTACCTTCCCAAGGTGGGTATCGGGCACAACACCTCAACGAGAGGGGTGTCGGCCAACCCCCTTCTATCGGGCAACACCATCATAGGAGTGTGACAAGCATCAAAGGGATAACAGGCATCACTGGTGTATCGGGAAACGCTTCTCAAGGATGTGACAGACGCAAGAGTGTCAGGCTGTAATGCCCCCAAAGAAATGGGCTAGCAACGTATCAAGCCATGACAGACATCAACTCTATCACCAAGATGCGTCGACCTCTAACGTAGTGAGACGTCACAAAATGTGACGGCCAAACCATAACGGCTATTACACTAGGTATCTCGATCAAACTCCATATCGGTTATCAACCACCAAACCAACTAACACCCTCGACTCATACCGGCCTAATCCTACCTAAGGAAGGACAGTCTAAGTAGCATCTGATTGTGTCGATCTAGTCCTAACCAAGATCGTGATGACCTGCCACAAGGGTAACAACCAGGGGCATCACAGGTCATGACGGCCACCCAAAGCCTAACGGTCTAAGCTACTTGTCAGCCTCCACATACATAACATTCTCATAAGCATATCGCCCACCTCATCTTCAACCTCAAGGCAGCGTTGCTAGCAAGGCAAAATAAAGTGCAACGCAAAGAAGCAACGAAGCATAGTTCATTTTCCAAAATAGAACGTTAAACTGCCTAAAAAGGTTACTAACATGCAAGCAATAACGAGCCAAGAATGAAGAACAAGATAGCAAGTAAAAGGTGATAATAACAAAGAGGGTTTAGAGTTATATAACCTGCCTCAGGGATCACCACCAACCTTTAAGCTCCAAGGTAGAAGAAGATCATCCAAGCTTGATTACCACAACACCTTCAAGAGAGAAGGTAGAATCATGGTTAAGAGAGCATGAGAGGGAAAGCAGATAACCAAGGTCCATGGCCAAGAAGAAGAAAGAAGGAGAGAAAGAAGAGATAAGGATCATGGCTTACCAAGGAAGAAGATGAAAAGAAAACACCACAAGCTTAAGCTCGTCCACTAAGCTCTAAGGGAGAGCACTCCTCAAGCTCAAGATCGGACACCAAGGAGAGAATGCAAAGATAGCAAAAGGTTTCTCTTGCATGGAGAGAAAGAGATATATATACAAGAGAGATGAAAGAGAGGGCAAGGGGAAGGTGTCACCACCTTAGAACTCTAGGTGACACATGTCCACAAAGAAAGGACACATGCAACAAGGTGATAAGAACTATGCCTCGCCCACTAGGTCACCTTCCTATGTCATGGCCGAAACACACGCCCACTCCCTTCACAAACCGACAAGGATGAAACCCTAGAGCCAAAAATCGATATGGTGCATTACTAGCCACCACAAAATGATAGGAGGTTTCCTCAAGACATCCTCAAACTGACACAAGGCCTCTCCAAGGCTCTCAAGCCCGAGACAACACTTATAAGAGAAAAGCACACCTCAAACATGTGCCCAAAAACATCACCAAGGATGTCACCACTCAACCAAGTGTAAAGAGTGGGACCCGATAGGGGCTCCACTCAAATGGTTTAATACAAGAGCCATGTAATAATAAAGCAGCGGAAACAAAATCATAACAAGGTTACATGATGATCATTTACAATTGTTCTTCACCATAAAAGGTGGCATGAGACCCAAAAAATATATACATCTAAGGCCAGTTGCAAAGGGAAACCCAGCTATTCCAAGCTATCCTTAAGTCCATGTCATGTGCATGATCTTCTTGAGTCCTTGTCCTCTAAGTACCTACACCTGGGTGGATGGGACCCAGCTATTCCAAGCTATCCTTAAGTCCATGTCATGTGCATGATCTTATTGAGTCCTTGTCCTCTAAGTACCTACACCTGGGTGGATGGGAACATCACCCAGAGCATAGGAAACAAGATATAGATCAAAAAAGGTTGAGTATGTACACATAGTAAACTCTTTAAACATAATATTGGGTTAAAATTACAAAAAGAGATGTTCCCACAAGAAGAGGGATATTTGCAATTAGGTAGGTTCAAGAGAATTATGACAAGAATAATGAGGCATATTAAATTTAGATTACAAATATGATTAAATAAAGTGTCTTGCCATAACATTTAACCACCATCACAATATAATGCAATAAACTTTTGCATGGATAACAATGTAGACTAAAAGTACCTAAAACATGGCCATAACACCATAGGATCATGGCCTAAAAGAAATAAGGGTGGAAATGCACACCCTCGACAGAATATGCACACCCTATATAAATATGGTTGTACATAAGTACCACTATTCTAGATATTTTAGTCAAACATGCAGCATGCATAAATAGAGTGGCAAGACTATCATTTTAGTCAATTTTCACAAAAAAGGCAATCACAACAAGAGGGGTCCAAAGACCCATCATGAATAACATATCTCAACAACCAAAAGTATATAATGAATTGAGAGAAGGAAAAATATAAGTGTCCAAGTAAATGATTTCAAGTGGAAATTAAGAGCTCAATAGATGCCTCATTAAAATGAATGTAGGTTTCAGTCAAATAATGCCCAAAATAAAATAGAGGATGTACATACCTTATTTTTATGACTAGTGGTTAAATTTGTGGATATACTTGGTCCTCAAAGTTGAGTATTCATCCTAGGAACAAATTATGTTTGTTATTCAAAAAAAAGTTAATATGTGTATACATTCCTATTATAAATTTTCATATTGTCCTTATCCTAGTCCCAATCACCTAATGACGTATTAGGGTTTGAGTCTTATTAAATGGATATATGATCCATTAGGTATTTCTATTAGTTCTAATATCCATCTTTAAACATACATGTGTCTAAATATTTCTAGGTTACACATATGTGTTCCAGAGTAATCTACATTCTTTTGATTTTAGTGTTGTAATTTTATTCTTTCTATATTTGTCGTATGGCTCAGGTTCAGTCAAATAGGGTTGAGTATACATTCTACATCAGGTACATTTACTAAGATGATCTTGAAGGAAATTAGGGTTCAAGTATCTCATATACTTGTATTTAAATACATAATTACCTCCTATTATGGGAAACCAATAGTATACATTATCATCATTTTAATGCCAAGTACTTGGAACATATTGTATATTGTCTTTCCTAATGTTATTCACGGATTTCATAATAGTAAGAATACATGATATACTGGATTCAGATTCCCTATAGACTAATACTTTAGCACATATATGCATGCCATCATGATAAGTATATATATAATTGTAAGGGGTCGACTAAGTCAATCAAGTTAATATTTTAGGCCTATAACCCATCTGTCGTGTAAGATCTAGATCTGAAATGAAAATACACAATGTAGTGCATACCTTCATTTAGTGTTGTCATTCGACAAGCATGAGGTTGCTTCATTCTTGCTTCATGTTCTAGATGACAATGACTCCATGTTGTATCCAGTATTTATGCCATCCATGCTGGCATCTGACATGTCAAACTCCATTGATGAGGCCAACAATGGCTAGAGCCAGTAAGATGGTCTACTAGTTCAGTTGGGATCAAAGGAGTAGAAGAGGAGGATGGTGGGGTTGTACGTCTTCTGCTGGCCACTTGAGGTGGCGGGCCTGGTGGCAGGAGCAAGGTAGGATAAGGTGCATGGAGGACGGCCAAGGTTAGAGAGCATCTATCCGGATGTGGATTTGATGGAGGCATCTTAGATCTAGCAGTGTTTTTGCAGCCTTTAAGTGGATGAAGAGCAAGGAGGTTTTGTTGTGTGTACGCCATCCTTGGTTGTTGGAATTGTAGGAAGATCTGAGGTGTATCAAGAAGGAGTCCATGGCCACCACAAGTGATGCATCGGGTCAAAACACTGTGCTACTATCTGGGCGGTTGACGCAAGGAGGGAGGAGGCATGGTGAGGCAACAGTTAGGTATGAGCAAAGGAGAAGAGAGGGAGGCATATGAGAGAAGATAGGGTGGGTACTAGCTCTCGATCCTTGTCAGCGCTTGTGTTGCTCACGATAGCTATGGGCGGTGGCATCTGCACCACTACAGTATTGATGGCAGTGCGAGCAAGGGGAGGATAATAGGTTGGATGGTGCTAGAGGATGGAGAAGGCAGGCGGCAACAGAGATGGGGAGCGGCGCCACTTCAACACAAACTAATGAAGGTCGTAGGTGGTTGTTTCCGTGAGTGTCACTGCTATGCAATCAGACTCCAGAGCCGTCATAAGGAGGAGTTGGGTGATCCTCATGGTGACCAGTATAAGGGAAGAAGGCAAAGTGGGTGGGGGTCTATTGGGAACGAACAGATAAGAGGGAGGAGTGATGCTCATGATCTGATTTTCAGAGTCCGGGGATGGGATGATGCAGCTTCACGGCAATCATCGATCTTGCTTGTGGTCGGCGATCTGTAGGTCTATGGTGAGGAAATGAGAGGTACTGGGGTAGGAAGAAGATGAATCTCAGCTGTGGTGAGTAGGAGGAAGAGCAGAAGTGAAGGAGGAAGGGAGAGGCAAAGAAGAGGACGACGACACCTAGGGATTGGAGTTAGTGTCAGCGACTATTGTACTTGGTGGCTCTACTCCATGAGTGCAGGATGCAATGAGGAGGCGGTATATGAGGGCAATTGGGGATGTGATCGAGAGAAGAGAGACATGTGGAGGGGGAGAGAGAAGAGAAAGGGTGAAGAAGTAAGGAAAGAGGAAGGTGAGGAGGAAGGTATCCGATCGCCTGTCACCTGAGCGGGTCCTATGTGACTAGGTTTTCCTGTGCAAGACGTGTGACCAACATATGGTTTAGGAGACCAAAGTCGTGATAGAAAATGAAATAGGACCTTATTGTCAATTGCCAATATTGATACATAAATGTTTATAAATGATAGGAAATTTTAATAAATTAAATGAGAGGGAAACCAATATTCCTTTGACTTGAAATTTCACATGTAGATAGATCAAGATGTGAGGAATGATAAGTTGGACTTGGTTTCACATTTTGAAATTAATTGTGTTATATTCACCCATTATATACTTATTTATTTAAGTAGGGTTAAAAACTCATCCTGATGATCAAATAGGGAAATCCTTTTGAGTTACTTCTAATTATCTCACTCTATGATCCTAGGGTTATACTAGGGTATTCAGTTAAGATCAAAACTATAATTTATTATCAATATTCACCAGTTTCTTATAATCTCCTTATTAGGATTATTACATCCTAAGATTTCATGTCCATGGGATTCTAACGAGTCAGATAGGGATGTTAGATCCAAACAAAGTCTAATATACCCTAAAATCGGGAATTGCGGGTAGTAAGAGAAGGGTTGAGAAAAAGAAAGAAGGGATATTGGATCACAACATTGTCAAATAAGGCCCAGAAGAAGCGAGGATTCACATAAATGCCTAGATTCGAGTATGTTACACCAAGGCTCAACCAAGGTGCCCATCTCTTTCTCTTTCCTCTAGATGACGCTAAGAGAGAGAAGGAACACACTAGACGTGACAAACTTGTACATCAACCCCTGTCCTGGGTAAATTGCAATTTGCACCAAACCTCTCCACAAAACACAAGCATCAACCAAACAAGCTCAAACATGGACTCAAGCCTCCAACATGCCCTAATTATATCTCACATGATTAGAACAATGAGCTAAACAACATAATTAAGCAAAGCAAATAGGGTTATCCCCAATTTTGGGTCTGGGTCCTTACAAGCCATAAATCCCTAATAGGGATTTCGCCCCCGAAATCCTAAGAGAAAAGGGAAGGGTACTTCCTCCTCATCTCTTCCTCGAGTTCTCATGTGGCTTTCTCAACACCACGATGATGTCAAAAAACCTTCACAAGCACAAGGTCCTTCCTCTTTAACTTCTTCACTCTCAGATCAAAGATCAACACTGGACCTTCTACATAGGTTACATCCTCATCAAGCTCTATCTCCACTGGTTGTAACACTGACTTTGTATCTAGATGACACTTCCTCATCATACTGACATGGAACACTAATGTAACTTGTGCAACTCAGGTGGCAACTCCAAACGGTAAGCCACCTTCCCAACATGTGACATCACTGGGTAAGGTCCCATATACATGGGATCTAATTGCAACCTACCCTTCTTCTCAAACTTCAAAACACCATTCCAAGGAGAGACCTTCAAATATACCTTGTCTCCCACTTGGAACTCCAAGGGTCTACAACGATTATCTGCATACGACTTTTGTTTGTCATGTGCTTCTTTTAGCTGTTGTTGTATCACTTTAATCTTCTCAAAGTTCCAAGCTTGATCATAATAGTACATTAAATGTGTTCAATATACTAAAGTTCACATTTTCAAGAAATCATGAAAACAAACATTGGATTCAGGGTCTGACACTAGGCCCAATGTGTAGGTCTCGTCAAGATGATCAATTTAGTATATATGTTCATTAATTTTGACCAAGGAATCAGCAAGATATGATCTTTTTGCATTTGTATTTAGAACTTAGGAAAGGGGGAGGGCTTTACCATGTTATTTAATGATCTTCAAGGTTCGTTGATCAGCATCACACAGCCGCATCTTACCGACCGGTCCGCACAGGTCACTACCGCTGTGCGTCGCCCCAAACGCCTCCACAGGCAGTCCGCGATCGCCGGTGGTCGCCCATGTTCTGATCCCACCGCACAACAGTTCGCCAGCGGGGAACCGCTACCTTCACCCGACAAACCCAGCGATGTTGGATCCTACCCAGCGCCATCACCTACTGGCCTATCTCTTTAGCAGCGGCAGTACCCATGGAGCCAAGGCTCGCGGAGGTCGTTGGAGACCGGAACGAAGTAACAGAGATGATGGTGGCCTTGTTTTGTTACAGTTGCTATCGGAAGGAGAAAGTTCCTTCGGTCTTTCCCAAAGTGGAAGGGCAGTAAGGATGGAAATCTTTCAATTGGGTCCATATAAGATCAAGTATGCAAAAATTAGATCTTTTAAAATAAAAAATAGTGATTCATTCATTCCGTTGTTGGGTTTGAACTCATGACCTCTTGATCTTACATCATCACTTTTACCACTGGGTGTCACTTCATTGGCAACAAAAATTGGATCTAATAATAAAAGTATCATAACTTTAGCTAAGAAGGTCCAATTTATTTGATTCTTGCGCCGTTGAAGAGATAATTGAGCCATCAACCACATAAAATTCTTTAAAGAATAAATTTGATACAAACATGAGATTTAATTTTACTTACAAAAGGGATACATATTAATGAATGGTACATAGTTCAGTTTCATCAATTAACATCATGTGTTGTCAAAACGATCATTGATGTGATCAAAGAGGGTTTCCTAACAACCGAGCAAGAGGACACTTGATAAGAGAGATGAAGGATACTAGGGGAGAGAGAAAAGTGAGGTTGTCACAGAGAATGCATTGTATTCCTTTTAGATTCAACTAATACCATTCTTCTCATTATTTTAGACTTGTGAAGATGATGTTTTCTTTGAATCTCTAAATGCACAAATTACTAGGGCTAATTTCATCAAAATGATGTGTATTGACAGTAAAATAAGCATTCATGAATTGTACTCAAATTACAACTAGCAACATGTACTATTGTTAGTGTATGTTGTTAGTATTTATTGTGATGTAGATATATATGTGTGCTAACCATGGTGTTTTTTATGTTTTAGGTGATTGATGCTTTCAATGACTTATTGAGAGATAAGAACAAGAAGAGAGGGTGAGAACTATTTTATATTCAATAGTTGTCTTGCTTACACTATGCTAAATAGGAATTCATCGATGCTTAAAAAGTTTGTTTTCGACAATTCTGAAAAGATTGTGAAATCCCAGTGTACTCTTGGTTCCAATTTTGACAGGTGGACATTGACATCTATTGGTGGCTTCACACAAAATCAAATGGTTCACGCACTATAATAGTTTTCAACATGAGAGGGATAATACTAAAATGACAAGACTGCATGAATATGAAAAGGATGCAATGTTGATGGTAAGTACAATTGTTCAAATTAATTAATATAGTACTCAATTTGTAATGCACTACTATTTTGCAAGATGGAACAAATTATTTATTTATCAAGGAAGCATGGACACATTTTTAGACACGGACATGGGATAGGAAAATTTCAAAAATATAGGACATAGACACATCGTTGGATGGGGAAAAATTATAAAATATATGCATATTGTATGTATAATGTATGTATGTATGTATTGGAATTGCTTAGGAAAATATCTGAAAAGTATTTACATATGTATTCAGAATTATATATGAATATGAATATGTGTGTTTTTGTCTAGTATAAACAATGTCAAGCACACATCAACATGTTGTTGCAGTTTTTATAGTAAACATACTAGATTTACTAGATTTTCAGACTGAATAAATGAGTACATGTTACTTACTCAGTCAATTTAGTAGACTAATTGTGATATATGATCATTAGTTTGACTTGGATTTACACGTCGATTCTTTCAAAGATATTTTGTTTGCAATTTTGTGATTATATCTTAGCTTCGTGATGCAAATTATCAGTAACAAGACATAATTAAAAAGTAGTTGCATATCCAGAATTTACATAATGAAATAGGTTTCAACTGCAGCAACTGCTAGGCTGATGTGCCCCAAGAGTATCTGCATATTAGAATTGTACAAATAAAATAGGTTGCAGCAACAGAAACTGTTAGGCCGATGTGTCGATGGAGTGTTTGGGCAGTGTCCAGTCCTGTCCTAGCTGTAAAAAGGACAAAAATAGACAGGACATGTATTGGCCGTGTCTAAAATATTTTGGTCCGTATCCGGGAAGCGTCCGTGTCCGAAATGTATCTGACACAGACACCGTGGCTGTATAGAAGTGTTTCTGCTTCATAGTTATTTATAGTTGTAATCTTGTGCTATGCAATGCTCATTTTCATGATCACGTTACTCATTTTCGTAATCCAATACTTTTTTTTCCATTACTCAATAAGATTTGAATAGGGATTTCTTTAATTGATAGAATTTTTTTCTCAATATATTTATTAATATAAGATTAATATAAGGAAATGTTTCTCTCGTGTCATGTATAAATTCTCGTGGAAAAGAAAAATATATATTTCTTACTATGAAGAATTCAGTCTCA
Source organism: Alisma plantago-aquatica (assembly GCA_963693085.1). NCBI lineage: Eukaryota > Viridiplantae > Streptophyta > Magnoliopsida > Alismatales > Alismataceae > Alisma > Alisma plantago-aquatica. Next base: position 1,177,402,062 of record OY856411.1, on the reverse strand, counting down.
TATAATCGAATAAAATAAGAAGTTTTTATTGCAACATGAAAAGATAATATACAGGATGGATAAGCGACATCTTTCCCCTGGCTTGATCTATGGTCTGAAACCATGGCATGGGATATAAAGGAATTCGCCAATCGCAAAGATCCATAGGATTAATTATAGATCCAACAATAAACAATAAAAGTATTGAATTCTTTAGTCTTAGTTCTTCTTTTTTTGATCTTGTATATATACACATGGGTTTATTTATAATTTTTATCCAGATTATGGTAATGAGGAAGACACTTAGTAGTGTGTGTGGAATTTCTGAATATGGCTGGACCATTTGCATTGATGATAAAGCACCGCAACAAAAACCTGGAAGTAATGATTGTGGCATATATATTATGTCTTGGATGGAGAGTATTTGTGATACACAGTCGGTGGAAGAAACCAATGGAGAAGACTTTCGCATGTATCGAGGGCGTTTTTCAATTAAGTTTCTTAAGAAGAAATATGCAACCTCAGGTTCTGGTGATGTGTTATGTTTTCTAATTTTTGGACAAGTCATGTAGACTGTTTTGATAAGTAATGTGTACGTTTGGGCTAAACCAGGGGCGTAGCCAGAGGGGGTGCTGCCGGGGCTGAAGCCCCCCTCCAAAAAATATTTTTATTATTATTATACTATGTACATATTTGTATTTTGTAAAAAAATTATTACATCATACAAAATATGACTTTTAATCTTATGATTTCAATCAATCATATCATTCTTCTTTGTATTAACTTCTTAATAGTTAAACTTAATACATTTGTAGATTATGCATCTTTTTTTGTGGATTATGCATCTTATATACTCACAAATCATAAAATTTACCGTCCTAATATGCATGTCATCAATTATGAGCTTAAGAAATCATATATTTTATTTTTATCCTACTAAAATTTGTTTAATAGTTTCATATTAATTGTGACAAATCGTCTCCCTATAAGACTAGGGGTATGTACCCATAAAAGATATAAATAATTATACAAAATGAAGTTTATAAAAATATATCATTCATCATGTTGACCTATTAATTGAAATTTGATTTAATATAGTTGACTTATTAATTAACATATATTATTAGCTGTAAATTGAGTAACTTCACTCAATTATAATTATACACCATTGGAAAAAATAATAACCATACATGCACAACTATCACCTTCTATTTATATATTTTTCTTTCAAACTTTTACTAGTCAATTACTCTCAAATTAAGAAAAGATCTATATTACTATATAGAAATAAATCCAAATAATATTTATTGTTACATGGTATTTCACAAACTTTTTTAGTTACATAACATTTAGATATTATAAGTTTTAAGTCAAGTAACAATTATTACAAATTTATAAGAACTTGAGAAGACAATGACAATGTTTCTATCTATAAAAGAAAAAAAGACGATTAAATTGGCATAAGGTAAAAAAAGTAGAAAAAATTATAAAACGTGGGGTAAGAAGGAGAAGAAAATGTGAGAAAATCCATCTAGTAAATATAATTTTAATCAGATGGGGAGAGAAAAATAAGGATGATATGTAAAATGAAAGTCAATAAAAAAATATATAATTTTTTCTTTCATAACCTCTGTTCTTCAACTTTTAAATAAAAAATACACACGGATCTTTCCTCTTCATTCTCTTCACTTTTTATTTCCTAATGTGCTTCTCCATCATATGTTGTTCATATAACCACATTAAATATTTTCCTTCTTTTTTCTGAAGTTTCATATATTGATCATTGTGTCAAGATCTTATAATATACCAAGTACATTATATTTATATCATTTATAGTATAAGATTTAACTGCTACAATTTTTTGATTCTTCCAGTATGACAACATCTACTAAATGATGTCATATTATATTTTAATACTTGTTCTTCACTTAAAAGATGATTTTGTTCCCATTTTTAATATAACTATTATTTTTCTTACACATTGCCAATTGTATGCACATTGTATTGATCAAGTGATCGTGAATTATGATTATACTGTTGATCTTCTAGTTGTTTAATCTGAAAGACATATCAAATAATGTGTTTGTTATGATCTTAGACATATAAACAAATTCATTATTTTGAATAGTGAATTTATCATTTCATTTATGTTAAAAAAAATTACAAATAGCTTATTTTATATGTTGGAGAAAATGAGACACTAATTAGGTGTGTTTTTCTTATTTTTTTCTTCTAAATAAGTATTATTTTCCTCATCGTCACTACTCATAGTAATTCAGCCCCCCCTGTGGTAGATTTCTAGATCCGCCACTGGGCTAAACTAAAGCTTGCAATATTATGTGTCACGGTTATGAAGAGCAGAGTAAATTACTATTGCATTGTTCGAAAAAGATTGTTGAAAAGAATATTGTGTTTTGACTAGAGATTTTTAACCAGTAGCAGCAGTATTCACTTGGTGTACTCAATGTTTGAGGGTTGTGGAATGTGTTGTATTTTATGGTACTGATCATCTGTATTCACTTAGTATTGAATGTTTGATGGCAGTGGAATTTGCATATTTGAAATCTTTTTATGAGTACTATAATAAATCCCTTGTACCGAAATGAATTATTGAGGGTGCCGACAAGGAGTGGCTCAAGTGGTCAAGTACGGTGTCTCCTCACGAAGGGACCTGGGTTCGAATCCTAGTTGCCGCCTTAGTTTATCACCCTCCTGGACGTTCGGCCTCCGTCATAGACGTGGGAGAGGGGGAGAGAATGCCTCTCTTTATCCCAAAAAGTTCAATAATATTGATACTGTAAACTAATTATGATATTCACTTGGTGTACTCGATGTTTGAGGGTTGTGGAATGTGTTGTATTTTATGGTACTTATCATCTATATTCACTTAGTACGGAATGTTTGATGGCGGTGGAATTTATTGATCTAATTTTTTTTATGAGTATTATAATAAATCCCTTGTACCGAAGTGAATTATTGAGAGCGGCGTAATATCATTGTAGGATACCAATTCAATGAAATTCGAGAACTGTACTCATATCTTTTCCAGTACTCATTTGCAAATAGAAAAGTTTCATATGTTATGTGACATGATTCTGAATCGCAGTGCGATGTGCATAACCACTTGGATGAATTCACAGAAGAGAACCCATTTGTTGAAATTTGTATTGAAACCCTTGTACTAAAATGAAAAGTTGTTGCAGTGGAATATGCAGAACTACTTGGATAAAGTTGTTGCAGTGGAATGTGCATTACTCATTTATAGATGTGTAGAAATGAGTATTGTAATCCTTTATACCGAAATGAAAAGTTGTGTATGTTATGTGACATGATTCTGAATTGCAGTGTATTAATATTATGGTGAAGAAATTGATTTTGACAAAATGGGTACAATACTTTCAATAATCATTTTCTGAGAAAAAAATAAGGACTGCCTCAAAAAAAGACAAAGCATGTATGTATTTATCCTCTGCATGCACTATTTCAGTACATCTATAAATGAGTACTGTCCCCATATAGTAATTAAGTATCAAACTGTATATGAGTATTGTCCTTATATAATCCTTTCTTTAATGAAGTACTAATTTTTTTAATTAAATTAGTATATGTTTGCGCAACTCGTAAATCAGAACTCAATTTCTTAATGTAGTTTGCATACCTTTACTTAATTTATGTTACCACTTGTATGAGTTTGCATAACTGAACCTACCTAGACGATTGAGTATTCTAATACCTTGTTCCAAAATGAAAAGTTGTGTATGATATGGGATGTGTAGAACTGTACTCTTTTTATGGTGTACTCGTTAATGTTAAAAAAATGGGTATTGTGCGGCATTGAAGACTTCATATTGTATGACATTGAAGACTTAATATTGTACGACAATGAAAAGAAGCGTTGCATTTCTTGTAATGTAGTGTTGCAAACTTACAAAAATTGAGTAAAGTGTTGCATCGTTTGAGTGTCGAAAGTGTTCCAGTAATATTGTTTTATCAGGAGAAAATTTGTATATGCAAATTGTATCATATGATTGATCTTCGGTTTTTTGTGACCTAACTACTGTACAACAAAATAGTACATGATACTGAATGTTGAAACCATCATAGCATTACATTACTATTACCTTACATGACTCATGCTCAACACATTGTATGGATACCACTTGGCATAAAATTTGACATGATCAGAATAAGTACCATTCGCATAAAAAGGAGTAAAATACATAGTGTGATTTGCATGAGAAGACACAACAATATAGAACATGTTTAATATGATACATTTTTTAGTATAAAAACAAACTAAGAATAGCTTTTGTTCTTGGGTCATTACATTTTCTTTACCTTTGTGTATCTGGTTGAGGCGGCTATTACTGCTGGTACCATTGGTTGGGACTGAAGGTTGTTGCACATAAGTCTCAAACATGGGAGGATTATGTAAATGTGACACTTGTTTTTTTTTTAGGAATGGTAATGTTTATATTAAAAAAAACACATCAAGTAAGCGAAGACCTGCTTTTGTGAAGTACCAACAGAATGTTTATGAAGGGAGCAGCTGGACGGAGAAAAAAAACGGAAAAAGATTGAAACATAAGCATAAAGAAGCAAAGTTTGGCTAACTGGGGGGAGGCTCCCCTTAAGACAAACCTCCTATAAATTTTTGCATCCAAACGATAAACTGATTTGAACCGTCTTTTCATATGATTGAGTCACATAAGTTGTTGTACTAAGCTGACCCTGGCCTCATCATCCACCATAGCTTTCATATCGCAGAGAAATGCAGTTTCAGATTCACCTTCGTCCGAAACATCCTTCTTTCCATCTGTTAGTTTTCCTGCAGTTTAGTGAGGATGTGAAGATCGGCATCTACTTGAGAAATGATAATTTTTGCCAATTTTTTGACGTTGTTGAAAGTTCTATTGTTCCTTTCTTTCCATAGGTTCCAGCAAATTGTGATGAAGATATCATTACTGTTGAAATTTATGTAGCTTCTTAAAGGGGTTATTTTAATGGGGAAAATGTCTTCCTGGAGATCGGGAAGACTTTTTCGCATGAAGTGTGAAAAAATGTTTTGTGAGAAAGTGCATTTGAAGAAGATGTGGCTAACTGAATCATTGTTTTTTTCACAGAGGACACATCTGAAAGGTCCAATAAAACCCTTTTTTGAGATATTTTCACCTGTAAGAAGTTTATTGTGAAGAAGAAGTCATAAGAATGTTTTGTATTTTTGTGGCCATTTTTGTTTCCAAAGCTTTGTTGATGATGAAGAGATACCTCTGTTGCTAAGAAAATTGTATGCAAGCTTGACCGAATATTCTTTCCCCCATTTCCAGGTGATATTGTTTGAGATGTTATTTTCCAAAGTACTAGCTAGATTTTTAAAATCATTTTGGCTGACCTGGGAAAGGATACATCTTTTTAAAGAGTTTGATCTGTTACTGGTAATGAGAGAAAGGGCTTTATCAATTTTTATGTTGAGAAGTTTTTTTGGAATTGTCCAAGATGTTTTAAGATTTATGACAGAGTTTTTTTTCAAACCATGGGTCAGACCAGAAGGAAATATTTTTGTGGGAATGTGGAGGAGTGTTTATTATTTGAGAAAGCGTGTTTATATTTTTATTTATGAATTTCCAGAGTGGGGAAGCCGATTTCCGCTGGATATGATGCCAAGGGGGTGAGTGCTAGTAGTATTTCTTTGTGATAAGATGTGTCCAGTTTTTCTTTTTGTTTTGGATAAGACAATCTATGATTTTGGCGATGAGGCAGAGAGAGTGTGTTTCAATATTTATAATGCCCCAGCCACCTTGATCAATAGGAGCTGAAATAGTTTTCCAATTAACTAGATGATAGTGTTTTCCTTGTTTATTTTGCTTTTGGATATTATTCCATAGGAATTTTCTCCGGATTTTGTCAAGAATGGATTTTGTTTTTGAGGGTAGGGGTATACACCTTAAGAAGTGGGTTGTTTTGGGGGTAATGACACTATTTAGCAGGGTGAGCCTTCTCGAGAGATTCAGGAAGTTGTTTTCCCAACAGGTGAGTTTTGTGTTTATTTTTGAAATAATAGGTTTCCAAATGGCATTTGAAATGTTATAAGGGGTGGTAGGAAGACCTAGATATTTGATCGGAAAATCTTTTGTTCTGCACTTTAGAAAGTCTTTTAGGTTCTCCAAAGAGGATTGTTGAATGTTTACCCCAAAAATGGAGGATTTTTTAATGTTAACATTCAGTCCGGAGATGTAGGAGAAAAGACCAATGATCCTAAAGATATTCTGAATAGAGGAAATATCAGGTGAGGAGAAGATGATGGTATCATCCGCAAATTGAATAATGTTCTCTATGCAGTCATCAGGAGTCAGAATGAGACCATTTTGCTTTCCCAAGTGGAGCATGCGAGAGAGAATGGTGGTTAAAATGATGAAAAGGTATGGAGAGAGTGGGTCCCCTTGTCTAAGTCCATTTGTATTATGGAAATAGCCAAAAGGAACGCCATTGATGATAGTGGAGAAGTGATTTGTAGATATACATGCGTGAATCCAAGAGATCCATTTGTCTGGGAAAGCAAAACCTTTAAGAGTCTGTAGAAGACAGTTCCAATTGACAAAGTCAAAAGCTTTTTCAAAATCCAGTTTAATGGCAAGAAGGGGTTTTTTTTTGTATGACAAAGATGGATGGTTTCATTGACCATTAAAAAAGCATCTTGGATGCTTCTATTTTTTAGAAAGGCGGATTGGTTTAGAGGGATGATTTCGTCCATGAGAGGTTTGATCCTATTTGCTAATGTTTTAACAATGATTTTGTAGGAGGTGTTTATGAGACTGATAGGACGAAAGTGTGAAATAAGTTCTGGTTTACTATTTTTTTTATCAATGTAATGAAGGTTTTATTGATGTATTTAATGATGTTGTGAGGGTTTGAACTTGCATGGAAGGCGGAAAGAAAGGCAAGGAAGTCGTGTTTATAATGATTCCAGTTGGCCAAGAAGAATTCTGTGTTAAGGCCGTCTGGACTAGGCGATTTATTTTTTCCTAGGTCTGAGATCGCAGATTGTAATTCCTCAAGAGTGAAAGGTTTAATGAGGTCATGAGGGTTTTTTATTTTGTTTTCACAAATAGAATGCCAATGAAGGTTGTTTAGTCCATATGGGTTGTGATTATTGTTGAAGATTTTTTTAAAATGGTTTTTTATATGGGTTATGATGGATTGTTTATGAGAAGTGAGTCTACCATTTATCATAAGGTGAGTTATAGAATTATTTCTAAAATTTTGGTTGCAGATTTTATGAAAGAATTTTGTATTTTTGTCACCTTCTTTAGCCCATGTAATTTTGTCCCTTTGTCTCCATTTAGTTTCGATTCTATTATTTATGTGTTCTAGATCATCTTTAATGGAGAGGATCAAGGCAGGATCAGTTGAAGGGTCTTTTTCGACATGGAGAAGTTGGTCTTCGAGGTCTGTCTGAGAATCAGATAAGGTCGAGGGGTTTTGAAGCATCCATTTTTATATGATTTTTTGATGTGTTTTGTGTTATTTAAAATGTGTAAACCTATGTTTGTTGATAGTGAGTTAGCAATAGTCCAGTTATCAAGACAAGATTTGGAAAAAAATTTTGATGTGAAGCCAGTTGTTTTCAAATCTAAAAGGACGTGAACCCCAAGAGTTTGAGGCAGTTTCAAGGATTATGGGAAAGTGGTCAGATATAGTGTGATGGGAGATGTAAATAGAAGAGAGTGGGTGCTTGTCTTCCCAAAGGTTAGAACAAATGAAATGATCGAGTCGGGCAAAGGACCGATTTCTAGACCATGTAAATAAGGCATTTGTGGGAACAAGATCAATGAGAGAATGGTTTGAAATCATCTGTTTGAATTTTTTGTCAGTAGCTGTCATGTGAGAGGGAGATGGATTTGTGTTGAACCGATCAGATATTTGGGTAATAAGGTTAAAATCACCACCAAGGACCAAGGGTGTCTGATGGTAATTTGAGAAGAGACAACGCAACTCCTCAAGGAAGGATGTTTTGTCATATCCTGGTTCCCCATAAATACCAGTGAAGGACCAAAGGTAGTCATCAGCAAGATTTTTAAATTCAATCGTGATCGAAAAATTTTGAATGGAGGAGTTTAGCAAATCAAGGATTTGATTATTATTGAAACGAAACGATTCATAAACCACGATATAAACTCAGCGGAAGCATTTGATTAACAGCTGAATATGAAAATTCACGAAAAATTAAAACTTTTCGAGACAAGATCTTGAAGACATGGAACTTCTTTCATAAAAGCAAGGTAACAGTTTACATCTCTGTTAAACCACTTCTCAAGTGATTACATACAATAAAATACAAAATCTCAGATTAACAAACTCCAAGGACCTGAGAGTACAGAGACGACATAAGACTATCTAACTACATGACTTAGCAGTCAGTATCTCCACCTGAGATTCACTGCTGCCCCTGGTGCTCTTGCTGCTGATACTGATCACCTGCAGACTGGTTCCTTCGTCCTCGGCGACAACCTAAAAAGTTGAAATCTACGGGGTGAGACAATTTTAAATAATTGTCCCAGCGAGAGTTATAACTCTCCGCCAGAAGCTTTATTATAGCAATCACAGATCAACATTAGAAATAAAGCTTTAAGGTAATCAACAGCAGATTGTTATCAAGTAGAACAACAACATTTAAGGAATATGAAGAACATGTATACTAAACAGTGTAACCATCAATCATTATATCTCGTAGTTCAACCTAAGCAGATATGCTACGCGGTTGATTATGTTTTACAAACATTATTATGCCCTGCGGAGATGAGGTATACCGCTCATACTCCAACCGATCACTATTAAGTCGCATTGGTATCATACATAGGTCATCAAAAGAGTCGGATTCTTATGACCTCATCTTCCTCAGTCAGTATGAGGATCAACATGCAGGACATCTAGTGTCTCTGCTACTATAGCTTACCAGGGAATTCTCGCTATTAGAGTCACAGTGGCATTCTGTACTCTCTTCTCCATCGAAAGATTTCTTGTTTATCTCTCATCGATGTGGTACAAAAGAATTCCTCGGGAGATTAGTGTTATATCACCCTGGCATAAACACATAGTGAAGGATTGATAGATTAAGATACATCTACATCAATTCCTACACTAGGATGTAAGGGTATTCACATCCATATTCCCCCACATACTCAAAAGTATGTGATCCAGGAGTTCCCTTAGGAAAACCTGTTTCACCATCATTTAACTCCTGACAATGATGGATCTATGATCAGGGCTCTACATGGTATGATTATACTTGATTAGTTAGGTACATTTCAGTATTCTTTTTATCATCATAGATGTTCTCAAACATTAATCATTAGAACAGCAGCTATGAAAATAGAATACTAAATGTATCAAGTCTAACTCTCATCAACTATCATTTCTCAATCATCTCATCACAAGTCATCTGACAAGCATGACCTTGATGATACTCATGGCTTTCACAGCCTACCATTCTCATAAGATGTCACTTACTAGGCATCAACATATGTCATTATTCATAAAGCTAATAACATGCTTTCAATGAATATGAAATCATAATCCTTACCTGGATATGATCATCATCATGTATAAGAACCTGCATGGTTAATTCAACTGATAATAGTAAGCAATTCATATCAAAAGTTGTACCGGTTAGGTTCCCTGATTTTCACCAATTAGGGTTTACTATTCACATTACATGTCATCATCCTAGAATTAGGGTTTACTATTCACCTCATGGTGAATTGATCTCATAATATAACCATGTATGAGGAACGTCATCATTAAAGCCCTCAGATAAGATTAAGATTCACCAATTATCATATTTAGGGTTTCCATGATCTCACATAAGTGGATCATACCTAATCTTGCATATTCGGGTACATTGAAGGTATTTTACTTGAGTTTTGAACATAAACGGTATTTTCTCTCTCCTCTCGCTAGTAGATGGTGATTACACCAATCTAGATAGGTTGGGTCAAGTCATCCTTGATTAACATAAACCAAATCATCACTATCAAGTGATTAGGGTTTGATTAGAACAAGGTATCATTCAAATTAACCCCTCAAGGGCATTTTGGTCATTTACCCATTGATCATCATCATGGGTCAATTCATTAGTCACTTAGTCCCTTAATGTCTTAAGTTACCATTAGAGTTTAGATTAGATCATCATTGAACCATTTACACCTTCAAGTGATTAAGTATACATAAACTTGAAAGTCTCCAATTGGTTTAGGGTTTAACCTTCAACCTTCAACCCATTTAGGTTTTAAACGACCTTGAACTCATTTAATCTCAAATGACTTTGAACCCATTTGAGCCTTAAACGAGTGTGGACCCACTTGACCTTAAACGGGTGTGAACCCATTTGACCTTAAACGAGTGTGAACCTGTTTGGCCTTAAACGAGTGTGAACCCGTTTGGCCTTAAACGAGTGTGAACCCGTTTGGCCTTAAACGAGTGTCAACCTGTTTGAGCCTAAACGAGTGTCAACCTGTTTGAGCCTAAACGAGTGTCAACCTGTTTGCCCAAAGTTTGACCAAAAACCAAGTCGGTTGGATAAGGGTTGAACCCTAAATAGATCTAAAATCAGCAATTTTATCAATTCATCAACCTATTGAAATTGGACCCTCAAACCATCAAATTTCCTTAACCCTAGACCTCAAAACGATCTTGGGGTGTCACTAAACGAGTGTGAGACCATTTGGATGAACCCCCAAATGGTTTTGAACCCGTTTGGGTCCTTCAACCCAAAACTCAACAAGATCAATACTTGAAATCAGCAATTTCAACCGGATTAGGGTTAGGGTGTTGAAGTGCCTTCAAATCTCAATTGGTTAGGAATTAGTTTATAATTCTTTGTAGAAATGAAATTCAATATATTATCAACAGACCCTCAAATGGTCATCCCTTGTTCAACCCTATCAAACGGTCTTGAGACCGTTTGGATCCAAACGATCTTGCAAGATCGTTTGAGATCAAACGGGTTGAACCCGTTTGACCTTAAACGGTTTGCAACCGTTTGGACCAAAAGGGTCCAAGGTCGTTTGATAAAGTTACCTAGGAATCCACGCCCATAATCCTCAACCTCTTTTCAGGTCGGTTACACCACCGTTTTGCTTGCAAAAGTGCAAGGAAGAAGGGAGGTAGAAGAAGAACTAAGCACTAAAAGTAAGAACAAAGATATGCATAATAAAGCTAGGAGTTTAGAGTTATAAAACCCACCTTAAATGTGGTTCCTAGAGCTCCAAGCTTCCAAGTTTCAAGCCTTTAATGGCGTCTTGAGCTCCATAGGTCATCCAAGGTTGTTTCTTCAAGGAAAAGATGGGAATGGTCGGCTAAGACAAAGAATCTAAGTGAGTTAACCATAGAACCAACCTTTTAAGAAGAATTCATCCATGAATTCGAGCTTGAAGATGGTTCCTACTCACCTTAGCACTAGTTGGTCATCTCCCTGAGGTCCAGAGCTCTGCCTTGGCCATTTTGAGAAAGATGAGAAATGAAGAGGATAAAGGATACGTTCACTTGGTTTGCAAGGGTGAAGGCTTATATACTTCAGGCTATTTTCCACCATAAGGACCTCTAAATCATGGAATTCTCATCTAAGTCCCTCCTTGTTTCTAAGGCACGCCCAATCTATGAAACTTATGTAAAGCTCATCAAAACTCTAGATTTAAGGGTAAAGAAAACCAACTTTCAACTAGAGTTCATATATGACAAGTCTCCATCCTCATACTTAGTGAATTTTATGCACAAAGATCATTTTTCTTATGTGATCACTCATTCATGTGTCCCTTTCATCATTTTTACTCTAAATGATGTAAAGAGTCATAAAAGATGTTCTAGATGGTGTATTTTATAAGTTGCACCCCACATTTGGGTAAATTGCACTTTAATCCAAATTAGGGTTTTTAAGCATAAAGATCATTCCACAAGCTGCATCTTGATGCCCAAGCTTGGGAAATCCATCTTACCTCATCATATCCACTCATATGATATCTCATCATCAGAGGAACATCTTAACTTATGAAATTTGCAAGTTAAACCCCTTAACTAAATAATTTGCACATAGGTCCATGTATTACCACACAATACTACAATCATTGTTTAAAAGGGACAGAAATGAAAATGTATGTTCCTTAGGAACTTAATTACATGCCAAAAGATAATCACAAGAGTTTAATTACATATTTAGGCAAAACACCTAGGGTTAGTTTATAACCCAGGTCAGGGATGTTACAAATTATCCACCCCTTACAAGGATTTCGTCCCCGAAATCGATAAAACGTATTAAGAGAAAAGAGTAGGGTATTTCCTTCTCATCTCATCCTCTAGTTCCCAAGTGGCTTCTTCAACACCACGGTGGTTCCAGAGGACTTTCACAAGGCTTGTATCTTTCTTCTTTAGCTTTTTAATTCTGTTATCAAGGATTGACACTGGTCCTTCCTCATAAGTTATATCTTCATTCAATTCTATTTCCATAGGTTGTAGAACTGACTCGGTATCAGTATGACATATCCTTAACATAGAAATGTGAAACACAGGGTCTAACCTCTACAACTCAGGTGGTAACTCTAGTCTATAGGCTACCTTTCCAACCTGTTAAATGATTGGATAAGGCCCCATAAATCTAGGAGCTAACTTTCCTTTCCTTCCAAAGCGAAGGACTCCTCTCTAAGGCGAGACCTTGAGATACACTCTGTCTCCAACCTAGAATTCTAACGGTCTACAATGCTTATCAGCATAAGATTCCTGCCTATCCTGTGCAGTCTTAATCTGTTGTTGTATCACTTTAATCTTCTCTGTGGTCTGCTGCACAAGATCAGGACCTAACAACTGATGCTCACCAGTCTCATACCAACACAAGGGTGATCTACAACATCTACCATACAAAGCTTCATATGGTGCCATATCAATACTTTGCTGATAGCTATTGTTATAGGCAAACTCTATTAGTCTTAGGTGTAGATCCCAACTCCCAGTAAATTGGAGAACACATGCTCTCAATAGGTCTTCCAAGGTCTGTATAGTCCTTTCTGACTGTCCATCAGTTTGTGGATGAAAGGTTGTACTAAACCTTAACTGGGTGCCTAAAGATCTGTGCAACTGTTCCCAAAAACGACTTGTGAAATGGGGACCTCTGTCAGAAACTATAGTGAGAGGAACTCCGTGCAAACTGGCCAACAACAAAGTCCATGGTCACATGGTCCCACTTCCACTGTGGTATGGGTAAAGGTTGCATTGTCCCTACAGGCTTCTGGTGTTCAGCTTTAACTTGCTGACACACAGGACACCTCATCACAAATTCTGCAACATCCTTCTTCATCCCGGGACACCAATACATATCTTTCAAGTTTCGATACATCTTGGTGCTTCCTGGATGCATAGCATACATCGAAGAATGAGCTTCTTCTAGGACTAACTTTCTCAAGTTATCCTTATCTGGCACTATCATCCTCCCATGATAGCATACTACTTGATCATCTGAGTCATGGAAACCATCTCGCTTCTCATCACCATACTCCAATCTAATCTATTAAACTGTAGTACCAACCTGTTGTGCCTCTTTGATCTGCTCTCTAAGGGTAGGTTTGATATGCATCTCAGCCAACAACCCGGCTAACAATGACACCTTCAACTGTACATTGTCTTGCCTTAGAGAGATAAGCATATCTCTCTTAGAGCATACTAAAGAGTTTAGTTGTGCTCTATCCATGGTTGATGTTGCTGATTTCCTACTCAAGGCATCTGCAACTACATTGGCCTTTCCCGGATGGTAATCAATTGTACAATCGTAGTCCTTGATTAACTCCATCCAGCGACGTTGTCTCATGTTAAGTTCATGCTGAGAAAAGATATACTTTAGGGTCTTGTGATCTGTGAAAATCTGGGATGTCTCTCCGTAGAGATAATGTCTCCAGATCTTCAAGGCATGAACCACCGCAGCTAACTCCAAATCGTGTGTCGGATAATTCTCTTCGTGTTTCTTAAGCTGTCGGGAAACAAAATAAATCACTTGTTTATCCTGCATCAACACGCATCCGAGTCCATTCTTGGAGGCATCACAGAAAACTATGTATCCTTTGCCTTGCTCAGGTAGCACAAGTACAGGTGCACTTGTCAACCTCTCTTTTAGTAATTGAAAAGATTGCTGGCACTTATCGCTCCAGTCAAAAGGAACTTCCTTCCGGGTCAACTTAGTCAAGGGTAAGGCTATGGAAATAAAGTTCTTAATGAACCTTCGATAATAGCCGGCCAACCCCAAGAAACTACGAATCTCCGTCGGTGTCTTCGGTTGTTCCCATTGTAGAACAGATTCTACCTTTTTAGGGTCAACACGAATACCCAAAGCAGATATCACATGTCCAAGAAAAGATACTTCTGGTAGCCAAAACTCACACTTGCTAAACTTAGCATATAGTTTATGTTCCCTTAGCAAAGTTAGAGCCTGACGAAGATGTTGTTCATGTTGTTGAGCATCTTTACTATAGATCAGAATGTCATCTATGAAGACAACAACACACTGATTAAGGAAAGGTCAGAAGATTCTATTCATGAGTTCCATAAATGCAGCTGGTGCATTAGTTAGTCCAAACGACATAATTGTGAACTCATAGTGACCATACCTTGTTCTGAAAGCAGACTTGGGTATGTCACTGTCCTTAATACGAAGTTGATGATATCTAGACCTCAAATCTATCTTTGAGAAGACGGTTGCACCACGCAACTGGTCAAAGAGATTATCAATCCTCGGCAGAGGGTACTTATTCTTTATTGTTACTTTATTTAATTGTTTGTAATCAATGCACAACCGCATTGACCCGTCTTTCTTTTTAACAAACAAAACTGGAGCACCCCAGGGTGAAGTGCTCGGTCAGATGAAACCCTTCTCAAGCAACTCTTGAAGCTGCTCCTTGAGTTCTGCCATCTCAGCAGGCGCCATCCTATATGGTGTCCGGGCTATAGGTTGGGTATTTGGGATCAAATTGATTTCAAAATCAATTTCCCGAGGCGGTGGCACACCTGGAAGTTCTTCAGGAAACACGTCTTCAAATTCCCTGACTATAGGAACTTCAACAGGGTTAGGACTCTCCATGGTAGTATCTACCACATGGGCCAAGAATGCATAACATCCTTGCCTCATCAACTTATCAGCAACCATAGCTGACACAAGACAGGTGGGTAGAATATTTCTCTCTCCTTGAAAGATCCATGTGTTGCTTTCATCAGCAAACACAGCCTGCTTGGATTCACAATCCAAGACAACCCTATACCTTTCCAAGGTATCCATCCCAAGGATTATATCAAATCCTTGCATCTCAAGTGGTATAAGATCCACTTGAATGTGATGATCAGAAAAGAAGAGGATGTAGGGAGAGAATACCTCTTGCAACACAGCAGACCCTCTCAATAGAGTCTCTAGCAACAAGCTATCTGCCCTATGACTGACCGTCATATTGCAGTTACGAATCACTCTTCGAGTGATAAAGGAGTGTGTAGCACCCGGGTCAATCAAAACAGATACAACATAGGATTTAGACATATCAGAATATAAAAGTTCCATCTGACCTGCCACAACCCGTGGATTGACCACTACTTCTGGTGGGTTCATAGCATAGAACCTCGATGTCGCCTGAGGTTGAGTTGGTGCTGACGATCCAGCCTGAGACGCTTGCCCACGTCCTCTAGCTGCTCCTTGAGACTGCCTTCTCTGTGATCCCTATTGATTCTGCCTCTGAGGCTGTGTCATACTGACAGGCCTAGACCTACAGTCCTTCATCAAGTGTCCCACCTTCCCACTGTTGTAGCAGCTTCTTTCCAGTTGTTGTGGTCTGGGTGGTCCTGTGACTGACATTGATGCTGAACTGCGAGTCTCTTGTAGTGGTAGGCTTCGTCCCCTGTCTCTACTTGGTGTCCATTGTGTCTGAGCACTAGATCTGGGTGGTGGAGGTGTAGGTGCATAGAATCTAGGCTTCTTAAAGTCTCTAGATGAAGAACCCTGGAACTGCGGATATCTCTTATGGGTTTGTCTCTTCTCGACTACGGATTTCTCTATCCTTCGGACTGACTCAATGAAGGTAGCAAACCTCTCCCAGTTCTCTAGGGCAGACACAGGAGTAGTCAAATCAGCGTTTAAACCCTTCTCAAACCTTCTAATCCTCTCTTCTTCTGTGGCAGCCATGTGCAGACAGAATCGTAGCAACTCCATGAACTTAGCTTCGTACTCGCTAATGTTCGTCATGCCTTGTCTTAATCTCTCAAACTGAGAGATCTTCTCGTCCAGGAATGTCTTTGGAAAGTATCTGTTGACAAATCCCCGACGAAAATCTTCCCACGAGACCTCCACTCCAGGCCTCTTCTGCTCTTCCATGGTCCACCAGTGACCAGCACTACCTTTGAGAAGATAGATAGCATGTCTAACCTTCTCACCTTCGGGGATGTTCAAGATTCTGAAAGCTTTCTCTAACTCGGTTAACCACATATCGGCATCTGCAGGATCAGCTGTTCCAAAGTACTCGGTTGCTCCGACACGACGAAGTCGCTTGAATGTCTTACCGATACCTTGACCCTCAGACTGGACAGGTGCCCTAGGTGTAGGCATGGGCATCTTGTCGGTGATGTATGTCATGGTAGTCATAAACTTCCCGAACATAGTTTGAACAGATGGGTTTCCCATGTCAGCTGGGTCAAACTGAGGTGGCTCCATAGGTGGCTCAGGTACAGGTTGCTCTATTTCTAGGTTCCTTGCACCTTATCGAGGTGCAGCAACACTATTTTCTGCCTCGTACTCCTCCTGTGGTCCAGACATCCTTAATTATCTTCTTCTCCTGAGGAGCAGAAGACTCTATTAGATAAGAAAGAAGTACTAAGGATAGACTCGACATTCTAAGTCCTATGTCTCTGTAGACTCAGCGAACCTAGAGCTCTGATACCACTCTGAAACGACACAATTCATAAACCACGATATAAACTCAGCGGAAGCATTCGATTAACAGCGGAATACGAAAATTCACGAAAAATTAAAACTTTTTGAGACAAGATCTTGAAGACATGAAACTTCTTTCATAAAAGCAAGGTAACAGTTTACATCTCTGTTAAACCACTTCTCAAGTGATTACATACAATAAAATACAAAATCTCATATTAACAAACTCCAAGGACCTGAGAGTACAGAGACGACATAAGACTATCTAACTACATGACTTAGCAGTCAGTATCTCCACCTGAGATTCACTGCTGCCCCTGGTGCTCTTGCTGCTGATACTGATCACCTGCAGACTGGTTCCTTCGTCCTCGGCGACAACCTAAAAAGTTGAAATCTACGGGGTGAGACAATTTTAAATAATTGTCCCAGCAAGAGTTATAACTCTCCTCCAGAAGCTTTATTATGGCAATCATAGATCAACATAAGCAATAAAGCTTTAAGGTAATCAACAGCAGATTGTTATCAAGTAGAACAACAACATTTTAGGAATATGAAGAACATGTATACTAAACAGTGTAACCATCAATCATTGTATCTCGTAGTTCAACCTAAGCAGATATGCTACACGGTTAATTATGTTTTACAAACATTATTATGCCCTGCGGAGATGAGGTATACCGCTCATACTCCAACCGATCACTATTAAGTCGCATCGGTATCATACATAGGTCATCAAAAGAGCCGGATTCTTATGACCTCATCTTCCTCAGTCAGTATGAGGATCAACATGAAGGACATCTAGTGTCTCTGCTACTATAGCTTACCAGGGTATTCTGGTACTTCGCTATTAGAGTCACAGTGGCATTCTGTACTCTCTTTGCCATCGAAAGATTTCTTGTTTATCTCTCATCGATGTGGTACAAAAGAATTCCTCGGGAGATTAGTGTTATATCACCCCAGCATAAACACATAGTGAAGGATTGATAGATTAAGATACATCTACATCAATTCCTACATTAGGATGTAAGGGTATTCACATCCATATTTCCCCACATACTCAAAAGTATGTGATCCAGGAGTTCCCTTAGGAAAACCTGTTTCACCATCATTTAACTCCTGACAATGATGGATCTATGATCAGGGCTCTACATGGTATGATTATACTTGATTAGTTAGGTACATTTCAGTATTCTTTTTATCATCATACATGTTCTCAAACATTAATCATTAGAACAGCAACTATGAAAGTATAATACTAAATGTATCAAGTCTAACTCTCATCAATTATCATTTCTCAATCATCTCATCACAAGTCTTCTGACAAGCATGACCTTGATGATACTCATGGCTCTCACAGCCTATCATTCTCATAAGATGCCACTTACTAGGCATCAACATATGTCATTATTCATAAAGCTAATAACATGCTTTCAATGAATATGAAATCATAATCCTTACCTGGATATGATCATCATGATGTATAAGAACCTACATGGTTAATTCAACTGATAATAGTAAGCAATTCATATCAAAAGTTGTACCGGTTAGGTTCCCTGATTTTCACCAATTAGGGTTTACTATTCACATTACATGTCATCATCCTAGAATTAGGGTTTACTATTCACCTCATGGTGAATTGATCTCATAATATCACCATGTATGAGGAGCGTCATCATTAAAGCCCTCAGATAAGATTAAGATTCACCAATTATCATATTTAGGGTTTCCATGATCTCACATAAGTGGATCATACTTAATCTTGCATATTCGGGTACATTGAAGGTATTTTACTTGAGTTTTGAACATAAATGGTATTTTCTCTCTCCTTTCACTAGTAGATGGTGATTACACCACTCTAGATAGGTTGGGTCAAGTCATCCTTGATTAACATTAACCAAATCATCACTATCAAGTGATTAGGGTTTGATTAGAACAAGGTATCATTCAAATTAACCCCTCAAGGGCATTTTGGTAATTTAACCATTGATCATCATCATGGGTCAATTCATTAGTCACTTAGTCCATTAATGTCTTAAGTTACCATTAGAGTTTAGATTAGATCATCATTGAACCATTTACACCTTCAAGTGATTAAGTATACATAAACTTGAAAGTCTCCAATTGGTTTAGGGTTTAACCTTCAACCTTCAACCCATTTAGGTTTTAAACGACCTTGAACTCATTTAATCTCAAACGACTTTGAACCCATTTGAGCCTTAAAAGAGTGTGGACCCACTTGACCTTAAACGGGTGTGAACCCATTTGACCTTGAACGAGTGTGAACTTGTTTGGCCTTAAACGAGTGTGAACCCGTTTGGCCTTAAACGAGTGTGAACCCGTTTGGCCTTAAATGAGTGTCAACCTGTTTGAGCCTAAACGAGTGTCAACCTGTTTGATCTTAAACGAGTGTCAACCTGTTTGCCCAAAGTTTGACCAAAAACCAAGTCGGTTGGATAAGGGTTGAACCCTAAATAGATCTAAAATCAGCAATTTTATCAATTCATCAACCTATTGAAATTGGACCCTCAAACCATCAAATTTCCTTAACCCTAGACCTCCAAATGATCTTGGGGTGTCACTAAACGAGTGTGAGACCGTTTGGATGAACCCCCAAATGGTTTTGAACCCGTTTGGGTCCTTCAACCCAAAACTCAACAAGATCAACACTTGAAATCAGCAATTTCAACCCGATTAGGGTTAGGGTGTTGAAGTGCCTTCAACTCTCAATTGGTTAGGAATTAGTTTATAATTCTTTGTAGAAATGAAACTCAATATATTATCAACAGACCCTCAAACGGTCGTCCCTTGGTCAACCCTATCAAACGGTCTTGAGACCGTTTTGATCCAAACGATCTTGCAAGATCGTTTGAGATCAAACAGGTTGAACCCGTTTGACCTTAAACGGTTTGCAACCGTTTGGACCAAAAGGGTCCAAGGTCGTTTGAATAAGTTACCTAGGAATCCATGCCCATCATCCTCAACCTCTGTTCAGGTCAGTTACACCACCGTTTTGCTTGCAAAAGTGCAAGGAAGAAGGGAGGTAGAAGAAGAACTAAGCACTAAAAGTAAGAACAAAGATATGCATAATAAAGCTAGGAGTTTAGAGTTATAAAACCCACCTTAAACGTGGTTCCTAGAGCTCCAAGCTTCCAAGCTTCAAGCCTTTAATGGCGTCTTGAGCTCCACAGGTCATCCAAGGTTGTTTCTTCAAGGAAAAGATGGGAATGGTCGGCTAAGACAAAGAATCTAAGTGAGTTAACCATAGAACCAACCTTTTAAGAAGAATTCCTCCATGAATTCGAGCTTGAAGATGGTTCCTACTCACCTTAGCACTAGTTGGTCATCTCCCTGAGGTCCAGAGCTCTGCCTTGGACGTTTTGAGAAAGATGAGAAATGAAGAGGATAAAGGATACGTTCACTTGGTTTGCAAGGGTGAAGGCTTATATACTTCAGGCTATTTTCCACCA
Organism: Alisma plantago-aquatica; assembly: GCA_963693085.1. Lineage (NCBI taxonomy): Eukaryota > Viridiplantae > Streptophyta > Magnoliopsida > Alismatales > Alismataceae > Alisma > Alisma plantago-aquatica. The sequence continues at coordinate 1,177,381,674 of OY856411.1, read as the reverse complement.
TAAGGACCTCTAAATCATGGAATTCTCATCTAAGTCCCTCCTTGTTTCTAAGGCACGCCCAAGCTATGAAACTTATGTAAAGCTCATCAAAACTCTATATTTAAGGGTAAATAAAACCAACTTTCAACTAGAGTTCATATATGACAAGTCTCCATCCTCATGCTTAGTGAATTTTATGCACAAAGATCATTTTTCTTATCTGATCACTCATTCATGTGTCCCTTTCATCATTTTTACTATAAATGATGTAAAGAGTCATAAAAGATGTTCTAGATGGTGTATTTTATAAGTTGCACCCCACATTTGGGTAAATTGCACTTTAATCCAAATTAGGGTTTTTAAGCATAAAGATCATTCCACAAGCTGCATCTTGATGCCCAAGCTTGGGAAATCCATCTTACCTCATCATATCCACTCATATGATATCTCATCATCATAGGAACATCTTAACTTGTGAAATTTGCAAGTTAAACCCCTTAACTAGATAATTTGCACATAGGTCCCTGTATTACCACACAATACTACAATCATTGTTTAAAAGGGACAGAAATGAAAATGTATGTTCCTTAGGAACTTAATTACATGCCAAAAGTTAATCACAAGAGTTTAATTACATATTTAGGCAAAACACCTAGGGTTAGTTTATAACCCAGGTCAAGGATGTTACAATTATATCCCACAAGGATACCACCTTTGAAACCCTTGGGTGGAAGTTGAATCCAGTTTGTGATTCGATTTCCACCAATGGTTTTGAGGGCGAAGGGGGAGAGAAAGGGTTTTGTTTCTTGGATGGAGATTAAATCTATTTTGTTTTTATAAATATGAGATCGTAATTTTTTTCTTCTGTGTAGGTTAGCTGCTCCACAGATATTCCAAGAAGAGATTTTCACGAGTAAGGAATATGAAAAACGAGAAAAAAAAATAGGTAGAATAGAAAACAGTTAGCAGCTTTTCTTAGACCAACCCATGAATGATTCAATGTTATTTAACATAAATTGTGCGTCATCATTTTTATAAAAGCAAAAGTCTGTCTTGTTTGCAAGTGATGTAAAACTTTTAGTGATGGACCATGAAGCAACATCATCTATAGTGACAGACTTATTTTTTATTTTATGTGATAGAGATGAAGATAGAGTTGATGCAGGAGAATCATAACTGGTTGAGCAGGGTGGGGTGTTACCTCTCTTTGGCCTGTTAATGATGCTGGTTCCTTTGATGTTGGCTTGTTCTGGTTGCAGGATCTTTAGCAAGTAGCTTGAGTTTATCTTTTGCATAGGGCTCTCCTGCTCCGAACTCTGCAGTGAGGTATCCTTGTTTTGTAAAGATGAGTCTTGAAAATCAGTATTTTGATTATCCTTGTTTGGGGAATGCCAACTTTCCTTCAAAGATGAAGTAGAAAGGCATGCGTTTTTGCTAGGTTTGATATTGGAGGCGGGAAGGGAGGGGTCAGGAGATCTGTTTCTTTTTTTGCTTTGAAGAGGATATGAACTTTCAGAAAAATGTGTGGGTTTCCTAATCCAGACTTGGTTTCTGGCAGGTGGAACTCTGGCATGAGGGATGGGGTTTTTCCCTTTGTTTGGGCTAAACCATAAAGGAGGGTGTGATGAAAGCTCGGAGAAAGCAGTGATGTTAATAGTGGGGTGTTCAGCAGCAAGCTTCATATGGTAGATAGATTCTCCTATCCTGATGTTTAAAGAAGGTGGAAGTGAGATGGCAGCTTTGGCGGAGAAAAGGCAATAGGCTTTGATGAATTGGGTGGGATGGAGCATTTCAGGACTAATGTATTGAAGCGTAGCTCTAATAGAATGAGCAATGCCTCTGAATATTTCAAGCTCCCACATATGTGGAGGAAGGTTTGAGATGGCTACCCAGTCTAAACCACCAGCAGGAGCAGGGAAAGAGCCTGTATCAGCAGACCATTTGGAGAGACGCGCCATGAAAAAGCTGGATCCACATGGTATGGTAAGCATCTGGTTGAAGGTATGGTCTATATTCGTCCCTTCCGGAATGGTGTAAATGAGTTGGGTGGGTGAGAAAACTTTTGGTTTGAGGATGGTTTGGCCAGGGAGAAGAAGGGCTAAAGCTCTAGTAATATCGAGAACATTAATAGGAATATTGTCCAGGTTATTTTCAATTGTAACAAGAATACTTCTGAGGGAAAAAACCTTGAGTAATCGCATAGAGTTTGCGGGGAGATCCATGGCGATCACATATTCAAGGTAGTCAGGTGTCTTCATGGTTGGAAAGGAGGGAGGAGGGTTGACACTATGAGCTTTTACAGAAGGGGTTTTTGATGGAGGGATAAATAGTTGTGTGTGATGTATGGAAGGGATTTTAGGCGAGGGGTAGGGTTTTGAAATAGGAGGTGTCCGAGAGTTTGAGTTTATGAGACAAGGGTTTGTTTTTTTCGCATGTTCAGGCGGGAGATTTGCTAGACATGCAAAGGGATTTTTTGAATGGTAATGATTGAGGGGAGGTACAGTGTTTGGCCAGTAGTCGGTGGAAGATTGTTTTGGGACCACTGAACTATTTTGGAAAGGGGGGTTTCGCATCGAACGAGAGTGCATGTTAGATCGGTGGAGAGATGGTTGTTGTAAAAACCTGTTGGGGAGAGGTCGGGCCAAACATAACCTTTTTATGTGCCCAAGGCTTCCACAGTTGAAGCAAGTGCGTCGTGAGAAATACCTGGAAGAAAAGTGGTTGTTACCGTGGCAGAGGGAGCAGAAAAGGGCACGAAAAGGTTTTTGGGGGGGATCGTTTTCCAGATTTGGGCGGTGGGTTTATGTTCTGGAGTGTCTTTTATAAGAATGGAAGATTTAGCTTGTCCCAGACCAGGAAAGGCGAGATTTAAAAGATTTATGTCCTTAGGGATGATATCCCTAGGTAAAGAGGACTTTGGACGAAGGGTTTTGTATAAGGACGATAGTTTTGGTCTATAATCATTTTCTTTAATAGATGGAGAGGGAAAAAGTTTATACCTTTCAGAGATGGAGCTCTTTTGTTGAACCATGGGAGATGTGATATCGACTTCTTCATCATCTGATCCAGAGGAGATGGAGATGGGCCAAGATTTCGCACCCATTGGGGGTTGGTGTTCTGCCCTGACGAAGAGTTGGTCCGCAGAGTCTGTGGATGAATGACAGTCTTGATCGTGTCTTTTGTAGAGATAGGCGAGAGATGGTTGAGTTTCATGTTTGAAATCGTGAACCCATGCACGAAAGGTACGATCTTCATAAGGTTGAAGGAACAACGACCACTCCGGTTGCAGATTCAGTTCCATGCGCATCTCATTCCAACCTTCCGAGATGAGGATGAATGGAGTTTTTTACCCCAGGTTGTTTCTGATGGGGTAGACCATGAAAGTGAAACCTGGAATGAGTGGTGGCCTATGTTTATCATACAGATGCCTGGGGAGATGTCATATTTGTGGTAAATCCAAGCTCTAGGAAGCGGGATAGTTGTTGAGAAGGTTGGACCGGAGAGATGGATTTCCAGGAAGGGGAAGCACGAGTTCATGTTGAGAGAGGAAGATGGGGTTTTCGAGATGTTGCTGGACTTTGGGGTTTTGCGTTTCTGGAGGGCACGGTGGAATGATTTGATCTTGCCCGATTTTTGCATGCATTGTGCTTTAATGCATGTGGCAAGGATGAGGGCGCCCTCAGTTCTCATATTGATTACCAAAGTTTGGTGGAGCTTTTATTGCGGATCTCTAGAACCAGAGTTGGGCTGATGTGATCCTTGAAACCCACTAAATCTGGGGAAAGAGAATGTGTCCGACGGAGAGAATGAAGTTGGGTAATCAATGTGATGTTGCTTGCATGTTCCTAAGACGAAAAGGAGACACGAGGAATGGAGTAAAATGAGGCATAAACCAGCAAAAATTTAAAGTTTTATCCGATCAGGCAGAAGCAATGATGCTGAAAAATACTTTTGTTGCAACAAAAAAAAATTGTACCGAAAACTCTGGAGTCTACTGATGAGGTGAAACCCTTAGCCTACAAAGATCAGAAGGAGAGCAGGAGGAAAAATACCTGAGGAACTTTTCTACCGTAGAGGGAGGAGGTGGTTTTCAAAGAGTTGATGATGGGGCTTTTCAGTCGTTTCAACTAAGAAGAAGATAGGAGTGATGTCTCGAAGGAGCTGAGACCCAATCTAGTTGATGATGGGAAATCCTATCGTTATGGGGGAGAGGAGAAAGACGGGGGAAGATCACCTGAGGAGGAGCAATTGACCTGGGAGACGACGGACCGATTGGCGGTTTCTAGAGAGAAGTTGGAGCTTTCTCCAAAATGTGACACTTGTTGATGTTGATAATTTGTATCTTGAACTACATAATTCTGCTTTTTCTTTATTGATTTTGTTTTTGCAGATTTTTCCTTTGGGTTATCAACAAGAAACTCTCTTCTTGACTTATTGCGTGCCTCTTGAGGTCTACCAGCGCGTTTGTGTGTGACCAGATTGCAAATAAAAGGTGTCCGTGATCCAATGTTTGGGTCCATATCATCTATTTGAACTTGAAAAAAAAGTGCACGAGTGTGTTCACCGGTAAAAAAATGACATATAACGTCACCTTTGACAGCGTCAATTACACACAAAAAACCAATGCCAAAGAACAACGATGTCGATTATATAAGACAATTGTCACCATATGTGAAGTCTAGTCGGTTTAGAAAAGACACGGGTGTTGCTTTTACTTTAATGTAGGTTTCTTTTTAAAGAAATTGACATCTAAAATTACCCACGAAATACAATTTTTCAGAGAAAAAAAATTGCCTCTAAAATTTTCAATCCGACATCGGTTTTTGCTAAAACCGACGACAGATGTTTCGCGCCATGTCCCCGCAGAAAAATTTATCCCCTATTAGTCATCGGCTCTGTCAACTAACCGATGGCTAATCACCCTTTATGAGACAAACTTTTTAAGGGAATGGGTCTATAGCGTCGGTTGTCTATCAGAAACCGACGACTAGGTGTTTTCACGTCATGTCCCCAGAAAAATGTATCTACTTATTAGTCGTCGGCTCTGTCAACTAACTGACAACTAATCACCCTTCACTAGACAAACTTTTTTAAGGGGATGGGTCTATACTCTATAGCATCGGTTGTTTACTAGAAACTGACGACTATGTATTTTTGTGCTTTGTCCCCGCAAAAATATTTTCTCCCAAATTTGCCCTTCGTCGTCGGTTTTTATTGGACATCCGACAACTATGGCCCTAACATTAGATCAATTTTTTTTTATTTCGATATGTATATAGACGTCAGTTTTTTCATTGGTAACCGATACTATGGCAGACTATTTTTTTATTTAGGAGTTAGTCGTCAGTTTATATCTAGCAACCGATGACTAAAACTCGAACTGAGGGCAACTTTTTTTTTTAGATTAATAACCGACGACTATAATAGTTAGTCGTCAGTTTTTCAAAACAACCGAAGACTATGGGTTTAATAGCACCCACATGAAACAAAATTTTTCTCATTCTCTATTTCATCGCGATTTCTACCTAGGTCTCTGTCGATTTTGGTGATTCCGTTGTTGTTGCTCAATTCGCCGCTGCCATTGTCATTGCTGTTCCTCCACTCGCCGCTGTTCAACGCTCCACTGGTTGCCTTCGCTCTTCCTCCAGTCATCGCCGCTCTCTCTGTGCTCTCCTGAGGAGCTACTCGCCGCCAGGAGCTGCGGCTTGAGGACATCACAGGAGTTATTATTGCTAGTTGTCGAAGGAGTTGTTGGGAGGATGTGGTCTTAGGAGGATGCCGGACCTTGGGCCTGAGCTATCTGCCGCCACCTAGGTATCTAGAGCTTCTACTAGTGCTACCCTCATCAATGCCACCTAGTGAGCTTGGATCAGAGCTTCTACTAGTGAGATTAGGCGCGTACTTCCCCTACTTCTAGGTAAGAGAGCTCCCTTATGCCATCATGTCACCCATGGCCAACTAATAGGATGTGATTCATAATATACATTACTCCTTGTTGTTTTGTTTCATAGCTTAATTATTGGATGTATGTTCGTGAATATTTCCCTTAAACATGGTTAAGGTTACATATCCCCCAAACAGCCCAATATTGTAGCTACCTTGTTGAAAGTGAATCACTTTTTTATGGTTAGTTACTTATTGCTCTTGCATTGATTAGTGTTAATTAGGATTTCTATATCTCAGTTAATGTAATTTGCCTTCTTTCCTTAGTCTGTTAACCTTAATTTCTAGTTTAACTTAGGTCATCTCTCCCTCCCAAGGTCATGAATAATTTATGCCTTGATTTGAACATGCATGTACATTGGAGATGTTGACATCAATGTTATCGAATGTGGTACCTAGACTAGGGTATGGTTAAGATTACCAGATGTTGTTGTTGTAAATCACTCATGCATTGTTTGTAATCTTAGGACCTCTTTGAGGGACACTTTTGAAAGATCTAGTCAAGAATCTCAAATCAAGGTGCCTAATCTAGTTCTCTTAATTAATATTAATGTTTGCTTTCTCTCTTGATTAACTAATCCAAATGGAAGAATTAATTGAATTAAATAATGTTACATAAAACCTAGAATATGAACGATGAAACTAGGATTGTAGGTATAGGAATAACAACATACATGTATTTTATTGGCCTAGAAACTTGTCTGAGATTTCCTCATTAGGAGTAAATCTTAGATAGTCCCCAGTTTGGGACTATTCTTGAACACTTAATCCCACTTAGGATGTTAGTGTATAATGTATATTCGGTTTTTAAGATGTTTCTCCAACACTTTCCCGTTTGTTCTCTAAGTAGATATGTTGGTGGGCATTTGCCCATGTACATCGGTATACTTAGAGAACTGCGGGGAAATGTTGCTAAAATTTTCTTAAAAACTGAATACACATTATACACTTACTAGTGAGATTAGGTGTTCAAGAATGGGATAGGTGGTACATGCATTTATTACTAAACCCTAAACCCTAATCTTTTAATCCTAAACCCTATCATTTTAACCCTAAACCTTAATATTTAAATTCTTATCCCTAAATCTAAAACAATAAACCCTAATCTACATGTAAATCCTTAACTTAATATGTAAATCCTAAACCCTAGTATTGTTTTCTCTTTGATCATAGAATGGATAGATCATGGAAGTCCATTCCAAATCGATGCACCCAGAGTTTATTGGTGATCTTGATCAATGTATTAGATTTGTGGAGGAACATAGCAAACAAACTAGAGATAAGTTCTATTGTCCATGTAGGCATTGTGGTAACAACTTGAAAGTCAGCATTGGTGACAAAATCAAAAGTCATGTCATGTGCAACAAGATTGTACAAGGATATACTGAATGGTATTGGCATGAAGAGATTTCAAACCTAAAATCAGTAGATGTAAATAACAGTGCTTGTGTTGAAGAAGAAATTTCCGCCGATGATGTGAACGAACCAATTCTAATAGACGTCGTTAATGTGATGTTGGATAATTGTGGGGTAGAGCACATCGATCAACCTTCCTTGTTTAGGAACATTGTGCATGATATTGAGAGGTCGTTATACATAGGTTGTACTAAGTTTACAAAGCTAAGCGTTGTGTTGAGATTGTATAATCTGAAGGCTAACAATAGATGGAGTGATAAAAGCTTCATGTCATTGTTGTCTTTGTTGAAGGAAATTCTTCCTAGAGGAAACGAGCTTCCAAGATCAACATACGAGTTTAAGAAAATATTATTCCCAATGGGAATGAAGGCTAAGAAGATACATGCATGCCCGAATGATTGTGTATTATTTCAAAAGGACTATGTGGATTTGAAAGATTGTACAAAATATGGGGCATCAAGGTATAAAAGGACGACTTCAGGAAAGTCCAAAACTAGCTCTCCTGCCAAGGTGATGTGGTATCTACCTAATACCACGGTTTCAATGCTTATTTTCTAATATGATAGATGTGGATAATTTAAGATGGCATACAGAGGTCAAGAAAAATAATGGTGGGATCCTACGACATGCGTCTGATTCCTCACAGTGGAAGAAGATTGATTTATTATACCCAGAATTTGGTGAAGAAGTCAAGAATCTAAGACTTGATCTTTGTAGTGATGGGATGAATCCATATGGTACATTGAGTAGCCAACATAGTACTTGGTCTATTATGCTTGTTATATACAATCTTCCTCCTTGGTTGTGTATGAAAAATATGTATGTTATGTTGTCGTTGTTGATATCGGGCCCTAAACAACCTGAAAATGATATTGACATTTATCTTAAACCTCTGATTAATGACTTAAAGAAACTCTAGGGTGAAGGTGTGATGACCTATGATGCTTCACATAGAGAGACATTTTGTTTGCATGCTATGTTATTTTGCACTATTAATGACTTTCCAACATATGGGAATTTGTTTGGATATAGTGTAAAAGGATTCAAAGTGTGCCATGTATGTGAAGAGAACACTAATTCAATACGACTAAAACACAGTGCCAAGACTATCATCGAAAGTTTCTTCCAAAATTCCATCCATATTGAAGGTTGCACAAAGCATTCAATGGATGGAATGAGGAATGGAGTGCCCCTAAACCTATACCAGGGGAGGTTGTTCATGAAAGAGTAAAAGACTTTGTCAATGAATTTGGTAAGAGATCACAATGTACCATTCCCACACAACGTGAAAAACCTTTGTTTAAGAATAAGTCAATATTTTGAGATCTTCCTTATTAGAGTTAGAATCCTTGCCTTACCTTTAAGTGACATGTTTGCCCTAGAGTTGATCATATAGTTTCACATTAGAATAATGATGAAAAGATCCTTAAAATACTTACAAGTAAAATATGCATAAGTAACCATAGTAACTTGAGGTTTTTTAGTGTGGCCTTTAGGCAGCTACTAGGACATGAAGTTGAAAGCAAAGGTGTCTAGAAAGGATCAGGGTTCAGGGGTTGGCAAGATTTTCCTCTACACCACTAGCTTGGTTTACAAGGATTCCCGAATCCATATGATATCGGCCTGGCCTGAGCTGATATGAATTGTTCAAAATAGCATGATTTTAGGAAATAGTAGCCTTAGACATCTATATGATTTATCTTTAGGGACCCTAATATGTTGAACTAGTCTCCCAGGTGTAATGACTTGTTTGGGGATGGATACCCAATATAGTTCCCTTATGACCCATAGAACCACATGTTTGGATAGTTATCCCTAGAACCTAGACTTTGAAGTTTGGTGTTTAGTAAGCAATCAGAGTGCATAGTGAAGCGTGATGGATCTTGTATACAGTTTAGTTAGACTACCCTTTTACCTCTAAATTAGTTGGCATTGTAGGTTAAATCCTTTAAGGGGTGGTGAATAAGTTGTTTTCTTATATATGGATGTTTTGATTTCGAGGATGAAATTCCTTGGAGGAGTGGTGTGCTATAACATATTAGATCTCAGATCCTACCCTGGAAGTTGACATTTTGGACTTAGCCAAACAAGGTTGAAGGTTAGACCTAAATAGATGTTTAGTATAATCCCAATGAGATATGCATGTATAGATCACCTTAATGTAACCTAATATTCTAACATTAATCTTAGGTTTATAATGGATACATAAAATATGCCACAAAATTCATTTTAGTGGTAATATGAAGATAAGGAACTTAATTGGATGAATAATTCAGATAATGGGACGTTAATGGGCCATATGACATATCTCATAAAAATAAGTCTCAAAAGTGGAAACAAACTTCAAATTTGAAAGCTAAATATCAAATTAGCCTACATGTCAAATTTCATCTAATTTGGACAACCTTGAAATATTAGGATAAGTTTAGGAGAGAAAATGCGTAAAAGGCATAAGTATGAATAATGTGATTATATAACTTCAAAATATGAAAATAGTGGAAAATGCATATTCAACACATCAAATATAACTTGTGGATGAATTTTGGTCCAATTTGAATGTTGTTTGTGCAAATTATGCAGTTTTAGGTACATTCTGGACTTTTCTGGAATTTACCCAATTTGGAGGTTTTCTTTGCAAATTGTCACATTCATTATAATACTTATATATTCCCTTACCATTCTCAAGTTTTTAAACTATGGGGCACCTAGTTGAACCTTAGTTTGAAGGTGTTACTTTCCAAGGACATTATAGGGATTACCCTCTTTATAGATGAGCTTATCTTTAAAAGCTATCAACCAATGGGGTTATTTCTTTGATTAGAGGTAGGTTGGGATGGCCTATAAGTGTCCATAAACTTATATTTGATATCAAGAAGCCTCTATGATCTGTCCTCTTACATGGCCATGAAATCCCTAGGCTAAGGACACATGGAAAGCTCCGTTGACACCTCATGCTTGACTTCTTCCTTATCCATAAAGGTTTGCATGTCCATAGGCACCCTTAGCATTGGACACATGAAAAGTAACTTGACACCTCGTGCTTGACTTATTCCTTATCTATAAAGTCTTGAATGTCCATGTACACCCTTATACATGACACATGGAAAGTCTCATAGACACCTCATACTTGACCTCTTTCTTTATATAGCCATATCTACCCTTTAAAGACTCCCAATTCGAAAACTCTTGCTATCCTTTATTCCCTCTAGCTTATAGCATCATTCCTACTGTGTTTTTCCATGAAGGTGTTGTCCCAAGGTAAAAGAATGTGCCTACCTTGGTGAAGAAGGCTCCTAGGGTTCCAAATTTCTCTATTTAGGATTTCTTAAGCTCCTCCTTGGTGATTTTGATCAAAACTAATAAGTATCATCCTTTCCTTCCCTATTTTCATATTGTTAGTCTTCCTTCCACCTCCCTCCAGGTCGAAACTGTAAGGACCCTGACCTGCGTTTAGGGTTTACCCTGTTTGTTTTGCTTAACCTTGGTGGTTTGATGCTTGCTAATCGCATTTGAGAGGTGATTAGGGTCTTGTTGTGCTTTGTTGAGAGTTCGAAGGGCTACTTGCAAATAACCCAAGTTTAGGGTTTTGTGTGCAAGTTGGTCATCTTGTGAGATGTTTTCCCCTCTTTGCTTCCTCTAGGGTTGAGAGGAAGGCTTTGGCTTGTTGTTTGAAGCCCTTTGGGCCTTGAGATGTGTTGTTTGGGCTTGGTTGAGCCTTGTGTCGGCCATGGCTTGCCTTGTGTCGTCCAAGGTGAGTTTGTATCATCCAAGGGTGTGTGTGTGTTGTCCAAGATGGTCTTGTGTCGTCCAACACAGTGGTGTGTCGCCCAGCAGGAGTTCTTGCTTGTGTCGCTCATATGGCTTGACCTTGGTTGGTGACACTTGGTGCCTATCTTGGACAAGTGTCTTAGACCTTGCATGTGTTGCCTTGAACCCTAGGACAAGTGTCCCTTGGGTGGACGACACTTAGCATGGTTGTACCTTGGTTTCTCCTCCCCTTCCTTCTATATATACAGCTCTTTCCCTTGCCTTAGTCTCCTTTGCTCTTTTGGTCTCTCCTTCACCTTGAGTGCACGATATCCCTCCCCTTTCTGCTGTGTTGGCCGATACACCTCCCTTGGAGCTGTGGTGGACGATACCCTTAGAGCTGGAGTGCTTCTTCTTCTTCCTTGGAGCTTCAAGGCGGGTTGCATAATTTCTAACCCTAACTTCTTTACCTTTTGTTCTTGTCCTTGTTCTTAAGTTAGTAGCTTAGACTGGTACCTTGCTTGAGTTTCCTTTGGTGGCCGATATACCCTTAGAGTTTAGGGTTTCTAGTGATCTAGGGTTTGGGTTCCCTTGAGTTGGAGGTTGATGGTGACCATGTGTTGGGCGATATCCCTTTGTTGTTGGGTATGTTGGACGATATCCTCTTTGATGGACGACATGGCACCTTTGCCTTGGAGTTGGACGATAGGGTGCTCTCTATGTTGGACGATATGGAACCATGGGGTTGGATGATTTGATGGGTTCTTGAGGTTGGTCGATACCCTGCCCATGTGTTGGGCGATAGGGTGAGCCATGGTGTTGTTGGCCGATCTGTCTAGGTTGAACGTTATCCTTTTGATGGGAGATAGGCCTTAGCATCTTGTTAGTCCTTGTGGTGGACGACAGGGCCTTCTTTGTTGAGTTGATGGAGTTGCACAACATGCAAGAGATGGTGTAACGGCCGATAGGTGTGAGGGTGTATCGGGCGATACCCCTTGTGTGTGACGGGCGTCATGAGTGGGCTGTGACGCGCGATAGGATGTGGTTTGTGACGGGCGTCACGCCCTCCTTTCCTAGAAATGTGTTGGCCATTAGGCCTTGTGTTGTTGCACGATATGTGGGAGTGCTTCCCTCTCTCCTTTCCTTCTTTCTCTCCTTCTCTCTCCTAGCAGTTGTGAGGTTGTTAGATAGGTGCTAGCCTAGGATGTCGGGCAAGGTGGTAAGCGGTGATGGGCGTTGCCCGATGGGGTGTGTCGTGCAACACTCCCTGACGCGCGACACCCATGTCGCCCAGTTCCCTTGTGACGTGCGTTGTGAGCAAAGGTTGGGTGCAACGCAGCGTTGCTGCCTCCCCATGCCTAGCCGAGTCAACTAGCTTTAAGTAAGGGTTGTGAGACCTTAGGTGAGGGTAGGTAGTTCTTTGGTAACGGTCACAGGTGTGATGGAAGTAGTTGCTTATGCGCAACATGTGTTAATGGTGCTTTTGATAACAATGATACCAATGATAATGTGGTGGATAGCAAAGATGTTAATAGTTTTGATGATGGTAATCATGTAATGATGGTGATGCCATGTTAGTAGTAAAAGCAATAATAATATTAATGTGGGTAATAATGTGGCTAAGTAACAGTTACATTAATAGTTTGTTTAATGACATAGCGATAAAGATACTAGTAGATGATGATGTTGATAATAGTAATGATGGTAGCAAGAGTAGTAATGACATGCATAATGTAAGTCTTATTCTTAATTGTTAATGGCAATGATAAATGGTAGTTGCATTAATGGTTGCTTAATGATAAAGGTAATGATGATGATAGAGGATGGTAACAGTAATGATTTTGGTAATAATAGTGTATACTCAACATAATTGTTATATAAAGTGAATACCTTGATTGTTTGTATAATCCTGAGATAAGGGTAGGCATGATTATGGTATGATGTGCTTAACAAGCTTGATCATCAAATAGTGTAATATTGATAAATAAATTATCTTGAATGATAGCCATGTTAGCAAGCATATTCTTTATGATGAATCTATGGTTATTGTGTATCCTAACCATGCAGGTGATGTGTATCCATGAAAGGGGTATGCGACATATGTGATGAATAACATTACCTTGATATTTGTTCTATGAGATTATATATGTAATGTATTGGTCCCATGATGATGATGTGAGCCTTGAGAGGCAGTGACGGTACATGATGAAGGATTGATATCCTATGGTATGTGATGATCCTTGATATGGATCTGGATGGTTGGCAAGAGGCCAAGTGGTAACATGTGATGCTGGATCCTTGTGATGGATCAGGTTGATGAGGTTTCAATAATAATATAATGTTCTTTATTCTATGTTACATCTTGCATGTTATATAACTTGGTTGAATCATGCAATCCATCTAAAAGATACTAATTAATCACAGTGAAATCATATCATGTAGTTTGCCCTGGCCATAGATCCATCATCGTCAGGACTTGGTGATGGTGAAACGGGTTCTCCTACGGGTTAACCCGGAGTGCATATTGTTGAATATGTGAGGTTACTCCTAGCCTAAAGTAAGGAGGTAAGAGTGTAACTTCGGTTACAGACTCAGATACGTATATAGAGCATGGTGAACAGGCCCATGGCTCAGGATATGTGATGTGAAGAGCATGAATGCGTTCATGGCTCAGAGCACGGTGATCAGGCCCGTGGCTCAGTTGTACTAGCGCCGAGACCTGTACCAAGGCGGGCTAGAGTGAGGGTCGTCTATGGAGCTGACCAAGTGGCTTAGACCACTTCAGCATGTGACTACGGTCCTGCTTGTGTTGTACTCGTGTACTGACCATGAGGTGGGAGGTTGTGGAGTTCGGATCTTCCATTGACCTTGTATGGCACCAGTCTTGGGCTTCGCAGCCAGAGGTTGGATTTGAATGGTACGATTCAAATCCTCGGGGCATAATAACACGTAATACAGCCGTTTAGTACTTACTGCATAGGTTAAACACGAAACATTGGTTGAGGCCTTGTTTGTGTAGATAATTATGGTATATCTACAGGTACTTCTATATTCATCAGGTTTGTGGTAATATGCCTTGTCTGGATAATCAGGTTATGTGACATTGTATCTCATTCTGTTAAACATGTTCTGTTGAGAGATATTTTGTACAGCTGGTAAGCTTGTCGGTAAGAATAGCTTTGTTATATATATATATATAGACTACTCTGGTTATACTTGTTGATAATTATCTGTTGTTATAGTTATCTTGCTAAGGTTCTGTAGTTGCGGTGGGAAGTTATGTTTCCCACTGGGACAATTGTTCAATTGTCTCACTCCGCTGGTTTTCAAGTGGTCGAGGTAGACGTGGTCGTGGTCGTGGTGTTGCGGCCGAGCAGCTTGAAGAGCAGTAGAAGGCAAGCAATGGATATGCTGCTGTTTTGGATGTTTTGTAGTAGAGTCTAGAGTCATCCCTGTACTCTCAGGTCCTTGGCAGTGTTTTGACGATGTTTCACGATGAACGATCGAAGCTGTTTTGTATATCATGTTGTTGTCTGGATGCGGGCCTTTATGTATGTGAACAAGTGGAGAACTCATGTGATGGATGAGTAGCTATTTCGGTAAGCTGTAGACACGTATCAGATCTCGCGTATGTGTATATATGACATGTTTATGTGTAGGATGAGGACTGGAAAGTAATAAGTTTTACAGTTTATCAGTTTTCCGCAATCGGTTTTAATTAACCCATATTTTTGATAATCTGTGGTTATGGTGATTTCCGCACATTTTCGCGTAACACCTCATTATCTGTATGATAATGGGATGTTTTGCCACAGGAACCATGTCCTTCCATGGTGAAACCCCACCTAGAACCCATAAACACCTCATCTCCATGTTCTTTTGTTTTCACCTCTAAAGTGGAGAAGGTGCTTCTTGCTGGAGATAGGAGCTTTGTTGGAGAAACCAACCTCTCTTAGCTTGGGAACCTTACTTATTGGTATTGTCCACCTTCCCTAGAGGTTCTTTGGAGGCCTAGGCTTGACTTGGACTGTTTAGACTCTGAAGTTGAGGTATGTTGTATCCCCTATTCTTCTATGTTGAGCAATTCACCTATGCTTATTCATTCTCTTTGTCCTATGGACATTAGCCTATACACAATGTCTTTTCTTTTGAAAATAATAGTTCATGTGAACTACCTTATTTGATATTGATCATGTGATCATGGACATTCTTTTGAACTCTTATCTTATGCTTTGTTCATGATGGAACTCTAAAA
This sequence comes from Alisma plantago-aquatica, assembly GCA_963693085.1. Classification (NCBI taxonomy): domain Eukaryota; kingdom Viridiplantae; phylum Streptophyta; class Magnoliopsida; order Alismatales; family Alismataceae; genus Alisma; species Alisma plantago-aquatica. The sequence goes on along the minus strand of OY856411.1, from coordinate 1,177,366,334 downwards.
GATGACATGTGACGTCTTTTTCCCACTTATGAGGTGGATGTATATGTTGGTCTCTTATGTGGTGACAAGTTTATATATTCTGACTATACTTTCTACTTTCCTCTACATTTAACATGCAATGTGATTCAGTAGCACTAGAGTAGTGTAATTGCATTGGTTTTTATGGCAGATGTGTTATTTCCTACCGAGCAGATGTGATATTTCCTACTCTTTTGAGATGGAAAGGAACCTCATACCCAGGGTAATATGAGTGATTCTTGGCCCATGTTTTATATATTTGGGAGATTGGCAGTATTCCTTTCTCTATCAGGTTTCAAGTTTATGAGACTTGGTCACCTTTGTGTTTATATTGTTCTAGGGATATGTTTATCTCACATGCATGTTGGTTGATGATATGGGGTGTGTGCCCTAATTCTTTACATGTGCTTGTGTGGCGCAATCTTTATGTTTTATTAATGGAAAGTATTCTTTTGTTATCATATGATTTCAATTCCTTTTCTCTTGATACCCATTTGGGTGGTCCTTATCCTTTCTATGGGAAGCCTTTTTATATTTGTTGTCCTTTATTCTATATATAGCTCAATTTTTCTATTTAGTATCCACATACTAGCCTTTGCCAATGTCATCTATTTTCTCTTCTTGCTGGGGTATGCTTCCAACCCTATGTGAAGGACTTGGATGATAAGGCATGAATTTTGGACTAGCTTAAGGAGTTAAAGCTTGGAGACAAAGTTGTTATGGTTTAGATTTCCCTCTACTCAGATCCTTATGTTGTATCATACATGTAAACCCTTACGGGATATTATGATGTACTTTTGTAATAACCTTGTTATAAATTGAATATAGTCAACATTTTTATTCTACTACTTTACTTTGGTTGTTTTGAATACCATTTATTGAAATTTGAAAATGTTAAACCTATTCCAGCATACTTTTGAGTGTGTTTGGAATGGATGTTTTATTCTTCAATTTTTTTAGTAAGGGGGTGATCCCGCCTCCTTACATCCTTCTTGTTACACATTGTCTAGAAAGGAGAAGAAAGATTTTTGTGAGTGCTTGGTTAATGTTAAGGTACCACATGGTTACTCTTCCAACATCCGTAGATTGGTATCAATGAAATATCTGAAGCAGATAGGTCTTAAATCTCATGATTGTCACACTCTAATGCACCAAATATTTCTTGTGGCAATTTGATTTATGTTGCCGAAACATGTAAGGTTTGCAATCACCAGACTTTGTTTCTTCTTCAACAGTCTATACAACAAAGTTATTGATCCTGATAATCTTGATAAGTTTTAAAGAGAATTGGTTGTTACACTATGTCATATTGAGATGTATTTTCCTCCTTCATTATTTGATATCATGGTACATCTTGTTGCCCACTTGACTAGGGAAGTAAAAATATTGGGACCAATTTTTTTGCATTAGATGTATCCTTTTGAACGATACATGAGCGTTTTTAAAGGTGATGTTTGAAAACGTTATCGGCCTAAAGGGAGTGTTATTGAGGGTTATGTGGCGAGAGAGGTTATGGATTTTTGCAATGACTTTCTGAGTGGTAATGAAGCTCCTGTAAATGATAAGAATATTGAGGACATATCTGGCAAAGGGACTTTAGGAGCACAAATGAAAGTAATCATTCATGAGATGTGGGAACAATCTCACTTGTATATTTTACACAACATCGACGAAGTGAGTGTTTATATCACAGAACGTACCAATTTCATCAAGAAACAACATCCTCGAGCCAATTCAATGTAGCTTGCTAGAGAGCATAACAAGACATTTATTAAGTGGTTTGAAGATAAAATTTTACATCAACTATGTCAAACACCAAATAATATTTCTGAAAATATCAAATGCCTCACCTTTAAACCAAAAATAAATGTTATGTCTTATGAAGGGTTTGACATAAATGGGTTCTCATATTACACAAAGCATCAAGATGATAAGAGCGTAGTCCAAAATAGTGGGGTCACCCTTAAGTGTTTTCATTATTTTTTTCTAGTGCAAAAGATAAAAGTCCACGTGAAGCTAAAATGTCATATTATGGTGTCATTGAAGACGTATGGGAGTTTGACTACATTGATTTCAGATTTCTGCTCTTTAAGTGTAATTGTATTGATAACACCAAAGGAGTTATAGTGGATGAATTGGGTTTCACATTACTGAATTTTGAAAAGATTGGCAAGAAGGGTGAACCATTCATATTGGCATCACAGGCGAAACAAGTATTTTATATCGATGATCCTGCAAAATAAAAAATGGTCGGTTGTTCTTCATGGTAAAAGACAGTTCATTGAAGATCTTATAGATGAAGATGAGTACTATGGTAAGTATGATGACTCCGGTCCATTCTCATTTGGATTGCCAACACCAAATATTGAAGCTAATGATGACTTATATGTGCGTGGAGATTACACTGAAGGAATGTTAATTGATAAAAGATCTCAATATTAGAGGTATGTTTTTAATTTTTTAAATGTTTTATTTTTTTGAATGTTAGATTGATGTGAACTTTACAATGTTATATTAATTCCATTAAATGTTAAATGTTAAATGTTAAATGTTAAATATTAAATGTTAAATGTTTGGTTGTTTTTTATATGACACTTTTTCATATGGCTGACCACGAGTATGATGATCGTGATGATGATTACCATGAGGGTGGGGTGTTGCATTACAATGTAAGTTTTACAATATATCTAGCTATATGTCCATTTATAAGTTATATCCTATATGTACTTTTTTGGTCATTTTTTAGATTGAGGATGTACCCCCTGAAATTCTTGTGCCACTTGATGAGTAGCATTAAAATTTTGAAAAAAAAATCAGGAGCATCACTATGATGAACAAGTTACTACAACAAAGGGAAAATGGACAATATTGGTTGTGGATTTTGATCATGCAGGAAATCTAGTTAGAAACCCCAGCTCATTTGTTTCATATCTTGGGGTTCTTACTCGTAGCCATTGTAGTGTAAATGCATAATATTGGCATACATTTTCTAAAGGGAAGAAAGACTTAGTATGGAAAGAACTATGTGTGACATATTATCATTTGCAATTGTATTTTTAAAGTAATTAACAATTCTATTTTTAAAAATACTCTATTAAATATATGAAATTTTGCAGAGTATATTTGAACTGGATGAAATCGTACACCGTAAAAAGGCAAGGAAACACTGTGGGAGGGTCCTAAGGAACTATAAGACAACTCTCAACTGACAATGCATACGAGAGGCTGATAAGAGGAAGAAGTCAGACCTTGAGTAATGGAACTACCTGGATCCGACTGAGTGGGAGGTGTTTGTTTCCAAGAGAAATATCGATGAATTCAAGGTATTAAGTGTCACTCCTAGTTTAATTAGTATACATTCTTATGAATTCACCTATTTATGATTGACCTTGATTGTTACTAACCAATTCAATGGGCTTAGTAATAAGGTTATCAGTGATGCTCAAAGAGCAAAGTGTGCACTGAATGTGTATGACCACATGATGGGTCCAGGTGGCTATGCAACCCTTTACCAAAAACTACAAATGTCTTCCATTCAGTAGTCTACTTCTCCTACTGCTGAGACTACTGAATTCTCTACTACTCCCACACCTCTACATCGCCATGATGTACGGATAGCTGGGAGGAAAAACAAAAAAGGAGATATAACCAACCCCACAACTATTAAGGCGGATGCAAAAATGGTAAATTCAACTCTCAGAGCAATTAGTATTGATAATTGTTATGTTTACTTAACCAATTTCTATTGATGATGATTAGAGGGAGCTTCAAGAGAAGAGGAAGCAAGGCTCGTTCATCCCTGAGGGCACAAGGGATGAATTGACAATTTCTCTCAGTAACCCAGAGCATCCTAAACGAGTTAGGGCTACAGGCACTGGTGTGGGCCTAAGAGCGTTCTTTGGTCCATCCCAACACAAACATGTCCAAAAAGAGGGATTTTCAAATTTTAAGGTAACCTATTCTTCCTTAGAATTTTATTGCAAAGGAAATTCAGGAATCAAAAAGTGTTTCTTTTAGCCATGTATAGGTAGATGTGTTAATTGATAAGAGAGTCGAGGAAGCAATGAGCAAGTGGAAGACGTCTCAGGCTGCCACTCAAATAGTACATGTGTTATGCTTCTCTTCCCATAAGATAGAGGTGGTTGGGAGTGATCCTGTAGAGGTGGTTGGGAGTAATCTTGTAAACCCACCACCTAGCATGTCTGTTGTAAGTATTTTTATGACATAGTAGCTAGTCTTTTCAAGATGATATGTTTAGGTATATATATAACATACTCTATATAAATTTACTGGGGTTGAGGCCATGCCATCTAAAATTGAAAGAATTCATCATTGCAGAGGGTGGGGCTTACCCATGCCCTTCATGGAACACGATTCATGGCACTCCAGTAACCGATGCTACGGTTTGTGTGAGCCTGAGGCTTGTCTTCCCCACTTGGAGGCAGCATCCATTGCCATATGCCCACCCAGATACTGACACACTTGGTGAAGCAAAAGGCGGAGTGGTCTTGTGGCCCGAAGCGGTAGTCATCTATACTCATCATGTATGGTAAATTTATATTATGTTAATTGATATATGTATATACATGACAATTGATATGAAATTATATATACAGGACAAAGGGAAGAAACTCGCTACAGCTCATCCTCCTCCACCTCCACCTCCACCTCTTCTTCAAGTACCTAGTTGGCTTGCAAAGGACCTATACGACTCGATAGGTCCTCAATGAAGGGGTATGGTAATATGGATAGGTGAACATTTCAAAACTTCACCTATTATTGTTTCTATGGAGAAGGATGTTATAGGTCAATCATACGATAATAATATATTTCTACAAGATATTTTGGAGTTGTTTCATTATGCTTGGCTGAATTCATCTATGATAGAACTATGGATATGGTGAGATCTTATTTATATATCTATATACCTAGTTTTATATATGTTGATCTATTTTCTTATATATTAATGCATACACTATATATATAGTGTATCCACTTACAAAGGTTTTGTAAAGATTTTTCAATGACTCATGTGAGATTTCTAGTTCCATCCTTGATCAGTCTTGTAAATGAGGACCCTACATCGATTACCTTATATTTCTCTATCACTTTTAAATATTTTGGTGAAAAGAAAAAGAGTGTGATAATAGCTCTATATAATTTTAAGTAAGTTTACTTTTTTATATTTTTGACTTTAAAAAATTAGATTTCATTGTGGATTTTGAGTTATATATTTTTTAGTTTCTTATCACTAGAGGTAAGCATTGGGAGTTATTGGTTGTTGTCCCCAAGATGACGATTATTTATTATCTAGATCCTAAAGGGAACAAATTAAACCATTTGGGACATGATTTCAAAAGGCCATTATACATGTGAGATATTTTTATATTTATATATACTAACATTTATTATTATATGACTATTTATTAATACAAGTCAATGTGTTACATTAACATATATAGATTTAAAAGATTTCAAAAATGATGGAGGTGAAGTGGACAAGAAAAATAAAGTGATAGTTTGGAAGAATGTGGATATAGTTTCCTGACTCCAATGCATATTTTATTTATGTGAACTATGCTTATTTTTATTTATTGACATTTTCTATGTTAAAATTTATAGTGTGTTGTACAAAACAATGGTTGGGCATGTGAATACTAAGCGATGTTGTATATGGACATAATTGTCAGATATGCTGTACAAGACATCAAAAATATACAACATGTAATATATAGTCTTGATTGTTATAATATAGTCTCATTAGATAATATGAAAATATCAAACTTATTAATTATATATATGTCATTCTCTTTGTAGGTGTTTAAAACTAGTGACTTCATTATAGGGGAAAAGCTATTAGATGTACATATGCCCTATACAATAGAACAATTAGATGACATAAGAGAACAATGGGCAAAAGCCTATGAAAGGGAGGCAATTTTTTATTATGATTGGGGTACTGATGATAAAGAATGACATTTCTAAACTTTGGGGTCATTATTTATGTATATATGTGGTGCTTATATATACATGTGTGAATGACTTTTTTATATTGTCTTATTGAAATTTGATCTATATACAAGTGTGTGAATGTGAAGATGAATGAATGAATGTGTTTCCATATATGTGTGAATGTAAAAATAGATGAATGAATGGAACTGTAGGTTTCTACATGTGTGTGAATCATGTGAATGAATTAATTATATTTCTGCATGTGTGTGAATTACATGATGTATATATAATCTTGATCATCTTGTTATTACAGGTTTGTGGCTTGTTATTAGGCTGAAATCATAGGATGTTGTAAACCTATAGTTCAAAATTGAACTGTAGGATTTGCATCTTGCTGACCAGCCGGACAGCAGGCCTACAAGTTGATATTTAAAAAATGACACTTAATCATTGGTTATTTAAAAGAATCGTCAATGAAGATCTACGTCGTCAGTTATTTTTAAAAAACCAACGACTATGTCCTATCCCGGGCTAAAAAAAATTGGGTATGGAGATAGGCGTCGGTTTATGATATCATAACTGACGACAATTTGTAGTTGTATTGTCAGTTTTATTCTGAACCGACGAATATGAACCAAACACTTTTTGTTTGGAAAGGGAGTTAGTTTTTAGTTCTTACTAACGACTATGTCCTAACCTGGGTCCAAAAAAAAATCGTGTATGGAGATAGGCATCGATTTTTAGTAGATAACCGGTGACTATTGATCCTACCAGTGTCGTTATTTTTTAGTTGCAATCGAGACCGGTTCTATGTTGTCAGTTTTGGAACCGACGTTGTAGACTTCTATCTTTAGTGTCGCCACTTGGGTGTCTCTTGGAAAGTGACATAAAACGTCCATTTTAACCAACATTAAAGGTGATGTTTGTACTAGTGATTCTTACATACAATTGTACTAGATACATTAATTGGTACTCAAAACTAAATGTCCATTTTCATTACTTAATGCATATTGAGTGCATTAATTACTGTATACAATTAAGAAATGATCTGGTACTGATTATCGTCAACTAAGACCAAAATGTTAAGAAGGTGCAATTGTTAAAATAAGTATTGTACTCCATTTGATATGTACATTATTATTAAATAAATAGTTACCAAAATTGATGGATAAAATTCTAGTTTTTCTTTTATGATCATAAGTGTGTCAATAATAGTCTTTTTCACCTCCCTATGATACACGGTTGAGATTTTTTCCATATCAAAAAACTCACCACATTGGTTGTATGTCTTGAATATGGCCAGTTGGTTTATCCAAACACTCGTCCATAGACAATTTTTTTCATAATACCTGCACCGCACATCTTTTTTCCAACATGACATAACATATTGAGATGGTATATGATCAATTTTTTGTCACATAAGAACACACAAAATATGCTTGCATAGTATGCCCTTTGATTCGTGTCCATTACAGCTGCATTTTACGTTGTTTTCCTTATACTAATACTCAACAATGAATTGTTTATTGATAAATTCACTTTCAGTTGCAGAGTACCAAATCCCCCATTGTGATGAAATTTCAAACAATGCATTTATGCCATTACCATCAAGATATTTGGTCTCGCAATACTTCATGGAATTTTTTTAACATTGTTGTTGTGTACAAATCATACACTTAGACCTCAATCATAAATTGTGTCTTGAGCGGATAGATAATATGAATGCATTCATAGTCCTCTTGTATTTTCTTCTCATATTTATATTTGAGTGCTAATTAAACGAGGTTTTGGAATTTTCATATCCATCGAAAAAGTCATCCATTGACTCACTTCATTAAGTTGTGGTCATGTCTGCCCAGAAAAATTCATCTACATACACAGGGGCCCACACATATTGAATTTGATACATCAAGTTGAGCCAGTGATCCTCACCAATACTACAATGTTTTAAAGTAGATCCTCAGTTCATTTCAAAATTTTCTCTAGAAAAGCTTTCACGTACGAAAAACTTCCAAGTCTAGATGCGACACAATTTTTTCTAATTTTTTCAGGTAATTTTTTCATTATGTTCCATAAAAAAGGTGGTGGTGAGTGTTAGGAAAAAACCCTTTTAGAACAATGATTATTGTTTGATCCTGATCAGTTATATTGTCTTGCAGAGGTTTACCTATGAAAGAAATAAAATGGTCAGGGGATCAATATTAAAATACACAATCTTGAAATCAGTATTGTGTCCCAATTAAAATGTATTATCAGTAACATAATATGTCTATAAATGTACATTACATTCAGTACTGGACTGTTTTTAAAAGTGAGTTTTGTATGTAAACTTAGTGTAATGTACATACCCATGCAGTCTACCCAAGTTTAGAATAACCAAATGTAATTTTTAGTTGTCTCTTCACACAACAATCCACAACCTAATAGAATAGATTGATCATGATAATTTATACAAAAAAATGACATGAAAGGCATCTGATATTGATTTGTCAAATAAGTGGTATCAAATGTAATAACATCTCCCAAAAATGTGAAAGCCCTTCTAGATCTTGGATTAGCCTAAAAAACATTTCAGAGGACACCTTCTTCATTCATATCAAGTATGTAGAAAAAGTTTGGAATGTTTTTTGCATCCTCAAGAAATAATTCTGGATTACCATTATATCACCTTCTCCTAATCAAAGTTTACTGCATCTAATAAGGTGATTCCTCATGTCTCTAGAAGTGAATGAAAGATTGGCATATCCTTGAGTTTCATTTACAAAACTTGCCATCGTCTTCGATGCATGTATCCCAACACATACATTAAGTCAACGTGACATTGAATTTCATTTGGAATCTTACATTTTAAAGGCAGGAGTCTAACCATATCAATATCTACATTTTGGTGGTTGTGGAACTCGTTTACTGTAGATATGGCATAGTCACCATAATAAGTGCGTCTGATTTTAATGTGGGCTGGACAATCAGTTTTGGAAGTTGGTTTCAAATGATACAGAGAGTCTATGTTGTTTATAGGAGGTTTTCTAGCTTTTAGACAGCCTAATGTGACCCTACATGCATATGGTACATCACCATCTTTGTGTGAGTGTGTAATCTTAATGCCCAACCCGCATAAATCAGTATATTTGATATAAAATTCATGAGCTTATTAAATTGAATTGAATACCAATCAACATGCTTTTCTATTCCTACAGGTGGGTCAAACATTAATAGTAGGGCTTTTGGTTGATTTTTGGGATACACTATTTGTTATAACCTTAATTTTGCTTGTATTGATTGAAATACAATTTTACAAATAAAAGGGGTTTGAGTTGAAATTTGTATGCTTTGTTTTAAAAGAATGGATTCTTTTGCAAAATTTCCCTTAGATACATGATTTCGTGGTTTATACTATTTTAATAAACCAATGAAGGATATAAAGGGAAAAGGATAAAAGAAAATCCTATAATTAGAGGGAAAAAGAAATAGAAGATAAATGTGTGCCTATGTGAGAATTGTGTAGAATTCTCTAGAAAGTGGCATGGATGGCCATAATTGATTAGTTTTTGTTTGCATATGGTTTCTAATAAGAAAAGAAATCAAAATAAAGATAATAGAAGAGAAAGAAAGAGAAAAACGAATTTTAATTGCATAATATATGCCTCAAAAGTGGATGACTTGCATATGAATAAAAGTCTCCTATATTTTTTAGTTTTGGTTCCAAACTTTGTACACGAGGAATTTAATTCATTAAAGAGGTTCCCTTAAAATTTGGGATTAATAGGGTGTGTGGGTTGGGAGATATGGATTTTTGAAAAATTCCTAAAGTGAGAGGAATATAAATAAATGTCATGATTTTCTAATCCAATTAGAAATTGATTTAATCAATCCTTTTATTGGTGTGCATAATGTGGACCATTAGATCTGAGATCCAACAGTGTGTGGTTATCATTTACCTCAAGCCGCATATAGTAACAGGGTGCAGGTTACAACCTCTTTCCCGGTCAAATTTCTCCTCACCTAGTTGGTGTATGAATTTGGAAACATGCCCAATGAATTCGCAGTAAGAAACCGCATAGATTCACCCTATGTTTACTAGGGTTTTGGAGGCCCTAGAGGCTTTGCCCAATTTGCTTGGAACAACAATAACGAGCATAAACCAAGTCTAGAAATAGGGCCCTAAGATCTCTATGTGAGGTCATTGTCTTGCATGTGAAATGTTGTTGGACCATTGATATATTGACTTGACATCAATTCATCGACCAGAGCCTAAATTTTCCTCGCACCTGTTCCATCTCTGATGGCGACAGAAGCTCCAAGATAGTCCCCTCATCCTCACCGCTGAGGGGCAATAGAAGCCCATAAAGGAGTTTGATAGGATGAGACAAATGTACTCATACCTTTTCTTGCTGCAACGGAGCGCCAACACTGAGAGTCAAGCATTGGGCTGACCAAACACGATGCTACATTGTGTGAAGAAGGGAGGAACGAAGGAAGAAGATAACACTTATTGAAAAGACAGTTGTGCCCCCGAGTTCAACACGTCCATGAGAGGGAAAACTAGTCCCTTTGCTCTCTTTTTGTGCCTTAACCTGCGAGGAGCTGGAGAGAGCATGGCATTATGCCATTGGAGCAGACGGCCAGCGTGGTTATTAATAACAAAGGTATTAATGCTGAGATGGCCTCCTCTGATTGGCCAAATTATAATTATATTTCCAAAATCATAATTAATTATTGGTAACTTGGATTAAGACAAATTATATATGAAAATTGATCAGAAGAATTTGAGGAATCCAATAAAAATATTATCAAGGCCTAAATATGCTTGTAACTCGAAAAGTATGTAAAGGTGCTACCTTTAATGGTTTTAATTAATTTCAAACCCTAAGTTTTGAAGATTAATGGATCTAATGATGTTCCCTGACTTTTATAAGAAAAGATTAGCCTTTTGACATAAAAAGGATGGATTAGATCTAATTTGATGATATTTGTTCATAATTTTCTTAATTAGGGTTCCATGATTACGAAAGTACATTAATAAACTTAGAAACCCTAATTTTGATCATTATGAGGTTTAAGGGATTTAAATGTGGATATCGATCAAGAAGGCACAAAAATGATGTTCTTGCATTGATTTGTGAATAAAGACCCTTAATTTCGATAATTTGAGTAATTATAGTTTTTATGAGTGGAAAAGTGCTTTTAGGGTTTGTTAACCTAAAAAGGGTAAAATTGGAAAGTAAAACCAGAAACCCTAATAGGGCTTCGAAACCTTAGAATGGAATCTCGAGTCAATAAAAGATGTTTGGATGCAATTATAGCAATTAGGTGTTATAAATACTTTTTCAGATTAAGTTGCTTGATTTATTGCTTGGCTTGGTTGATTGAGCTTCTTGATTAGATTAGCTATCTTACTTGGTTTGAGACTGCCGAATCAGGTATGTTGTTACACTTATGGCTAATCCCTCTAGTTTCACGGCAATTTTTGAGGTTTTACTAATTGCTTAAAAGTAAATGCTTGAATGAATTTTATTTCCTGCATCCTATTAAGTGAATATGACTATGATAAAGTATGCTTATAACCTGCTCGAACCCAACATGCCACCTCTATATGTTTGAATGAAAGGAAATGAAGAGTTATGGCTAGGACCAAAGACCTAGCCCCAGATTGGGAAGGTCATATGAGGCCAGACCATGCCCCAGATTGGGAACGTCCCATGAGATCATACTAGGCCCCATATTGAGAAGGACATAGAGGTTAGGCCCCAGATTGGGAAGACCAACTTGGCACCTGGGCTCCATATTGAGAATGTGGCCTTTTTGTTCACTACTAGGATAAGACCCTAGAAGGGTATACCAGAGATTGAGTAAAAAGGGTTGAGAGGCTATAGAGAAAACATAAATTTTAATTTTATAACAAATAATTTTTGTGGTTATGTTGCTACAATTATATGCAAACTTTTGGTTTTCTCCACATATCAGTATAATTTGTTATACTGACCGATATTTTGTTTGTCATTATTTTAGGGTAACATACATTTATGTCTATGAGCTTAATGGAAAGTGGATGCTCTGTAGACTAAACAATGTTCGGAAAATTATAGTTAGCTAGTTCTTTCCTTGAGTAAAGTTCTAAAATTCTATTTTTGAAAGGTATGTGATAAAAAAAATTATCCTGCATCAAGCTTAGTTGTGGTAGAATTTATGAATTATTTTTTATTATTTGCAAAACCATGTGATTGTGTTTTGGGATAAAATCTCTAGCTTCTTGGCCTTCCTTAATTGGGGGTTGCTAAGGGGCGGGTAGGACTGTAAATGGGTACGGGTAGACCCGTGGACCCGCAAATCCAGACCCATAAAATACCCATCACGGGTCTAATTTTTTATACCCGCTTACCCTTGAACCCGTATACCCTTGGACCCGCATATAAGTGGGTCCAGTAATGGGTATGCTTGGACCCAGACCCGCTAGACCCGTGTACCCGCTATACATAAGTAACTACGTAAATAATATGCTATATATATCATACTTTACTAGTCTAACTAATATAATTTTTGAGATTATATCTTACTCTAACCACAATAAGGTTGAGACTAGTCATATAGTTAAGAATTAACTATTTTAGTTACAATAATGAACATCATATGTAAACTTAAAATCCAAATGTCTACTAATTTACATTACTTTCTACATAAGTTAACGTTATGATGATAACTACAAATATGTAAACAATTAACTCAGTTAATAATTTATAAAATATAGCATTATCTAATATAACTATTGTATATTAATATACTATATAATAACAATATCTTGTTGTATTAAAATATATAGAACAAAGTCATTTCTCTTACATAAACAATATGATGGTTTTTAGAATTGCTTACCTGCATACCCGCTATTATTATTGGTACGGGTATGGTGCGAGTCTAGGTTTTGTATTATGTGGGTCTAGAACCGGAACCAGACTCGCTAAATTAGATGGGTATAGATATGGGTATGGCTTGACCCGTACCGTACCCGCACCGTTTACACCCCTAGGGGCGGGGTTGTTACACTGTTGCTTCACTGTTAGGTGAATACTATTCATTGAGATCTATTATGACATTCCGTGACATCAGAACTAAAAAATACAGAGGTTCAGAACAAAATTGAGTACTGTTGATCGTTAAAAAGCTACTGACATGTAATGATGTAAAATGAATACTCAAATTCTAATATAAAAAATGCTACTGACATGTTCTGAAATAAAAATACAAAAGTTCAAGAAAACTAATATTCATGTGAAGCCAATACTCAAAGAACATTGTATTGTGTGAGATATGAGGACTATTTTCATTTTTAGTGTGACAATACTCATGAAGTTTTGTTTCTTAAGAGGACAGTACTGTAAATATCTGATGTGTGTATGTCATCATGAATTCTGAAGATGTCAGTATTGATATTTATATTACCTATGTTCTTATAAAACTATTGCAACATGGATAATACTTATATAGGGACATGACATTAATAAGTACTCTCTACACTATCAAAATGTAAGCCACGCAAAATGCTAACATGTAATGATGTAAAATTAATACTCAGGTTCTAAGGACAGTGTTCATTCATTTTCTGACAAGGCAGAATGTATACTTAAGGCATTATTTATATGTAAATGGGTACTGCCCTTTTAAAAATAATTATTGTGTATGGATTTTCTGTGTACAGATGTCTTCAGATTGTAAAATGTACAAAAAATGATTTGTTCATCATGACAGTGAACATATAAATATTGTTGTAACAAGATAATCTTTATTTGTATTGATCAATGTGGTGAAAAAGACATACATATGAAAATATGCAATGTACCCATATATGAATGATTATATAATAGAAAAAGGAACTATACTCAAAACAGTTAGCAGGAACCATATAAATAAGCACAATCCTTATATTAATTGTTGACATCACTGAAAACAAGTATCCCTATTTTACTTTATTCTGGTGTGTATAGCATTTTTAAGATGAAAACATGTATTATTATGGAGTCAATATTGATTACTGATGGGTACAACATCAATAATTATGTGTATCTTGTACAGAAATAAAAAATTACTAATAAAAATTGTTTTGATAAATAGGAGTAATACATGATAAAGGAGTATTTGTCTGAAAAAATCTGAGTACTGTCAAACAAACCATACAATATTATGGAATCAGTATTGATTATTAATGGGTACAATATCGATACTTATGTACATGTTGTACTAATTTGAAAATTTATTAATAAAAAGTGCTATGATAAAAAGGAGTAATGTTCAAAAAAAGGATTCATATATTGACAAGGGATTACTATTTATAAAAAATATATAAATTTCTTGAAAAGTAGTAGCGATCTACAATAAACAAGTATTGTGACTAAAAGACGTATAGTATGAATTGTTCTGATAAAGAAGAGTATTGTTATTGTATGTAGTTCGGAACAGATGTATGGATGTAATTACAAAATAGAATATTGAAAACTATTTGAACGTTAGAAATGAGTACTAAATTAAATCAGTTTATTATTTTATAAAATGATACTAATTCTTGATATGAGAAATTATGCATGCAGAAGTATATGTTCTTGAAAAATGAGTACAAAATTAAGTATTGGGATGCTAGGATATAGTTATTGAAAATGAGTACAAAAATGAGACCCACAGTGGGATGGTGTGATATAGTTATTGATAAATAACATACTTGTTATAGTTATTGATAAATGAGACCCACGGTGGGATGGTGGGATATCGTTTTTGTACCTCCCTCCTCCTTTTTTGTACCGTATGAATATTTTTAGTACAATCCTAGAGGAGAAAGAAATAGAGATGAAAGAAGTAATCATTCGTACTATACAAAGATTGTTAGTACCATACTTAGGTACATAAATAAGATGGTACATACTCGTATTTTGAGGTATAAATCATATATTTTTTGGTACAATATTTGTATTTTAGCACAATACATGTATTGTGGGCACAATACTCATATTTTTAAAAGGACTCTAATTTTTTGGAGTATAATACCCATTTTTTTGGGAAATGTACTTTCGCTCTTTTTTATACTTCTCTCGTATTATAGATATATTGTAAATTTTTTTCCAAAAAACCCACAATTTTCATGAAATTCCAGTAACCCCGTCTAGTTTCACTAGTTTCAACCAACCCCCTCTTTCTTTACCCAAATTCCCATTTACCCCCTCTCGTATTCATTTGTCACCTACCATGACAGAACTGAAGTTGTTCTCTTTTTTTTGGTTTTACATTTCATTCTCTCACCTCCCATTAAATGACATTAATGATGACAAAAATATTTAATGAGGATTTGGTGTATTTGATTTTTGGATTTGTATGGTTAAATAAATTTTACGTCATTGCGGGTCATGTCCGGTCTGTCAGATCGGGTTGGGGTAGGATCGTGTTATGTCTAATTCAGGTTGAGGTGAGCATATGTCCAAACTGAATCGAATTAGACCGATATGAAATAACAAAAAATATGGACTATATGCTATATCATTTTAAGGTGGGACTGGACTGTTTAAAAAAAATATTGGAGTTGGACTGGACCATTTGAACCATAGTCACACTTTTTATATTTTGTTACATATTTATAAGTAAAATTAAATCATATTAATTAATTATAACACTGATATTAAGATGATGTTAAACATGTATGTTACTAGTGTTTATATATTTACAATTATTTAATATAACTACACAGAAAGTTATATTTTATACCTATATTGTCATAGATCTGATTCACAATTTGACAGATTTTGGATTGAACCAGATTGAACATTGAACTTCTATAATTTATGTGACACAAATAGATCAAATTTGAAACGATCCATGATTGAACCGGATTGAATGGATCTGTGCAATCCAGTTTAACTGCCAATTTATTTTTTATTTGTCCTAGACATTACGATAAGTCAATTTGAGTTGGGTTTGCATGGGCTCGGAGGACTTCTACAGGTTGTGCTCGGGTTGGATATTTTTTATGCGTGTAACCATTTTGTATCACTCCTTGTATTAATGTGTACTGTAAGAATATATTTATTGTATACCAATAAATCATATTTATATAATTTTCATTGAAAAGAAGTTATATCGTAAGGATCCTGACCTTCGTTTTGGGTTTACCCTATTTGCTTTGCCTAAACATGAGGTTTAGATGCTTGCCTAATCACCTGAGGTGTGATTAGTGTTTGTTGTGTTTTGTTGTGGGTTTGAGGTGCAACTTGCAATTTGCCCAAGTTCTAGGGTTTATGTGCAAATTTGTCACCTTGAGAGATCTCTTTCTCTCTCTTTGCATCCTCTAGGGTTGAGAGGTTGGGTTGGGGCACCTTTCTTGAGTTTTTTGGGCCTCCTTTGGGCTTGCTCGTTTAGTTTGAGCCTTGAGGTGTGGCCTTGTTGCCTTATATCGAGCAAGAGAGCTCCCCTTGCTGCCTTGTGCCGGGCAAGGGAGGTGTATCGTCCATGTGGGTGCTGGTGGGTGTGTTGGGTTGCCATGATGGGAGACACACACCCTTCCACCTAGCCTCATTTGTGTCACCCCTTATGGACACTTGGTGCTTGTTGCTAGCAAGGTGGCAAAGTCTTGGACAAGTGGTGTTTGGGGCGCTAGCATGTGGTGCAGCCCCTTAGTGGACGCCCCCTTGCTCTCCCCCTTACCCTCGTGTATATATACCCCTTTCTTTGCTTTCTAGTGGTCCCTTTAGCTTCCCTTGTTGCTCTCTTTCCCTTGGTGGCTGATATCCCTTGGAGAGGAGAAGTGCCCAAAACCCTAGCGTTCTTTCCCCTTTCTTCTCTAATTGGTGAGTATCTCTCTCCCTTCCCCCTTGGTACAATCTTCTTCCTTGTCTTTCGGCCATGGTGGTAATATGGTTTCTCTTCACTTCTTGAGGTGGCCAAAGGTGGTGCCTTGGAGCTTTGGAACTTTGGATCTTGGAGGAGTGTGCTCGGGGCGGGTTACATAACTTCTAACCTAGCTATACTATATCCCTTATATAATGTTTTGATATGTTTTCTTGATCGGCTATTCATGTCTTGCTAGTAGTTGGTTATGATTAGTTGGTAATGTTGCTACCCTATGTGCTCCCTAGATGAGGTTGGGCGATATATGTAGCTACCCTTGTGTTAGCCGATCCTTTGGGTTGTAGAATCTCAAGCAACACCCCTCTCTCATTTAGTTGAGAGGTGAGCTTAGGGTTTCTTAATCCAAAGAGGTATGGTGGTGTGCCCATGAGGCAATACCCTTCTATCACTTTGTTGTTGAGAGGTGAACCTATGGCCTAGATGTTTGGGTGATATGTTGAGTTGGTTGGCCGATAGGGTGTTGTTCTACCCTTGTTTCCCGATATGCTTGAGGTTGTGCAAAACCCCTCTCACTTGGCTGTTGAGAGGTGAGCCAACACTCTTGGTATCCTTGGGTGATATGGTGTGGATGGTTGTCATGAGGTTGAGACCTTCTAACCCTAGTAACCCGATATGGTTTGTTGACACCTAGTTGGTTCCTTGGCCGATATGTGTTTTGGAAGATTTGAGCTCTTGGGCGATATCTCCCTTTTATGTCGACCTCTTGGGCATCATGGCCTTGCTTTGCATGATACCTAGGATGGGGATGCATTTCCCGATATGGATCTTGGATGGTTTGAGTTATTGGGAGATAGATTGTTGCGTCGGGCGTTGGGTGTTGCACTTGGCAACACGACGTTGCGGTTGCTCTGCACGATACATGTAGAGTGTGATGCCTGACACTCTATCTTAGAGACGCTACCTACTGTGATGTGTTGCCCGATATGTTGTGATGTGTTGGCCATTTGACGTTGCACGCCATGGTGTTGCCCGATATCGGTTGGCTTGAGACGTTGCCTGTTATGGTGTTATGACCTTTGTTAGCTTGGGCGATATCGGATGTGTAACGACCGATTCGCAACAACAAGATTAACTAATGCGGAAGCGTTCATCAAGCAGCGAATTAGCAAAAATCACTAAAATTAAAACTTTTTGCAAAGAGATCCACACATAGGAAATCTTTTCCAACAAATGCCATTGTATATCATATACATTCTGTTTCAAACGTACATATCCTGTACCATCTCTTTCCAGAGACTACATCATCAGCTACCTTATAAACATATATGCAGGCAACATACAAATCTCGAGGCATCAAGCCAAAACCTCATACTGATATATCAAAAACACTGAATAAAAACTCTGAGGACCTGAGAGTACAGAGACGAGACATATGACTACTATCTATATGACTAGACAGACAATATCTCCACCTGAGATCTTATTGTTGTCCCTACTGTTGATGTTGATGATGCTCTTTCCCTATTCTAGGGTTTCTGCTCTGCCTTTCATGCATACCTAAAAATGTTTCCCATGGGGGTGAGACAATTGTAAATTGTCCCAGCGAGAGATATAACTCTCTGCCAGAAACATTATTATTGCATATTATTAAATTAAACTGAGCAGGGGTTACTTTTTCATTATCAGGCAGAATTAATCATCATAGAACAGAATAAGAAAATCTCCATTTTCAATGGGAGCATTGCATCTACCCATGGTAGACTCATAGTTCATCCATCTACTTGTAATGAATACAACAGATATGAATAATCATCAATGAACTATAGATATATAACAGAAATGTAACATCAGCCAAGTTCTCTAGCATAACTTATTAACACAATGCTACAAAGAAACATGATACTTGTTACCCAAGCATCACACATGGCTCACAAGGCCATTCACATCTTGTCACCTCTCACTAGGCAACAAATTATTCACATGGCTCACAAGGCCATTCACATCTTGTCACCTCTCACTAGGAAACAACTTATTCACATGGCTCACAAGGCCATTCACATCTTGTCACCTCTCACTAGGCAACAACTTATTCACATGGTTCATAAGGCCATTCACATCTTGTCACCTCTCACTAGGCAACAACTTATTCACATGGCTCACAAGGCCATTCACATCTTGTCACCTCTCACTAGGCAACAACTTATTCACATGGTTCATAAGGCCATTCACATCTTGTCACCTCTCACTAGGCAACAACTTATTCACATGACTCATAAAATCCGTACACATTGTTACTTTTATTAAGCAATAACAACATCAACGCACAAAAAGCCAATCAACATTTATTATATAAATGTCACAGCCCCAAACCTGGCTATATTCATCATCTCATCATACCTGCATGGTTATTAGGCATGATAACAGTCATACAAGATATTCATCACATCATGTGATACAATAATAACATCATCATTCCTTAACCAGGAATTAGGGTTCACTATCAAATAGGGCTCATCATTCCCTTTTCCCCAAATTAGGGTTAGGGTTCCCCATTTCTCATTAATTCAGACCCTCTTGAGTTAACCAACTTTGTCTTGTATTAAGGTATTTCCCCTCTTAATACATTCCATCACAAAATACTCACCCTTAGCATATAATGCATAGGCCACACATTAGAATTGTCCAACTATCTCACATGATATGGACTTATCTTAGTTTAAGGCATAACTTTATTATAAAGTTGCCTATAAATAATCACAATGATACACCCTCAACTAGGGTTTCACAAGGATACACCCTCAACTAGGGTTCACAAGGATACACCCTCAACTAGGGTTTCACAAGGATACACCCTCAGTTAGGGTTTCACATGGATACACCCTCAGTTAGGGTTTCACATGGATACACCCTTAGTTAGGGTTTACTATTCATCCTAATTAGTGATTTCATATGTAGACAACCTCTTATTAGGGTTATACATGGAATCAGCCTCAATTAGAGTTTAAATCATGTATTGGATCCATGCATTTGTTATGCATTATTGATTCGTACCATTAAGGGTATCTCTCACCTAATTACATTAGGTTTCCAAAAAGGTTTGATCAATTGGACCTTCAATAACATGAGGTATCCAATTGAATTAGGGTTTCCAATGTTGATTCCTTCAATTATTGAATTCATGGAAACAATCATCAATTAGACCTATACTCATACTTCAATTGAGTTTAATAGGTCAACCTTCAACTGATTTGACCCTCAATTTACCCTCAAATGATCATCAATTAGGGTTTGAATCAGTTGAATTAGGGTTTGGAAACGATGATCCTTCAATACTAATCAATATAAGACTAGTTACTTTGAAACCATGGAACCATCATCCAAATTGGGTATGACCTGACCCCAAACGGTCTTGAGGTCGTTTGGATGACCTCCAAACGGTCTTGAGACCGTTTTCCCATCATATCACTCAAATCCAAGCCATCCAATTAAGGTTTGGATCATTGAATTGATCACCAAATCAGCAATTGATTACACTTCAACTTAGTGACATTGGATCTTCAATTGCTTAACCATACTCAACCCTAGACCTCCAAACAGTCTTGGGTGACCCCCAAACGGTCTTGAGACCGTTTGGATGATCTCCAAACGGTCTTGAGACCGTTTGTCCCATCCATCCTTTGGATTCTAGTGAAAAATCATCAAGGATTGGTCTATCGAGTTGATCAACAATTCAGCACTTAACTGCAATATGATTGGTACCTTTGGACCTTCAATTGATCAACTATACTTGACCCCAGACCTCCAAACGGTCTTGGGGTGACCCCCAAACGGTCTTGAGACCGTTTGGGTGATCCCCAAACGGTCTTGAAACCGTTTGGGCTAATCAACCCAAAATCTCCAATTAACTCATTGGAATTTCAACACTATTTTCAATTAGGGTTTTCCCAATTGAATAGCCTTCAACTCACGATTCCTTGGGCGTTAATCCCTCAAATTTGGTGAGTCATTATACCACATCATTAGGAACAGTAATCCAAAACGTTCAACCCTTGGTCAACGCACTCAAACGGTCTTGAGACCGTTTGCCCAAAAAGTTCAATTAAATCAGATTGATAATCAGCACTTAATCCAATTAGGTTTCCCTAATTGATTAGCCTTCAACTCACGATTCCTTGGGAGTTACTCCCTAAAATTTGGAGGGTCATTACCCAACATCATTATTAACAGGAATCCCAAACTATCAACGCTTGGTCAACCATCTCAAACGGTTTTGAAACCGTTTTCCCAAACAGGTCAAGTTAATCAGGTTGAAAATCAGCATTTAAATCAATTCAATTTGCCTAATTGATTGGCCTTCAACCTACGATTTCTTTGGAGTTAACCCCTAAAATTTGGTGGGTCATTAGCCTAAACAATTAGGAACAAAATTCCCAAACGGTAAACGCTTGGTCAACCATCTCAAACGGTTTTGAAACCATTTTCTCCCAAACGGTTTCAAACCGTTTGCCCTTAAACGGTTTGCTGAAACCGCATAGCCAATCAAATTAAAACGATTTGGAGTAGCTATCAAAACCGTTTGGCTTGGTACTTTTCTTTGGATAAGCATCTAGGATGATGTCATCATCCCCTTCCTTCGAACAACCAAGAACAGCAACCGTTCTTGATGGAAATTGCAGCAAGAAACAAGAGTGCATCAAATTGAAGAAATCAATCAACAAAGCATAGAGAATTGATGCAATAGCAATGTTTAAGGGTTTAAGTTATAAAACCCGCCTCCAATTGAGCTCCAAAGCTCCAAGATCACGCCATTAATGGTGGATGAATCTCTTGAAACTCCCCCTAGGCTCGTCCTCAAGCTTTTGATTGTAAAAGTTGGCTAGGGTTGAAGAGGAGATCAAAATAAGAAAGAATCCATAATTTATTTTCGATTTCCACCATGGAATCAAGGAGAAATGAATAAAGAACCTTACCAACAGGTTGGGAGTCGTCCTCCTGCTCCTCCCTAGCTCCTTGGTCGGTTTTGCAAGCAAGGGAAAGAAAGAAATCTGAAAAGGCCTTGGTTTGGGCTTGGAAATGGCACTTTTATAAGGAAATTGATGAGAGAGAAAATGCCTTATTAAAATGCATTTAATCCCAATAATAGTACCACCTCTTCCTCCTTGGTTTGCTTGTATGCAAAGGCAACTCAAAGCCACCGAACTCCCTTCCATTATCCATGGATTAAGGGAAAAGAAAATAAGCACCTTAATCCATTATAATACTAATATATCTTTTTGAGTGGGAATTCTTTAACTTATAATAAGGTGAGTGGAATTTCACCTCCTTTAGATATTTTCGTTCCTTATCTTGGCAAAGTAACGTCCATCCTTATTCAAAATCAACCAATAACATTTTGGTTGAAGGCCCTTTAATTAATACATTCATTTTTGCCCTAAATTGAATTAGGGTTTCACTTATGATTAAATCTTGATTATTTTAATATCAAGATTCTCTCTCCTCCAACTTAATTCAAATGATATGCCCCTCTCATTTTCTTTACTCTACATGATGTCAAGAAATATTAAGGACCTAATTGAAGTGGTAATTTTCATATTGAACCCCAGGTTTTGGGTAAATTGCACATTACTCCAAAACTAGGTTTTAATGCACAAACATTGCTTTATCAGCTCTTTCTTGGTATTCAGGCTTCCATAAGCCATACCTCAACATAATATTCACTATCATGATGCTTCAACACATGAGGAACATCTTATCATGAAACATTTGCAATTTAACCCCTCAACTTGGGTAATTTGCACTTTAGTCCAAAATAAGCAATCATTGCTTCAACATTGTTTAAACATGACCAAAATTGAAACATAAGTTTCTCATGAGCCCTATTTACTTTTCCAAAGATAAGATTAAGAATATACTCAACCTTATTAGGAAAAACCTCTAGGGTTAATTCATAACCCAGGTCAGGGATGTTACAAATTATAAACCCCTAACAAGGATTTCGTCCTCGAAATCCCAGGGAAAGGAGAGACAGATTGTTCATTAATCATGCCCTCAAGTCTCCACATATTATCTTAATATTATGGAGATACCATGGATCTGTAATCCACACAAAGTTCCTTTCATTAATCCAACCTTTTCAATGTTTATGTTTATGCAAAGCATAAACCCCTAACATATGATGTTCATATCATTGAAAGGAACAAGCATAAAAGAGCATACTTCTATCATCACCCAGGAATATTTATCAAAAGAAAAACATATATATCTAATAGAGATAATTCATTCAACAATCCTTTATTTATAAAGTTCACTTAGCAAACTCTATGTAATTGGGAATGTTCATATAGCTTTTCCTTTTTGAGTTGGGGATGTCACACAGCTTTCCCCTATTAGTTGGGAATGTCACATAGCTTTTCCCTTTAAGTTGGGGATGTCACACAACTTTCCCCTATTAGTTGGGAATGTCACATAGCTTTTCCCTTTAAGTTGGGGATGTCACACAGCTTTTCCCTATTAATTGGGAATGTCACACAGCTTTTCCCTTTAAGTTGGGGATGTCACACAGCTTTCCCCTATTAATTGGGAATGTCACACAGCTTTTCCCTTTAAGTTGGGGATGTCACACAGCTTTCCCCTATTAGTTGGGAATGTCACATAGCTTTTCCCTTTATGTTGGGGATGTCACATGGCTTTCCCCTATTGGTTGGGAATGTCACATAGCTTTTCCCTTTATGTTGGGGATGTCACATAGCTTTCCCCTATTGATTGGGAATGTCACATAGCTCTTCCCTTTTTGTTGGGGATGTCACATAGCTTTCCCCTATTGGTTGGGAATGTCACATAGCTTTTCCCTTTTTGTTGGGGATGTCACATAGCTTTCCCCTATTGGTTGGGAATGTCACATAGCTTTTCCCTTTATGTTGGGGATGTCACATAGCTTTCCCCTATTGGTTGGGAATGTCACATAGCTTTTCCCTTTTTGTTGGGGATGTCACATAGCTTTCCCCTATTGGTTGGGAATGTCACATAGATTTTCCCTTTATGTTGGGGATGTCACATAGCTTTCCCCTATTTGTTGGGAATGTCACATAGCTTTTCCCTTTATGTTGGGGATGTCACATAGCTTTCCCCTATTGGTTTCATTATACTCTCTAGATTGTTTCAAAATGACTACTTGATCAGAGTAATCAGAAAGATAACAATCTAAGAGTTCCATACTTACCTAATCTTCAATAATCATATACCTGGCCAGGGTATATAAGTATTGAGATTAGGTAGTATGCACTTTATTTACTATCATATTCCTCACTTTTCATATCATTATACACACAGGATTTTCCATTCTTGAATTTTCTTCAGGCATCATTTCTATATCTCATCTTTCAACACACAAATAAGGAAGATTATAAAACATTTTAAGGAATCACTGAGTAAAATGTAGATTCTCATCTTTCTTGTGTCCTTATAGGACTAGTCAAAGGAAGCTCAAAAACAACTACAACACATAGAATCATGAAATGATGTATTAGAATGAATATATTTCATTTGACTATTACCCATCATGATTATCTACTACTTTAGGTTGGCTCAACACATAGTGTTTAGTTATTTCATGTTACTACTTTTGCCTTCACTTAATGGCTACTGCCCTGGTGCACTAGGCATTTATTGTACTGGTGACACCAAAAACTTTAGCTTTTCAGAATATTTAGGCAAATGTCTCTAAAATTATAGAGATCTTACCTTAATTCTTAGCTTATTGCCCTTCCTTGGGCACTACCATCACAGATGTACTGTTTGTCCAAACTTATGGCAGAGTCTACATTCTTGCCATATGATAATCTTTTCCACATTTCCACTGTTCTATCATGACCATGTCACTCAGGAATCCTTTCAAAGCCGAAAGTTTCTGCATTGAGGACTGGTAACCTAGGTTGTAATACCAGTATCCAGTCTTCTTTATGCATCACTGTTGTCCTAACCTGCTCTTCAAGAGCACAACATAGGATTCTCTATCCTGATTAGGTCAAGATGGGAATTCTCAGGCACTTGTTCTCCTCTTGCCTGGTCCCATGCACCCCTCCTGGTGCAACAACATTGCCCTCAGCAATGTGTTCCTCATGTTTTCCAGTCATTTTCAAGTTCTTCTTCTCCTATGTGAGCAGAAGATACTATCAGATAAACTGGAAGACAATTAGAACATACTCTACAACCTTAGTCCTATGTCTCTGTAGACTCAGCGAACCTAGAGCTATGATACCACTATTGTAACGACCGATTCACAAAAACAAGATTAACTAATGCGGAAGCGTTCATCAAGCAGCGGATTAGTGAAAATCACTAACAAGTAAAACTTTTTTCAAAGAGATCCACACATAGGAAATCTTTTCCAACAAATGCCATTGTATATCATATACATTCTATTTCAAACGTACATAGCATGTACCATCTCTTTCCAGAGACTACATCATCAGCTGCCTTATAAACATATATGCAGGCAACATACAAATCTCAAGGCATCAAGCCAAAACCTCAGACTAATATATCAAAAACACTGAATAAAAACTCTGAGGACCTGAGAGTACAGAGATGACACATAGGACTACTATCTAAATGACTAGACAGACAATATCTCCACCTGAGATCTTATTGTTGTCCCTGCTATTGCTGTTGCTGCTGCTCTTTCCCTATTCTAGGGTTTCTGCTCTACCTTTCATGCATACCTAAAAATGTTTCCCACGGGGGTGAGACAATTGTAAATTGTCCCAACGAGAGATATAACTCTCCGCCAGAAACATTATTATTACAGATTATTAAACTAAACTGAGCAGGGGTTACTTTTTTATTATCAGGCAGAATTAATCATCATAGAACAGAATAAGAAAATCTCCATTTTCAATGGGAGCATTGCATCTACCCATGGTAGACTCATAGTTCATCCATCTACTTGTAATGAATACAACAGATATGAATAATCATCAATGAACTATAGATATATAACAGAAATGTAACATCAGCCAAGTTCTCTAGCATAACTTATTAACACAATGCTACAAAGAAACATGATACTTGTTACCCAAGCATCACACATGGCTCACAAGGCCATTCACATCTTGTCACCTCTCACTAGGCAACAACTTATTCACATGGCTCACAAGGCCATTCACATCTTGTCACCTCTCACTAGGCAACAACTTATTCACATGGCTCACAAGGCCATTCACATCTTGTCACCTCTCACTAGGCAACAACTTATTCACATGGTTCATAAGGCCATTCACATCTTGTCACCTCTCACTAGGCAACAACTTATTCACATGGCTCACAAGGCCATTCACATCTTGTCACCTCTCACTACACAACAACTTATTCACATGGTTCATCAGGCCATTCACATCTTGTCACCTCTCACTAGGCAACAACTTATTCACATGACTCATAAAATCCGTACACATTGTTACTTTTATTAAGCAATAACAACATCAACGCACAAAAAGCCAATCAACATTTATTATATAAATGTCACAGCCCCAAACCTGGCTATATTCATCATCTCATCATACCTGCATGGTTATTAGGCATGATAACAGTCATACAAGATATTCATCACATCATGTGATACAATAGTAACACCATCATTCCTTAACCAAGAATTAGGGTTCACTATCAAATAGGGCTTATCATTCCCTTTTCCCCAAATTAGGGTTAGGGTTCCCCATTTCTCATTAATTCAGACCCTCTTGAGTTAACCAACTTTGTCTTGTATTAAGGTATTTCCACTCTTAATACATTCCATCACAAAATACTCACCCTTAGCATATAATGCATAGGCCACACATTAGAATTATCCAGCTATCTCACATGATATGGACTTATCTTAGTTTAAGGCATAACTTTATGATAAAGTTGCCTATAAATAATCACAATGATACACCCTCAACTAGGGTTTCACAAGGATACACCCTCAACTAGGGTTCACAAGGATACACCCTCAACTAGGGTTTCACAAGGATACACCCTCAGTTAGGGTTTCACATGGATACACCCTCAGTTAGGGTTTACTATTCATCCTAATTAGTGATTTCATATGTAGACAACCTCTTATTAGGGTTATACATGGAATCAGCCTCAATTAGAGTTTACATCATGTATTGGATCCATGCATTTGTTATGCATTATTTATTAGTACCATTAAGGGTATCTCTCACCTAATTACATTAGGTTTCCAAAAAGGTTTGATCAATTGGACCTTCAATAACATGAGGTATCCAATTGAATTAGGGTTTCCAATGTTGATTCCTTCAATTATTGAATTCATGGAACCAATCATCAATTGGACCTATACTCATACTTCAATTGAGTTTAATAGGTCAACCTTCAACTGATTTGACCCTCAATTTACCCTCAAATGATCATCAATTAGAGTTTGAATCAGTTGAATTAGGGTTTGGAAACGATGATCCTTCAATACTAATCAATATAAGACTAGTTACTTTGAAACCATGGAACCATCATCCAAATTGGGTATGACCTGACCCCAAACGGTCTTGAGGTCGTTTGTATGACCTCCAAACGGTCTTGAGACCGTTTTCCCATCATATCACTCAAATCCAAGCCATCCAATTAAGGTTTGGATCATTGAATTGATCACCAAATCAGCAATTGATTACACTTCAACTTAGTGACATTGGATCTTCAATTGCTTAACCATACTCAATCCTAGACCTCCAAACGGTCTTGGGTGACCCCCAAACGGTCTTGAGACCGTTTGGATGATCTCCAAACGGTCTTGAGACCGTTTGGCCCATCCATACTTTGGATTCTAGTGAAAAATCATCAAGGATTGGTCTATCGAGTTGATCAACAATTCAGCACTTAACTGCAATATGATTGGTACCTTTGGACCTTCAATTGATCAACTATACTTGACCCCAGACCTCCAAACGGTCTTGGGGTGACCCCCAAACGGTCGTGAGACCGTTTGGGTGATTCCCAAATGGTCTTGAAACCGTTTGGGCTAATCAACCCAAAATCTCCAATTAACTCATTGGAATTTCAGCACTGTTTTCAATTAGGGTTTTCCCAATTGAATAGCCTTCAACTCACGATTCCTTGGGAGTTAATCCCTCAAATTTGGTGAGTCATTATAAAACATCATTAGGAACAGTAATACCAAACGGTAAACCCTTGGTCAACGCACTCAAACGGTCTTGAGACCGTTTGCCCAAAAAGTTCAATTAAATCAGATTGATAATCAACACTTAATCCAATTAGGTTTCCCTAATTGATTAGCCTTCAACTCACTATTCCTTGGGAGTTACTCCCTAAAATTTGGAGGGTCATTACCCAACATCATTATGAACAGGAATCCCAAACGGTAAATGCTTGGTCAACCATCTCAAATGGTTTTGAAACCGTTTGCCCAAACAGGTCAAGTTAATCAGGTTGAAAATCAGCATTTAATTCAATTCAATTTGCCTAATTGATTGGCCTTCAACCTACGATTTGTTTGAATTTAACCCCTCAAATTTGGTGTGTCATTATCCTACATAATTAGGAACAAAATTCCCAAATGGTCAACGCTTGGTCAACCATCGCAAACGGTTTTGAAACCGTTTTCTCCCAAACGGTTTTCTGAAACCGCATAGCAATCAAATTAAAATGATTTGGAGTAGCTATCAAAACCGTTTGGCTTGATACTTTTCTTTGGATAAACATCTAGGATGATTTCATCATCCCCTTCCTTCGAACAACCAAGAACAGCAACCGTTATTGATGGAAAATGCAGCAAGAAACAAGAGTGCATCAAATTGAAGAAATCAATCAACAAAGCATAGAGAATTGATGCAATAGCAATGTTTAAGGGTTTAAGTTATAAAATCCGCCTCTAATTGAGCTCCAAAGCTACAAGCTCACGCCATTAATGGTGGATTAAGCTCTTGAAACTCCGCCTAGGCTCGTCCTCAAGCTTTTGATTGTAAAAGTTGGCTAGGGTTGAAGAGGAGATCAAAATAAGAAGGAATCCATAATTTATTTTCGATTTCCACCATGGAATCAAGGAGAAATGAATCAAGAACCTTACCAACAGGTTGGGAGTCGTCCTACTGCTCCTCCCTAGCTCCTTGGTCGGTTTTTCAAGCAAGGGAAAGAAAGAAATCCGAAAAGGCCTTGGTTTGGGCTTGGAAATGGCACTTTTATAAGGAAATTGATGAGAGAGAAAATGTCTTATTTAAATGCATTTAATCCCAATAATAGTACCACCTCTTCCTCCTTGGTTTGCTTGTATGCAAAGGCAACTCAAAGCCACCGAACTCCCTTCCATTATCCATGGATTAAGGGAAAAGAAAATAAGCACCTTAATCCATTATAATACTAATATATCTTTTTGAGTGGGAATTCTTTAACTTATAATAAGGTGAGTGGAATTTCACCTCCTTTAGATATTTTCGTTCCTTATCTTGGAAAAGGAACGTCCATCCTTATTCAAAATCAACCAATAACATTTTGGTTGAATGCCCTTTAATTAATACATTCATTTTTGCCCTAAATTGAATTAGGGTTTCACTTATGATTAAATCTTGATTATTTTAATATCAAGATTCTCTCTCCTCCAACTTAATTCAAATGAGATGCCCCTCTCATTTTATTTACTCTACATGGTGCCAAGAAACATTAAGGACCTAATTGAAGTGGTAATTTTCATATTGAACCCCAGGTTTTGGGTAAGTTGCACATTACTCCAAAACTAGGTTTTAATGCACAAACATTGCTTTATCAGCTCTTTCTTGGTATTCAGGATTCCATAAGCCATACCTCAACATAATATTCACTCTCATGATGCTTCAACACATGAGGAACATCTTATCATGAAACATTTGCAATTTAACCCCTCAACTTGGGTAATTTGCACTTTAGTCCAAAATAAGCAATCATTGCTTCAACATTGTTTAAACAGGACCAAAATTGAAACATAAGTTTCTCATGAGCCCTATTTACTTTTCCAAAGATAAGATTAAGAATCTACTCAACCTTATTAGGCAAAACCTCTAGGGTTAATTCATAACCCAGGTCATGGATGTTACAGGCTGGCTCAAGGCTTGCACGATATCGGCTTGTTGTTGTCAATTGGCTAGGTGCTTTGCCAGTTATCAGTCTGTACATTAGCTTAGTGTTAGCTTGGTTGGATGCTGACCTGTTATGGTGGTTCTTAGGGTGTTGCCCGATATCAGTTGATAGGTGTTGCTTGGATGATATCGGTTTGTTGAGTGTTAACCGATATAGTGAGGAACGTTATGCCTTTAGCAAGGATCGTTGTACCTTTAGTGAGGGTTATCTCTTACCCGATATGCTTTTAGTGAGGGTTGAACTATTGGTCCTGTTGGTAACCCTAATATTGTTTGGAATGTTTATATGTGGATGTTATGTATATGCATGCTCGTCTAATATGGCACAACTATATCCCAATGATGAAATGTTTATCTACTCTTGAGCATACTAACCATGCAAGTTTCATCAATTGAGATGTGTACTCACATATGAGTTATAATGATGGCATTGGTGACATTTTCTTCATATTGAGATAATGAGGAACACTATGTGCTATGAGAACCATGATGGTACATGATGAGTGTTGCCTATGTGTTGGTTACATGTTCTTAATGATGGGATGGAATCCCTATGATGTTGGATCCTTGTGATGGATCGTGATGATTGGCAAGAGGCCAAGTGGCAACATGTGATGTTGGATCCTTGTGATGGATCATGATGATTGGCAAGAGGCCAAGTGGCAACATTTGATGTTGGATCCTTGAGATGAATCACGATGATTTTGATGGCATTGAGAGTAGAAGTAACAGTGTGACACAAGTTAATGGAATCTATGTTGTTTACTTTTGCTTATGGTTTGCATAATACAACTTGATTGACCCCCAACAATCCACTCAAAATGCATTAATTAATTACAGATGAACATTTCATGTAGTTTGCCATGGCCATAGATCCATCATCGTCATGAGTTGTTGATGGTGAAACGGGTTCTCCTACGGGTTAACATGGAGCACATATTGTTGAATATGCAGGGTTTCTCCTAGAAAAAAATAGGAGGATTAGAGTGCAACTTCAGTTCTAGACTCAAGATGTGTATAAGAGCATATTGAACAGGCCCATGGCTCAGTGTGATAGAGCATGAATGCGTTCATGGCTCAAGAGCATGGTGAACAGGCCCGTGGATCAATGTATACTAGCACCAAGACATGTACCAAGGTGGGCTAGAGGAAAGGGTAGCATGTGGGAGTTGACCCTGTGACTGAGGTCACTTAAGCAAGAGACTGCGGTCCTACTTTCGATATCGTGCACTAACCACGAGGAGGTGAGGTCATGGAGTCTGGCTCTTCCATTGACCTTGTATGGCACCAACTTTGGGTTTCGCAACCGAAGGTTAGATTTGAGCGGTATGACTCACTTCCTCAGGGCATAATAAATGGTAATCCAGTCACGTAGTATATCTGCTTAGGGCAAACACAAAACATTGGTTGAGGCCTTACATAATGAATGATTGTATTATATAAATGCCCTAAGTACTTCTTGCAGGTAGTCATATGTTTCTCAGGTATCGTGGTAAGCTGTTATACATAGATAATCTTGTTCTTCATATTTCATATATGATCTGGTTATATCTGCTACATGTTTTATATGCTCTAGCTTCTCTTAGGTTTTATAGTTTGGTAGGGAGTTATGTTTCTTGCTGGGACTATGTGTCTCACCCCGCTGGTTTCAACCTTTTTAGGTGATCGAGATAGACGTGGTGGTGATCGTAGTGTTGTGGGTGAGCAGCAAGAAGATCAGTAGAAGGCAAGGTTGGATATGCTGCTAGTGTGGTTGTTTTGTAGTAAGGTCTTAGAGTCTCCCTATACTCTTAGGTCCTTGGAGGTGTTTTTGACAAGGTTTCACGATGTATGGTCTTAGTATGGATTTTGTAACCTATTGTTGGCCTGGCTAGGTCTGTTATGTATATAAACATGTGATATATCCTTGATGGATATGAAATAGATGGATCCTATGTGATGGTGGACATATATCATGCTTATGTATATATAATATGTTTCCTTGCAGGATGTGGATCTGGAGGTGATAGTTCTGTTCTTATGATGTTTTCTATAATCGATTTTAATTAACCCGTGTTTTTGGTTATATGTGGTTTATGGTGGTTCCGCACGTTTTCGCGTGGCATTTCATTGTCTATGCGATAGCGGGATGCCATAATAAGTTTTTGGTATCAGATCTCTAGGTTCGTTGAGTTAACAGGGATCAGGAGTAGGCTTGTGTCTGTTCTTGTGAATTTTCCGGATTTTCTTATAATGGCTTCTGCCCCCAATAGAAGATAAAGCTAAAAGATGTCTGGGAATCATGAAGAACATGCTGCCGAGAGCAGTGCTACTGCATCTGTTGATGGAGCTAGTGTGCAGGAACATGGAGATCGGGTGCCTGAGGTCCCCCAGTTTGACCCGACCATTCCTGAGAACCCTACCTATCAACACCTTACGGGGCAGCCAATGGCTACGATGAATCATGTGGTGGAGAGATTACATGTGCCTCCGCCAAGAGCACCGATTCCCCATGGTGAATCTTCGGGTGTTGGGAAGACCTTTGAGTGGCTTCACCGAGTCAGAGCTTCAGATTATGTTGGAATGGCTGATCCAGCGGATGCAGATCTATGGATGACAGGTCTTGAGAAGGTCTTCTGGATCCTCGACATCCCTGAAGCAGACAAAGTTAACCACGCTATCTACCTTCTGAAAGGTATTGCTAGCCACTGGTGGGCCATCGAGGAGGAGAAGTGGCCTGGTGAGGTGATCGGTTGGGATGCGTTCCAACGGGAGTTCGTCAGTCGATACTTCTCGAAGACGTATCTGGATGAGAAGATCAACCAGTTTGAGCGTTTACATCAAGGTCCTCTAAGCATCACTGAGTATGAAGCCAAGTTTATGGAGTTGTTGAGGTTCTGTCCTCACATGGTGGCAACAGATGATGAGAGGATTAGATGGTTTGAGAAAGGTTTGAGTGCCGAACTGACAACACCTGATGCTACTTTGGAGAATCGGGAATGATTTGCCACATTTGTGGAGTCTGTTCAGAGCATAGAGTGGTCAGTCTAGAAAAAGAGAGAGGCTATGTCCAAGAAAAGGCCTGCTCAGTTTCAGAGACAGAGGTTTGATGGCCCCAAGAAGCCAAGGTTTTCTACACCTTCTATGATGCAAAGTTCCAGTGCGCCGTTACGATGGTCACCAAGTAAAGGAAGAGGGCATGGTTTTTTGCCATCTAGAGCCTACAGTACAGCTTTAGTAGCAGTGACAGGGCCATCTAGGCCGCAGCTAGGGGACAATTTGTGCTTTCTCTATGGACAGATAGGGCATCTAAAGTCTAATTGCCCGAGAAGAGATGTCGAAGTGATGCAACAACTGAGGCAGAGTCATCAAGGATCATATAGACAACAGTCTAATGGTGTCAGAGGGTGAGGATGCAGCCAAGCGTCGCAAGCAAGATCGTCTGCTCAAGGAAGCAGAGGACATGGACGACAACAAGCAATAGCTTGATTCTATGTTATGAGTCAGCCGGAGGTGATAGTCAATCCGTGAGTAGTTGCAGGTCAGATGGAGTTGTTTCATTCTAATTTGTATTCTTCTTACTTTATATCTGTTCCGGTTGACCCGGGTGCTACTCACTCTTTTATCGCATGTAGTATGCTTGATAGTTGTCTTTTACATGTTAGTTGTAAGAAATATAGCTTGTTGTTAGAAACCCCTCTTGTTGGTCCTGTGTTGCTTCAGGAAGTGTGTCCATCTTGTGTTCTATCTTTTTCGGGACACAACATACAAGTGGATCTCATACCACTTGATATTCATGGGTTCGATGTAATTCTTGGGATGGATACCTTAGAAAGATATAAGGTTGTGCTAGATTGTGGTTCCAAGCAGGTGGTGTTTGCCAACGGCAATGAGAAGTGGATCTTCCAAGGAGATAGGAAGATTCTTCCGACGTGTTTGGTATCAACAATGGTGGCGGAGAAGTTGTTGCGGCAAAGTTGTAGAGCGTTCTTAGTGTAACATCCCTGACCTGGGTTATAAACTAACCCTAGATGTTTTTCCTAAATATGTAATTATATACTTGTGATTACTTCCTGGCATGTAATTAAGTTCCCCAGGAACATATACTTTAAATTTTGCCCTTTTAAAACAAAGTTGTAGTATTATTTTATAATGCAGGGACCTGTGTGCAAATTACCCAGTTAAGGGGGTTTAACTTGCAATTTTCACATGATAAGATGTTCCTTTGAGGATGAGACATCATATGTGTAAATATTATGAGGTATGATGGATTTCCCAAGCTTGGGCATCAAGATGCAGCTTGTGGAATGATCCTTGTGCTTAAAAACCCTAATTTGGAGTAAAGTGCAATTTACCCAAATTGTGGGGTGCAATTTGTAAAATACGCCTTATAGATCATCTTTTATGACTCTTGACATCATTTAGAGTAGAAATGATGAAAGGGTCACATTAAATGAGTAACCAGATAAGAAAAAAAAATGATCTTTGTGCATAAAATTCACCTAGTATAAGTAAGGAGACCCTTCATGTATGTACCCTAGTTGAAAGTTGGTTTTCTTCACCTTTAGATCTTGAGTTTTGATAGCTTGGGTGTGCCTTAGAAAAAAAGAGGGACTTGGATGAGAATTCCATGTTTTATAGGTCATTAAGGTAGAAAATAGCCTAAAGTATATAAGCCTTCACCCTTGCAAACCAAGTGAACGTATCACTTATTCTCTTCATTTCTCATCTTTCTCAAAATAGCCAAGGCAGAGCTCTGGACCTCAGGGAGACGACCAACTAGTGCTAAGGTGAGTAGGAACCATCTTCTATCTCGAATTCATGGAGGAATTCTTCTTAAAAGGTTGGTTCTATGGTTAACTCACTTAGATTCTTTGTTCTAGCCTACCATCCCCATCTTTTCCTTGAAGAATCACCTCTATCCGAGTTGTGGAGCTCAAGACGCCATTAGAGGCTTGAAGCTTGAAGCTTGGATCTCTAGGAACAGCGTTTGAGGCGGGTTTTATAACTCTAAACTCCTTGCTTTTTATGCATATCTTTGTTCTTGCTTTTTATGCTTAGTTCTTCTTCTACCTCCCTTCTTTCTTGCACTTTTGCAAGTAAAACGGTGGAGTAACCGACCTGAACAGAGGTTGAAGATGATGGGCATGAATTCCTAGGTAGCTTTATCAACCGACCTTGGACCCCTTTTGGTCCAAACGGTTGCAAACCGTTTAAGGTCAAACGGTTTCAAATCGTTTGATCTCAAACGATCTTGCAAGACCGTTTGGATCAAAATGGTCTCAAGACCGTTTGATAGGGTTGACCAAGGGACGAACGTTTGAGGGTCTGTTGGTAACATATTGAATTTCATTCCTACAAAGAATCATAATCTAATTCTTAACCAATTGAGAGTTGAAGGCACTTCAACACCCTAACCCTAATCGGGTTGAAATTACTGTTTATAAGTATAGATCTTGTTGAGTTTTGGCTTGAAGTACCCAAACGGTCTCAAGACCATTTGGGGATTCATCCAAACGGTCTCAAGACCATTTGGTGCAAACCCAAGACCGTTTGGAGGTCTAGGGTTGAGATAATTTGATGGATTGAGGGTCCAATTGCAATAAGTTGATGAATTAATAAAATTGCTGATTTTAGACCTAATTAGGGTTCAACCCTTATCCAACTGACTTGGTTTTTGGTCAAAATTTGGGCAAACGGTCTCAAGACCATTTGGAGGTCATCCAAATGATCTCAAGACCGTTTGGTCCAAGTTTGGGCCTAATTGGAGGTCAATTGATAGGTTCAACCTTGATTTGATTCACCTTGTTGAACATTGATGATTATCCGATTGAAACCCTAATTGAGATGGACTTGACCCTAATTTGGTTTTCAATTGAGGGTCAATTTGGTGTCCAATTGATTAAGGTTCATCCTAATTGACCCAATTTGTAAGTGGTTAACATGGTTTTGGCCAATTGAGGGCTTCAACATAGATAACCATAAACAATTGTAACTTTTGAACCATGTTGGAGGTCCAAACGGTTTGAGCCCATTTGGACCAAACGGTCTCAAGACCATTTGGATCCAAACGGTCTCAAGACCGTTTGAGGCCAAACGGTCTCAAGACCGTTTGGGGCCAAACGGTCTCAAGACCGTTTGGGCTCAAACGATCTCAAGGTCGTTTGAACCAATCGATCTCAAGTCGTTTTGATCAAACGGTTTCAAACCGCATAAGCACCAAATGGTTTGGAAGTCAACTTTCCCCAAACGGTCAACACACCCAAACAGTCTCAAGACCGTTTGGTGGTTGAAGGTTGAAACCGTTTGGAGGTTTTCAAGGTTGTTTATACTTAATCATTTGAAGGTGTAATTGGTTCAATGATGGTTTGATCTAAACCCTAATGGTAACCTAGAACATTAAGGGACTAAGTGAATAATGAATTGACCCATGATGGTTGGAGTATGAGCGGTATACCTCATCTCTGCAGGGCATAATATTGTTTGTAAAACATAATCAACAGCGTAGTATATCTGTTAGGATTAACTACGAGTTATTTGATTGATGTTACACTGTATAAGTACACATGTTCTTCATTTTCCTTAAATGATGAACTTCTGCTTATTACCAAACTGCTGTTGAATACTTTGAGAGCTTTTACTGCTTATGTTATTCTTTGATTCGCTATATAAAGCTTCTAGTGAAGAGTTATAACTCTCGCTGGGACAATTATTTAAAATTGTCTCACCCCGTAGACTTCAACCTTTTAGGTGGTCGTCGAAGACGGAGAAACCAGCCTACAGGTGACCAATACCAGCAGCAGCAACACCAGGAGCAGTAGTGAATCTCAGGTGGAGATACTGACTGCTGAGTCATGTTGTTAGATAGTCCTATGTCGTCTCTGTACTCTCAGGTCCTAGGAGTTAGTGTTTGAGATTTTGGTTTTGACTCTTGAGATTTTTGTATCATGTTGTGTATAATTACTCAAGAAGTAATTCAACAGAGATGTAAACAGTTTATCTCCTTTTTATGAAAGAAGTTTATGGTTTCAAGCTCTTACCTCAAAAAGTTTTAATTTCCCGTGAATTTTGTCTTCCGTTGTTAATCAAATGCTTCCGCTGAGTTTAAATCGTGTTTATATCATGGTTTGGAGATCGGAGCCCACACTTAGCTCATGTTGTGGATACCAAGGCAAAAAGTCCTAGTCTTCAGAACGTGCCTGTCATCAGAGAGTTCGCAGATGTGTTTCCCGATGAGTTTCACAGTGTTCCCCCACCTCGAGAGATTGATTTTGAGATCAATCTGGTACCAGGGACACAACCTGTTGCTCAGACACCATACAGGATGGCTCCAACAGAGATGGCATCGTTGAAGAAATAGTTGCAAGAGCTGCTTGATAAAGGTTTCATCAGGCTGAGCACATCACCCTGGGGTGCTCCAGTTCTATTCGTAAAGAAGAAGGATGGATCTAGGTGTCTGTGTGTAGATTACTGATAGTTAAATAAGGTTACGATCAATAACAAATATCATTTATCAAGGATAGATGATCTGTTCGATCAGTTGCGCAGTGCTTCAGTATTCTCAAAGATCGATCTGCAGTCTGGATATCATCAACTCAGAATCAAGGAGGATGACATACCAAAGTCAGCTTTCAGTACGAGGTATGGGCATTACGAGTTTGTGGTTATGTTGTTTGGGCTAACCAATGTGCCAACAACGTTCATGGATCTGATGAACGAAGTGTTTCGTCCATTTTTAGATCAGTTTGTTGTAGTCTTCATAGATGATATCTTAATCTATAGTCGAGATAGTCAACAACATGAACATCATCTTCAACAAGTGTTTTCTCTTCTTTGACAGCATCAGTTGTATGCCAAGTTCAGTAAGTGTGAGTTCTGGCTGAAGGAAGTGACTTTTTTGGGTCATGTGATCTTAGTGGAAGGGATCAAGGTGGATCCCAAGAAGGTGGAGTCAGTAGCAGAGTAGGAGCAACTGAAGACGCTGACCGAAGTCTGTAGTTTTCTGGGATTAGCTGGATACTACTGGAGGTTTATAAGAAACTTCAGTGTGATAGTGTTGCCTTTAACAAGGTTGACCAAGAAGGATGTACCTTTTGTTTGGGATGATCGGTGTCAACACATTTTTTAAAGTTTGAAGGAGAAGCTGACAAGTGCTCCAGTGTTAGTGTTGCCAGAACAAGGGAAAGGCTATGTTGTTTTATGTGATGCTTCCAAGAAGGGCTTAGGTTGTGTGCTGATGCAGGAAGATCATGTGGTTTGTTTTGCTTCTCGATAACTTAAGAAACATGAGGAAATCTATCCAACACATGATTTGGAGTCAGCAGTAGTGGTTCATGCGTTGAAGATTTGGAGACACTATCTTTATGGGGAAATGTGTCAGATCTTTACGGATCACAAGAACCTGAAGTACATATTCTCACAAAATGAGTTGAACATGCGTCAGCAGTGCTGGATGGAGTTAATCAATGATTATGCTTGCACCATCAAGTATCACCCAGGTAAGACGAACGTAGTAGCGGATGCGCTTAGCAAGAAGTCTTCTTCTCTCCCCATGAAGAAGGCATAGTTAAATTCTTTGATATGCCATATGCGAGATATGTTCATCTCTTTGCAGTAGATGAATGTACAGTTAGAAGTTTCCTTATTGGCAGGACTGTTGGCACAGATGCAAGTGAAGCCTACATTGAGACAACAGATCAAAGAAGCATAGCAAGCAGATGCTATAGTGTGGCTGATCAGATCAGAGTTCGGCAGTGAGAAGCGAGATGGTTTCCATGAGTCTGAGGATGGACTAGTTTGTTACCATAACAGGATGATGGTTCACGATGCTCAAAATATAAGGAGGTTAGTGCTCGAGGAAGCGCACATGTCTATGTATGCTATGCATCCAGGTGTCACCAAGATGTATCATAATCTAAAGGATCTGTATTGGTGGCCCGGTTTAAATAAAAATGTAGCTGAGTTTGTGGCAAAGTGTGTGGTATGCCAGCAAGTTAAGGTAGAACATCTGAAGCCAGCAGGTACATTGCAACCCATGCCGATACTGTAGTGGAAGTGTGATCATGTAACCATGTATTTCGTAGTTGGTCTTCTGAGGGTAGCTAAGAATCATGATTCCATCTGGGTGACAGTGGACAGATTGACAAAATCTGCTCATTTCATTCTTGTAAAGATAATGTACACAGCAAAGAAGCTTGCACATGTATATGTAGATGAGATAGTGCATTTGCACGGTGTGCCAGCAACGATAGTCTCTGACAGAGGTCGTTTGTTCACAAGTCATTTTTGGGAACAGTTGCATAAGGCATTGGGAACACAGCTGAGGTTCAATACCGCTTTTCATCCACCGACAGATGGACAGTCTGAAAGGACTATTTAGACTTTGGAAGATCTTCTAAGAGCTTGTGTTTTGCAGTTACTAGGAAGTAGGGACGTGCATCTCAGTCTGATAGAGTTTGCTTACAACAACTACTACTAGCGGAGTATCGACATGGCACCTTATGAAGCCCTGTACGGGAGGAAGTGTAGATCTCCTTTATGTTCGTATGAGTCTAGCGAGTATCATCTTTTGGGTCCTGAGTTAGTGTAGCAGATGATAGAGAAGATCAAGGTGATACGGCAATAGTTGAAAGCAGCATAGGATAGATAGAAGTCTTATGCAGATAATCGTCACTGACCTTTAGAGTTCTAAGTGGGAGATAAGGTATATCTCAAAGTCTCTCCATGGAAAGGCATGCTAAGGTTAGGAAGGAAAGGCAAGTTGGCTCCCAGGTATATGGGACCATATCTAGTGATAGCACGTGTTGGAAAAGTGGCTTATAAGTTGGAGTTACCACCAGAGTTGCACAGATTGCATCCAGTGTTCCATGTTAGTATGTTAAAGAGAAGTCATCCAGGAATAGAGACATTGATACAACCAATTGAGATCGAGCTTGATGACGTGACCTACGAGGAAGGTCCAGTGTTGATCCTTGATAGACGGGTGAAGAGGCTGAAGAGGAAGGACCTGGTTCTTGTGAAGGTTCTTTGGCATCACTGTGGCGTTGAGGAAGCCAAGTGGGAGCTTGAGGAAGAGATGCATAGGAAGTATCCCTCACTTTTCTCTTCGGATTTTGGGGGTAAAATCCTTTTGTAGGGGTTTATGGCTTGTAAGGACCCTTACCTTCATTTTGGGCTTACCTAGTTTGCTTTGCCTAAACATGAGGTTTAGAGGCTTGCCTAATCACCTGAGGTGTGATTAGTGTTTGTTGTGTTTTGTTGTGGGGTTAAGGTGCAACTTACAATTTACCCAAGTTCTAGGATTTATGTGCAAGTTTGTCACCTTGAGAGATCTCTTTCTCTCTCTTTGCACCCTCTAGGGTTGAGAGGATGGGTTGGGGCACCTTTCTTGAGTTGTTTGGTCCTCCTTTGGGCTTGCTCGTTTAGTTTGAGCCTTGAGGTGTGGCCTTGTTGCCTTGTATCGGGTAAGAGAGATCCCCTTGCTGCCTTGTGCTGGGCAAGGGTGGTGTATCATCCATGTGGGTGATGGTGGGTGTGTTGGGTTGCCATGCTAGGTGACACACACCCTTCCACCTAGCCTCATTTGTGTCACCCCTTATGGATACTTGGTGCTTGTTTCTAGCAAGGTGGCAAAGTCTTGGACAAGTGGTGTTTGGGGCGCTAGCATGTGGCATAGCCCCTTAGTGGACGCCCCGTTGCTCTCCCCATTACCCTCTTATATATATACCCCACTCTTTGCTTACTAGTGGTCCCTTTAGCTTCCCTTGTTTCTCTCTTTTGCTTGGTGGCCAATATCCCTTGGAGAGGAGTGGTGGCCAAAACCCTAGCGTTCTTGCCCCTTTCTTCTCTAGTTGGTGAGTATCTCTCTCCCTTCCCCCTTGGTACTATCTTCTTCCTTGTCTTTCGGCCATGGTGGTAATAGGGTTTCTCTTCTCTTCTTGAGGTGGCCTAAGGTGGTGTCTGGGAGCTTTGGATCTTGGAGGAGTGTGCTCGAGGCGGGTTACATAACTTCTAACCTAGCTATACTATCTCCTTTATATAATGTTTTGATATGTTTTCTTGATCGGCTATTCATGTCTTGCTAGTAGTTGGTTATGTTAGTTGGTAATGTTGCTTCCCTATGTGCTCCCTAGATCAGGTTGGGCAATATATGTAGCTACCCTTGTGTTGGCCGATCCTTTGGGTTGTAGAATCTCAAGAAATACCCCACTCTTGTTTAGTTGAGAGGTGAGCTTATGGTTTCTTAATCCAAAGAGGTATGGTGGTGTGTCCGTGAGGCAATACCCCTCTCTCACTTTGTTGTTGAGAGGTGAGCTTATGGACTAGATGTTTGGGTGATATGTTGAGTTGGTTGGCCGATAGGGTGTTGTTCTACCCTTGTTGCTCGATATGCTTGAGGTTGTGCAAAACCCCTCTCACTTGGTCATTGAGAGGTGAGCCAACACTCTTGGTATCCTTGGGCTATATGGTGTGGATGGTTGTGATGAGGTTGAGACCTTCTAACCCTAGTAACCTGATATGGTTGGTTGACACCTAGTTGGTCCCTTGGCCGATATGTGTTTTGGAAGAGTTGAGCTCTTGGGCGATATCTCCCTTTTGTGTCGACCTCTTGGGCATCATGGCCTTGCTTTGCAGGATACCCATGTTGGGGATGTGCTACCCGATATGGATCTTGGATGGTTTAAGTTATTGGGTGATAGAGTGTTGTGTCGGGCGTTGCACTTGGCAACACGGCGTTGCTGCTGCTCTGCACGATACATGTAGAGTGTGCTGCCCGACACTCTATCTTAGAGACACTGCGTGCTGCGATGTGTTGCCTGATATGTTGTGCTGTGTTAGCTATTTGGCGTTGCACGCCATGGTGTTGCCTGATATCAGTTGGCTTGAGATGTTGTGTTTCCTGATGTGGCGTCGCCCGTTATGGTTCTATGACCTTTGTTAGCTTGGGCGATATCGGCTGGCTCAAGGCTTGCCCGATATCGGCATGTTGATGTCAGTTGGCTAGGTGCTTTGCCTGTTATCGGTCTGTACATTAGCTTAGTGTTAGCTTGGTTGGATGCTGACCTGTTATGGTGGTTCTTAGGGTGGTGCCCAATATCAATTGATAGGTGTTGCTTGGATGATATCAGTTTGTTGAGTGTTAATCGATATAGTGAGGAACATTATCCCTTTAGCAAGGATCGATGTACCTTTGGTGAGGGTTATCTCTTACCCGATATGCTTTTAGTGAGGGTTGTACTCTTGGTCCTGTCGGCAACCCTAATATTGTTTGGAATGTTTATATGTGGATGTTATGTATATGCATGCTCATCTAATGTGGCACAACTATATCTCGATGATGAAGTGTTTATCTATTCTTGAGCATACTAACCATGTAAGTTTCATCAATTGAGATGTGTACTCAGGTATGAGCTATAATGATGTCATTGGTGACATTCTCTTGATATTGAGATAATGAGGAACACTATGTGCTATGAGAACCATTATGGTACATGATGAGTGTAGCCTATGTGTTGGTAACATGTTCTTAATGATGGGATGGAATCCCTGTGATGTTGGATCCTTGTGATGGA
This sequence comes from Alisma plantago-aquatica, assembly GCA_963693085.1. NCBI lineage: Eukaryota > Viridiplantae > Streptophyta > Magnoliopsida > Alismatales > Alismataceae > Alisma > Alisma plantago-aquatica. Next base: position 1,177,323,871 of record OY856411.1, on the reverse strand, counting down.
TCATGATGATTGGAAAGAGGCCAAGTGACAACATGTGATGTTGGATCCTTGAGATGGATCATGATGATGTTGATGGCATTGATAGTAGCGGTAACAGTGTGACACAAGTTAATGGAATCTATGTTGTTTACTCTTGCTTATGGTTTGCATAATACAACTTGGTTGACCCCCAACAATCCACTTAAAATGCATTAATTAATTACAGATGAACATTTCATGTAGTTTTCCCTGGCCACAGATCCATCATCATCAGGAGCTGGTGATGGTGAAATGGGTTCTCTTACGGGTTAACCTAGAGCACATATTGTTGAATATGCAGGGTTTCTCCAGCCGAAAATAGGCGGATTAGAGTGCAACTTCGGTTGTAGACTCAAGATGTATATAAGAGCATGGTGAACAGGCCCATGACTCAATGTGATAGAGCATGAATGCATTCATGGCTCAGGAGCACAGTGAACAAGCCCGTGGCTCAATGTATACTAGCGCTGAGACCTGTACCAAGGTGGGCTAGAGGAAAGGGTAGCCTGCGGGAGCTGACCCTGTGACTGAGGTCACCTAAGCAAGATAATGCGGTCCTACTTTGGATATCATGCACTGACCACAAGGAGGTGAGGTCGTGGAGTTCGGCTCTTCCATTGACCTTGTATGGCACCAGCTTTGGGGTTTGCAACCGAAGGTTGGATTTGAGCGGTACAGCTCACTTCCTCAGGGCATAATAAATGGTAATCCAGCCGTGTAGTATATCTGCTTAGGGAAAACACGAAACATTGGTTAAGGCCTTGCATAACGAATGATTATTTTATATAAATGCCCTAAGTACTTCTTGTAGCTAGTCATATGCTTCTCAGGTATCATGGTAAGCTGTTATACATAGATAATCTTGTTCTTCATATTTCATATATGATCTGGTTATATCTGCTACATGTTTTATCTGCTCTTACTTCTCTAAGATTTTATAGTTCGGTAGGGAGTTATGTTTCTCGTTGGGACTGTGTGTCTCACCCCGCTGGTTTCAACCTTTTTAGGTGATCGAGCTAGACATGGTGGTGATCGTAGTGTTGTGGCTGAGCAACAAGAAGATCAGTAGAAGGCAAGGTTGGATATGTTGCTACTGTGGTTGTTTTGTAGTAAGGTCTTAGAGTCTCCCTGTACTCTCAGGTCCTTGGAGGTGTTTTTGACAAGGTTTCACGATGTATGATCTTAGTATGGATTTTGTAACCTGTTGTTGGCTTGGCTAGGTCTGTTATGTATATAAATAGGTGATGTATCCTTGATGGATATGAAACAGATGAATCCTATGTGATGGTGGACATATATCATGCTTATGTATATAACATGTTTTCTTGCAGGATGTGGATCTGGAGGTAATAGTTCTGTTCTTATGATGTTTTCCGTAATCAGTTTTAATTAACCCGTATTTTTGGTTATATGTGGTTTATGGTGGTTCCGCGCATTTTTGCATGGCATTTCGTTGTCTATGTGATAGCAGGATGTCACATATATATTTTTACGGTAAATGTTGATACAAGCAATAGAAAAGGTTTACACGTGCAGAAAATGTCCGACTTGAAAACAACTTGTGCAAATTTAATCCAAGAAAATATAAATCCACGTAGACCCAACTCGAGCTGACACGTAATAATCAACAAAAAAATGGCGACAGACACAACAAGCCTCAAATTTGTTGACTCAAGGTCAATTAGGTCAATGTTGACTTACGTCTAAATTGACTAAACCCGTGTTTTGATGATGACTAACTATTCCACATATTGGTGTCTAATACTTCTACTTGAGTGATTTCAGATTAGGTATAGACACACTCTAAATGCCCTAACTTGCGCATCTCAAATTGGAGAAAAGACAAGTCAAAGTCAATACAAGTACACGTTTTTGTAATATGATGTAAATCCATTAGAATCATGTTGTAAATCACTTGTAATGATTGTATGACTTGTAATTAAGCTTAGAAAAATATAAGGAGCACTTAGATCGAATGTTTAAGCACTCAAAAGCCATTTTCCAAAATTCATATCAGGGTGTTCATCGGTCGAGTTCTGTGAGTTGCAAACTCGACCGATTCTGATTGGATCTTGAAAATGACTTTTAATCGATCGAGTTTACACTACACAGAACTCGACCGATGGAGTACCAGACCAATTCGATTTTCATTGGTCGATCGAGTTTCCCCAGGACAAACTCGACCGATGGTATGAATATCAGCTTTGTATTTTACTCTATCGGTCGAGTTACCCTTATAGAAACTCGACCGATTGTACTGTACGGAAAAGTACGGAAAAGTGCTTATAGCCGTTGTGGAGTTGCAACAAGTGAAAATATATCCGTTACAAGTCACAAAATGGCTAGTTTTTATTCTCAAGTGTTCCCAAAGGCTAAGAGGCATCCCCATCTATAAATAGGACCCCTTGGGCTTCATTCTAAGGTTGAGCATTCAATGCAAACTCTATGTGAGGTTCCTATTCCATACTTGAGTGCTTCCTACATCCTCCTCTCTCTCTCTCTAAGCTTAATCACTTACTACATTCATTAGAGTGAGTAGGAAATCTGTAAGAGAGCTAGTCCTACATGTATATCTTGTGAGGCTCTTACTTCCACCACCTCCCTTTCTCTCTTTTCAATCATGAAGATGAAGGTTCTCTCTCTTGGCTAAGAGAGGTGAAGAAGAACAAGGGAAGGCATCCCTTGGTGAAGATCAAGGCTGAAGACTTGGAGCTAGAGTGGGTAAGCCCTTGGTGAAGGCGGAAGACTCCTTTCTCAAGTGAGTAAGTCCTTGGTGGCAGCTTCTCCGAGTGAAGGTGAAGTCAAAGGCGGAAGATCCAAGAAGAGTGGGTAATTCCTTGAAGGCTGAAGACTTGTGCAAGAGTAGGTAAGTCCTTGGAAGAAGGCGGAAGACTCTTGCAAAGTGGGTAAGTCTTTGGTAAGGTTTAAGACTCTTTGTATTGGATAGGTAAGTCCTTTGGTGGTCATGTATTGTATCTCTTATAATGAATATAATGAAGATGTAAGGTTAAGAAATCCTAGAGGCTGACCTCTCTAAGTAAGTGGACTGACTCACTTCTAGTTTGAAGTGAGGAACCACTCTAAATAGCTTGTCCTTTGGTGTATGTTCAATCTCTCTCTCCCTTGCTATGCATGCTTTAGTTGCACACAAATTTCTTATTTAGCAACCTTATCTCGTGATATATCTTGAAGGTCTAATGAATTTTGTTTAAGTGCATTCAGCTCTATTCACCCCCCTCTAGAGCATCTAATCACCCATCTAGGATCTAACAAAATTAAGGAGTGCAAATATCAATCTAGGCCATAAAACTAGTACCGGACAGGTCCAGTTCATTCCAGAATCATTTCAAGAATGATCCATTCGTAGTCCATAAATTTTGGAAGTTCAGTCTTCGGTCCGGTCATATCCAAAATCAATTCGAGCGTGAGCCTGATCGATAGCCGGTTTAAATATACAATACATCTTTATTTGTTCGTTATACTAAGTAATGATTACTAATCATTCACATATATTAACACTAATAGCGTAAAATTTTGATATCATTTTTGTATCAGTGTTATAACTAATTAATATGATTTTATTTTTACTTTTAAATAAGTTCAAAAAATAAATGTCTGGTTGCGGTCCCAAAGGCCCAATATAGTTTCAGTTTGTTTTCAAAATGGTCTCGTCCCACCTTAAAATGGTACAACCTACGGTTATAGTCTTTTTACTAATTTGATCATTGGTTCGATTAGTTCTACTTTCGAACATATGCTCATCCCAGTCTGAATTATACAAAATACAGTCATACATGAAGCAGACCTAACTGATCAAACCCGACCCGACTAGTCTAAAATTTATTTAACTCAACCAAATCCGTAACCAAAGCACACACCAAAACGTTGTTAAATATTTGTTTCCATCACTAATATCATTTAATCGGAGGTGAGGGAATGAAATGTAAAAGCAAAAAATTGAGGAGCTCCTATTCCGTCATGGTAGGTGACAAAATGATTACGAGAGGGGGTAAATAGGAATTTGGGCAAAGAGAGAGGGTTGGCGGGAATTAGTAAAATTAGAGGGGTTTTTCTAGAATTATGTGAAAATTGAGGGTTTTTTGGGAAAAAAATCTATATTTACTCCAAAATGGGAGTAACATAAGTATTTTACCTCCAAAACGAACTAGTATACCTCAAAGCATAAGTATTGTGCCCTAAAATATTTATAGTATACTCAGATTGATCAATAAGCAAAATATTAATATTACACTGGGTATAGTAAATATTCATACTATACTGGATATAGTACTCGTGTTTTGAGTACTATAGATTAACAAGTAAAATTGAAGTATTGTACCCCAAAAAATGAGGGTAATATTATGAACATTGTATCTCAAAACATTGGTGATATATTCAAATACAGTACAAATGTTTACTTGTTGATGTAACTCAAAATATAAGCATTGTACCTCAAAATACGAATACCATATTTCTTTCATATTATCATTTTCTAAAATATGTGAACATTAGTTTAGTTGGAAAATACTTTTATAAGAAGAAATCTAATACTATTTATTTAATAAAAAAATTCATTCCGAATTAAAATTCATGGATAAAATAATTTTCTTTCTCTTCTTTTTTCAGAATGGGAGAAAGTGGCATTTACAATTCAGAAAACCGGATGGCCAGGCGGGTGCTATGAGTAGATTTCCTGTGCGGACAATTCCGATCCAAGTTGTCATGGTGAAATTGTTCCTGATGAGCTCCATGCTCAAACTCTGACTTCTGACTCAGCGCTGACGGTGCGCTCTGATTCACCAACTAATCACATCTGGACTCGTACGTTCCCATATCCGACGGCCGTCAGGTATCCCACATTCCGACCCCTCCCGTCAAAATCCTAATCCTGACCCACTCGGGTCCTCCTCCGTCCTCGCCTTTATCCGCTCTGGACTTGTACACTGATATTTGCCTCTCTTATTACCCGTCTGATATTGCGGTCGGTACTAGTTGGTCTTCCGACGAAACAGAAGAAGAAAAAAAAAAAGAATCGGCTACCGGACACGCTCCTCCCGTCCACCGCCGCACGGAATCTCACCGTCTCCGCGGCGGAGGATTGGCGCCCGCTGACTTCTATCGAGCAATCCATGAGGGATGTGAGCGGGGCTCCCAACCGCGAGAGACGTTCAATCCAATGGAGGGCGGAGGCGAGGAGGGATTCCCCAACTCCAAGGTATTTAATTGCCCATTGCTCCTGGAATTGTTCCTTGAAGCAGCTTCGCCTCTGTTTTTTGGTGCTCAGCTGCGTGGCTGTGTAATATACGATCGCCAGTAGATTCTGGAAGCGGTTCAGTTCATCACCGAGCTGTAGTTCACCTGGAATTCAGTTTTTTTTTGGGCGGGGGGGTTCAGTTCATGATTGTTTGATATGCTGTTATGCTCGGATAAGTCATAATGATGCCTTTTCACGTAATCGGTTCAGAACACTGGATATTGGGATTTCTGCTTGCTCTAGTTCATTAAACACATACCAATGCAATCCTCTATTTAAACCAAACACGAATGCGGCTTATGGATTTCCCGTAAGATATGGTCCTTAATCAAATTATGGCAGCATAGCGCTAACATTAAGACATAATGTTGTTGCAGGATTATTACAAAGTCTTGGAAGTTGGATATGACGCAACAGAGGAGGACATCAGACTAAGTTACCGCAGACTTGCACTTGTAAGAATTGGTTTTCTTTTCTCCCGTTCTTTCTAGGGTCTAGTATTAACAGTGGGAAGGAATAAGGGCAAATCGAGTCTGGCACTGTAAACTCGAAGTCAGGTGCGGTGTGGTTGTACACCTGGGCGATTTATTCAACAGTGTGGAAGGTTACAATCCGAACACGATTAATGAAAGAGAGGAAATGTAATAATTGAAAGAGGAAGGGCACAAGGAAGCAATGAGGAAGAGGGTAGTGTTATAAAGGGAATAACACACCAACTCTTACTATTCAGAGGCTCATGCAACTATTTAGTTTTGCCTTTTCTGCAGCCTACTCCATTGTGTTGTATTGATTCTCATTTTCTTTCTCCACTCGTTCCTTCTATGAAATGCTACTGCCAGACTTCTACAATGCACAATCACACTTTCCACTCCCTTAGACCCAGACAAACAAGCGCTTAACCGGTAGAAAGACCATCTTAGACATGATTTCAGTAGAAAAATGCGCAAAACATATTACCCAGGCATTTGGACCGACCACATGGTGAGTTGCCTAATGACAGACAACCTGATCGGTTATCAGTCAATTCATTTATGAATGCAACATGCAACTAAATGGGTATCAAGAGGGGACAATGGAACTGCAAAAAAAAAACACGTTCTTACTTTAATTTTGGTGGTAGCAACTAGCAAATGGCTACTTTTATATTGCATTTGTATGTGCTTTAGTTGCAGCTTGATGCCATTTCATGCAGTGTCTATATTCTTACTTTCATCAGAAGTTACCATGGTTAACATTTGTATGATGCAATTTGTATGTGATGCTTGAGTTGTTTCTGAAAATGTTTATTAACCCTTTCAATACCTAATTGTATAGATATTTCTTAGCAGACTCACATACTCCTGAACTATAAGTTCGACCAAGAAATGTTTATCTGTCTAAGTAATGTTTGACCAGGACGTAGTCTGATCGAACTACAATATGACTTCAGGGCGGGGGGGGGGTGTTTGCAACACATTTTGGAAGTGCTGAACTAGCTGATTGAGCTCCACTTGCATGTGTAGTGTTAGAATTATTGTTATTTAGTTTATTATGTCATATGGGCCTACTTGTCTTGACCCTTAGGTTTCAGTCTGCATTCCCTTGTACTTGTCTCATTTACTATATATAGGAGAGGAGGCTGCCTTCTATCAGTAAGAAAATATCCCGTTAGCCTTCCATCTTATTTTTAACATGTAGAATATCTCATTCAACACTAAATCACTAGTGTGACCCTAAAAAACCTCAGTGGACACGCACGCACGCACGCACGTGTCCTATATATGTAGGTGAGGAGGCAATTACAAAGAAGCGAACTAAACTCTAATGGGCCATGGGGAAACATGCTCATTTAGACAATATACTAATTAACCTATTAACTAAATAGGCTAATACTTTCAAACACCCCCTCAAGCTGGAGCATGGGTGAACACATGTCCAATCTTGGAGTTACATGACTCGATAATGATAAGAAATAAATGATAAATGAAAGATAGATGTGTCACTCCCCATACAAAAATTCTTACTCCCCCTTAAACAATACTTCCTAACTAGACATATGATGACGCCTCTTTGAGATGTGTTCTGTAAGCAAGAAATGCTCGAGCTTTTGGAGAAGATCTTTCTTTTGAAGTGCATCTGGAATGAAGAATATCTGAAGTAGACAATCATAAATACCACAACTACGCCATCTTCACTGGAGAGGAATGTGTGAGTGGAATAAGCACACAACAACACATCCCACATACATAACGCGACACGAACGCGAACACAACAATGTCCATCTAGCAGTAGTGGTGTCTTCATATCGTATGAGAAGTGCAGCCAACTGGAATTAACGCTGACGACTATAGACGTGCATAACGTGGCAGGAACAAGTTGGAAGAGGTGTTGAAGTGTGGTCTCAACACGTAGAAGTAGCAGATGCAACTCGGAGAAGACGTAACAAAGTAGCTTGATGAAGATAACTCTGAATGAATCCTTGTAGATACTAAATGTGCAGGCTGGAAGATAACGAGCTTCGAAGAAATCTGACGAAGAAGCAACCATCTATCTCACCATTAACACCAGAGGGAACAAGAGACCAGAATTAGCTGCAATAGATTTTGTCATGTCTCATGAGAATACAACATGCATGACCAACGCGAACATCATCAACACCAAAGGGAACAAGAGGCCGGAAGTAGTCGCAACAACTCTTGTCCTGACGTACATAATGTGGTACAAACGTGAAAGGCTCAGTGTCAATGATGCAATGGAGATCCTTCAAGGCTACCTGAAAGTGGAGAGCAGATATGCTGAACAATACAAAGCTTCATGATGATAGCATGGAATATCATCTCTCATTTCTTGTCTCTCTCCTCATATGCTCTCTCTCATGTTCTCCTCATATCCTCCTCTCACTCTTCTATTCCACTCTCACATACCAAATACGACAAGAGTGAGTAGATGGTGTGGAAAAGGGAAATATGAACCTCCGCATGTGGAAGACGCACACATGATGGACAAGGTAGGAAAGGGAAAAGGTAAAACGAGAGGTGTAGTATGTAGAGAAGAACAAAACATATTTACTACCGGAATAGAAACTCGGTAGATAGAGGAGAGGCACTATCGGAATGAAACTCGGTAGGAGAAGTAGTGGCACTACCAGAATGGATCTCAGTAGAAAATCGATGACCGAAGTCAATATGCAAAACAACCCGTTTATAAGAGTAGAAAAACGAAATGGATTTTTTCTTGACCTTGACCTAAAAAGTTTTTTGAAGGTCAAAAAAATAATAGGATTTGATTATCATTAGGTATTGAAGAAGAGATAGACTGTTGGAGGACGTCATAGATAAAACTTGAAGTACACGAACTGTTTCTGACACGCCGTGTAACTTGTCGGGGGTAAGAGGCAAACTCCTGATGGCACGCCCTCCTTCGCTCGAAAATGACTGACTCCTTGCAACACGCCATGTAGGAATCCTACACGCCGTGTAGGATGTCGGAGGCGTAAACCAGATCTCCGCCGACGTGCCGTGTTGGATGTCAACACGCCATGTAACTTCCAATTTGGGCGAACTCAAAGATGACAGATTCTCGCCAAGACGTCGTGTTGGTCTTCAACATGCCCGTGACTTGCGATCTAGACGAACCTTTGCGTGACCAAGTGAATTTTAGACTGCTACATATCGTGTTGGTTGGCCAATATGCCGTGTAGGATGCCACTGAAGCATGATCTGATGGGAATTAGCGCCGTTAAAGAGACAAAGAATCCTAGGAATTAGCACCATGGATCGACGGGAATTAGCGTTGTCTTTTATATTCCTGTAGATCATGTGAACATGAAAAGTGGTGGCTCCTTGCTTGACTACGACCGAAACTGGACATGAATTAGCACCGTCTAAGTACTGAGAAGGGGTGTAGCAGTGGAGTGATGGGCGGATGTCGGTTGGGCAAAGGCGGTGGAGATGGTGGCCGTTGCTGCCAGGCGATTGCTAGAGCGGAGAGCAGATTTGAGTTGGCGTGGCTACTTCAATGGTGGTGGCTACATATGGAGCTGCTCGGGGAAAGTGACGACTTGACGATGACGGCCACGTGAAAGGCTTGGGGGCTACTTTGACTATAGATTGAAAAACATAAATGGCTGGGAAGGATGGCACCGACACACAGACAAAGATCTATGTGAAAGAGAAAGAGTGGCGACCATGGAGGCCGAAATGTGCTTGACGGGCGGCTAGCCTAAGCCTTGGAGACGGTGGGCGCCCGCAGACGAGCGCTCTCTCAATTGCTCTCTCTAGGAAGGAGAGACAACGGCTAGGGAAACATCGAGCATGGAGAGAGAAAAGAGAAGCGGAAACGACATATAGGGTTAAGTTCCCAGAGCACGCTCTGATACCATGTTGACAAGTGTGTGAGACACTGTAATCGTTGTTATTGTTGTTGTATTGATATGTACACCCCAGTTCTATATATATAGGAGAGGAGACAATTACAAGGAAGTAGATTAAACCCTAATGGGGCATGGGCAGACAGGCCCATGTACACAATAGACTAGTTAACCTATTAACTAAATAGGCTAATACTTTCTAACAACTATAACTTTGGGTGAATCCACTACAATACCTTTCTCCACTTAATCAAAGTATATATATGCTCTCTCTCAAAGTTATCATTAGAAATCATATTTGAGCTGCTAAAGTCGATGGAAATCTTCTCCAAGGTTAGACTTGGGAGATTCCTTTATAACCTCTGGCTGTTTTAGAAACCTCGACTACTAGCTGTGACGACCCCAATTTCCATATACTTTCCTTAGTGACATTCACATATATGCGTGCACTCATATCTATAAATGTCAGAAGGAAAAATACAAGAGATTAAGGTAGCCAACTAAATCAGAGAAACAAGCCAAGATCATTGTTCACAACACCATTGATTAGCCACACAAACATCCATTCATTGAAGATAATAAAGTCATTACATAAATTTATTTGAGATAGAAGAGATGAATAGTTCTATAGAAGGAAACCAAAATACATAGGATTTAGAATATCCTATACATCATCTAGTAGAATAAGCAACTATCTAACTGAAAAGAGATAAGAAATGGAAATCTATCTATTTTATCCTCCATGCCCATTTATTTATAGCTTCAGGTTCTTTGAGATGCATTATTTGTTCCTTGTACCTAGAAAATACGAGAAACAAAAATCATCAACAAAAGTTGGTACGTGGTAAAAGGTACAATAGTATGGTTGCATGTATGAAAATACTTGAAGAAAGAAGAAAGAAAAGAAAGCCATTGCTTAAGACGGGAAATCAGGTAAACACCTCTTTTATACATTTCATTTGATGCAGTTGTACTACAATTTTACAAGCACTTCTCATACATCCAGTATGGGCAAAATTAAATTTATCATACATCTAACATGGGCAATTCATCATACATCCATGTTAGGCAACATACATCCATACTGGGCAATGTATTAGAAAGCGGGAAGCGGGAGGCGTGCGGACGGCACCCTGTAACCGATTAAGCGGTAGGCGGGCGATTAAGCGGGCGATTTTTGAAAAAGCGGGTGTCTAAATTTTATATATTTTTATACAAAATTACATGTATGTGTATATAAAAAATATATTTATAAGGAACTTCTATACATATCTAATCAGCAAATCAATAATTAACTAAGTATTCATCAATACTTACTATTAATCAACATCTCTAATCACTAAAATCAGCAAGCAGATAAGTAATTGTATATAACAAACTATGAATTATTGAATTAAAGTTGAAAAACCACTAGAGGGGGGTGAATAGGGTTTTAAACTAATTTAACAATTATTTAACTCAAACAACCTACCACAAGAATATTGGACAAGGGGACATGGATTTAGAGTGGTTCCTACCTTAGCAAATACTAAGGTAGTCAGTCCACTACCCGTTTGCTTACCCAATCGGGATTTTGAAAGAATTTAATTTTATTACCTCGCAAGGACTTTACATAAAATTACAATTCTTTCCCTAAACCCTTTGAGCAGCCTTCACCTTGAAGTAATTGCACCAACCTGGAAGCAGCCTTCTTGAAGTAACTTCAAGCTCCCCCTTGAAGTAGCCTTCCTCCTGAAGTAGCTTCCCGTTGCAATAGCCTTCTTGAAGTAGCTTGAAGTCCACCTTCTCCACCGAGAAGAACTTTCTCCAATCCGCAGCCTCCAACCCTAGGAGTAGCAAGGAGAATACAAAGAATAAAAGGAACAAGAAAGAAAATGGTAATTACACTTATCCTTTGAAGCACAAGGCTTGATTTGCCTATGTCAAGCGTGTAGATCTCCTAACCAAAGTATATGCACGTGTAATTGTTGTGGATAGGAGATACTAGCCTATAGGACACGAAATTAGAGCAAGTAGAGGGATTGCCAATGCAAGTGTTGCTCAATTTCTCAAAACAGATTGCCAATTGTAGGTGTATGCTCAATTGTATCACAAGTGTAGCTTAGGTATATTTAGGTGTCCTAAGGCATGTCCTATTTATAGGAATGACCTACAAATGCTTAAGGACGTTCTAGACACTTTCTAGGGGGTTCTAAGTGCTTAACTAGCCGTTAGGTATAAGTTAGTTGCATTAGTAACGGCTAGTTACTTTATTCTGCAGTTGCTGTCAGAGTCCATCTCGGTCGAGGAATTGTCGACCGAGATACCTACTCGGTCGAAGTTTTGTCGACCGACAGGCTCTCTGGATCAAGTATTAGCAACGTTCATCTCCAACTGCCAACTACCTTCTCAGCTGTATCTAACGGCTACTTGGGTCATTCTCGGTCGAGAAGTTTGTCGACCGAGAGTGTCTCGGTCGAGGAATTTGTCGACCGAGATTGACCCTGTTTCAATCTTTCAATTAAGGCGCTAAGTGTGTGTATGAGTGTGCATATGTGACACTATTGAAGGGGATGACATATCTAAATGTGGTGTTTAGCTAGGGAAGATCTAACGCTTGATTTACATGAAGTCTAAGTACTTGTACATTATATATTTGTACAAGTTTACAATTGATTACATTTCATGACATTTGCAATCATTCAAGCATATAGATTCCCTAGAGTTTTGTCATCCACCTCATTCCTGCAACACTCAAGTAGCACGTTAGATCAACAAGAATGAAATGTTTGTCATCATCGAAACAAAGGGATTTATCATAATGTCAATTTAGCCAACAATCTCCCCCTTTTTGAAGATGACAAACATTTCCTAAATATAAAATAAGGAAATATAAAACATGTGAGTTTCATACCTGAAATTTACCTTTGTAGCCATCTTTGGTTTTGCAAGTGACTGCTGGCCAAGATATTATGAAACTCATTTTTTATGTTTGTGATTTTATATTATTCCCCCCCCTTTGTCATTTCAAAATGATATCCAATACAATCATTTAGTATGACTTTGTGTCTTTCTTTTTAAGTTTTGCTCCCCCTTAAAGAGATATCCAATTAAAATCAAGGGATTTTTATTGTCAAATTTAGCCACAATTCGTTTCTCAATCATTTGCAAAGGATGTTAAGCCTTGAAATGATATGAGTTTCTTTTAAGTTTATGGCTTATGTGTATTGATTTCTCACCCATTTTACAAGGGATGTTAAGCCCTGAAAATGATATGAGATTCTCTTAAGCTTATGATATATATTGATTTCTCATCCATTTTGCAAGGGATGTTAAGCCCTAAAAATGAAATGAGAATCCTTTAATCTTAGAGTACATAAAAATGCCTCTAACCAAATGCATGGGATGTTAAGCCCTGATTTGTTTAGAGAGTTCCTTTAAGAACAAGATATATTATTTTTATGAAATTCATAGATTTCTTCATAACCAAGAGTAAAAATACGAAGGTCGTAACAAGCTTCAAATGATGTTTACAATGTTTTTGTAAGCTTCTTAATCAATTAATCCAATTTGTTTTTATGAGCTCCCCCTTAATCTTACAATTAAAGCAATTTAAAGCTTCTAAGGTCGCAAATGATTTTAAATTTTGGTTTTGACCTTTATCAAAAGTATACTAAGATTAAGTACAATAAAATGATGTCCAAATAAGCATTTTGTCAAAGCTTATTTTAGGTCGACCTTGACTTCGACCATAACGCCCCTTGGTCAAATTTCATTTCAACCAAGAGGCAATTTTGCAGATTTCCAAATTGAACACTCATATATGAAGTATAATATCTGCATGTAATGTGATTAGATATCAATTTGAAGCATTTTGAATGATACTCAATATGAAAACATTCGTCCTTGATTTTCCTAGAATATTTATATAAACTGTGCTGTAGGTACATAAATATCAAATTCCATTTCTTCTTGTACCCTCATAAGATTCTTAAAAATGAAAACACGATTAATATCTCAAGTCTTTAAAGATACCAATTGAGAAATTTTTATCTTATATGTTATAACATTGTGCTCTTGCAAGCATTAAAGTTCTTGTTCTAAGAAACATATCACCAATGAATCATTTTGCTTGCCTATGTATCATCAAGGATCCATGCATGCAATTATCATTATCTATTCGTGCTAACATAGCATCATCTTTATGAGCTGAATGATGAAATATTGAAAGCATATCTATGATGTAATGATAGAACATATAATGATAATTCCATGAAACACAATGATTGTGATTATTTAAACTAGATGTCATAACACATGATTTCTATATGGATAGACCAGAAAATATTTTAGGAAAAATCATGTGAATAATGATAAAACAGAAATTTCTTTTTATTAAACTAAGCATAATTTCAGTTTTAACTTATTTAGAGGATCAACCAAAATAATCTCATTTATATTTATAAGTTTTTCAATAATGATCTTCAACTTGTTTTGCATGTAAAATCAGTCATTAACAACAAATAGATAGCAATTTGATCAATTGAAAATATATTCAGCAGATTTATTGCAGACTGGAAATCAGTGACCTGCTCGGTCGACAATTTCTCGACCGAAAGTTCACTCGGTCGACAGATTCTCGACCGACAAAGTTTCTGGAATGTTTTCAGAACTGTTAATTGCTTCCAAGTAAAACAAAATTATGCAAGTTAGAGCTCGATTGTGTTGAGATATGACATTTGTATATCAAGAATCAGTTTAGGTCAAGTCTCAACTAGTTAAATTTAGGCTTCTAAGTTTTAGGAATCCAAACTAAATCATCATTCTTTTTCTTATATGGGCATAAAAATGAATAATGTCCAAGGCGCATGCAATAATGACAACTAATGGAGTCAACTTCATTTCTCTTTCTAGGAATTGTGTTCTTAGGTACAAACACCATCTTAGACTTGGATGCTTTAGCTCTTGTAGGTTGATTTTTCTTTGGATCATATCCTAATCCTCTTCTTCCATTATAACTAGAGGAAATTTTCAGAATATTCTCAAGGATATCATTTCCTCTTAACTCATTTATTTTTCTTTGTAACTTAACAATATCATCCATCTTCTTGTTTATATCTTTCTTTGCTTGATCTAAATCAGATACTAGAGAGTTTCTTTCGTTTACAACCTCATCATAATCTAAGTGTGAACATAAGATAGGTTGTTTCTGAAGATCATTCAGTTGAGTTTGTAAGTTTAACTTCTCTAAGGAAAGAAGATTGCAGTTAGCTTCTACAGATTTTAACTTAAGATCATGATCTTCATTTGCCTTTTTGAGATCCTCATTTTCAGATGCAAGAGCAAGAAGTTTAACATTTAAATCATTATTTACTTTATTTGATTTCTTAAGTTTCTTCTTGCACTCAATATATTTCTCATGAGTATCTTGAAGACTAGCAATTAGATCTTCTTTTGGTAAATCAAAAATACTTACCTCTTCTTCTTCTTCTTCATTTGTTGTAGCAATGAGGCACTCTACTTCTTCTTTTCCATCATCACTATCATCACTTGAATCATCCCATGCAGCTTTATATGCTCTTTCTTTCTTTTTGTGAGATGATTTCTTCCCTTTCTTGAGTTTTGGACAATCACCTTTCATGTGTCCCTTCTTGCCACATTCAAAGCACCTGGAAGAAGAAATACTAGAAGTTTTATTAGTTTTAAAACTTTTATACTGCTTACCATTTACAATGACAGTTTCTTCTTCACTATCATCTTCACTTGTATCATGATTGTTCTTGGTTGATGCTTTGAATGCAATGTCCTTCTTCCTCCCTTGTTGAAGTTCACGTTCTCTTCTTTCTTCCTCTTCTAACGTTGCCTCATGAGCTTCTAGGTTTCCAATGAGTTGTTCCATCTTTAGTCGGGTGAGGTCATTTGCTTCTTCAATGGCCGTCACCTTGGGCTTGTATTTGGGAGGAAGTGATCTAAGAATCTTTGATACCTGATCTTCCTCAAGAACAACTTTACCTAAGGCATTTAAACCATTTACAATAGAAGAGAATTTTGCATACATTTCACTAATAGATTCATTTGGATCCATACGGAAATGTTCAAACTTTTGTTTAAGCATACTAACTTTGGAATTCTTAACTTGAACTGTCCCTTCATAAGTTATAGAAAGTCTATGCCATATTTCATAGGCTGTTTCACAGTTTGATATTCTATTAAATTCTCCTACTGAAATTGAACAATAAAGAATACTTACAGCCTTTGCATTCATTTGAGCCGATTTTACCGTATTGGTGTCCCAAGCTGCATATTCCATTTGAGGTAGCTCATAGGGGGTTGACACCATTCTCCATAGATCCCAACTGATGCCTTGGAAGTAGAACTGCATCCTTCTCTTCCAATATGTGTAGTTTGTTCCATCAAACGCTGGAGGCCTAGCAACAAGTGTCCCTTCAAGGTTGTTGAGCACCCCGTCACCCATTCTTCAAGACCTTGTTAGGGGTTCCTTAAAGCCTGCTCTGATACCAATTGAAAAACCACTAGAGGGGGGGTGAATAGGGTTTTAAATTAATTTAACAATTATTTAACTCAAACAACCTACCACAAGAATATTGGACAAGGGGACAAGGATTTAGAGTGGTTCCTACCTTAGCAAATACTAAGGTAGTCAGTCCACTACCCGGTTGCTTACCCAACCGGGATTTTGAAAGAATTTAATTTTATTACCTCGCAAGGACTTTACATAAAATTACAATTCTTTCCCTAAACCCTTTGAGCAGCCTTCACCTTGAAGTAATTGCACCAACCTTGAAGCAGCATTCTTGAAGTAACTTCAAGCTCCCCCTTGAAGTAGCCTTCCTCCTGAAGTAGCTTCCCGTTGCAATAGCCTTCTTGAAGTAGCTCGAAGTCCACCTTCTCCACCGAGAAGAACTTTCTCCAATCCGCAGCCTCCAACCCTAGGAGTAGCAAGGAGAATACAAAGAATAAAAGGAACAAGAAAGAAAATGGAAATTACACTTATCCTTTGAAGCACAAGGCTTGATTTGCCTATATCAAGCGTGTAGATCTCCTAACCAAAGTATATGCACGTGTAATTGTTGTAGATAGGAGATACTAGCCTATAGGACACGAAATTAGAGCAAGTAGAGGGATTGCTAATGCAAGTGTTGCTCAATTTCTCAAAACAGATTGCCAATTGTAGGTGTATGCTCAATTGTATCACAAGTGTAGCTTAGGTATATTTAGGTGTCCTAAGGCATGTCCTATTTATAGGAATGACCTACAAATGCTTAAGGACGTTCTAGACACTTTCTAGGGGGTTCTAAGTGCTTAACTAGCCGTTAGGTATAAGTTAGTTGCATTAGTAACGGCTAGTTACTTTATTCTGCAGTTGCTGTCAGAGTCCATCTCGGTCGAGGAATTGTCGACCGAGATACCTACTCGGTCGAAGTTTTGTCGACCGACAAGCTCTCTGGATCAAGTATTAGCAACGTTCATCTCCAACTGCCAACTACCTTCTCAGCTGTATCTAACGGCTTCTCGGGTCATTCTCGGTCGAGAAGTTTGTCGACCGAGAGTGTCTCGGTCGAGGAATTTGTCGACCGAGATTGACCCTGTTTCAATCTTTCAATTAAGGCACTAAGTGTGTGTATGAGTGTGCATATGTGACACTATTGAAGGGGATGACCTATCTAAATGTGGTGTTTAGCTAGGGAAGATCTAACACTTGATTTACATGAAGTCTAAGTACTTGTACATTATATATTTGTACAAGTTTACAATTGATTACATTTCATGACATTTGCAATCATTCAAGCATATAGATTCCCTAGAGTTTTGTCATCCACCTCATTCCTGCAACACTCAAGTAGCACGTTAGATCAACAAGAATGAAATGTTTGTCATCATCGAAACAAAGGGATTTATCATAATGTCAATTTAGCCAACAAAAGTAATCACTAAAGTAATACTAACCAGCAGTACCAATCATTAATCACTGAAAGCAGCAAGGAAATCAGTAAAACTAATCATGCATTACTAGTATAATAGAGCAATAGGATATTTACTTAGATGCATTACAGCAGTACCCAATTATTACAGCTTACACACAAAGTCTGCATTCTTAATTAGGACTAGCTATATCATAGAACATTTAATGTATACAAGTTTTGTATATTATAGTCAACACTACTTGGCTATGTAATTAATTAATGTTAGATGCTTACATTAGGATTTTTAAACAAAAGCGGGAAAAAGCGGGTGAGGCGGGCAAAAAGCGGGCGATTTTGTTCAAAATGATTAAGCGGGCGATTAATGGCAAAATTAAGCGGCTGGGGGTCATGGGCGCTTAAGCGGCCCGCCTGGCCGTTTTTTATTTCACTGATACTGGGCCATGTGCACTAGTAGCTACAACTCATCACAATGTCCTTTTATGTTTCATTAAGTTTTGGCGAAGCATATAGCATAGTAGTTCAACCAATCAAAGTATAAGCAAGTAGTTCCACACAAGATACACCTTATCATAAGCAACCAAAGAAAACTAGTCTTATACTTAATAAGACCACATACCTGTTTGATTAGATCTGGATTCCAAGAGTCCAGAAGAATAATAACAAGATCACCCTGAAAGGAAATCAAGGGTATATTTGTTACTATTGGTCCATATGACCCATGACTAAGGTTTATTCTTAAGATATGAGTACTTTTATCTTATAATGATTAGATCAGGGATTATTCATGATTTGCATCTTATTTTCGGAGTCACAAGGTCAGATGTTAAACTAAGATCTCATACCTTTTAATGATACCTTTTATCATCCTAAAGGAAAAGTCCACAATTAGGGTTTCTATTATGATTTAAATCATCAACGTTTCCTTTCTAGGGTTCACATAGTACAAAGGATTAGAGATGGATCTTAGAGTTTCTAGGTCAGTCATGACCATGTCGGTCCATTAAATATTTAGGTTTTGACATGTAGATGCATGAGGTATACATATGTAGAAAGAGAAAACTAGAATTTAGGTTGTTTCATAATTATTGAGTCAAATATCTCTATTGGATTAGGGTTTCGAGCAACATGGTGATCATGGATTCAATTAGGGTTTAGGATGTCCACAAGTCAGATCATAATCATGGATGACTATTATTACACAAAAGATAATGATAAAAAGATCATTAGGGCTTTAGGCTATTACTTTTGAAAGAGGGCTCGGTTCTAGGTCCTGATTATATTTTATTTGGATAGATCGCATTTTTCTAATGAAAATGGTATATAGGTTCACTATAATCCGGTACTCCTAGCATTTTCGATGATTTTCTTAAGATAAACCATTTCTTGGGTAAAAGAAAATAAAAAGAGGGTTTTACCTTGATCAACGGCCGGATCCGACTGGATCGACGGCTCTCGTTGATCCCAGGCTTTGCGCGGGATGGATCAGGTTGCTTATTTGGCATTCGAAGATTGGTCCACCTAGGCGATGGGTTGACGACCCGTTCTCCCCTCTTCTCCTTTGCTTGCGCGCGAGCAGGCTGCCTGGGGCAGCTCCGGCGAGGCTTTTCTCGCTCCTTGGTGGAGTTGGAGGGCAGCTAAGGCGTCGATTGCCTTCGTGAGCCTGAGCCGAAGATGGACAACCAACCAGTGTGTCGCGGCCCTCCGTCCCTTGATGCGCCGTCGGGTTCCAGGAAGGGGGTCACCGGAGAAGGGGGTGCTTTGGAGGAGGAAGGAGTTCGGGACCTCTGAACTTCGATGGGAAGCACCAAGGAGGCTCGACGAAGGTGTTGGAGGGGTCAACGTGGCGCGAGAAGCATAGAGGTGATCGGGCAATGAAGGTGTTCGGAGGTTGAAGATGGTGGAATGGGATGAGTGTTCGGGGTTGTTGTGCTCGCAATTGATGGAAAAAGAGTAAAGGGGGAACTGCGGAGCTAGTTGAGGGGTTATATAGGCGTTTGGGAGGCTAGGCGAGGAAGCCCTAAGTTGGCCGCCGCCGCCGCTAGTGAGAGCAGCGATGGAGTCGGGGTTCGTTCTCCCTGATCCGAGGACGAGGGGAGTCGGGTGCGGGCTTGTTGACCTCGTTTTGGCGAGGGGAATCTATTTGTTTGGATAGATTTTTGCAAGCAGGGGTGAGGTGGCGCCTGGACGAGGCTCGAGTCTCCTCTCTTCTCCCTGCTCTTTGCGGGAGGTTGAAGACGGGTCCTTGATCTTTGGATCCCTGCACGGATCCGTGTCCCTTAAATCGAACGACTGGGGTCAAATCCCAGTTAAGTGGTCCGCGCCCAAGCTGCTTAATGGGCCGTGTGACATTTATTTGACCAATTAAATCAAAAACTTAGGTCCTAGAGTTACTAGATGACATTATACACATGATTTTCAAATGTGAATAACTCTTAATTGGTAAATCTGATTGTAATGAAATTTTTGGCATAGCTCTATAATGTCATGATGTAGCTATGGTGCAAAATTGGAATTGAAATTCGAAGGGTCAACATAGCTATTGATTAAGTGTATTAACTCCTAAAATTCACCTTTATGTGATATTTAGGGTTTTGTATTATGTGGAATTGATAGGCCATTTAATCAATTTAGTGAGCGAGATGGTTGAGGGCATAATTGGAATAATCAAAATTTGTAGGAGAGAGAAAAAAAATTATAGAAAAACTCACTCTGTCACACTAGCTCTACTCTATATAGGTTTCACTACGGTGTAGAAGCGGTTCATAGTGGGGAGGGGAAAGGGGAAGTTAAGATGATAATAAGAGTTGATGAAAGAGGGCAACAGAAGGGAGAGGAATCTAAGAAACCTGGTGGCTCTAGTGGTGGTTCCAACGCATTTGGCACTAATACTATTAATTGATGTTAGAGGTTAGGGGAGGAATGGAGAGAATGAAAGTTTGAGGATGGACTGAAATCATGGTTGTTAAGGTTTGTCGGTGCCTAGACACCTACTGATCCCCCGACCCCGACCCCTACACAAACACACAACACACAACACACAACACACATACAACGCACACATGTTTTTTCTTTCTTAGGGCTTATTTTGCAAGGTGTACTCCAAAGCGCCCCCCTTTGGAAACCTATAACCCTAGATGGGACCCAGACACCCACCAACCATGTTCTATATTACCTAATGATTAAGGTATGATTATATACTAAAACAGGCTTCCAACATTATTTTATTGGAGTTGAAATGTGGGGGGGGGATCTGTGAAGCAAGTATTTTATTGTGCAAGTGTTGATTATGAACAAAAATGTATTTTGCACTAATACAAAAAGTCAACTAGTTATTCTTTAGATATCTGTTTATTAGTAGTAAAAGATTGTCATGTATAAACTATAAATGATGTTGGATTTCATTTATTTTTTAACAGAAGTGGCATCCTGACAAACACAAGGGTAGCACCGACGTAACTGCTAAGTTTCAGGAGATTAATGAAGCTTACAGAGGTGAGTTTGTCAACATTTCTCTATTGGTGCTCATGATGTATTTGTTAACATTTTAATTTACCGACTTGACAGCATTCTTGATGTCTACTTGATATAGTGGTGTCTACTGCAGTGTTGCCATTTAAGGAATTTACCGAGCATTGTTTATATTTCTTGAAAGCAACTATTAATGTAACATAACTAAAACAATTTCTGAGCTACCAACACTTTTACAGTGCGAATTCAAGTGGTCATAAAAGAGAAGCACCAAAACAATAGTGCACATTGGTCCACCTGCATACAATGGTACTCAGTGATATTTATTCATGTTGCACACTTGCATTAATGAAGTGAAGTGCATAACGGAAAAAAATTCATCTCATATTTGTAGTTTGCGTTTCATGATTATTCCATAGCATATTTCTACTATGATAACAGTAGTGATGTCTAGGCATGTTTAATGGTAACGGATAGCAATTTAGAAAACTTCTTTTTTGGGCGGTTAATTAGTTGATTTGTGTTGAATCATTAGTAGGAAGGATTTGGGTTTCTTTTGCGAATGGCTATTGTTGTATTGTACCATTGTTGTACGGGTGCCCGCCTCGGTGGCCACCTGACCTCCAAAACCTGGGCTTTCAGCCTAACTAGGCTGTTGGGCGGCCTGGGCGGTCGCGTAGGCGGCGCCCACTGGGCCTAAAATCTGGGCTGTTTTTTCCCTTATCCTTTTTTTTCCTTCATTTCTTTTGATATATACTCTTCCTCAATCTTTCCTCTTGTTTTTCTTATTCTTTACAGTTCCATCAAGCAGCAAAGTTGCTGCAATGTTACTGCATTCCCTCTTTATTTTCCGTTTCTTATTTTTGCATTACCAACTACCAAGCAGTGAATTGCTGCTGCGTTATGGAGTTACTGTTGCTGCACTATTATGATATTATTCATTTACTGTTGCTCCACTTACTGATTTACTATATAGTACTGATTTTTCTTCTTCTTCATCCTCCTATATCTATAATCTGTATATAAATCTCTTGTTTGAATGTACTCACATTAATACAATGCTAATTTCTTGCTTGTATTTTCAGTTTCCACTCTAGCATTCCTTATTAGATTCAATTATTCATATGATCATAATTATACATATAGTCACTATATTGTTTCTCATCTTTTTACCTCTGTTCTACTTTCATTTTTCTTATTTTTTCTTCTTCCTCTACCAATCTTCTTCTGCTTTATTTTTCTCTCTCCATGGTTTCACTATATGTAAGGTTCCTGCTGCATGATGCTCTACTTTTTTTTTTTGTTTTCTCTTTGTTCATTGTATTCCCCAACCTCCTTATTGATTTCTTTTTGAAATTTGTTATTCTTCCTCAAGTAGACCAATGCTCTTTTTCTTTTTTGTCCTCTAAAGTAATTCCTGTTGATCTATGCATTTCTCATAGGTTAATATATAACTATCTATATATATGTATGTATGTATATGTATGTCTATATATGTAAAATATGAATTAAAAACCCGCCTAGGAACGCCTAGGCCTCTGCCTAGGTGCCTAGGTTATCTAGGCGTCCGTAGGCAACACCTGGCCGCCTAGACAACCTAGAATTATACACTATGACATGAAGGCCATATATATTGTTTGTATAAGAATATATATATATATATATATATATATATATATATATTCTTATACAAAATAATATATATGATCTTCATGCCACACTGTATAATCCTAGGTTGTCTGGGCGTTCGTAGGCAACGCCTGGCTACCTAGACAACCTAGAATTATATAGTATGACATGAAGATCATATATATTATTTTATATATATATAGTTAGGCTAGAATACACTCGAGCATACCGGAGACCGAATACACTCAAGTCGTTTTCCCTCATGCAAAATCTATTTTGAAAATCTAAACTATTGATCTTCTTAAATATGATATGAAAATACTACATATAAAATTTTAGCTCATTTGGACACTTATAGATCATGCATCTAAAGGTGACAAAAATTATACAAATCAAATTCTAGTTTTGTGCGTCGATTTTGTTGGCCATGAAAGAGTGACTTGGAAAATTCCAAATGAGCTCAAATTTTGCATGTAGCCTGTAGTTGTTATAACAATGAATATCAACGGTTTGGTCCGTTTGGATTTGCAAAAAAATGTCTAGATATGCAAACAACACTTGAGTGTAAGGTGTGATCTGTACACTCGAGTGTATTCTAGCCTGACTCTCTCTCTCTGTACATACATACATACATACATACATATATATATAAATATATATATATATATAAATAAATAAATATATATATATATATATATATATATATATATATAAAGATAAGCTAATTGTTATATATATATATATAGTCAGGCTAGAATACACTCGAGTGTACAGATCACACGAATACACTCAAGTGTGTTTGCATATCAAGACTATTTTTTGCAAAATGTAAACCATTGATCTTCACCGTCATACTATAACTAGGCTACATGCAAATTTTGAGCCCATTTGGATGAGTGTAAGTCACTCATCCAAGGGCAACAAAATCGATGCGCAAAACTAATTTGAAATGCATAATTTTTGCGGTCTTTATAACATGGCCTATAAGTGTCCAAATGTGCTCAACTTTTGCATATGAGCTATTCACAAGATGTTTAAGAAGATCAACAGATTAGATTTTTGAAAAAAATATTGCATCATGAAAAACTACTTGAGTGTATTCTGCTCCGAATACACTCGAGTGTATTCTAGCCTGACTCTCTCTCTCTCTCTCTATATATATATATATATATAAAGATAAGCTAATTGTTATATATATATATATATATATATATATATATATATATATAGAGTCAGGCTATAATACACTCGAGTGTACGGATCGCACGTTACACTCAAGTTGTGTTTGCATATCAAGACTACCTTTTTATAAAATGTGAACCATTGATCTTCATTGCCATACTATAATTAGGATACACAAGAATTTTGAGCCCATTTGGATGAGTGTAAGTCACTCATCCGAGGGCAAAAAAATCGACGCACGAAACTAATTTGAAATGCATAATTTTTTGTATTCTTCATAACATGACCTATAAATGTCCAAATTGGCTCAAATTTTATATATGAGCTATTCACAAGATATTTAAGACGATTAGATTTTTGAAAAAAATATTGCATCATGAAAAACTACTTGAGTGTATTCTGCTCCGAATACACTCGAGTGTATTCTTGCCTGACTCTCTCTCTCTATATATAAGCTACTTGTTGTTGAGAAATTTCTGTTCTCATAGGATGTAACAAGGTTGATTGCTTAACAAGATGGTAATTCTACTATTTAACTTATTGTTTGTTAGCACCTTAACAAGTTATCCATATTTTTGGGATCATAGGTAGGGAGGAAGAAGGGGAAATGAATAAAATGAGATGATACCGTCATGATGGCTTGGAATTTCTTGTTCCCATTACTTTGTACAAATATGTAAATTGTGTTTGTGGAAATGATTTGGTATAATGATGGTCACACTCAACATCACAATGGAGGCCATGAGAATGTGGGGCACAAGCGAACATGTTGGGGCACTCAACATGACACTTGTTGGTAATCAGGCTTATCACTAATTGTAACTAATACAAAGGATTCAAAGTAAATTTCTAATTATGGGTTATAATACATATGTAATAAAACAATTTTAGTATTAATATAGATCATTATCAACATAATTGATGTCTTCACTTAGTATTTGAAATTATAATGACTAAATTATGTTGTTATGGATATAGAGAGAAATGGAATTGCTTATTCAGTGACTAAAAAGGTTTACTGGGTACTCTCTTATATAGCTACAGAGAGTTGAGACACATATACAAGCGAGCAATATGGGACTAATACAATAAAGCAGTAGGAGAAAAAACACAGCAGAATAAGTAAATAACACAGTATTTCTATACTCCCCCTCAAGCTGGAGCGTAGATGTCGATTAAGCCCAGCTTGTCAATCAGAGTCTGGAAGCGAGCTTTAGGTAGAACTTTGGTGAAGATGTCTGCAAGCTGCTTCTCAGTGCTAAGATATGGAGTGCAGATATGTCCAGACAGAACTTTCTCCCTAACGAAGTGGCAATCAACCTCAATATGTTTTGTTCTTTCATGAAAGGTGGGGTTGCTCGCAATGAAAATGGAAGCCTTATTGTCGCAGAACATAGGAATGGGGCTAGAAGAGGTGATATCAAACTCATTCAGAAGACCACGAACCCACAGGAGCTCACATGCAGTATGAGCTATGGCTCTATATTCTGCCTCTGCACTAGATCGGACAACAACTGTTTGCTTTTTGCTGCGCCATGTAACCAGATTTCCTCCCACAAAGGTGCAATATCCAGATGTAGATTTCCTGTCAGATCGACTTCCTGCATAGTCAGAATAAGAGAATCCAGATAAATTGCAATGACCATGCTTTTTGTACAGAAGATCTTTCCCTGGAGAGCTTTTGAGATATCGTAAGATGTGACAAATAGCATCCCAATGGCATTTCCGGGGTTTATCAAGATACCGACTTATGAATCCTACACCAGCAGCCAAGTCAGCTCTAGTAACAGTCAAATAGATAAGTTTGCCAACCAGTCTCCTGAACTGTTGATGATCAACATAAGGAGGAGAAGTATCATTATCCCAATCCATATTGGGATCCAGAGGAGTGTTGGCTGGCTTGCAACCCAGCATGCCTGTCTCCTGCAAAAGATCAAGATCATATTTCCTCTGTGACAGGCATAGTCCTGCAGTAGATCTAGCAACTTCAATGCCTAGAAAATATCGTAGTTTCCCTAGGTCTTTGGTGATGAAGTGCTGTGCTAAATACTTTTTGGTTGCCTGTATCCCTGCACTGTCACTGCCAGATACGACAATATCATCAACATACACAATAAGGATGACCAACCCTGCTGCAGTTTTACGAATAAATACAGAATGATCAGATTGTGAACGCCGAAAGCCAAAGGTAATTAAGATCTGACTGAGCTTGTTAAACCATGCACGTGGGCTTTGTTTCAGACCATAGATTGCCTTTCTTAGTTTACAGATTGTAGAAGCAGACTCCCCCTGAGCAACAAATCCCGGAGGTTGCTCCATGTAGACCTCCTCCTGTAGATCCCCATATAGAAAAACATTTTTGACATCAAGTTGAAACAGAGGCCAGTCTTTATTCACATCAATAGATATCAGAATACGAACGGAATTTAAGCGTGCGACTGGAGAAAAAGTTTCAAAATAATCAACTCCATATGTTTGAGTATATCCTTTCGCAACCAATCGGGCTTTCAGGCGTTCAATGGTACCATCCGGATGATATTTAATAGTAAAAATCCAACGACATCCAACAATATGGCATGAAGAGGGACGATCAACCAGATCCCATGTCTGTTGATCACAAAGTGCATGCATTTCCTGCTCCATAGCATGTTTCCAGGCAGGATGGCAAAGTGCCTCTTCGGCTGATTTAGGAATTGTCACAACAGACAAAACAGAAGTGAAACAAGCAAAGCTACCACAGAGATTGTCAGATGAACAGAAATTACTGATAGGATGCTGAGTACATGAGCGAACACCTTTCCTTAAACTGATAGGAAGATCCAGGTCAGAAAATACCTCAGTGGATGGTGGATCAACCGTAGACGCAGGATTTGGTTCGGCCGGGGCTTCAGAAGCATTGATGTTCTTTGACCGGCGTCGATAGACTTGCAATGGGCGTTCTTGAGGCACATCAGGAGCTGGTAATTCCTCAACAACTAATGGTTACGGTGTGGTAGCCATAATATCAGCCGACAATTTTTCACTATCAGTAGAATAGTAAGGCATATGCCCAAAAAAGGTCACATCCGCACTAACAAACCACTGTTTTTTAATAGGATCAAAACAACGGTAGCCTTTCTGAGTACGGGAATATCCCAGAAACACACATTTGACTGAGCGAACATCAAGTTTGGTGAGGCCAGGACGAAGATGTTTTACAAAACAAGTACTCCCAAAAATGCGAGGAGGCAGAGAAAATAAGGGTTTATCAGGAAACAAAATGGCGTACGAGACTTGGTTTTTCAAAACAGAAGAAGGCATGCGATTGATAAGATAGCATGCCGTAGAGACAGCTTCAGGCCAGAAGTGATGGGGTACTTTGTAGTGTATGAGAAGGGTGCGAGCAATCTCAAAAAGGTGACAGTTTTTTCTTTCAGCGACGCCATTTTGTTGAGGGGTGTAAGGGCAAGTGGTCTGATGTATGGTTCCTCGGGCAGCACAAAAAGATGTAACAGATTGTTGCATGAATTCCAGTGCATTATCAGTACGAAAAATTTTAATAGGTCGATTAAATTGAGTGTGAATTTCAGCAAAGAAGGTGCGAATAGTATCTAACACAGTATGCCGACCTTTAAGCAAAAACAACCATGTGGTGTAAGAATAATCATCAATAAAGGTCATAAAATATTTCACACCCGAGTGATTGGATACAGAGCACGGTCCCCAAATATCAACATGAACCAGGTCAAAAATTTATTTAGAAGCAATAACTTTCTTAGCAGGAAAAACAGACCGAGTTTGTTTGCCCAAAACACAAGTTTCACAGGAAAAATTATTCTCAGATAAAGTAGGAAATAAATGCTTTAATTTGGCAGCAGATGGATGGCCCAGGCGAAAGTGCCACTGTAATCCCGTCACTGAAGTAGATAGCATAGCCGCAGCAGTAGGAGGTCCATCCAGATAATACAACCCATATGGTCCTTCACGGCCCGAACCAATCCTCGTCTTCGTGCGGAGATCCTTCAAAATACAGCCAGAAGGATCAAATTTAATAGAGCACTTGAGTTGTTTAATCATCTTACTGACGGACAATAAATTAACAGGTAACTTTGGAATATATAAAACAGAATTGAAGTGCAATTTTGGTGAAAGCGGAACCGTGCCAGTGCCATGAACAGTAGTTTTGAATCCATTTGCAACAGTAACAGATGATATAGGAGTAGTTTTATTGAGACTCGAAAAAAGATGAAGATCACTAGCCATATGAGTGGATGCACCTGAGTCAATGCACCACTGTTTGTTACCAGATGATGGAGATGCAAGCATGGCAGAGGGTCCTGGTGTAGACGAGGATGGCATCTGTGCGAGACGTTCCTGGAACATCTTCTCGAACTCCGAACGTAACCAGTCTGTGTTAGCTGGAGCAGCAGGTGTATCAGGGGTAGAGTCGGCAACAGTTCCTGTAGCAGCCTGGTTAGCCCAAGCTGGCTTGCCGTGCTTAATCCAGCAGCGATCTTCAGTATGATTGTCCCGGCCACACCAGTTGCAGTAGCGAGGGCCGGGAGAAGCACCACGTCCAGGGGTAGATGAGCCGCGACCTCCCGAGGGAGGAGGGCGACCGCCACAGCCACGACCGCGACCACGACCACGGCCAGAATCAACAGAGCGAGCAATAAGTGCAAGATGTTCAACAACAGGAGTAGGAGTCATGGACGGCAGGCGTTGGACTCGTTTGAGAACATCCCTAAGGGTTGGCAGCGGATCACTTGACAGAATCTGGTCAACCACACCAGAAAAGGAGGCAGGAAGTGCAGCCAAAAACTGCACCAGTTGCAGTTCGTTACGTTTCTTTTGAGCAATTTTGATGTCCGCCGTCAAAGGGTGGTAGAGTTCAAACTCATTCCACAGAGCTGAGCATTGATTGTAGAAGTCATCAATGGAGGTGTCAGTAGAGAACTCCTTTTTCGCCAAAGTTTTGAAAATTTCAAAAACACGCTTTGGATTCTCCTGATGAGAATAGACATGGGACAGTTGATCCCACATAGCCTTAGCATCATGAAGGCAGAGCAGAGATTGGCTAATCCGAGGTTCGGTACTGTTGAGGATCCAAGACATGACGCCGGAATCATCCTTGGACCATTGCGCATAGCTTTGTCTGGTTTTGTCATCCGAATCAGCAGCAGGAGCAGCAGGAGGCTCAGCCGTAAGATGGTGATACCGGCCTTATGCTTTGACATATAGAACAAAGGACGCTGACCAAAGATGATAGTTGGAGCCGCTGTCAAGCTTCACCGTGGTGACACACAAAGAGCGGGGAGACTCAGGTAAGGCCATGGCAGAAGTAGTAGTCGGCGTAGCAGTAGAGTAGAGTAGAGACCCACAAAGGGACAAATAACAGCAACAGGGATCTGACGAGTCAGATCAGAAAACCCGTATAGGGCAGAATATGCATAGAGAAACCTACGCCGTCATGAGGCGCAGGTAGAGAAGACGGTGAGACGAAAAGACTCTCAACTTAGCCGGCCAGCAGAAGTCCGAACGTAGATCCGAAGAGCACTCGGACGTAGACGGAGAATAGAGGTAAAAACCAGTGGCAGTCGGAGCGGAGGAAGAGAGGCTAGGAGGGTGGAGGCGGTAGGAAGGGGAGGCGGCGGCGGGGTGGGTTGGTGGTGGCAGGGGCAGGAAGGGGAGCGGCAGCGGGAGGTGGTGGCTGCGGGTAAGGCGGCGGTGGGTGGAGGCGGCGGGCGGGGGGGGGGGGATGGCGGCGACTTGTAGAGGCGGCGGGCGGTGGTGGTGGAAGAGGGGTGGCGGCGGGCGAAAGGAGGAAGAGGGTTGGCGGCGGGAGAGAGAGGGCAGGAAGGGAGGGCGGCGACGACGAGGGGGGTGGTCGGGCGGTGGGAGGGGTGGCGGCGGGGAGGGGGGGAAGGTCTTACGTCATGGGTGAATGGGTGGGCGGGGAACAAAGGATCCTGCTCTTGATACCATATAAAGAGAAATGGAATTGCTTATTCAGTGAGTAAAAAGGTTTACAGGGTACTCTCTTATATAGCTACAGAGAGTAGAGACACATATACAAGCGAGCAATATGGGACTAATACAATAAAGCAGTAGGAGAAAAAACACAGCAGAATAAGTAAATAACACAGTATAGTAGGAGAAAAAACACAGCAGAATAAGTACATAACACAGTATTTCTATAATGGAAGATCATTATATGTCCTTAGTTGTTAACAATATATGTAGGGGTCAATGTAATATAGCATATAAACTAATTTTGTATTTATTCTATATTATGACTAATTATATTACTATGAGTTGTATATGTCATATATAGTGTTCAAAGTTGAATGCCTTGAACTCTCAATCTCTTTCTAATCATATCTCATCATAATTGGTAGGCAGCAATAGGTGTCATGTGCTAGTCAAAGGCTGAAGGAAGAACATGGTATTAAAAAAATCCGCCTTGAGACTCTGAAGGCTTACGCCTCAAGGTGAGGCTATCCCATTTGCGGTTGAAGGCTTACGCCTCAAGGCGAGGCTATCCCATTTGCGGTTGAAGGCTTACGCCTTGATATCTTGGGTTGAGGCTTACACCTCCCAATGTATGAGGCTCGCCTCAAAGCACTGAAATCTGAGGCTTAGCTAACACACAAGCCTCGATTGTAGATGATAATGAATTATGTTAACTACCAAATTTTCTACTAATAAGATTGTTACAAACACTTTATTCAAAAAATAATATTCAGAGTCGTAGTTAATTATAATTGTTTTACTATTAAAATTTTAATTATCATTCTCCGAGTGACGCCTTTCAATCTTCATTGCTAGATTTATCTTTGTTTGCTACCTTCTTATTTACTATGTTGGTGAATTTAATGTCATTGTTAACTAATTTTAAATCCTTGTTCCTACTAATTCCGAATTCAATCTCCCTTAGTTTTTTTCTGCTAATTACATATTTTGATCTAATAGTATAATTAATTAATATCTTATTATTTTCTGTGTATCTTCTTCAGTATTGTGGCGATCTTTAATCTCTTTTTATCCTTACCAAGTTTCATTAATAATTTCTATTTTGTTTTAGTTTTGTTTGTAATTGTGTATACATATTTATGTTACACACAAATGCACATACAAATCTGACATACATGTATAACTGTATTTATTAAGATTTCCTCATGCATATTTTGTGGCTTATGTCACCTCCTTGAGACAATAATGCCTCGTTACGCCTCACACAATTTATAACCTTGAGGAAGAAAGGCTCAAACTCCTCATTCATGGGTGATAAGGCCAACTAGTAATTGGCCATCTGGCTATAGCAAACACTTTTCCGAGTTTGGTTTACTGGTGCCAAAATGGTATTGAAGTGACTTGTCCATTTCTAGGAACATTCTGATCTAGCTATGTTGGCCATCATGAGATATTTTGACGTTGCCTCAACCGCTTAGCTTCCTAGAATAACAATATAGTCTGGTCGTGCTGGTCAATATGACACACATACTCTGTAACAGGCCATCTAGGACTGAGTTGATGCCTATATATATTGAACCCTTGTTCAAAACATAACCAATAAGGAGAAAGAGGGACGTGAGGTTTTGTCAACCAAGGATAGCCCTAGATAGCAAGATGGAGCTTTACATGTTCCCTTGAGTGCCTCCATTCTATTTTTTCTACCTGAAGCTCTAGAAGTCACTCTTCTACTTCTTCCTTTGAGAGTGGCTTGTTTGAGTAAATGAGAGATCTACCTCTACTTCTCAAATCTCTTTGTGGATTTCATTTTTAATCTAGCAAACCATCATCTTCATTATGGAAGCAGAGTATATATTAGGATTTAGTTTAACGACTTCACATATAGTCAAGGTTGTTAGTATTGGACCGGTGAGAGAATTGGTTAGAATAGTGGTTCCCGGTTAACCAATCTGACCAGTGGTTCACCTGTGACATTATACATATTTTTAGGAGGTGGAAATATGGATAAAACAACATTAACAAGATTTCCAAAAACAATTCTCTACATCAAACAAAAAACTACATCAATATTAACTTGGAACTTGGAGACGAAATCAATAGATATACCAATAAACCTGGCTAAAATGACGTTTTCTATACCAAACATTGCAATTTTATCATTATTGGATCCTACTATATATACACACTAAATTACATACCAAATCTACATAATTTTGGAGCAAAGATCATTTATCCAACTAAGAGAAGCAAATTGACCGATTTGAGGGAACTGTGACTAGATTCCAGTTCAATCAGTTTGACTGCCCGGTACACTAGCATCTGTCTGGTTTCTAGGGAAACCAGGTCTTAGGGTGACCCATAGTGGTTCTCGATTCAACTGGTTTAGCCTGCCAATTCAAACTAGTTTAACAACAATGCATGTGATTCTTCTTTATAGCTGCTTTAACTTTTGTGGTTTAATTCATCATTTCTTCCATCGTTTGATCGCTCGATATTATTTCCTCTCGGGATTTTTACCATTGAACTAGGATTCATTTAGTTCTAGTTGGATGTCTGTACCAACTTTCCCAAAAGTGCTATTAGGGCCTTCTTATGAATCCAAACTGGCATTATGCAAGATGGTATTGCAGTGTGACATTAAGAATTTTGATGATCGCTCAATTTGCTCGGCTCCTCTTTGTCAAATGTAAAGTTTCTTGTTTAATTAAGAGTTGAAAAAGTCTTCTCTGTAAGGAAAAGGAAACAGTTTCCATGACATATGAATCATGGGAAGAGATGGATAAGAATGGTACAATAGACTTTTCTATTTTTAAAGAAATGTTGCCGAAGAGGTCACTCACAGAAGATTGCCAAATATTTTGGGATGAACTTGATGCTTCGTACAAGAAGAAATCCCTCACCAATGGACTCATCATGTGAACTACTGTTTAGGCTCTGAATTGAGCGAAGAGGATTGATGATGGTTCTTGAAGATTATTTCCAGCGAATTATATGTGATCTACAACTACATGATCTCATTATAGAGGGCAACAATTGATAGATGTTTGATTGCGGACCTCGTCATCTTCCTACAAGATTTCTTGTGACATGATATCTCGTTCGATTCTAAAACTAACACCCTTCAAAAAGTAAATAAAAACTGTCATAACAAAAATATGTTGGATAAGAATGTTGCCATGGTTGTATAGGTGGCTAGGCGAACAGGCGTTGCCTAGGGGCGCCCAGGCGGAGGCATCAGGCATAGGCTTTTCCAGGCGTTGTTTTACAGTATTTTATATATATTTTTTCCAGGCCTAGGCACTAGATGAAGATGAGGTTGACAATAACAAAATAGGTACAAAATATGATGTGAGAAGAGGAAGAAGGGGGAGGAGGAAGAGGACAAGGAGGAGAAGGGGGAGGTGGATGATAGTGAAAACAATGAAAGCAAGATTTCCATGAAGAGGAAGAGGAAGAGGAAGAGGAGATATAGGAGATTGACAGAAGAAAAGTGGCGAAGTAGGAGGACGAAGAGGAGGAAGAGAGGGTAGGGAGATAGCAGGAAGACAGAAAAAGCAATCAAAACTCACATGCGGAGAAGCTTGCAGCGGCGTCGGCCTGTACAATCCTGCCTTGCTGTCATCCGCTAGCCAATCCTTCGTGGTGGACACAACACCCTGAGGAGGGAGAAAGGAAGATCGTGAGGGGAGGAGAAAGGAAGGGGAAGAGGAAGATGGGGAGAAAGGAAGAGGAGGTAGGAAGATACCTCGTGCAGCCATCATCTATCGTCGGGAGCGGGAGTGAGCCTCACAGAGAAAAGAACCAAAAACTTGAACGACAAGTCGTGATTGTGTTTTTTTTTTCTCCTTTTTTTTTAAGCCCAATTCAACAATACAACCTAGGCCCATTAGGCGCCCAAACCATCCAGGCCACCCAAATGCCCAAATGAACTGGACGCCTACCTTAAGGGGACTGGGTGGCCGTCCGGGCGGGCGCCCGTACAACACATGATCTGGCCCATCCAATGTTATAGGTTTAGCATAGACTACTCATGGAAGTGAGTGCACACATATAAAAGATGGCGAGTATAATACCAAGCCCAATATAAATAGGAAGTTAGGTATTCCTGCTGAAGGAGTGTCCTCACTGCTAGAAAGTAAGACCTAGGCCAAGAAGAATTTATAAGTTTAAGATAAGAAAAAATGAGAAAGAAATTGAAAGGAATATTATGCAAATGACGTCCATAAATCTTTGAAGACAACAACTATGTAT
This sequence comes from Alisma plantago-aquatica, assembly GCA_963693085.1. NCBI lineage: Eukaryota > Viridiplantae > Streptophyta > Magnoliopsida > Alismatales > Alismataceae > Alisma > Alisma plantago-aquatica. The sequence goes on along the minus strand of OY856411.1, from coordinate 1,177,289,844 downwards.
GACCTCTAGTACATTAAATCCCAAACACTAGATAGTTGACTTGGGTACTCACTACAATTATAATGCCTAGTAAGTGTTCTTTGACACAGGTTCTATCACTTGATATGGAATCATTCATAAATGACAGTAAATGAAGACCGGGATGTTTGATTATGTAGAATAGCTATAAAGTATAAACACAACCCCTAAATTAATCATCCATGTTATCAAAAGATAAGAGCAAAGTGTATAGGCTATTATCCATAGGATCAAAAGAAAGACAATTTAGGTTATTGCTCAATAAAGAAAAATAGGAGATGCAAACATACCTCTCACAGAGTCTTAACAAAACAAGATTACTTCTAGATCCAAATCTAGGTTTCCAAAGCACCTAATATCATATATGTGAAATTAGGGTTAGAATTGCATTGATTATTCAAAATCCTAAAATCGCCTTTTTATTATAAATTTTGGTCCAGAAGTGCCAGCCAAGTCAGTGTCATGATGATTAGTAGTTACTACGTAGTCACAGGTGTTTGAACCTCCGTCCTGGCACATGGGCTGGGTTGGGGGTGGGAGCATAAGATACAATGGCGTAGGGATTGGAATTCTTACTGTCACTATGTGTCTTCCCTGCGATGGCCTTAGTTCGTATGATTAGATAAATAAACTTAACTGAATTATACTCTTAGGTTCAGTTTCCAATTGAAATTTATAATTTCTTGTTTAGCATGCACACCATACCGTCCAATTCCCGTGATGTACTATTTTATATATTTGTGTATAAGTTTTTAGTTTTGAATACCCAAAGTTTACATTTACGAACTGCCACTCACAAATTCCATGTCCCTTCTTAGTTCTTACCCAGTGGCTCAGTATGTAATAGTAAGTGAACAATACTTACTAGTCTGCAATATTGTTAGGGATATGTTTGCAATTTTTTTTTCTAGCTCAGTCATCTAATTGCATTTTCATTTCTGTATGAGCATCCAATTTGGCAATTGTATGTGGGCCAATCCAATCTACTCTCTAACTGCTGATTCTATTTCAAACTTGTCTATGTCTAATTTATGAGAATTTAGAACAACTTGGTTTCACTCCTATTTTACAAAGAGCAATTTCTAAAATATCCTCAGATCTAGTTGCTGAAAAACAAAGCCCTCAAAATTTAATTTAATAAGTGTTAAGAGTGACACTGGAAAAGCTTCTTGTTTTCCTTCTAGTGTGTCTACTGCCTCATTTATTTTGAAGCTGAGTAGCCGACCTTGTTTCGTGTGTTTCTCACAGTGCTAGGTGATCCTGATAAGCGCTCCGATTATGATATTTCTGGTGATTATCAAATGGATAGCTATACATTACGTGTAAGCAATTTCATTGCTCAGATATGCATTGCAGGCCTATAAATGCTGCTGAATATTACCTATTTTTCCCTTCATAAATTTCTTCTTTTGCAAAACAGGAATATCTCACCAGATTCAAGGGAATGATTCTCACATGCAATGGCCTTGGTATTGACCATATTTCTACATGGTACTGTCTTTCAGAGTGCAGCTTCCTCCGTCATATTTTTTCTGATCCTCCTATCTAGGTGTCATTAAGTTATACTAAATTGCCTATTGTTTCCCTTGTAGGACACAAAATCTCCAATTGACCACTCTAGATCACGTGAATAACTGGAACAGGTGCTTTACTTAAATACAAAAAAATTATAGAGTTGTAAATTAAGCTGTTCTGCTTATACTGTGTTCAACGACTATCTTGTTGATATAATTCTATTGGTGTAAAGTGAACCACAGTTTGCTGTTAAATGGTGTTAGCAGTCACCCAGGCCACCTGTGCTGTTAATGCTGTAGAAACCAGTGACCCTCATTTTGTTTTAGTGTTCTGTCTTGTCGTAGGATGGATGGATGGGGTATCAAAGTTTGACTCCCTAAATTCAATTGTAAATAGGTATGACAACTGTAAATATATCTGACCCGAGCCTACCAATACCATTTGATATACACAAACAATCTTGTGTCTGGGTGATGGTTTGGGGGTTCATTTCTTTGGGCGGTTAGTGCCAGCAATCCTTACTAATCACTATGGCATGTGAGAAACCGAGATTAAAAGCAACTACAAGTCTACAAGAAAAGGAAAGGTATCCAGCCATTAATCAAGTAGGTTGGCCTGTTAGTGGAACTTGGATAAGTTTTCTGTGATTGAGACAGAAACCCCAGTTGTTGACATATAGGCTTAGATGACAATGATAGTGATGATAACTACTCGCCAATAAGAAGATGATAACAATGATTGGCACTGATACCATAGAGAAATATTCTAACAGATAGAAAAACCAAAAATAGCTCAATGAGGAGTTAGATACCCACAATGTTTTAAAAGGCGCAAAGCGGGAAGCGAGCGGACAAGACCTTGTAGCCGATCAATCGGCGATTAAGCGGACGCTTTTTTAAAAAGCGGATGCTTAATTTTTCTAGTATTTTTAACAGTTTGTACACATAATATACATAAATAATATCATGATTTGTGAATCTTTTACATAATTAAACCTATGTATACCTTTAAAATTAATACTAAGAACATATTAAATCAGTAGCTAACTATATATTCATATTCATTTAATATAGAATGAATATTAAATCAGTAGCTAAGAACACATTAACTCAGCAGCTAACTATATATTCATATTCATTTAATATAAACATATAAGTATACACTCAGATATTAAATCAGTAGCTAAGAACACATTAAATCAGCAGCTAACTATATATTCATATTCAATTAATATAGAATGAATATTATATCAGTAGCTAAGAACACATTAAATCAGCAGCTAACTATATATTCATTCATTTAATATAAACATTTAAGTATACACTCATATAAATATCAACTACATTACTGACATTACTATATAAAATATCAAACTTGGGAAAAATGCGGGAAAAAAGCGCCGGAAAAAGCGGTCAAAGCGGGAAAAAAGCGGCCAATTAACTCAAATCCGCTCAATAGCCGCTTGGAGCGCATTTTAATCGGCATAGACCTTGTACTGCTTAAGCAGCCGCCTAGCACGCTTTTTAGAACACTGGATACCCATTTATCAAGTAGGGTAGCATGTCAGAGGAACTTGCACAACTTTCGTTGATTGAGGGAGAGCCCTCAGTTGCTTAGCAAACATTTTCTTATTCCCCTTCGCCATAGCCCAACCTTGATACAAATGGACAACTCAAACACAGAAGAAGTTGATTGTCCCCATAATTCCTCTGTACTTTTTAATGCAGGAATGATACTCTTTCCCCCCTCCAACTTTAGGTAATTTTCCATATTTGTATATATTTTATTCTGATCAATAGCATGCCCCCTTATCAAGTATCTTGGCCGCTTCTTGGATCACTTAGTCCTTTGATTTGCACAATCCTTTAGTTATTAGCAAGCATTTTATTTATCTTAATCCACATTCCCACTTCTATGTAAAATGGACGACTCAACAACAAAAAATGTTGAGCACCACCAATTTTGTTAATGTGGCAAGGATACTTGATTTTCAGTTTTAGTTTCTTTTCCATATCTGCATGGAGGTAATTTTTGAATATCAAGATTAATTTCTCCCTTAAATATTTATAACTATATGACAAAGCTATGAACGTATTTTATGGGTAGTTCCTAAAAATAGCCTGAATCCGTGCAAGTAAATCGCTAGTGTGCCTTGTTTTTTTTTTCCCAATATGAAGCTGTTCTGTTTTATATGCATATCTTGTATGGTTATCACGAGTATCCCTCCCTTGTATGCATATAATTCAGCTATTTATGGTAAATTCTAAATTTAGCCCCAAACCATATACGAAGAATAACCAAGCAACATTTCTATTTAGCGCCTAGCAGTAACCTAACAGTGTTCAGATCGAGGCTTAGATAACGATGACAGTGATGATGATGAGGTGATTATTATTACTCACCAAAAAAGATGATGATAATTGTTACATTAGATATTTCCTGTTTTACTTAAGCATGTTATTTATTTTGTTATTTTCCTTTATATATGGACCTCTCTGTAATTGTCTCAGTTATATATATATGAGGGTGCACACGTTGTGCAACCCTAAGCCTTTTGCAATACCTGACTCTGTCACATGGTATCAGAGCAGGCAACCTAGCCTCCCTCCCTCCCTTCTTTCTTCTCCGGCGCCCCCCCCGCCGCTCCGCGCCCAGCGCCCGCCGCCGGCAGCAGCAGGCCGCCGGTCGGCAGCTGCAGGCCGCCGCCGCTGGCTTAGCCAGGGCCGCCACAACTCCGGCCGGTCACCTTCACCGGGCCGCAGGTCTCTCCGTCGGGTTTGTGGTTCCGTCTTGCCTCCTGGCGTGGTGCACCGCTAGTGCTTGAGCAACCGTAGTTGTTGTTCGCACAGCAGGTGTGCTGCTGGGTGGTCGTATCTAAGGGACCACTGCCCCACTGATAGATCTGGCCTAGATCTGTAGTCAGGGGGAGATTGACGCGTTGTTCGTCTAAGGGGTTACCGTCGGTTCGTGCTTCTTTGTGCCTGCCTGCCCGTGTAGGCCTCGGCCTCCGGGTTCTCTGCTACGCCTTGGCGTAGTGCGTATGTGAGAGGTCCACCGTGACGTGTTCTTGCCTACTTCTGCCTGCCTGACGGCGTAGTCCGTCCTCTACCTGTGCCTGTGCCTGCTTTTCTCATGGCGTCTTCCGGGGATGACATGTGGAGAGAGTCGCGCCGTCAAGTCACTACTGTCAAGCTTGACGGGCGCAACTACCAGCTGTGGGTCTGTTCCTTTGTGATCTTTGCCAAATCACAAGGGAAGTACGCTCACTTGGTTCGGACGGGTCCGCCTCAACCTGCAGCGGAGGCGGATGACAAAGATCTCAAGGCCTTTGATGATTGGGTTCGTGATGACTCGACTGTCATGACGTGGATTCTCAACAGCTCTGTTGAGAAGATTAGCGTCACTCTTCTTCAGCTGCCTACGGCGAAGCAGATGTGGGATCAGCTCGCCAGTACCTACTCGCACAGTGAAAATCCGAAGAAGGTCTTTGATATCACAAAGCAATTGGGGCGTCTGCAGTTTACTGGTTCTGACATTTCAGATTACTTCTCCACCTTCACTGGTCTGTGGGGTGAATTGGAGATGTATCACCTGCTGTCCACTGATTTAGCTACTATGCAGAAACAGCGGGCGGAGCTTCAGCTGATTCAGTTTCTCAGTGGTTTACTGGAGTCCTATAATGGAGTGGTCGATCAGATTTTGGCGAGTGATCCACTCCCTACATTGCAGACTGCCTACAAGCGTCTTCAGCGCCTTCCGTCATCGACACCGTCTCCGTCTCCTGAGACGGGGGACTCTACTGCTTTGGCCGCTTGGGGCGGGCGTGGTCGTGGCCGCGGCCGCTCCAGTGATGGTCGTCCTCCCCTGGGTGCAGGCCGGGGGCGTGGACCTAGTGCTGGACGAGGAGCTCCTCCTGCTGCCCCACCCTCTGCTGCTGCGCGTCCTCAGCAAGGACAACACTTGTGTACCTTCTGTGGCCGGTCCAACCATATTGAGGAAAAATGCTGGGAAAAGTATGGTAAGCCGACCTGGGCCAATGCTGCGGCCGATTCTTCTGCGTCTGAGGGTGCTACTCAGACACCTGCACCAGAACCTCTGGGAGCTACTGCAGACTACATCCGTGCTGAGGTGGAGCGTCTTCTCCTTGAGCGTGGTGGTTCATCTTCTGCTGCATCGACGAGTGGAGCGTGGTGGTTCATCACTGCCTTCCTGAGCTCCTCCTCACCCTCTCCTTCTGGTAATACCAAATGGGTGATAGACTCTGGTGCCTCTGCACATATTTCTGGAAATAAATCTTTATTTAAGCATATATCTGCTCCTGCCCGACAGTCTTCTGTTATGCTTGCTGATGGCTTCAAGTCGTCAGTAGTTGGAGTTGGTGATATTATTTCTCATTTTCGCCTAAAATCTGCCTTATATGTGCCCAGATTTCCTCTTAACCTGTTATCTGTCAGCAAGATTTTACCGAGTTTGAATTGTAGCCTGACATTTGTTCCTGGTTCATGCACTTTTCAGGACCTTCACACGAGGATGAAGATTGGTGGGGGGTATGAAGGTGCTGATGGTCTGTTTTACTTGGACCAGCTACCTAGATCAGAGAAAGCTGCTGTGGTATCTGCATTATCTGCTTCTGTTTCAGCTCTCCAGTGGCACTACAGGCTGGGCCATCCCTCTTCAGAGAAGCTGCGTAGTTTAGTTCCTGATTTGGCAGCTGTCATTTTAAGTGTGATTCGTGTCAACTAGGGAAACAGACTCGTACGGTGTATCCTAGACGTAGTTCTGTGACCAGTAAAAACATTTTTGATTTAGTTCACTCTGATGTATGGGGTCCATGCAATGTACCAAGTTTGTCTGGTTACAAGTACTTCATTCTGTTTATTGATGATTTTTTGAGGACCACTTGGCTGTTTCTGTTAAAAAGTAGGTCTGAAGTGCTGTCTACTATTAAATATTTTTTTACTGAAATAAAGACTAAGTTTGGTTTGCCTATTAAAATCTTTCGCACTGATAATGCTTTAGAATTTGTTAAGCATGATGTAGCTGTTTTCTGTAAATCTGTGGGTACTCTTCATCAAACTTCGTGTGCTTATACCCCACAACAAAATGGTGTTGCTGAGCGAAAGAATAGGCACTTATTAGAAGTTACCAGAACAATAATGATGCATTCTCATGTGCCCCGATCTTATTGGCCTGAAGCTATCTTAACTGCATGTTTTCTGATTAATAGGATGCCATCGTCTGTTATTGGGAATAAAATTCCCTTCCAAGTTTTGCACCCCGACATCTCCATGTTTCCTGTGCCTCCTAGAATTTTGGGTGTACCTGTTTTGTTCGGTTGCTTGGTCCTACTTCTGATAAGCTGTCTCCTCAAGCTGCTAAATGCATTTTTTTGGGCTATTCTCAGACTCAAAAGGGTTACAGATGTTATAATCCCAACACTCGAAAATGGTTTACTAGTAATGATGTTGTCTTTTTTGAGGACACACCATATTATTCTTCAGCAGGAGATAGTTTGCAGACTGATATTCTGGCTCCTCCTTTACCTGTTATTGCTGACTGTATGCCTGATCGCACTGACACTGAGACTAATGCAAAGCAAGAGCCTCCTCTTATTGTTTATTAGCGCAGGAATAAAGCACCTTCCACAAACGTACCCCCCCAAGACAGCCAATCTTCTCCTCCAGAAGGTTCTGTTGCTCCTGAGGTAAACTCTGATCTTAACATACCTATTGCTCTCCGCAAGGGTACTCGTTCTTGCACTTCCCATAGCATTGCTCAGTGTGTGTCGACTGCTCATCTAAATACTCATTCCAGCAATTTTGTATCTGCCCTATCTGCTGTGGCTGTTCCAAAGAATGTTCAGGAAGCTTTGAAAAGCACAGCTTGGACATCTGCTATGAATGATGAAATGCTAGCTCTTACTGACAGAGACACTTGGGAGCTGGTGGATCCACCTCCTCAGTGTAAGCCTGTAGGCTGCAGGTGGGTTTATGCAGTCAAATATCAACCTGATGGTACGGTTGAGAGGTTGAAGGCAAGGCTTGTTGCGAAGGGATACACTCAGACTTATGGCATTGACTATTTTGAGACTTTTTCTCCTGTTGCTCGTCTTAACTCTGTCAGGATTCTGTTATCTGTTGCTGTGAATCTAAACTGGCCTCTTATGCAGCTTGATGTGAAAAATGCCTTTCTATATGGTGATTTACAGGAGGTGTATATGGAGCAACCTCCTGGGTTTGTTGCTCAGGGGGAGTCTCATAAAGTATGCAGGCTCAAAAAGTCTATCTATGGGCTCAAGCAGAGTCCTCGTGCCTGGTTTGATAAGCTGAGCAGGATTATGATTGATTTTGGCTTTCTGAGGTCACAAGTTGACCATTCTGTATTCACAAAAAAGTCTTCTGCTGGTATTACTGTTCTGATTGTATATGTTGATGATATTATTATTTCTGGCAGCGACACTCTTGGTATTCAAGCTACTAAAGATCATTTGGGCAAGCATTTTGCTACCAAAGATCTAGGTAGACTCCGGTACTTTCTTGGCATAGAAGTCTCTAGAAATTCTAATGCCTTGGTTCTTTCGCAGAGAAAATATGTTCTTGATATACTGCAGGAGACTGGTATGCTTGGTGCGAGACCTTCAGATACTCCTCTTGATCCCAATGTCAATTGGGATGATGATTCTTCTGCTATGTTTTCTGATCATAAAAAATTCAGGAGGCTGATTGGTAAATTGATCTACTTGACTGTTACTCGTCCTGATATTGCTACTGCAGTGGGTCTTCTTAGCAGATACCTCGACAAACCTAGACAATGCCACTGGGATGCTGCATGTCAAGTCTTGAGATACTTAAAAAGATCTCCTGGCAAGGGGCTTCATTATAAAAACAATGGGCACTGTGTTCTTGAAGGATATTCTGATTCTGATTATGCAGGCAGCAAAGTTGATAGAAAATCTACTTCTGGCTATTGTACCTTTGTAGGGGGCAATCTTGTCACTTGGAGGAGCAAGAAACAGAATGTGGTGGCCAGGTCTAGTGCTGAGGCTGAGTACAGGGCCATGGCCCATACTGCTTGTGAGTTGCTATGGGTGCGTTCTCTTCTGAAAGAATTTGAGATTGAGTCTTCATCGGCCATTCCTATGCATTGTGGTAACAGAGCTGCCATCTTCATTGCAAATAATCCTGTCTATCATGAGCGCACCAAACATATCGAGGTTGATTGCCACTTTATCAGAGAGTCTATTATTGCTGGCAAGATCTGCACTCCTTTCACGCGATCTGAAGACCAAGTTGCTGATATCTTCACCAAGCTCTTGGCTAAGAAACAATTCTGCATGCTGCTGGACAAGTTGGGCATGATTGACATCTATGCTCCAACTTGAGGGGGAGTGTTACATTAGATATTTCCTGTTTTACTTAAGCATGTTATTTGTTTTGTTATTTTCCTTTATATATGGACCTCTTTGTAATTGTCTCAGTTATATATATATATGAGGGTGCATACGTTGTGCAACCCTAAGCCTTTTGCAATACTTGACTCTGTCACAATAATGATTATCGTCAATACCATAGAGAAGAAATTCGAAGAGAGTTTAAAAAACTATAAATAAATTGAAAACTAAGATGGTTTTAAGTCTACAAAAAAGTTATCCCTTGGAGTAACATGCCTCTTAATATCCTAATCGGCCTATATTTTATCGTTTTGGTTATTTTACCCTTACAATTATATACAAATACATAGTGGTTGATATGAACATATGGAGTTCTTATAATATGCAAGAGGGCTATAACATGGATACTAAGATCTTTTATTTTGCAAGTAATCCTAACTCATGATAACACTTCATACTAGAAACCATATTCAAAGTGCAGACAAATGCAAAGTTTCTTTATATAAGCCTCATCGGATATCTATTACTGCTACCCAGTGAATGTAAACACATAATCTGGGTAAGTTTTTTCAACAGAGTGAAGGGGAACCAAAAGTGACCCGATCATAGAACGTGTTCATTCTGAGGGGTGGAGGGGTATGATCCCCTTAGACAGTCCGCAACAACAAATATAGAAAGTTTAAGGGGAGTATGGCGGGAAACTCTGATCAAAATGGGGTAGGCTCCCTTTTTACAACCCATAGTTAGAAGGTAACATGCATACAAACCAGGCAGAAACATGAGTCAGGTGGAGCATGAGCACAGCGGTCATCCAACAATAACAAACATGCATGGGATTGTCATGCCTCATCATCACAATCCTCCTCAGCTGCCATGAAGGAGAGGTGCCCGACTAGATCAGGGCAAAGCCTCAATAATGGATATTGTAAAGGCCTTTGTAGGACCTTTATGTTTCAACCAAGGAATTAAATGTCCAATTTCGAAGTCGTATTTGATGGCCCAAAAACAGAAATTTACAAAAATTTCGGTCAAAATTTCGATTTTTATGGCCCTAACGATTTTGACGACAAATAAACGAATTAAATCATGAAAATTTATTAGAATGATCTAAACGCCAAGATTTACTCAAATTTACAATAATATTTCATATTGGATATGTGGGGAGGGGTCTCCCACATTTGTAAATGAAGGGAGCTTAACAATTTTGACAGACTTTCGATGGCAATCTCGATGGCAAAATAAATGAATTAAGTTATGAATGTTGCAAACACAATGTTTAGACATAAACACACCAGCCTATATAAGAAATTTATATGTTTAGAGGTCAAGGTGGTATCTATATCTTGATGAGTGAGTGCACAAATGAAAAGAAATGTCAAGTCTGCTAGACAGATAGACTATTGAAAACTTCAAGTTACAACTTTCAATTTAAAACTTACAGTTCAAAGTTACAAATTTACAAACTACAACTTTATAAGTTTAGTGCTAGCATTTAACTAGGTAACATAGGGCATCTGTACATAAATCCAAGACAGAATTTTGTTATTTTCTGAGTATTTCTCTAGATCTCTATAGAGGAGTGTAGAAATTGAAGTAGGTAATGTATAGATGGTCTAGGGATAGGGGAAATATGCCTTAGAATTAAGAAAAATGCGTTTACAAGCAAGAGATTAAAAAATTGCCAAAATACCCAAAGATGTAGTATTAACAGCCCTAGGAACAATTTTCTCAAAATTTAAGCTATCTTTCTGTGCCATTTTGTGAAATTACAGCCCATACTGGGCTCTTTGTTGCAAAATTTCACCTATTTTATGAAATTTCACACCTAATGTCGAAATTTTCGTGAAATCATGTCCCATTCACTATATTTTGTGTGTTTCCATGTTTGATTGCATGTTTCGATGTCAAATGCAAAAAAATGAAATTTTGCTTGAAATTTCACAATTTCGATCAAATTTGTTCCATGGTCTCAGCATGGAGGCCGCATCACCTATAAGAGAGATTTGTGTACCAGTGAAGGAGAGGAGTAGATGTCAGGGTGATTAGCTGCATGTGCGAGAGACGTTGATTTCTGAAGATTTGATTATTACGCTCAATGCATATGTGCTATATGATGTTGGAATCTATGGTGGACGAAGAACTATCATCATAATCATCTAAGGTCGACTACATGAATCCTTTGTTTCCATTCAGCTCTATCATGGGTCATATGTTGGTCGAGATGTAGAGATTCAAAATCTCTCTCTATAAGCTCTTCCCATGTTAACTTAGGTCTTCCTCTTCTTCTATTAATTGTGCTTGACTCAATAGCATTCCTTCGTATAGGCACATTAGTTGGTCTGCGTTGCACATGTCTATACCATCTGAGTCGGCCCTTGCAACTTGTCCTCAATGCCCGCCACCCCCACTTTATTCCTGATATAGTCATTTCTCAAGCGACCTTTTCTCGTCTTCCCACACATCCATCTCAACATACACATTTCAACCAAGTTCATCTTGTTGAAACCTTGTTTCTTCACCGTCAACATTCACTCCAACAGAGCATGGTTGGCCGTATAGTTGTTCTATAGAACTTATTTTTTAATCTGAGAGGGATCTTCCGATCACATAATAGTCCAGTTGTACTCCATTTCAACCTTCCTGCATTGATATCGTGACAACTGTCATTTTGGACATCCCCATCTATTTGAATAATAGAACCCAAGTAACAAAATTTATCACATTTTGGTATATCTACGCCGTCCAACTTGGCTCCATCATTTACACTGCAAGATTGCAATGCATATACTCAGTTTTGCCCCTACTAATCATCAGTTCATTTGATTCCAATACCTTTCATTAAAGTTCAACTTTATCATTCAATCCATCTTTAGTTTCGTCAATCAATACAATATCATCAACAAATAACATACACCAAGGAATATCATCTTGAACATTCTTTGCCAACTCATCCATAGCAAGAATGAACATATATGGGCTGAGTGTGAATCCTTGGTGTACCCCAACTGTGACAAGAAATATTGGTGTCTTTCCTCCTGGAGTCTTCACACTTACAGTAGAACTATCATACATGTCTAGACGAAGAACTATGCCGAAAAAAATTAATACATCTAGATTGGTGAAATAATATTTTTATGCTTATGGTTTTGATGTTTGAGTGGTTAACGTCATCTTGATAGAAATGTGCCCATATTGAAGCAGAAAAGGTAGTATACAAATGTATGTAACACCTCATCCGAGCTTTTCCTACAAAGAAAACATATGAAAGGACCTAAGCACTTCTCTCCCATAAGCAGCTTGTTATCTCTCACGAGTCATATGAGGATGTGGACTGCTTTTTTTTTTTGTTGGGGGGGGGGCATCTCATCTTCCTGATCCGTTTGTTGAATTGTGTGTTTAATATATAGAGAAATATTATGCTTTGGATACCATAAAATGATCACCCAGTACTCAAGAGATGTTATATATGTTTCTAGGTCGGGAGAAGAATGATATTTGGTATAAAATTTGTAAGGCCCATCTCCTCCATGTCTTTTGAGTTGTTTTGTCTGCTCGAGGTTAAGAGTTTATAAGTTTTGTCTATGTCGATAAGTCGAATGTTTGGAGGCAGCTGTGGGGCAAGTGTATACAGTAGAAGACGCCCCTCCAACCAATGCAAAATTGAACATGGATATTAAGGCTATTATGCTTAAAAGCAAGGGAAATAGACGTCTGACATGGGAGCTCACATCAAGTCATTTTTGTTGTTGTGACTAGCTAATATTACTGTCATACGCTAATCTTATAGGCTGCACTGAAATTGACTTCGTGGTGACTGGGGTTTTAGCCTTACAATAGCTTTGGGCTGATTCCCGGGTTATGGACGGCTCGGTCCACATCAACTAGTCCCCAGCTTAGTCCTCATCAAGTTCTCATTGCCAAAACTAATATTGTTACACAAAAGTGACCTGAAAAGTGTCAATCAGATCAAGAATGATAATGTTATATCATTAACTTCCGCATGATCTTATCTTAGTGGGCATCATTTCTCAGCTTAAAATTTGATGCTGGCTTGCTCAGTTTATGCATCAGGAGTTAGATGTTGCGTGGAACTGTTATCCTGACTATTTAGACAACGTGTTATAATGCTTCCATTTTTCTGCAGATCTAGTTTGTAACGTAGGCATGCGGCTTATCTTTGGAAGAGAACCAGTTTAAGAAGAGCAGATTATGCAAGAATTGGCACATAAGGATGGTTGGCGAAAATTGTATGCAGCGCAGGAGAGGACGATGGATGTTGAGGCAGCAAGGACTCGATACTTTGAAAGGGTTCCTGCAATATCCATTCTTTTTTATAATCCTTTCAGCGCATCTAGAAATCACAGGCCACTATCTTTACTCACACTTCTTTGTGTAACGTTATATATTTATCTTCACGAACTACAAACCATGCACTAGATGAATTTGCTTAGGATTGTTGTTATACTTGCTGCATTGTATATAAAGATGATTACAAGCCAAATAGAAGAGTGATATAAGCATAGTATGCTCTCAAGCTACTCAATATGATTTAATATTCAATATGATTCTTGAATGATTCATTTTATTTGTGATCCTTACAATGCATGTTGGAATCACAGACCACCGTCTTTTCTCTCAATTTTTCCTGAAATATTTATCTGCATGAATTGCAAACCATGCATTTTATATAAAGATAATGGAGCGCCAAATTGTGGATCATGAAACAGAAGAGTGACACCCATATTATGCTCTTCCACGAATGATATGACCTTTTTTTCATGTTTCTATGTCTGAGTTTTACGCAACCAAATTTGCCCTTGTTTCAAGAGAGCGACACCTTTTGAGCCTAGCTCGATTTGATCTGAAAGCTGACCTTGATAGGTGACTCGGCAAGTTAGAATATCATCTCTAATAATATCCATCTATGTTGGCTAATTCACACCTAATAGAAAAAAATGATTGAACAATCACGATGTATCGAGTAAGTAAATTACATGTTTGGTTTCACACAATATCACTAGGATTGATGCGGTTTTAATAATTCACATATTGCATCATATTGCATGTGTTAGTTGTATGTCTTGAAAGCTATCGTACGATGGTTGTAATAAGGATACATTGTATATGATGTGTTTTTTTAGTAAAGACAATTTCACTTACTATGTTTGTTTCAGTATTGAGATAATTAATAAATACAACACCGTTCTAAGAATGTTTTGACTCGATTATATATAGTTTGGGTTGAGGATTTGAACATGAGAACATGTGTACTTAAGACCACTAGTACAAAAATGACATATAACGTCATCTTTGATGGCGTCTGTTAAACAAAAACCACCGACGCCATAGATCAACAACGTCAGTTATGTAAGATATCCGTTACCATATGTGAAGGCCTGTCGATTAAGAAAAGACACATGTACCGTTTTTACTTCAACGTCGATTTCTTGTAATAGAAATCGACGTCTAACATTACCCGTGAAATATATTTTTGAGGGAAAATAATTTGCTTCTAAAATTTTCAATACGTCGTCAGTTTTGTCAAAACTGACAACAAATGTTTCGTGCTATGTCCTTGTGGAAAATTTATCCTCTATAGCGTCAGTGTTTTCTCCAGAAATCGACGATTAAAACCCTAAATGAGACGGTGTAGATTTGAACTTAGGTGTTGATTTTTTACGAGTAACCGACGACACATGTTTCGCGTCATGCCCTTGCGAAAAGTTTATACCCTCATTAGTCATCAGTTTTTCACAAAAATCGACGACGAATCACCATTCACGAGACAATTTTTTTAAGGGAAATTATATGTAATGTCGGTTTATTATCTAAGCACTGACAACTAAAACCCCAATGAGGGCAACTTTTTTTATTTAGATTTGGATTAGTCGTGACTAAAAAATCGACGAGTAAGGGTTTAATACCACCCGCGCGAAATACACTTTTCCCCATTCTCTCTGTTTCATCATGGATTTACTTCCGCTCCTGGCGATTCGGCTCCTCCGCTCCTTCGCCGCCGTCGTCAGTTGTTGTCCGCCTCGTCGTTGCCGTTGCCAGCTCCTCCGCTTGGTGTGATCTTCGCGCCGCCAGGAGATGTCGGTGGACTGCTGTGCTCACCGTCTGAGGACAACGACGACCGGAGTTGCTGTGCTCATCATCCGCTTGAGGAGCTCTGCGCTCACCGCCGTCGGAGCTCGGGCTTGGCCTGAGGATGTTGGATCTCATCGCCCGCTTGAGGAGGTTCTGCTTCCCCTTGTGCTAGGTAGGTTTGATATCCCCAAACATCTCCCCCTGTATTGCAATAAATGTTTATGCATGTTTGAGCCAGGAATCAAATTTGACAAATATTTGAACTATATCTTAACTTGATAACAATGAAACATGACCTAATGTGCATGTTGCTATATTTGAGACCTAATCTTGTACACAAATTTCACCCTAATCTTGTATTAACTATATTGCTCAAATCTTGTGATCAATCTATCTAAGATATTAAAACCCTCCTCCAAAATGGTACCCGTCGTGCAGACCAGCCAACTGTGCGCTTTAACCGGTTCCCGGGTGTGCGGGACACTCGAGGCCCAAGGGTTTTACACTGTCTGGGGTGGGGGTCACAAAAGTGGCACTTCTACGGGGGCGGTTCTCTCGATAATAAAAAAATAGTGTTATATCTCTGATTTTGTAGTGATGTGTCACCCTAACATTTACATGAATCCATATTGTATGATGTAGATTGATGATGATAATGCATGAGCTAGTTTGAAACTTTGAAATCAATAATGAATCTCTCCCTCCCTAGGTCATGACTAATTTATGTGTAATGATTATCTTGATGATAAACATGCATGGACATTGGAGATGTTGAAATAAATGTTTATAGAATATGGTACCTAGATTAGGGTATGATTAAGACTATAAGATGTTGCTATTGTAAATACATACATGTATTTTGTTGTCCTAGAAACCCATCCGAGATTTACTCAGTAGGAATAAATCTTGGATAGTCCCCGATTTTGAACTGTTCTTAAACACTTAATCTCACTTAGGATGTAAGTGTAATTTGTATATTCAGTTTTCATGATGTATATTCAACACTTCCCCGTTTATTCTCTAAGTACATATGTTGGTGGGCATTTGCCCATGCACATTGGTGTACTTGGAGAATTGTGGGGAAATGCTGTCGAAATTTTCTTGAAAATTGAATATACATTATACACTTACTAGTGAGATTAAGTGTTTAAGAATGGGATAGGTGGTACATACATTTATTATGTATAAGACCCTAAACCCTAATCTTTTAACTCTAAACCCTAATCTTTTAACGCTAAACCCTAATATATACTTGTTGTCTCTTTGATCATAGAATGGATAGATCATGGATGTCCATTCCAAATCGCTGCACCCAGAGTTTATTGTTGATATTGATCAGTTTATTAGATTTACGGAGGAACATAGGAAACTATTGGCTAAATTGGACATTATTAAACTCTTTGTTTTGATGATGACAAACATTTCATTCTTGTGGATCTAACTTGTTATTTGAGTATTTCAGGGATAAACATAAAAGGAAGTGGATAGTTGAAGATCAATGTAAATTGGAGATCAATATGCTTAGATTGCTTTTACTTTCATGATTGTATTCAATGTAAAAACTTGTACAAGTATATAATGTACAAGTGCATAGATATCATGTAAATCAAGCGTTAGATCTTCCCTATCCACTCACAACACTTAGATAGATCCTCCCCTAAGATACAATCACAGTTGCACATTATTATACACACTTAGTAGATGATTCAACATTTTATAACAGAGAAATTCTCGGTCGACTAACTTCTCGACCGAGACACCCTCGGTCGACAAAATCTTCAACCGAGAACTACCTCAGTCTAACTCACGAACACTAACTGTTGACCTACTCATGTAACCCCAGAATAGCCCTCGATCGACAACATTCTTGACCGAGATAAACCTTCAAGTAGGTTCCATAGCCATTAGACTGAGAGTAGTTGGTAGTTGGTAGTTGGAAAGTCACAATAGATGTTGAATGCTTTTACTCCAAACCAACTCTCAGTCGAATAATTTCTCGACCGAGACAATCTCGGTCGACAAGCTTCTCGACCGAGACAAGTTCTGGACTGCACTTTTCAGCACTAAACAACTAGCCGTTGCAATGTAATTAATGGACATATAACGACTAGTTGAGCACTAACAACACTTTAGAAAGTGTCTAGAACGTCCCTAGGCCCTTGTAAGACATTCCTATAAATAGGAAATGCCTTAGGACACCCAAATCACTTGTGTATACACATTGCAACTTGAGAATCATTCTTTGTGAGCAACAAACAAAGTTTCACTTGCGATTCAGTTTCCTTGAGATCTATATTAGTGTCCTATAGCTTAGTATCTCCTAGCCACCACACTACCACGTTCATTTATAGTGGATAGGAGATCAATACACTTGATATAGGATTAAAACGTTGTACTCATTGGTAACATTGTTTCTTTCTTCCAGTCTTGTTCCTTTTATTGTATTTTGTTCTCCTTAGCTACTCCTAGGTTGGAGGCTGTTGAAAGGAGGTTCATGGAGCAACTTCAAGGTGGTGAAGGCTGCTCCCGGTGACTTGGAGTTACTTCAGAAGGCTGCCTCAAGGATTGAAGCTACTTCAGGTGAAGGCTACTTCAAGGGTGGACTTGGAGTTACTTTAGAAGGCTGCTTCTAGGAGGATTGAGGCTACTTCAGGTGAAGGCTACTTCAAGAGTGTAGGAAAGCAATTGTATTTTGACTAACATCCTTGAGAGATAATAAAATAAGTTACTTTAAAAATCCTGGTTGGAAACAATCGGGTAGTGGACTGACTACCATATATTTCTAAGGTAGGAACCACTCTACATCCTGTGTCTTCCTTGTTTCCTCCTACTTCTTGTTCAAGTGTTTTTAATTGTTTTTAAAACTCCAAAAAACTCTATTAAACCCCCTCTAGATCTTTCAAAAACAACTTGGAGATAGGTTCTATTGTCCATGTAGGCGTTGTGGTAACAACTTGAAAATCAGCACTGGTGACGAAATCAAAAGTTATGTCATGTGCAACAGGATTGTACAAGGCTATACGAAATGGTACTGGCATAGAGAGATTTCAAACCTGAAATCAATATATGTCGATAGAAGTACTTGTGTGGAAGAAGAAATTGCCTCCAATAACATAGATGTGAACGATCCAGTTCCAATAGACATCGTTGATGAGATGCTGGAAAGTTGTGGGGTAGAGCACACAGATCCACCTCCCATATTTAAGAACATTGTGCTTGATGCTGAGAGACCGTTATACACATGTTGTACGGCATTTACGAAGCTTAGCGTTGTGTTGAGATTGTATAAGCTAAAGAATAACAATAGATGGAGCGACAAAAGCTTCACATCATTATTGCCTTTATTAAAAGAAATTCTACTTGAAGGAAATGAGCTTCTAATCTCAACATACAAGTTAAAGAAATTATTGTGCCCAATGGGAATGGAGGCTAAGAAGATACAACATGCTCGAATGATTGTGTATTATTTCAAAAGGACTATGTAGATTTGAAAGATTGTCTAAAATGTGGGGTGTCAACGTATAAAATGACGACTTTAGGGAAGTCCAAAACTAGTTCTCCTGCCAAGGTGATGTGGTACCTATAATACCACGGTTTCAACGCTTGTTTACCAATCCGATAGATGTAAAGAATTTGAGGTGGCATGCAGAGGTTAAGAAAAAGAATGATGAGATCCTACGACATGTGTCTGATTCCCCATAGTGGAAGATTGATTTATTATACCCTGAATTTGGGGAAGAAGTCAGGAATCTAAGACTTGGGCTTTGTACCGATGGGATGAATCCGTACGGGACATTGAGCAGCCAACATAGCACTTGGCATGTTATGCTTTTTATATACAATCTTTCTCCCCGGTTGTGTATGAAAAATAAGTACGTTATGCAGTCAACTTTGATATCGGGCCCTAAACAACCTGGAAATGATATCGACGTTTATCTTGAACCTCTGATTGATGACTTAAAAGAAACTCTGGGGTGAAGGTGTGATGACCTATGATGCTTCACGTAGAGAGACATTTCGTTTGCATGCTATGTTGTTTTGCACTATTAATGACTTTCCAGCATATGGGAATTTGTCTAGATATAGTGCAAAAGGATCGAAAGCGTGTCCTATATGTGAAGAGAACACTGATTCAATATGACTAAAACATGGCGACAAGACTGTATATCTTGGTCATCAAAGGTTTCTTCCAAAATTCTATTCATATCGAAGGTTGCTCAAAGCGTTCAATGGATGGAATGAGGAACGAAGTGAGCCTAAACCTATACAAGGGGAGGTTGTTTATGATAGAGTTAAAGAATTTGTCAATGAATTTGGTAAGAGATCACAATGTATCATGCCCACACAAACTGACAAATCTTTATATAAGAAGAAGCCAATATTTTGGGATCTTCCTTATTAGAGAACTTTGGCAGTTAGGCATTATATCGATGTCATGCATGTTGAGAAAAATATCTGTGATAGCGTCATTGGTACTCTGTTGAATATACTAGGTAAAACTAAAGATGGGATCAAATCCAGAATAGACCTACATGAAATGGGAATAAGGACAAAATTAACATAATTAGTTAGTACTAATTGGAAATATATTTAGCTCCTGCTTGTTACACATTGTCTAGAAAGGAGAAGAAAGCTTTTAGCGAGTGCTTGGTTAATGTTAAGGTACCACATTGTTACTTTTACAACATTCGTAGATTGGTATCAATGAAAAATATGAAGCTGATAGGTCTTAAATCTCATGATTATCACACTCTAATGTAACAAATACTCCCCGTGGCCATTTGATCTATACTGTCAAAGCATGTAAGGTTTGCAATCACCAGACTTTATTTCTTCTTCAACAGTCTACACAACTAAGTTATTAATCCTGAAAATCTCGATAAGTTGCAAAAAGAAGTGGTTGTTATCCTATGTCAGCTTGAGATGTATTTTCCTCCTTCATTCTTTGATATCATGGTACATCTTGTTGTCCACTTGACTAGAAAAGTGAAATCATTGAGACCAGTTTTCTTACATTGGATGTATCCTTTTGAACGATACATAAGCATTTTTAAAGGTGATGTTTGAAACTGTTATCAGCCTAAAGGGAGTACTATTGAGGGTTATGTGGCGAGAGAGGTTATGGATTTTTGCAATGACTTTCTGAGTGGTAATGACACTCTTGTAAATGAAAAAAATATTGAGTAGTATTCTGGCAAAGAGATTTTAGGATTACGGATGAAAGTAATCAGCCGTGAGCTGTTGAAACAAGCTCACTTGTATATTTTACACAACATCGACGAAGTGAGTGTTTATATCACAGAACATACCAATTTCATCAAGAAACAATATCCTAGAGCCAATTCAATGTGGCTTGCTAGAGATTATAACAAGACATTTATTAAGTGGTTTGAAGATAAAGTTTTACATCAACTATCTCAAACACCAAACAATATTGCTGAAAATATCAAATGCCTCACCTTTTAAACAAAAATGAATGTTATGTCTTATGAATGGTTTAACATAAATGAGTTCTCATATTACAAAAAGCGTCAAGATGATAAGAGCTTCGTATAAAATAGTGGGATCACCCTTCAAGCATTTTTATTGTTTTGTTCTAGTACGAAAGATAAGAGTCTATGTGAAGCTAAAATGGCATATAACGGTGTCATTGAAGACATATGGGAGTTTGACTATGTAGATTTCAGAATTCCGCTCTTTAAGTGTAATTTGGTTGATAACACCAAAGGAGTTATAGTAGATGAATTGGGTTTCACATTAGTGAATTTTGAAAAGATTGGCGAGAAGGGTGAACCATTCATATTGGCATCACAGGCGAAACAAGTATTTTATATCGATGATCCTGTAAATGAAAAATAGTCGATTGTTCTTCATGGTAAAAGACAGTTCATTGAAGATCCTATAGATGAAGAAGAATAATACTATGATAGGTATGATGAATTAAGTCCATTCTCAGTTGGGTTGCCAACACCAAATACTGAAGCTAACAATAACTTTTATGTGCGTGGAGATCACACCGAAAGAATGTTAATTGATAAAAGATATCAATATTAGAGGCATGTTTTTATTTATTAAACGTTAAATGCTAACTGTTTGATTATTTTTTATATGACACTTTCAGATGGCTGACCATGAGTATGATGATCGTGATGATGATTACCATGAGGGTGAGGCGCCGCCTCGCAATGTAATTTTTACAATATATCCTATACCTAGCTATATATGTCTATTTATAAGTTATATCCTATATGTGTTTTTTTGTCAAAATTTAGGTTGATGATGTACCCCCTGAAGACCTTGTGGCACTTGATTAGTAGCAAAAAAAAATGAAAAAATCAGGGGCATCACTATGATGAATAAGTTACTACAACAAAGAGGCAATGGACCAAAATTAGTTGTGGATTTTGATCATGTAGGAAATCCAGTTGGGGTCAACGCAGCTTGTTTGTTTCATATCTTGGGGTTCTTACTCACAAACATTATGGTGTAAATGTAGAATCTTGGTATATAGTTCTTAAAGATAAGAAAGACTTAGTATGAAAAGAACTATGTGTGAGATATTATCATTTGTAATTCTATTTTTAGAGTTATTTATAATTCTATTTTTTAGAATACTCTATTAAATATATAAAAATTTGCAGAGTATATTTGAACTGGATGAAAGCCTACATCATAAAAAGGTGATGTAACACTATGGGAGGGTCCTTCGGAACTATATGACAACTCTCAACTAACAATACATACGAGATGCTGATAGGAGGAAGAAGTCATCACTTGAGCAATGGAACTACCTGGACCCGACTGAGTGGAAGGCATTTATTGCCAGGAGAAATACCGAATGAATTCAAGGTATTAAGCATCACTCCCAATTTAATTAATATACATTCTTATGAATTCACATATACACGGTTGACCTTGATTGTTACTAACCAATTCAATGTGATTACTAATAAGGGTATGAGCGATGCCTAAAGAGCAAGGCGTGCAATGAATATGCATGACCACACTATGGGTCTAGGTGGCTATGTAGCTCTTCGCCAAAAACTACATACATATTTTGTTCAGCAGCCTACTACTCCTAATACTAAGACTAGTGAGTCCTCTACTATCACTCCCACATCTCTACATCACCATGACGTGTGGATAGCTGGGAGGTAAAATAGAAAAGGAGATATAACCAACCCCACAACTACTGAGGTGGCTGCAAAAATGGTAAGATTCAACTCTTAGAGCAATTAGAATTGATGATTTTTATGCTTACTGTAACAAACCCACCTCCCGATAACCCTCAATTAAGGGAGACCAAGATGTCAGAGCTGTTATCCCAATAAACAGGATCAAAGGTTTGACAAATAATCAATAATAATTATAAAATTCTACCTTACTATACTGAAAGCTGGAATAAAATAAAAATTTGCATACCTTTTAAAAACTTTGGATATCTAATTTCTATCTACAACTTCAATCTATTCTAACTAATCCTCCTTGCACTTTAATTCTTATTTTCATAATATGCCACTTTATTATTTGTCCTTTTCAATATTGTACCTAAAATGTCGACAAACAAAACATCGGTCCACATAAATGAATATGTCGGTATGTGGGGACAACCAAAGTTTCACATATATGGCTAACAATCTAAATATCACAATCAAGTTAGTTAACATGCCAATTTATGTTTTCAATGTGACATTCTCCACCGCTTTTGCCCTAACCATAGAATACCCTCCTTAAGGTTTCTCTTTTTCCATTGACTTAAGGCCACCTTCTCCATCCTGAGCTTGGTGCCTGGGGTCACCTCTCATGGTGCCCATTAGTCATGCAATATCATAAGGCCATTTTCTCTATCTTGAGCTTGGTGCCTGGGGTCTTCCCTCTTGGGCTTGACCTCATTGCATCTTACATCAGGGTGGCATGTAGGTGCAAGAATACACACTTATATCTTAATTGTGATAATCATATTGACTTTATGATTTGCATATATGAACATTCAAACAGATAGGTTGCATTCAATTCGATTAAACATTCGAGAAATCTCCGTGAAACTAAAGCTGGTTAACCATAAATAACCACATACCTGTTTTGCTGATCTTTGAGATAGAATAAACCAATAAGAAAAGGAATCCAATCCAAGCAAGCAAGCAAGATTCCTGAAAAAACATACAATTTCCTTTTTATTAATATTTACCCAAACCTTCTTGCTTCTTAGGGTTTCTATCCCTTTTTAGGTTTCTACCTCTTTTAGGGTTTCGTATGCAATTAGGGTTTTTCTTGTACTTTTATCACTACAAACCCTAGTTAGGCAAAATTGCTCTTAAACCCTAATGATTCTAACCTATTTTGTTCAACAGGATTAGGATCATCTTCCAACAACATATTATCACATATATCGAATTAAAAGTGATCCTTTTCTCTTTTACCCTAAATTAGGGTTTCTAGGTGCTTAATCATTCTTATTTGGTGTAAAACCCTAAATCATGCAAGAAACATCTAGATCAAGTTAAAGTTCATTATTAACTAACCAATAGGTAGCAAATACTCAATTTCAATAATTAAGTAACATGAACTTAACCAATATGCTCAATTAGGGTTTCAAGGTCCATTAAAGCAAATTCGTGTATATGGAAACTTAAATTAATTAAACTATGCATAATCATCATCCTTTTGGATCTAATGTGTCCTTTTATAATCAACATGTTAATATCAACTTTAAACATCCATATAACCCTTCCTAATTCATTAATCATCAAAGATTAGGGTTTTTCATTAATTAAACCATTAAAGATAGCATCCTTACATACTTTTTGAATTGCAAGCCGAATTAAGCTTCAAATATAATACTTTTGTGTTCCTCTCATTATGAGGATCAATTTTCATATATTGACTTTATTCATCAGAGCTTCCTATCAAAAGTTATGATTTTTGCAAAATAATTTATTTTTCTGAATTTTCTAACATATTACGAAATTGTTAAAATCCTTTAGCCGTTCGGTCCGTGGTCCACTGCACCACACAGGATCCAACGACCCACGATCGCGCACCCTAACTCATGATCAAAAGAAAGAAAAGGCAACTTTGCCCTTACCCGAACTGCAGAAGAGGGGGGGCAATCTAGTATTTCGCCGGTGCCTTCTTCTACCTTGCGCGAGCAGGTCTGTAGCGAGCGGTCATCAACCTCATTGTTGACTATGGGGTTCTGACCACCTGCGAGCACGTCGATCATCCAGGGAGCTTCGCCTCCCTCCTCCGAACTCAACCACGACCTCAATTGCTCGCCACGACCTTGCTATGACCACCTTCTACTCGCCGGACTCTAACGAGGTCCTCTGAGAAGATGGGGGTGAAGGTCAGGGTATAAGATGGAATTGGAAGCACAAAAACACTCCCCTCGGTCTGCCGCAGAGTCTAGGGTAGAAAGAAAGCATGCTGGTACCCTCTCTCACCCTCCCCTATATATAGGTTTGGGGACCAGGATCAGATGAATTGGGAACTCTCCCAATCATCGACCAAACCTGTTACGACCCCACCTCCCGATAACCCCCCAATTAAGGGAGACCGAGAAGTCAGAGCCGCACACATAATTTCTGGATCAAGGTTCAACAATTAATAAATTCTACTAGACTAAACTAAAAGGCTGTAAATAAATAAAATTTTTGCATACCTTTGAAAACTTTGGAATTCTAAAACTCTATCCAGAACTGGGACTAGATAACTAATCCTCCATTGGATTTAATTCGTGTATTTCACAAATGACAGTTTACTATTTTTCCTTTTTGTATGTACCTAAAATGCCGACAAACAAAATGTCGGTCAGCCAAAGCTGGTATGTGGAGGAAAACACTAATTATGCAATTATCTATAACAATGTATGGCATTCAATTATCATTCAACACACAATGTTACATTTTAAGTATAACAACACGATCCATGTGTCCCATATTCCCTTTATACCCCTCATGACTTCACCTATCAAGTGAATCAATTTCTAGGGTGGAGTCACATGGAACTACCCGTAGGTAGCCCACTCCTTAACTCATGGTATGCTAAGAGTCTCATGGCACTACACGTGGGTAGCCCAGTTTCTAACTCATGATACCCTAGAACTTTCTCTAGATTATCCTTAGTCTTTGCATATCCATAAGGGTGGACTCGGATCTAGCTAGTTATACATGTATACCCATAGTGATAGTCATAGTCACTTTATAGTTGCATGAATTGAAACATCCAACAGTTATTTCAATCATTAAGGAAAACGTCGATAAAATCCTCGGAAAACTAATCGGTATAGTCATAAGTGTAACCACATACCTCTTGTTGCAGTTTCAGATACAAAATCAAAATGAAGAGAGAGAATATCCAAGTAAGAAAGCAAAGGCACAAAAACCCTAAAATAAAAGTACAAGTTTACTTTTATTAATATTTATCCAATATCATTATGTCCCTTAGGGTTTCTATCCAATTTTAGGGATTTCTTGAAAATTAGGGTTTTGCTTTCATCTTCAATTATTAATAATCCTAATTCATCAAATCCACTTAAACCTTTAAATTATCTCCTTTTAATATTCCTAACAGCTTTAGGATCATTATTTTGCAATTTACCAAAATTACATGGTTTCCTTCTTCTTTTACCCTAAATTAGGGTTTTCATGTACATTATCTCTCATTCTTAGACATGAACCCTAATTTAGCCATATTGGTATTCAGAACGAATGAAAACTTCGTATTATTAATTAACAAGTTTATAATCCTCAACTTAACCCATTAAGTTGCTAAGAAACATCTTTTATATGCAATTAGGGTTTACGATTAACTTGAAATGCATTTTACTAGCAAATTAAATTACTTTTGCAAAATGAACTGGAATCAGGCGTTACAATCATTTTATCATATTCCTTGCATTTTTCTACCCAACTTTCATATATAAAGTTCTTTTATACGAGTTTCCTAGCTATTTCTATAATTTTAGCAAGGAAAAGCTATTTTCTGTAATATCGATCAGAGATAGAATTTTACCCAAAATTCTGGGCCGTTCGATCGCGCCTTGATCTGACGCTCTATGTCAGAGGTTTGGTCTAACTGAGAGGCGCGCGCAGCTGTGGCTTGTCGCCCGTTGGATTGCGTCCTGGTCCACGATGGACTCTTGATCCAGCGGATTGCGTTGAAGTGCTCCACTTAGTGAGTTAAGTCGCACGTTTCCCCCTGAGACCGTTAGATCTCACCTCGGCCCACCGTGCTCCAGGATCTGACGACTCCCGCTCGTCGTCTTCTTCTTCTTTCCAATTAGAATGTGCGGCGGCGCCGCGGCTGGAGCTCGCCGGAGCAACATCAATCGAGCGTGAGGTAGGGTTTAGGCACTGAAGGAGTAGCCGTATGGATGCGTGCAGGAGCAAGGAACTAAGAGCGACCCTATTTATATGGTGTGGAGGCCTTTCTAGGGTTCCCCCAACCCTGCCGCCGTTTCGGTTCACAGCCCAATTGGGCGTTTTGTAAGGACACGATGAAAGGTTATCAAACTAGGGTATGGAAGATTCGTTTCCTTATCCCGAACTCGATGGGACCCTTTTTATGAGTGCACACACACTTGATCGCAAGAAAACGATGGGGAAAGTTCCCCCCTGTAACTGCGCTATAGGCTGCGTCCCTTTGGGACTCTGGACGATGAGCCCGATCGGTTGGATTAAGATCCAATGGCCCCTATCCTCCTCGCTCACACCAAAAAGGAAAAAGAGTTCCCAAATATACAAGGAAAATCCTATTTTGATGATAACTTGAAAATTCGATAACTCCCAATTCTTAACTCTGTTTTATTTAAAATTTTGAGGAAAGCTCGTTCATGCCTTTATCCTTCCTTGTGCAAAAATTGGAGTCATTATCCAAAGAAAACAATCCCTTTTCTTTAGTTTCAAGTTATTCCTTATTTAATTGTATTTTCCATACTTTTTCTTTTTCTTTTGTTATTATATTATTGCCCTGGGTTCCTTGAGCCCCAAGGAACATTAATAACTTGAAAATCCTATTTGGAAAAAAGCCTTTTAGCCTTTTAATCACCCTTTAATCATTTTCTTATATATACCATTATCCCCTTGTATTCTTTTATTAAATGGAATTCCTTTTTCATTTCTTTTTATTTTTCTTTCAAATAGGCTTAATGGCCAATAAGGCCCAACAAGAAAGCATGCACGAAATTCATTCAAATCAAACCATGAAATCAAACATGGATCTTATTTATATTTTAAAGGAGATTCATAAATCTCATTACATGTTTTGGAAAATGAGGTTATAACATCCTCCCCTCCTTATAGGAATTTTGTCCTCAAAATTCAACAATCAAGAAAACAAATCAGGATATGTTTTTTCCATGTCCGTCTTCAGCTCCCATGTGGCCTCATCCTCTCCATGGTGCTTCCAAAGAACCTTTACCATCTCAATACTCTTATTTCTGAGCTCTTTTACCTTGGTATCTAGAATCCTCAAAGACAACTCAGGATAAGATAGCTTTCCTTGAAGCTCAATAGGTTCAATGCTCAGCACATGACTTGGATCTTGCACATATCACTTCAGATTGGACACATGAAACACATCATGCATCATACTATATTGAGGAGGTAACACCAAATGATATGCGGCCTCACCAATCTGTTCTAACACTTCAAACAGACCCACGTATCGGGGACTCAACTTTCCTCTATTCTTGGCTAAAACTCAGAGCGGTCAGATTTTCAGAAAAACATGTTCTCCCACAGCAAAATGCACAGCAGTCTGCTTCACATCAGCATACGACTTCTGTCGGTCCTGGGCTCTCTTTAGCCTTTTCCTGATCAAAGTAACTTATCAACATACACTTGGAGTTCATCTGACCTCAATAAGGTCCTTTCACCAACATCATCCCAGTGAAGTGGTTACCGACACAGTCTCCCATATAGAGCTTCATATGGAGGCATCCCGATACTGGCTTGGTAACTATTGTTGTAAGCAAACTCAGCTAAAGGTAAGTACTGCTCCCATGATCCACCCCAATCGAGCACACAAGCTCGCAGTAGATCCTCTAAGGTCTGAATCGTCCTTTCCGACTGTCCATCTGTCTGGGGGTGATAAGCGGTACTGAACTTCAACCTTGTTCCTAGTTCCTATTGAACCTGCTTCCACAATTTGGAAGTAAACTTTGGGTCTCTGTCTGAGATGATGGAACCGGGTACGCCATGTAAACGCACTATCTCTCTGATGTACAGCTCAACTAGGTCTGACACTTTGGCAGTGGTTTTTAGGGCAAGGAAGTGTGCTGACTTGGTAAGGCGATCTACCACAACCCATATCGCATCATGACCCTTCTTGGTCCGGGGTAGACCCACCAAAAAATCCATGGTGATCTGCTCCCATTTCCATTCTGGAATCTCTATAGACTGTAAAAGCCTGCCAGGTCGTTGGTGTTTAGCCTTCACCATTTGGCACGTAAGACAACTGGCTACATAAGCTACAATGTCTCTCTTCATTCCTGGCCACCAGAAAAACCTCTGCATGTCCTTAAACATTTTAGTAGTTCTTGGGTGTAATGTGTACTTAGAACCATGAGCCTCTTGTAAGATACGTCCCTTCAACAGTTAATCTTCGGGAACCCATATGCGATTCTCAAATCAGATTCCTCCGTCTATTCCCAACGAAAGACGGGTCTGAGGCTTCTGCATCAAGCCTTTCATCTTGTCAAGTCCTCCACTGGCTAACTGTGCTGCAACAATCTCGCTTAATAACTCAGACTATATCTGGATATTGGCCAATCTAACTTGATCATCCAATGGTTGTGGTGACCATTTCACCAATTCTTCTAAGCTCTTCCACAGACTAGACCGTACAACTGCACACCTGAGCTGTCTTCGACTTAAGGCATCAACTACGACGTTCGCCTTTCCTGGATGATAGGCAATGGTGAAGTCATAATCCTTCATGTACTCCATCCATCGTCTTTGTCGTAGGTTCAAGTCTTTTTGCGTCAGTAGATACTTCAGGCTCTTATGGTCTGTGAAGATCTCAAAAGTGGCACCATACATGTAATGCCGCCATATCTTCAGGGCATGGATTATAGCAACTAACTCCAGGTCGTGGGTCGGATAATTCACCTCGTTGGGCTTGAGTTGTTGGGAGGCATATGCAACCACATGTCGATTCTGTTCCAACACACAGCCTAGTCCCATTTTGGATGCATCGGTGAAAATCATAAAACCCTCATTGCCTGATGGTAGAGTCAAAACTGGTGCAGTGGTCAACTTCTCTTTCAGCTCCTGGAAACGAGCCTCACAAACATCGGACCACACAAACTTCACATCTTTCCGAGTCAACATAGTCAGAGGCAAGGCGGTCTTTGAGAAATCCACGATGAAGCGCCGATAATATCCTGCTAACCCCAAGAAGCTTCATATCTCGGAGGGGTTCTTCAGTGCTGACCAGTCTCGAACCGCCGACACTTTAGCTGGATCTACGGTGATCGTTCCTCCTGAGATGATGTGTCCAAGGAATATGACTCGATCTATCCAAAACTCACATTTAGAGAATTTCCCATAAAACTTTTGCTTTCTCAAGATATCAAGGACTTTACTTAGGTGGTCTCGGTGTTGTTCTATGTCATTTGAATAAACCAGTATGTCATCCATGAACACTATGACAAAAGAGTCAAGGAAGGGTTGAAACACACTGTTCATAAGGTTCATGAACACACTAGGTGCATTGGACAACCCAAAAGGCATAACCACAAACTCATAGTGGCCATACCAGGTTCTAAAAGCTGTTTTCGGGATGTCCCCACTCTTGAACCTCAACTGGTGGTAACCCGATCTCAAGTCAATCTTGGAAAAGACTCGAGCCGACTTCAACTTGTCAAACAAGTCATCTATCCAGGGTAAAGGGTATTTGTTCTTAATGGTAGCCTGGTTGATCATTCGGTAGTCTATGCACATTCGGAGCAAACCATCCTTCTTCTTTACAAAAAGAACCGACGCTCCCCATGGTGATGTGCTAGGGCAGATAAAACCCTTATCCAACAATTCCTACAATTGCTTCTTTAGCTCAAGCAACTCAGCAGGGGCCATCCTATAGGGTGCTCGGGAAATAGGGTTTGTACCAGGGGCTAGCTCTATGGAGAAATCTACCTCTCTTTCGGGAGGAATTCCATGTAGATCATCTGGGAAAACATCTGCATAGCCCCTAACTACCTCTATTTCTTCTAAGGGTTGCACTTTGGGTTCTGGCTCAGTGACTACTGCTAGGTAAGCTTGACACCCTTTACTCATCATCTGTTCTGCCTTCAAGGCTGACACATATAGGCTGGTAGTGGCATCCTTCATACCCCTAATGATAAAAGGTGGGTGACCTGGTCTCTTAATGATCACTTTCTTCTCCCTACAGTCAATGTTGGCCCTATAGGTATAAAGCCAATCCATGCCAATGATTACATCAAAATCATTCATGTCAAGGAGGATAAAATCTGTAGGAAACTCATGATCTCGATATTTCACAGGTATCACCAGAGTTTTCAAAAGGGAAGTAAAGATCTGACCACTCGGGGTTGTAACATCTACGATATATCCTAGATCCTTGATATCCAAATAAAGCATAGTTGTAAGATTTCTCGAAATGAAAGTATTAGTAGATCCAGAGTCAAACAAAGCTTTCACATTATGTCCCATAACTTCAAGCATGCCTACATTATTGTTCACCATGCATTAGACCATTACATGCTTAACTTTAAGATAGAAAAGAAAACTCTAAGGGTTATTACCCTCGATCAACCGATTGGCATTTGCTTGAGCTTCCTCATTATCAATGGCAAACACCCGAGCTTGTCTTCTTTCTCCAGCAGGTGGGGCTATAGCTATGGGTGGGGCTGCTACTGGCGGAGCTGCTACTGGTGGAGCTGCCACCTGTCCTGGTCCCCTGGGATCTTGCATAGGACAGACGGATTGCATATGTCCTTCTTGGTGGCATCGAAAGCATGTCTTCTTCTTATAGCGGCATTCGCCGGCGTGCCCCTTTCCATAGGTGTGGTAAGGAGGTCGGTTGTTCTCTTGACGGGGTTTCCCTTTTCCTCCATGTTTTCCTTTAGCTTGATGACATCCCGGGCCCTTCTTGTGGTTGTTTCTCAGGCCTTGGGCTCCTTCAGTGAAACCCAAGTACCCCTTGGGTGGAAACTGGGCAGGAATCACAGTCCTCTCCATGTCTAAAGCAGTGTTGTAGGCTTAGGAAAAAGTTTTGGGTTTACTTGCCATCACATGGGGCTTGATGACAGGGTGAAGACGTTCCACAAAGTGGTCCACCCTCCTCTCTTCATCCATCATATGTACAAAACGTTCCAGGAGGCGGAACCTACGACCAAAGTACGCCACTGAAGAACTTCCTTGAGTCATGCTAGTGAACTCTCTTTCTTTCTCTTTCTTTGCTGCGACGGGGAGGAATCTGGCAGTGAAGATGGTCTTGAAGTCAGCCCAGGCCATGGGTTCCTCTGTCAAATCCCACCCAGTGATGTGGGTCTCCCACCATATCTTTGCTGCTCCTTCCAGGAGATGAGAAGCAAAGAGGACCTTCTTGCTCGACTGAACTTCAAGCATACAAAAACCATTCTCGACTGCAAGCAGCCAAGCTTATGCTTTGTCGACTACCTCGGTCTTGTCCTCTCCCCAGAACTTCTCGATATTCAACTTGACGAAGTCCAGGATGGTGGCTCCTAGTCAAGGATGAACTGGGTGTGGCTCACCATTCTCAACTCTGGCTAGGTCTCGGAGGGCCAAGGCATTAATGGCCTCAGTCAGCTTCTTCTGCTGCTCTATCCACAAGGCCTCAGAGGTGTGGATCATCATAGTCGATTCTGGACCTCCAGCTTGGTCCTCCTCCATCTGGTCTACTTCCTCGTACACATGTTGCTCTTCATACCCTTGGTCCTGCTCTTGATCAAGGTTGTCGAAGGGTATCGGATCAGGGTTTGGGACCTCATGAGTGGTCTCTTCGGCCCTCTTTCTCTTCATAGAGGATTCACCATCATGGTTCTTCTTCCTTTTCTCTGAAGACCCCTTTCCTTTGAGGGGAGGCCAAACACTCCTGGTTGGGTTCCCAGTACCCTCAGGGATAGCAACTGTCTTTGTACGAGCCATCTACATAAGCATAACAAACATACCTTTAGTCTACCATTAAACTAATTATACTTATGTCAGTGACGTCTCATTACGTATCTTTTATTAAATTGATGAAGGATTCCTTAATCCTTAACTTATTTGCCCATACCACATGAGGGTGGAGAAGAGAGAGAAATCCCTAACTCTTAAAGTCCTTAATAGAATTTGTGATGAGGAGGGATGAGTAAGATGAGAAAGTCCTAAAGGTGTCTTATTTCGATTCAAATCCTAGGACATCGGCCAGGCAGTCACACATTCCGGGAGTCCTCGTATTCCGAATAGCGGTGCGGAGGAAAATTTTTCCAGTCCCCGGAAGTGATCCTTTTCTAGACACCTCAGTCTTTTGGAAAATCCTCTAATAACTCCCTTGGGTTCTACAGAGTTTGTTAAATTTAATAATTATTAAAAATTAAGTGGAGAACCTTGGCTCTGATACCAAATGTTACGACCACACCTCCCGATAACCCCCCAATTAAGGGAGACTGAGAAGTCGAAGCCGCACACATAATTTCTAGATCAAGGTTCAGCAATTAATTGACAACAATTAATGAATTCTACTAGACTAAACTGAAAGGCTGTAAATATATAAATTTTTTGCATACCTTTGAAAACTTTGGAATTCTAAAACTCTATCCAGAACTGAGACTAGCTAACTAATCCTCCATTGGATTTAATTCGTGTATTTCACAAATGACAGTTTACTGTTTGTCCTTTTTGTATGTACCTAAAACGCCGACAAACAAAACGTCGGTCAACCAAAGCTGGTATGTGGAGGAAAGCACTAATTATGCAATTATCTATAACAATGTATGGCATTCAATTATCATTCAACACACAATGTTACATTTTAAGTATAACAACGCGATCCATGTGTCCCATATTCCCTTTATACCCCTCATGACTTCACCTATCAAGTGAATCAATTTCTAGGGTGGAGTCACATGGCACTACCCGTAGGTAGCCCACTCCTTAACTCATGGTATGCTAAGAGTCTCATGGCACTACACGTGGGTAGCCCAGTTTCTAACTCATGATACCCTAGACCTTTCTCTAGGTTATCCTTAGTCTTTGCATATCCATAAGGGTGGACTCGGATATATCTAGTTATACATGTATACCCATAGTGATAGTCATAGTCACTTTATAGTTGCATGAATTGAAACATCCAACAGTTATTTCAATCATTAAGGAAAACATCGATAAAATCCTTGGAAAACTAATTGGTATAGTCATAAGCGTAACCACATACCTCTTGTTGCAGTTTCAGATACAGAATCAAAATGAAGAGAGAGAATATCCAAGTAAGCAAGCAAAGGCACAAAAACCCTGAAATAAAAGTACAAGTTTACTTTTATTAATATTTATCCAATATCATTATGTCCCTTAGGGTTTCTATCCAATTTTAGGGTTTTCTTGAAAATTAGGGTTTTGCTTTCATCTTCAATTATTATGAACCCTAAATCATCAAATCCACTTAAACCTTTAAATTATCTCCTTT
Organism: Alisma plantago-aquatica; assembly: GCA_963693085.1. Classification (NCBI taxonomy): domain Eukaryota; kingdom Viridiplantae; phylum Streptophyta; class Magnoliopsida; order Alismatales; family Alismataceae; genus Alisma; species Alisma plantago-aquatica. Next base: position 1,177,256,180 of record OY856411.1, on the reverse strand, counting down.
TAATATTCCTAACATCTTTAGGATCATTATTTTGCAATTTACCAAAATTACATAGTTTCCTTCTTCTTTTACCCTAAATTAGGGTTTTCATGTACATTATCTCTCATTCTTAGACATGAACCCTAATTTAGCCATATTGGTATTCAAAACGAATGAAAACTTCATATTATTAATTAACAGGTTTATAATCCTCAACTTAACCCATTAAGTTGCAAAGAAACATCTTTTATATGCAATTAGGGTTTCCAATTAACTTGAAATGCATTTTACTACCAAATTAAATTACTTTTGCAAAACGAACTGGAATCAGGCGTTACAATCATTTTTATCAGATTCCTTGCATTTTTCTACCCAAATTTCATATATAAAGTTATTTTATACGAGTTTCCTAGCTATTTCTATAATTTTAGTAAGGAAAAGCTATTTTCTGTAATATCGATCAGAGATAGAATTTTACCCAAAATTCTGGGCCGTTCGATCGGTGCGCCGATGGATCACACCTTGATCCGACGCTCCACGTCAGAGGTCTTCTCTAACTGAGAGGCGCGCGCATCTATGGCTTGTCGCCCGTTGGATTGCGTCCTGGTCCACGATGGACTCTTGATCCAGCGGATTGCGTTGAAGCGCTCCACTCAGTGAGTTAAGTCACGCGTTTCCCCCTGAGACCGTTAGATCTCGCCTCGGCCCACCATGCTCTAGGATCTGATGACTCCCACTCGTCGTCTTCTTCTTCTTTCCAATTAGAACGTGCGGCGGCGCCGCAGCTGGAGCTCGCCGGAGCAACGTCAATCGAGCGTGAGGTAGGGTTTAGGCACTGAAGGAGTAGCCGTATGGATGCGTGAAGGAGCAAGGAACTAAGAGCGACCCTATTTATAGGGTGTGGAGGCCTTTCTAGGGTTCCCCCAACCCTGCCGCCGTTTCAGTTCACAGCCCAATTGGGCGTTTTGTAAGGACACGATGGTAGGTTATCAAACTAGGGCCTGGAAGATTCGTTTCCTTATCACGAACTCGATGGGACCCTTTTTATGAGTGCACACGCACTTGATCGCGAGAAAACGATGGGGAAAGTTCCCCCTGTAACTGCGCTACAGTCTGCATCCCTTTGGGACTCTGTACGATGAGCCCGATCGGTTGGATTAAGATCCAATAGCCCCTATCCTCCTCTATCACACCAAAAAGGAAAAAGAGTTCCCAAATATATAAGGAAAATCATATTTTGATGATAACTTGAAAATTTGATAACTCCTAATTCTTAACTCCATTTTATTTAAACTTTTGAGGAAAGCTCGTTCATGCCTTTATCCTTCCTTGTGAAAAAATTGGAGTCATTATCCAAAAGAAACAAGCCCTTTTCTTCAATTTCAAGTTATTCCTTATTTAATTGTATTTTCCATACTTTTTCTTTTTCTTTTGTTATTATATTATTGCCCTGGGTTCCTTGAGCCCCAAGGAAAATTAATAACTTGAAAATCCTATTTGGGAAAAAGTCTTTTAGCCTTTTAATCATCCTTTAATCATTTTCTTATATATTCCATTATCCCCTTGTATTATTTTATTAAATGGAATTCCTTTTTCATTTTTTTTTCTTTCAAATGGGCTTAATGGCCAATAAGGCCCAACAAGAAAGCATGCACGAAATTCATTCAAATCAAACCATGAAATCAAACATGGATCTTATTTATCTTTTAAAGGAGATTCATAAATCTCATTACATGTTTTGGAAAATGAGGTTATAACAAAACCCCTACAAAGTAGGGATGGCCATCACCAGACATCTCTCCTGAGTCCAACGATGATATTCCCTCAGCCTAATTCTCTTTCCTTTTTCTCGCAATGATCCGAGTTTGGATCATCTTAAGTCTTCCTGGCGTAGACTCCTCGTGCCAGAGGGAATCATCCCTGATCGTTGGATTGTGATCCAAAAGTCCACATAAAGCCAGAAATTAGGAAATTGAAAAGATTATCCAATTAAATTGTGACATCGATTTCTTAGGCAATTAATAACCACAATTTAGGTAATTTTGCAAATTGCATAACTCGGAAACCGTGTGCTATTTTCCAACCAAATTTTAAGGGTTTCTCTCTCTTGCCTTTATCTACTTGCATGTCAAGTTTGAGTCCGAAATTACAAAAGAAAATGACTATTTCTTCAAAGGCAAGTTACTCATTAATACAATTCATTTAGTTGTTATTTTCTCTTTCCTCAAACCATTATCTTGCTATTTTGGACTCCTTGGAACCCAAGGAACCCAAAAGGCACGAACTCCACCTCTGGGGAATATTCCTTTTCCTTCTAGAGGCTTCTACATCTTTCTTTTCTGCATTTCTTAATTATTCATTTACTAATTAGATTTCCTTTTTCTTTTCCTTGTTATTGGGCCCAATAGACAATAAGGCCCACAAAGCAACCCACACCACTATTATAAATGAAATTCATACAATCCAATTCAATCAAATCACATCATTACTTGTTCATATATCTTTATTAAGAAAAATTGCATTTGTCATCAAGAGAACCCAAAATTGGGGTTGTGACATCCTTCCCCCCTTATAGGAATTTTTCCCTCAAAATTCCACCAAGCATACAAACAAACATGATATGACTTTCTCATGTCCATCATGGCTCCCCTATGGCTTCACCTTCTCCATGGCGCTTCCCAAGAACCTTCATCATCTTATATTCTTACATCTGAGTTCTCTCTCACCTTGGTATCTTGTACCCTTGTAGGTGACTCAGGACATTTCATCCTCTCTTGAAGCTTAATAGGTTCATGGCTCAGCACATGGCTTGGGTACCTCACATAGTGCTCTAGATCGGACTCGTGGAATACATCATACATCACATTATCCTGAGGGGTAAGGCTAAACATAAGCATCCCCACCAATCCATCTCAAATGGACCCATGTATCGGGGACTCAGCTTTCTCATCTATAGCTCAGAGGGGTCAGATTATCATATCACATATTCTCCCACAGTGAACTGCATGTCAGTCTGCTTCACATCAGCTCACGACTCATGTCGCCCCTAGGCTTTTTCAACTATCGCATGAACAAAGCGACTTCAACTGCACACACTGTGGTGTCTCTGACCTTCACAAGGTCCTCTCACTGACAACATCATAGTGAAGCGGTGATCGACACAACCTCCCTTCAGAGCTTCTTACATCCTGATACTGGCTATGGTGGCTAACATCATAACTTTCATAAGACAAGAACTGTCTCCATGTATCACCCTGAATGAGCACACACACTCTCATCAGACCCTCTAGTATGGATCATACTAACCATCAATTAGGGGTGATAAGCTGTACTAGTATCGAGTTTGTCCTGTACTTACTTCCACTGCATGGAAGTGAATCTTTAGGTCATACTCATGAACCTTTGAACTCACATCATGGTGTAGTTGAGACATCTCTCTTACATGTAGTTCAACCGGATCTATCCCTTGACAGTACTCTCTCTTACTCTTTAGACTATGTCATCTAGGTAAGGTGATCTACCATAACCCATATTGCACCTTGACCTTCTTCAGTCCATGGGAGACTTACCACGACATCCATAGTGATGAACTCCCATTCCCTCTCAGGGACTTTTATCCTCTATATCCACTCAATGGGTTTTTGGTGTTCATTCTTCCCCTCCTGACATGCATGGCGACAAGCCACATGCAACTCCGTACACTTTTCATCTTAGTCATCCAAAGTAATACCACACCATACTATATTAGTAGTAACACGGTGTATGGTGAACTTAAAATCATGTTCTCCTGTATGTCATGATTTCTCAAGGTTGATTCCTCAGAAACCCTAAAACACTCTAGTCGGGGTTTCATCACCTTCTTTTCCAAAGAAGTGCATCTAAGGTTCTACAACCATCCTTCTATCACAGCAAGCCCTAGGCTGGCTAACCAAGCAACCATTAATTCGATCAGTGGATCTCATTACATCTGAGTGTTAGCCATACATATCTCACCACTTAGGATTCACCTAACTACCTAGACTAGGAAACTACATCTCAACAAGATCATCCATTACCATATTTCATCTTTATGTGCTAGGTTATGTTGAAGACATACACCTCCATGTATTCAACTTATTATCTCATCCCAAACTCTAAGTCTATCCTCATCAAGAAAACTCTGAGCTCATCCTCTTAGTTATCAAACTCAACCTTGTATAACTCATATATTCCACATAGCTCATGATAAAAACATCCTCATAAGATGACTACCTTAGTTCTCTTGGTGTTTGTAAACCATCCACACATCGTACACTCTATAAGGGTACACTATTATCTCTATTCCCATACATCGTAGCAACGTTTCATCTCACATCATCATTATCCTTAGTGTATGGCATGCGTGTTGCCCTATCTCTCACCCCCATAATGAGAGGAAATAAGCATTTGGCGACTGTCAAAACACAGAGTTCTTCGCATTCCAAGAGTAGAGATGGTGCATCCCACATTGTCGGTACACCTTCCAATCTAAGTTGAAATGTGCAACACATGTCCCTACGTCATGAACATCTCGATATCAAGTTTTCTTTCATGGAAAACTGGTCTCGAACCCACTTGGGTCATCATACCATCCTTGGTCATCTCCTCTAGGTCTGTAGGGTTCTGGTACTTTTGGGTCATCCCTCTTCCCTTATGCATTAGAGAGTGCCCTCCTCATTTGCCCTGGGTCCCATGAGTTCATGAAGGTGATCAATCTCCTAACCCATGGCCCTCAGACAATGATAGCTGTTACCTCCCGACCCTATGGTCATGTGCAACTAGGGAATTAGGCAGGTCCTACTCCCATCGGTCTCATCCCTACCTAACCCTAGGATAGACTTAGGATTCTAACATAGTACATATTCAACTTGAAACCTTTCCCAAGTATCCATCATCTCTCTTAACATTCATGGTCTGACTTACATCCTTTCATATAGATCATGGCGACCTATCTACCTCGGTCAGGCCCCATACTGGTTACCTTATGGTAACACATCCACATGCACTTAGAGATGGTTATCTATGGGTCTACATGTTCATTCTTATACTATGTACTCTCCACTTAGCTTCTCAAGATCCTATGAGACCTCTTTAGGTTACCTCAAAACCAAAACAAGTTGTACATACCCTACAGAAGGGTCCCTCTCCCAGGATGGGAGGAAACTACATCTTGATAGCAGCAAGGGTCACAAACGTCCCTATGTCTAGGGTTTACATCCACATGAGCATGCTTAGCCCTAGAAAGCTACTAAGGCACATAGCTAATAAGAAAACCACCTACTAAACCATGCTAGGTCTCCCTGATAGGTCATACTTATTTCTATTCCTTCACATTGAACCATCATCATACATACATATGTCACCAACCTATATGTGAGGGGTTCATCAAACATACACCTTAGTCTAAGGGGTTTCCTTTTCCCTAAACATGAGGAGTGCCATGCTCGCTCAAATCTATAGAAACTCAAATCTCATCATGAGCATCAGGTACACCAGGTACTACTACTTCCTGTCTTAGGTCTAGGAACCCTAGGTTCACTTTTTTTTCTCGCAACAGCTGTCCAACTGCATGCTCAACATTCTAACAATGAACCAAGCATGTTCAAGGTACATCATGCACATCCTATTATCCTTCCGCTTGAACAACACCTCAGAGTTGAGCCCTCCTCAAGGACAAACAACTACATATAAGGCCTCACAACTTGTTACTAAGCCTCCTCAGGATCTAAGGAACTCTTCTTCCTATACCTAGAAGGTAAGGTAGGAGCCTACAACCTCCATAGCTCGTTTCAAGAAGTCTCTTTCCCTTTATAGGGTTTGGTTCCTCTAAAGGCAACCACAACCATCCAGGTCAAAACATATCCAACTTCTAATGGTTCCTCGTGTCTCGAAGTCTAAGCTTCCAACCTTCTTGCTCAGGTCTTTCTCTCTCTCTCTCTAGAGCTAACCCTGCAAACAACCTTACTACTAGAGGTTCTCTCTCTAAGGTGGATCAAGCTCACACGCATACACCTACATGGGTGAAACTTATGATCAAACCTATCTTCGCTCAAGATTATCCATAGCTCTTTATGCTTATCTCATAAGCTATCCAACATGCCTTTCTGGCTAGGGTTTTAACCTACTACCCGTACTACTCACATACTCCAGGTGCATACTCTTCCATGCTCATATAAGCCCATAGGATTTCTATATGGTCATCACTACCTCATCAATGAAGGAGTTATCCTTCACCCTAACATGCACGACCCTTCCTAGGGTTGGGTCGCCAAAGGTACTAGGCCAGCCAACCTCACATGGCTCAAACTATCATAGGGATTTAAAACTTCCATCTCATCATGCCATCTCTCTCTCTGACCACCACTTAGGGTTAGGGTTAGCATCATCCTTAGAGGATGTACTAGGTCTCTACCTTTAATGGAGGTCTCTTCCTCCAAGACCAACTCTACTTCATCCTCATGACAAGAAGGTCTAACCTCAGGTCTCTCTTGAGGGCATGACAACACATGTCATACGACCCAAGCATGCAACTATTCTTTAGTTTATGCTTAAACTATTAAGCTTATGTCCATGACATCTTATTTACATGCTTTTTCATTAATTTGGTGGAGTTCCTTAACCTTATCATACATACCCTGACCTCAAGAGGGTGAGGAAGAGAGAGAAAAAACCCTAAACCTCAGAATCTTAACAAATTAAGGTTGAGAAGGGACGAAAGTAGATGAGAGAGTCCTAAAGGTATCTTATTTTGAGTCAGATCCTAAGACATTGGCCATGCAGTCATACAGATTGGGGAGTCCTCGTATTCCGACTAGCGGTGTGGAGGAAAATATTTCCAGCCCCCGAACGTGATCCTTTTCTAGACACCTCTGTCTTTTGGAAAATCCTCTAATAATTCCCTCGATTCTATGGAATTTGTAAAATCTAATAATTACTAAAGATTAAATGAGGAACCAATGATCTGATACCAATTGTATCGACCCCACCTCTCGGTAACCCCCAATTAAGGGAGACCAAGAGGTCAGAGCCGTTATCCCAATATTCAAGATCAAAGGTTCGACAAATAATCAATAATAATTATAAATTCTACCTTACTATACTGAAAGCTGGAATAAAATAAAACTTTGCATACCTTTTAAAAACTTTGGATATCTAACTTCTATCCACAGCTTCAATCTATTCTAACTAATCCTCCTTGCACTTTAATTCTTATTTTCATAATATGCCACTTTACTATTTGTCCTTTTCAATATTGTACCTAAAACACTGACAAACAAAACGTCGGTCAACATAAATGAATATGCCGGTATGTGGGGACAACCAAAGTTTCACATATATGGCTAACAATCTAAATATCACAATCAAGTTAGTTAAAATGCCAATTTATGTTTTCAATGTGACATTCTCCACTGCTTTTTCCCTAACCCTAGAATACCCTCCTTAGGGGTTCTCTTTTGCCATTGACTTAATGCCACCTTCTCCATCCTGAGCTTGGTGCCTGGGGTCACCTCTCATGGTGCCCATTAGTCATGCAATATCATAAGGCCACCTTCTCTATCCTGATCTTGGTGCCTGGGGTCTTCCCTCTTGGGATTGACCTCATTGCATCTTACATCAGGGTGGCATGTAGGTGTGAGAATACACACTTATATCTTAATTGTGATAATCATATTGACTTTATGATTTGCATATATGAACATTCAAATAGATAGGTTGCATTTAATTCGATTAAACATCCGAGAAATCTCCGTGAAACTAAAGCGGTTAACCATAAATAACCACATACCTATTTTGCAGATCTTTGAGATAGAATCAAACCATAAGAAAAGGAATCCAATCCAAGCAAGCAAGCAAGATTCCTGAAATAACATACAATTTCCTTTTGATTAATATTTACCCAAACCTTCTTGCTTCTTAGGGTTTCTATCCCTTTTTTAGGTTTTCTACCTCTTTTAGGGTTTCATATGCAATTAGGGTTTTTCTTGTACTTTTATCACTACAAACCCTAGTTAGGCAAAATTGCTCTTAAACCCTAATGATTCTAACCCATTTCATTCAACAGGATTAGGATCATCTTCCGACAACATATTATCACATATATCAAATTGAAAGTGATCTTTTTCACTTTTACCCTAAATTAGGGTTTCTAAGTGCTTAATCATTCTTATTTGGTGTAAAACCCTAAATCATGCAAGAAACATCTAGATCAGGTTCAAGTTCATTATTAACTAACCAACAGGTTGCAAATACTCAATTTCAATAATTAAGTAACATGAACTCAACCAATATGCTCAATTAGGGTTTCAAGGTCCATTAAAGCATATTCGTGTATATGGAACCTTAAATTAATTAAACTATAAATAATCATTATCCTTTTGTATAAATGTGTCTTTTTATAATCAATAGGTTAATATCAACTTTAAACATCCATATAACCCTTCCTAATTCATTAATCATCAAAGATTAGGGTTTTTCATTAATTAAACCATTAAAGATAACATCTTTACGTACTTTTTGAATTGAAATCTGAAATAAGCTTAAGAGAGATAATTTCTTTGTGTTCCTCTCATTCTGAGGATCAATTTTCATATATTTACTTTATTCATCGGAGCTTCATATCAAAAGTTATGATTTTCACAAAATAATTCAATTTTTTGAATTTTCTAACATATTACGAAATTGTTAAAATCCTTTAGCCATTCGATCCGTGGTCCGCTGGACCATGCGGGATCCAACGACCCACGATAGCGCACCCTAACTCGCGATCAAAAGAAACAAAAGGCAACTTTGCCCTTATCCAAACTACAGAAGAGGAAGGGGCAATCTAGTAATTTGCCAGAGCCATCTTCTACCTCGCACGAGTAGGTCTGTAGCGAGCTGTGGTCAACCTCGCCGTTGACTCTGGGTTTCTGACCACCTACGAGCACGTCGATCATCTAGGGAGCTTCACCTGTCTCCTCCGAACTCAACCACAGCCTCAATTGCTTGCCACGACCTTGCTATGACCACCTCCTACTCGCCGGACTCCGACGAGGTCCTCTGAGAAGATGGGGGTGAAGGTCAGGGTAGAAGACGGAATTGGAAGCATGAAAACACTCCCCTCAGTCTGCCGCAGAGTCTAGGGTAGCAAGAAAGCATGCTGATACTCTCTCTCGCTCTCCCCTATATATAGGTTCGAGGACATGGATGATATGAATTGGGAACTCTCCCAATCATCGACCAAACCCCTACAAAGTAGGGATGGCCATCACTAGACTTCTCTCCTGAGTCCAACGATGATCTTCCCTCAGCCTAATTCTCTTTACTTTTTCTCGCAATGATCCGAGTTTGGATCATCTCAAGTCTGCCTGACGCAGACTCCTCGTGCCAAAGGGAATCATCCATGATCATTGGATCATGATCCAACGATCCACATAAAGCCCGAAATCAGAAAATTGAAAAGATTATCCAATTAAATTGTGACATCGATTTCTTAGACAATTAATAACCACACTTTAGGTAATTTTGCAAATTGCATAACTCGGAAATCGTGCACTATTTTCCAACAAAATTTTAAGGGTTTTCTCTCTTGCCTTTATCTACTTGCATGTCAAGTTTGAGTCCGAAATTCCAAAAGAAAAGGACTATTTCTTCAAAGGCAAGTTACTCATTAATAAAATTCATTTAGTGGTTATTTTCTCTTTCATCAAACCATTATCTTGCTATTTTGGACTCCTTGGAACCCAAGGAACCCAAAAGGCATGAAATCCACCTTTGGTGAATATTCCTTTGCCTTCTAGAGGTTTCTACATCTTTCTTTTCTCCATTTCTTAATTATTCATTTACTAATTAGATTTCCTTTTTATTTTCCTTGTTATTGGGCCCAATAGCCAGTAAGGCCCACAAAGAAACCAACAAGGCTATTATAAACGAAATTCATACAATCCAATTCAATCAAATCACATCATTACTTGTTCATATATCTTTATTAAGAGAAATTGCATTTCTCATCAAGAGAATCCAAAATTGGGGTTGTAACACTTACTTACCAATTTATATTGATGATGATTATCGGGAGTTTCACGAGCATAGGAAGAAAGACTCGTTCATCCATGAGGGCACAAGAGTTGAATTGATAGTTTCTCTCGATAATCCAGAGCATCCTGACGTGTTAGGGATGCAGGGGATGGAGTGGGCCAACATTCTTTGGGCCATCACAACGCAAACATGTCCAAAAAGGGAGAATTTCAAAAGCTGAGGTAACCTATTCTTTTTTTTAGAATGTTATTGGAAAGGAAATTCATGAATCAAAAAGAGTTTCTTTTGGCCATGTATAGGTAGATGGGATAGTTGATAAGAGAGTCCAGGAAGCATTGAGCAAGTGGCAGGCATATCAGTCTTCCACTTCGACAGTACCTATGGTGAGTCACTCTTCCCCTACGATAAAGGTGGTTGGGAGTAATCCTGTAGAGGTGGTTGGGAGTAATCCTATAGACCCACCACCTAGCACGTCTGCTGTAAGTATTTTAGTGACATAGTAGCTAGTCTTTTCAAAATGATATGTTTATTTATGTGTATAACATACTCTATGTAAATTTATAGGGGTTGAAGCCATGCCGTCTAAATTTGAAAGAATTCGTTGCTGCAGAGGGCGAGGCTTACCCATACTTTCTAGGGCACATGATTCATGGCACTCCGATACCTGATGGTGCGGTTCGTGTGAGCCCGAGGCTTGTGTTCGCTACTTGGAGGCAACATCCATTGCCATATGCCCACCCAGATGATGACATGCTTTATGAAGCAGAAGGCAGAGTGATCTTGTGGCCCAAAATGGATGTCATCTATACTGATCATGTATGGTAAATTTACATTACGTTAAGAAAGTATATATGTATATACATGACAATTGATATGAAATTATATATACATGATAAAGGGAAGAAACCCGCTATAGCTCATCCTCCTCTACCTCCACCTCTTCCTGAAGTACCTAGTTGGCTTGCAAAGGACCTATACGACTCGTTAGGTCCTCAATGTAGGGATATGTAAATATGAATAGGCGAGCATCTTGAAAATTATCCTATGATTGTTTCTATTAAGGAGGAGGCTGCAGGCCAATCATACGATAATAATATATTTATACAAGATATTTTGGAGTTGTTTACTTATGCTTGGCTGAATACATCTATGATAGAACTATGGATATGGTGAGATCTTGTTTTTATATATATATACCTTCTTTTATATACAATGATCTGTTTTCTTATATATTAATGCATACATAATATATGTTTTGCGGCCACCTACATAGGGTCTGTGCATAAATTTCATTTACCCATGTGGGATTTCTAATTCCATCCTTGATCAGTAGTGTACATAAAGACCCTACATTAGTTACCTTATATTGCTTTATCGCTTTTAAATATTTTGGTAAAGCAAAGAAGAGCGTGATAATAGCTCCATTCAATATTGTGTAAGTTTACTCTTCTTATATTTGGACTTAAGAAAATTACATTTTATTGTAGATTTTGAGTTATATATTTTAAACTTTATTATCTCTAGTGCTAAGCATTGGGAGTTACTAGTTTTTGTCCCCGAGACGATGACTGTTTATTATCTAGACCCTGAGGGGAAGGAATTAGACAGTTCGAGACATAATGAAAAGGCCATTATTCATGTGAGAATTTTTTTATATTTATATCCATTAACATCTATTATAAAATTACTATTTAGTAATGCAATTTAATGTGTTACATTGAAGTGTAGGGCTTTAAAAGATTTTAAAAAACTGGAGGAGTCATGTGCAAGAAAAAGAAGTCGTTAGTCTGGGAGAATGTGAAAGTAGTTTCCTAACTCCAATGTATATATTATTTATGTGAACTATGCTTATTTTTATTTATTAAAATTTTGCATGATGAAATTTATAGTGTGTTGTACAAGACAACCACTGGGCATGTATATACTACGTTATGCGGTATATGGACCTAATTGTCAGATACGCTGCACAAGAAATAAAAAACATACATGTATTATATAGTCTTGATCATCATATATAAGTATAGTCTCATTAAATAATATGAAATTATCAAACTATTAATTATATATATACGTCATTCTGTTTGCAGGTGTTTAAAACTAGTGACTTCACTATAGGTGAGAAGTTATTAGATGTACATGATCCCTATACAAAGGAACAATTAGATGACATAAGAGAACAATGGGTAAAAGCCTTTGAAAGAGAGACAAATTTTTATTATAATTGGGTTAGTGATGATGATAAAGAATGACATTTCTAAACTTTGATGTAATAACTATTTCAGTATTTGATGACATTTCTAAACTTTGAAAGACAAGCTTATATGTATACGTGTGAATGACTTTTTTTTAATTGTCTTATCAAAATTTGATCTGTATACATGTGTGTGAATGCGAATATGAATGAATGAATGTGCTTCTACATGTGAGCTTATATGTATACGTGTGAATGACTTTTTTTTTTAATTGTCTTATCAAAATTTGATCTGTATAAATGTGTGTGAATGTGAAGATGAATGAATGAATGTGCTTCTACATGTGTGTGAATGTGGAAAGAAATGAATAAAATTGTAGGTTTCTACATGTGTCTGAATCATATGAATGAATTAATTATGTTTCTATATGTGTGTGAATCACATGATGTATATATAATCTTGATCATCTTGTTATTGCAGGTTTGTGGCATGTTGTTAGCTAAAATCAAAGGTTGATGTAAACCTAATTATGTTTCTATATGTGTGTGAATCACATGATGTATATATAATCTTGATCATCTTGTTATTGCAGGTTTGTGGCATGTTGTTAGCTAAAATCAAAGGATGTTGTAAACCTACAGTTCAGAACTGAACTGTAGGTTCTGCATCCTGCTGACTAGTTGGATTGTAGGCCTGAAAGCTGATAATAAAAAAACCAATTCATACTCATCAGTTATTTAAAAAAACTTTCACCCAATGTCAATAACGTTGGTTAAATATAGGAAATTGACAGGTATGCTCTAACCTGGGCCAATTTTTTTTGTTCGAGCATGGAGATAAGCATTGGTTTCATATCAAAAAAATTGACGACTATGTTCCTAATGACGTAAGTTTTCTAAGACATAACCGACGACTATGGTCTTAATGGTGTCATTTTTTTCTGTTATAATCGGGGCTGATCTATGTCGTCGGTTTTGGAACCGATGCTGTATGATTTTACCTTTAGTGTCACCCACTTGGGTGTCTCTTGGAAACTGACATAAAAAGCCAATTTTAACCGACGTTAAAGATGCTATCTGTACTAGTGAGAGTATTCATTCTTGTTATGTCTCTAGTCGGTTATTGTTATGGATTATAAGACAACAATATATATGAAATTGTGTGCCCATGGAGTAATGACTATGTATCTTTAGTTATAATATTGAATATCAACTCATATGTATGAATACTTGTTAGAGAACAAGTTGTATTGAATAGAGCTACTTTAAGATTTCATGTGGAAGCCATGCCATGATAAGTCAAAGTTATATTTCAATATGACAATTGTGACCGTGATCCTTAGACTTTGAGTCATACACTAATCACATGTAGTTTTATGTACTTTAGCATTGGATTAATGTGACTATGAATAAGAATTCCATACAGGTGGTAATTTGGTGTGCTGTGACACTTGTATATTATTGTGAGTGATGTAAATGGAATTTGTCCTTCTACTGGAGTGATATTCTGACTACTTAAGATATTGATCTTATATATTCTCAATAGTCTGCTCTGGTGCAAGGAACATAGATTGAATATTAATAGGTTGACAACTTCATGCCCTGGTTTCAATTTGGATATATGTGGTAAAGGGAATATACAATTACAATAACATTGGTCTCTTTACATGCCTAGGTTGTTCTCAACTTATTTCAACTACTCGGGTAGGAATGGTGTGTTGTTAAACATCGATCTCTGCTTGTGAGGTTATGAATACTACTACCAACGTAATATGGAACCTAAGGGTCATATGCATTTAGATGCATAAGGGAATTGAAGTTTGCAATCAAACATATGATTAAAATGATTAAGAATTATGTATAAGATAATTTCCAGTCTAATCTGATAATTGAAAGGTCCAGATAGACGATTAGATGATTTTTTTCCATTGAAACAATTGATTCTCAATTGATTGACTGATCATCACTTTGGTAAAGTGACGAGTCTAGTGACTCAAAAAGCCAATCATGCGACTGGTTCAAATCACAGAAAGGAAAGAAAGTTACCTTGTTCAGTTCAAAATTGAATTGGAAAATTGAATCAGAGTAGGATTGATGAGTCATGTGACTCAGTTAGAGTCAGGTGACCCAGAGTCCAATTTTTCCCAGTTTGGTGACTCGATAATTGAGTCCGACCACTGGGATTATTGATTGAGTTTTCCATGTTTGAGTCTATTTTTTAGTTAAAATTAGGAACAAGATTTGATTCTAGAAATTATAAGCCCACGACTCTTATATACTAAGAGGTGTACATCAATGGGGCGTGATACACTTGAGACACACTGTGAGACAAGATGTAGAAGAGTTCTTTTTCTGAAAGAGAGAGAAACTCACCCCAAGGACAACAATTGCAATAGGAGGAGAAAGAGAGTGAGCGACACTAGCACGTCAACAACTCTGAGTTCCCTTCCTCTTGGTGACCAAGGTGGCACATCAAGAGTGCCCACATCAAAATGGATGACGTAGAGGCAGCCCTTGGGCAAAGGCTTGAGAACAAGCCGCTTCTTCAAGAAGAAGACACGGTTTTCCTATGGTGATGAGGTGATAACAACAAAAATTTCAGATCTAGATCTGGAAATGCAAGTTTTACATTGATATGAGACATGTCTAGTTGTTGGACAACCAGTATGCACATAGATGTATTAGACATCTCTTCTACCTCTTTAATATACTGATGTTCTGTGGCTATTATAGATCCACTGGCTTAGGTTTTATTGGGAGAAATTTTATATTTTTTCATTCCCCTCTCCCTGAAACCCTACATTAGTATCTCAACTAAAATCATATGCCTCTAACGCTAGATTGGGTTTTGAATAGAAAAAGATTCATTGGATGAATATTGTACAATGTGTATACATGTTAATTACCAAATATCATATATGATATGCCATATTTATCTTAAACAAATGCAAAACCTTTGAAATGGTTTTATTTGGTGGATGAAGTTTTGGAAACTAGGCCATTGTGGCGAATGCTTTTTATTTGAAACATGTTATCATGATTTTAGTTGTGATCAAAACATATAACTTGTATATGGCTTGCATGTCATGCCTCTCTCCCTACATTCTCCATGTAAATTTTTATTCTTGCCATTAGAATGAGATGGTGTTGACATTACCAGTGGACCATGGTGGAAAGGAGTAGGCGATCAAAAGTCCACACCAATAAGAAAGGTCTTTGAAGGGTTAGTGACGAAGACAAAACAACGACTCAATAAAAAACCTGAGGACTGCCCAAACAAGGATTCTGATTTGGTGACTGGATTACTAGTAGGATGACTGGAAAACCCTGTGAAGATAGAATTAGGGTTACATGGGATGTGATCTTTTCATTGTTAGTTTGAAACTTTTGTTGGATGAAGATGTTGTACTAGTTGTCATATCAAGTTTTATTGCTTGTGGTGATTGTTGTAGTATATGATACATACAATTATATATATAATGGAGATTGAATACATATCATTATTATATCAAAGTCATCAATATAGTATCGGTGTTTAACATGTCTTCCGTTCTGAAATATAAATGAAAACCTCGATCAACTACGTGTGGGCATGCCAAAGCGTGATGCACTGTTATCTTGAGGAAATGTGATGAGAGTATTTGGATTTTCCAAAGTAGGGTGCATAACTTATTATATTAGCTTTTGGGTTTTACTTAACTAGGTGATCTTAATAGGATTAAGAATCTAGAGGCACTAAGATGGAATATATTTCTTAAGATGAACTATTGACAAGGAATTGTGCAACTGTCTATCCAAGAGTTGTATTTGATGAAGTTGGTAATTGTTACCTATCTACATAGCTAAATTGAGAAATCATGTAGAGTTGACTCATAACTTAAAAGTATTATGGATCTTGACTCACTGGAAGATTTCTCACCATAATCTTACAAATTCATATTGAGCTATAATAATTTGATTAAAATATTTGAAGAATTATTAACTAAAGGCATGCCAAGGGAATAATATTTACCCCGATTCCAATCCCATTGTCAAGACAATGGTAAAGGGATTGGACCGCTTGTCCTTGATATGATCGATTAATATTATGCATAAAGTAAAATAACATCTCTTACTATTGAAAATGAACCACAAAAGTTTTACATGGCATGTGGGCAATGAGATAGAAACTTAAAGAAAAGAAAAACTAATTAAGACAAAAAATGATACAACCTAATTACATATTATGCTCCCATATTTATAGATATAATGGTGTAGCTTCAAATATTCTAGTAGAGTTCAATAGATAAAGGGACATGAGTAAAGTCTTTATTGCTTGTATAAATAAAAAAATCATGGCCGAATGTCAATGCAAAACATTGAGTGCGGTTATGAACAACATGAAACAAGATATTGTATATTTGAAAGAAAATAACTACTTGACATAATGATAGGAAACAAATAATAACAAAAAGATTACTTTCAAGTTATGAACAAGTAAAAATTCTAAAATAGTTCATAATATACTTTGAACAAGAGTCATTCACCTCACATATACGAGAGTGGGTGGATAGACTAACAAGATGCTACTTAACCCTAAGGGAAAGGCCATAGTTCCACTGAACCCTAAGGTAAAAGCAAGGATTTCCACTTAAACCCTAATAAAAATAAGGGGAAAGGATTAAACAGTAAAAAAGGAAGCAAGGGCAGTATATTGCAAATCCAATCATGAAATAAATGAACAAGCAATCTACATATAGAAATTTGAAACACTAGTATGTAAGGAACATGATAGCTCATGCAAGTAATATATCCAAGTGTTCTAGTCATACATTTGTCCACATACATTACATCACATGAATCATGGTCAAAGGACACAATACACATACCTTTTGAGAATTTCTTAATTCTCAAATTCCAAGACAAAAGAGATCAAGGAGTAGGGTCAAGACCTGATCAAAGGATCATGTTCATGATATGGTGTTTATGATGTTCTAGAATTTTGGTACCCAAAATAATAATATGTAGGGTTCTTGTTCCACATGACCATAATAATAATCATTAAAAGAACAACTAACAAGATGTTACAACTTGTCAACAAGATCGAATATCCAATATAATTATGTGTCTAGATGATCAAATAGGTCACTAGAACATTAAGAGACCCATAATTTATATCAAGTTTCAAATCTATACTATAAGTTTGAGATTATGATTCTAACAATATATCTGATACTAATCCCACAATATGACGTCACTATGGTAAATATTAGATAAAGTTAAAATATTTTTATTTCAAAGTCACCATTAAAGTCCATTGATAAATATCATTTAGAAAAGGATAAAGAATTAGTTGTTGAAAGTAGTTCCATTGTGTCTGACTCGTTCTCGTGATGGACATGGACTATACATTTGACCATTTTTTATATCAGATGCATGAGATATGATCAGAATATGATCTAGGGAGAGAGAGAGAGAGTTAGGCCTTACAAAAAGAAAGAGACGGATCTACGAGAGTGGGTGCTATAGTGTCAGGCCACTACTGATTGGATGCAATTGAGGGGGGGACCAGAGAGGGGGAGTCCACCACCCTACAATAGCGTGCCACTAAAAATCTTAGGATAAAACACAAGAGAGGAGTTGAGGGAGCAATATGAGTTGCTGGTTGTGTGCATGGACGAAGTTGAAAGGGTGTGTGTCTCTTTCTCTCTCTCTCTATCTCTCTCTCTCTCTCTCTCTCTCTCTCTCTCTCTATATATATATATATATATATATATATATATATATATATATAAGTGGGGGACAGAAGTGGATGAGTGATGATCAAACCTCCTTTATAATTTAACACCATTTTACAAAAAAAGATACCCATAAAACTTGATTTTACCAGTCAAATAACTTTCTAATAAAGGCATATATTAAATTCTACAATATAATTAATTATTTCCAAAACACATGAAAATACTTTTTCATATAACAAAATATTTTCCACCTCCTAAAAAAATTCTATTTGTGTCATTAATAAATAAATATTACATACCATTTTGTACATGATGTTGGGTACTAACTCACTATTAAACTGAGGCCTTTAAAACAAGTATTATTGCCTCAATTCTTTCCTTTTCATATATGGTATCCTAAAAAACTGTAACTTCCAATCATACGAAATGTTGACTATGTCTTCCTTATAATGAAAACCTCTAGTTCTCTTTTTTTAGGTGTGGATAACATAAGAGACTAAAATAGATATATTTGAAGGTCTAAATAAATCTTCTAACAATATAAGTGTTAAAAGGTCATAATTATTAGCATTAACATTAACCAAACCATCCTAAGATCTTTCTGTAATCATAATTAAATTCCAAAATACATCCTTGTCTACCACATTCATACCCATCCTTAAATATAGTAACCAACTTTATTATGAATTTATTTCCCATGAACACTTTAAAAAAGTATTTCAAATCACATCATTTATAAATATTTATTGATCCATCTATAAAACATGATCTCAAACATTATCTATAAACTATATCTTCAAAATCATTTATCCATTATTTCTCAATAATTTATCAAAAATCCAAAGTGGACCCAAGAGCCTCTAGTTAAAACTTTAGGTTCTTTGAACAAAGGAATATTGAAATATTAACTCTTTTACTATTTCACCGAAATAATGTAAATGACTTGAATGATGATTCACTTGGCCTATAATTCTTCTATAATTTATTTGACCCATCAAATGAGATCGATTGGTCTGAAATTTTATATCAAGCTTAAATACCACCGTAACAACTCTCCCACCAATTATCATCCAAAAAATAATTTCTTTTATCCATCCAACTAAAAATATCACAAAAAAATATTTATTTTTCCCATATGAATTTTATTGTTGTTTAACCAATATTAAAAATTATCAAATCTTAACCATAGATCTAATAAATGATTACAAGCTTCATGGCCAACTTCAGGTCATTTGGATAAACCAAAATCTCAAAGTTATATGTTGGATTATAAAACCTTAAAAATGGAGTTTGTCACATGACCAAATCAATAATCTTATTTTGAAGTTTCAACAATGATTTCTTCATCAAGTACATTTAAGGTGGATGAATGATCTAGATCTAGGTCATGTTTAGTAAAAACAACCCTATTTATGTATTCATTATTACCTTTTCTAAGATTATCGTCGAGTCAATGTTTTGAGACATGAGTTTTGGGTCAAATAGATCAATTTGAAAGAATTTATCATTTTCCTTTTACCAAATAATCAAAAGATGTGTTTTTAGGTAAAAGTCTAAATAGGGATGTGATTTAGTTAGGGTCTTATTATTCATATCCCATTTCAAACATGTTTTCCTTAAAGAATATTCTATCGGCATGAGTGCACCCATTCTATTAAAATATTCAAAAGGGAAAATATGTAGATTTGTAATTATCCCCTTTATGTCAAGGAATGCGGAGGCAATGATTAATCCGTATCTCTACTTAACCAAAGTTCAAAATTTCTCAAGTATTTGAGTACTCATGATATCATTCCCCCTCTCAAGGATAAATTGATGAGAAACTAAGGGATACATGAGGGATGAACACATAAAATTAGTCACTTAAACATCCATTCCATCCTAAGATATAATCCAATTACAATATCTCTCCAAAATTTTGAAAATCGAGTTTACTTGAAATGCATTATAGTCAATAGGGACATTTAAACTATAACATATTATGTATAGATCTTCTCACTTGAAGTAGACCATAATACTAAAAATCTTGAGTTCAATTCAAGTGTTACATGATTGCATTAATCAAGATTACTATTAGTTCTCACAGTTCAAGTCAAGAATCAAATCATCTTAACCAAATTTTATTCAAATTCATTGGAATATACATTTTTCCCCATGCTACCCAAAAAAGTAGAAGAGTATAGATTAAGTCAAACCCTAATAATAGAGAGGAGAGACAAGGAGTCACCCCACTTCAATCTACTATGTGATCTCAGGGTTCCTTAGGAAAATATGAGATAAAGAAGGGCATTCTAGGGCTTCAAATGAGGACCTTTAGGTCCAGTTCTGGATCTACTAAAGCCAAGTAGAGTGGGGAACCTCATCACACTATTGTGGGATGGATAGGAGGTGATTACTAGCAAGAAAACCAAGCCTAGAACTTTATCTTTCACCATAATATACTTTAGGGTTTCTTGGGTTTAAGAGATCGAGAAGTTATTTACTTCATGCATATGGGACCGTCTTTGCTCTGATACCAAATGTCACGGAACCATTTTGACCCCAACCCAATCCCACTACAGAGACAATGGTAAAGGGATTGAAGTGCCCATCCCTGAATGGCATGATTAATCTTAGACAATCATATACATGATATAAAATAACATCTCTTAATATTTTTGGTCAGCCAAAACTCTGTTGCTTTTTTTCATTTTTGTTTTTTGAAAGTATAAAACTTTTTGGTACTCAAACAAGAGCCCACTGTAAAAGAAGGGAACTATATTTACATAAAGAATCTATCTAAAAGAAATGAAATGGAATATAAAGAAAAACCCTCATAGCAAAGGTAAACCCGTGGTAGATCTTCAGGCTAAGGCCAAAAAGAGGAGCCTCAAGCCATTAAGGTTTGAATCTTCGAGAGGCATCTTCAAGAATCCATCAAAGAAAGACAACATCTCTTAATATTCAAAATGAACCACACAAGTTTTTACATGGCCCGTGGGTAGCAAGATAGAAACTTAAAAGGAGAGAAAAACTAATTATGATATAAGTTGCTACAACCCAATTACATATTATGCTCCCATGTTTGCAGATTTAATGGTGTAGCTTCAAATTCTCTAGTAAAGTTCAACAGATAAAAGGACATGAATAGAATCATCATTGTTTGCCTAAATCAAAATCATGACTCTATGCCAATGCCGAACATTAAGTACAAGTATGAAAAATATGAAACAATATATATATACTTGAAAGGAAATAACCACTTGGCATATTAATAAGATGCAAATAATAGTAAAGAGATAACTTTCAAGTTATCAACAAGTAAAGATTCCAAAATAGTTTGTAGTATACTACGAACAAGAGCCAATCACCTCACATATACAAGAGTGAGTGAAAGCCTAACAAGGTGCCACTAAACCCTAAGAGAAAGGCCATAGAGCCACTTAACCCTAAGGAGAAGGTAAGGATTGCATCTTGACACCTAAAAATGATAAGGGGAAAGGCTTAAATGGTTAATAGCAAGGACATGAGGGGAGTATATTGCAAAGCTAGTCATCAACTAAAAGAATGAGCAATATACATATAGGAATTCATAACACTAGTTGCAGAACATGTTATCTCATGAAAATAATATAGTCAAGTGTTCTAGTCATACATATGTACACATACATCACATCACATCAATCATGGTCATGCATGTATAATACACATATCTTTCAAGAATTTCTTGGTTCAAAAATTCCAAGACAAAAGAGATCAGGGAGTAGGGTCAAGACCTAGTCAATGGATCATAGTCAGGATTTGATGTTCAAGAATTTTGGTATCCAAAAGAATAAGATCTAAGGTTCTTTATCTAGATGGACATAATAAGAATCATTCATATTATAAATGAACAACTAGCAAGATCTCACAACTTGTCAACAAGATCGAATATCCAACATACTCATGTGGCTAGATGATCAAATTGGTCATTGAAACATCAAGAGACCCATAATCTATATCAAGTTTCAAATATGTAATATAAGTTTAAGATTATGATTATAATAATAGATTTGATACTAATCCCACAAGATTACCTAATAATACGGTCAAAGATTAGATAAAGTTATAACTTTTATTAGAAAGTCACTATTAAAGGCCATTATTAAGAACATTCAAAAAAGGATTAAGAATTAGATGCTGAAAGTAGTTCCATTGCATCCAACTTATTCTTACAATAGACATGAACTATACATTTGACCATTTTTATACCTGATGCATGAGATATGATTAAAATACAATCTATATATATAGAGAGAGTTATACCTTGCAAAGATAAAGATAGGGACCTACAAAAGAGGGTTGCTATAATGTTGCATCAATCCTCGTTGGATGCAGTTTTGAGGGGAAATGAGAGAGGGGGAGGCCATTACACTACAACAGTGTGCCACCAACACGATGTTAGGACAAGACATAAGAGAGGGTCGAGGAGCAATCCAAGTTGCTAGTTGTGTGCATGGACAAATTCGATTGGATGTGTGCATATACATAAAGGTTGGGAGAGAAGTGGATGAGTGATGGTCAAACCTCCTTTTACATAAAAAGAAATCTATATTAGTTTGACCAGTAAAATAACTTTCTAGTCAAGGTATATACTATATTCTATAACATAAAATCCTTCACAAAACACATGAAAAGATTATTTTCATATAACAAAATATGTCCACCTCCTAACAAAGTTCTACTTGTGTCATTAATAAATAAATGTTGCATACCATTTTGTACATGATTTTAGTTACTAACTCACCCTGGAGAAAACCTTAATGAAGCTTGGGAATGGTATCAGGAATATTAAAGCATCTGTCCTCACCACAATTACCGCAACGGATTTCTGGTGACACCATTTTACAACAGGTTAAATCCCACGGAGCAGACCTCACTGAATGTAGCCGTCGGGAGTAATTTCCTTAGAAAGAAATCGAGCAGAACTATGAAGATCATCGACAAAATGGTTATTCAGGCAATTGAAGGAAGAATTCATTAAGTTCCAAGGCTTTTACCCTAGATTTGTGAAATTAAGCTAAGTTTAGAAAAGTTGGATGACTATCTAATCATGAAGGTCGAATGAAAGATAAATACTTTAGTTGATTCCCTTGCTAAACACCATCTACAAAACTCTATGGAGGATCTGATGTACACAGACCCTCCCCTCGACCCTGTGGGTCACTCCCTCCCCTTCCCAGTTAGAAATGGTAGATGCTCAACTACCTTAAAGTTTCAAAATAGTAATGTAAACATTCTGGATGTTTAAATAAAGAAATAGGGTTTCTAAAAAAAGGATTGTTTCATTTTTACACTACTAAATAAACAAGTTAGAGAGTTAAGCGTAAAATAGGGATCACTTGGATTCAACTTTTGAATTAATAAAATGTCTTGACAACATGGTTTCACATCCATATCATTACATGATGAATTAGCTAGAAAGAACATGAGGGAGGTTTCATCCTACACCCACCTCTCGGTAGTGTAGGACAGTCCTAATTTCATAAACCATTCCCGTGCTAGTAGCAAATTTAAAATTGCAAACCTTGCTCCCCAACAATTCCCAACCATTATCGTGGTCAAGGTAATGCTGCTAAGATACATCTCCATACTCTTGTGCATATCTTCCCAGATTGTATAAGGATCATAAATCATACACATCAAGTGCCCAGTCAAGCATGTAAGTAGAATTTAACTCGGATAAATCTTAGAATAATGGAAATAACTAGAATTAAGCATAAATTTTGTGCTCAGGCAAGTCATGACATAGGAATCACTCCCATGCCCAAGAACAAAGGTTCTACTTGCCCATTGCGAAGGAATGCAGAAAAAGGAGAATAATGTGGAACAAAACATGGTAAGAGGGAGGACAGAACAAAAATCTCCAAGGAAATATAGAATGAAATGGAAATCCAGCTAGAAGTTTGCATTTTTCCCCTACCTCAACTCTTTCTCCAACAACCTTCTCTCTTGAGTAGTTGGACAAAGAACAGAGACTTCTGCTATAATTGATAAAGAAGAATTGTGGAAGAAGATGTCTCTCTCACGAGTAACTACTTCTCCCCATCCAAAATTGCCTATTCCTCTTCTTGGATCTACTCTAGATGTTTTTCGCTTGAAATGACCAAGTGTGAATGTGGGTTGCCACCCACTATCATTGAGCTTAATGTCTTCAGTCGGGTCAGGTATTCTTCTTCTTTATCATACATTGGGGAGACTCAATGTCACATTCTTGAAGGGACTTCTCATTTTGATTCGACAATTGTTCCTCAATCCATGGGTCATGAGGGTCTTCACAACTTTTTTCTTCAAATGTGTCCTTATTCTTTTCATCTTGAGGTGATAATGTCTTGCATATGTTGAGGGTTGACCTCAAATTCATGAAGGAAATTGTCATGATTTTGGTGTGCACATGGATGATGGCATCATCTACAACCAAGAAGGTCCTTCCCTAGATGATGAGAATTTTCTTGTACTTTGCCTCCATATCTGGAACAATGAAGTCCATTGGGAACATAATTGCCATTTCCATGTCAAGCATTACAAGCACATCATCCACCCTTCCCCATGGGAATTTGATAGACCAATCATCCAATTGAAAAGTACAATTTTCCGACTTTAATTTTCTCAAGCCTAATTCAAATATACACACTATAGGGCTTGAGATTCAAATAAGAACCCAAATCAATCAAAGAATCTTTGATAAGATTGCCACCAATGTGGCATGGAATTAGTGGGGATATGGGGACCTTTTTGGTGATGGGAAGGTCATGTTCAAACATAGAAGTCAGTTGTTCAGTCAATTTGATTTTCTTTGGCAATCTTCCAGTTGTCTTCTTTTACAAGTGCAAGTATCCTTCAAGAACCCATCATATGCTGGAACTTTCTTGATTCAATCAAGCAATAGGATGTTCACTTTGACTTGCCTAAATATTTCAAGGACATAGGCATTGTGTTTTTGCCTTCTTTTGAGTGAGGGATCATCTAAGGCATCATGTAAAGGGATATCAATAGCATTACCTTTTCTTGAATCAAACTTGATCAAATTGAGGTTCTACATGAGGTGCTGAATCATTTTAAGGGATAACACAATGACCTTCACTAATCAATGGTGGAAATGGTTGGAATCACCAATGAAGGGATAGAATCGCTCCCAATCAATTTATAGGATGGAACACTTGCTATCACATAATAAACAAAGGTGGTGCAACATAATTTTTGGTTCTCATAGCATCATTAGAAAATGTTTCTGGAATTGAAGTATCAACATAACCTTGATAAGCGTGATCTTTGCCCATTTTTCTTTTGGACTTTTTAAGAACCTTTTGACTCCTCAAGATGGTCCCCACATTCAATTACTCATGAGGAAGGGGTATTTTGTGATGTTTGTTGTGGTGGTTGTAGTCTTTGGAGTTGTTGGTGATGGGGTGGATGTTAGAGGATGTATGTTTTTTGTAGTGGTGGTTGTTGTTGAGGTGGTGGTTGAGGGATATAGGGTTGTTGTTGTGGTTCTATAGGTGAAGGAGGGCATTGGTAGTTAAATTGTGGTAGTGGTGGTGGAGGATCATAAGTTTAGGAGGACCTTGATATTGTTATACATGTTGTACTTGCCTAGGTGGTGGACCATAGGAGCTTTGACAGGCTACTACTTGTCCATTTGAATTTTTTGGATTCACCAAGGTTTGGGAAGGAAGACCCCTCTCCTCACGGAGAGTAAGAGTCAATGATAGATTATCTAGACTTTGTCCAAGACTATAAATGGTTTTGTCCATGAGTGGACACATCTTTCTAGAATTCATCTAGGCTCCTCAATCTTCCCAGCACTTCATTCTTGAACCTTAAATTGTGCCTTTAGCCTTGATCTTGCCTTGGCGGCTCCTGTACATCATCACCTTATTTTTTCCATGGAAAGTTGGGGCGATTTCCTCATTCCAGAGCGCATGATTAGGACATGGGCCATGGTTGTTGTAGTTACCAAAAGATTGAATGGCTTTCTAATGAGTCCCTTAGTTGGGTCTTCATATTGCTCATTGTTCAATCCTGGATGTTTCATAACATATGTATTTCCCAATCATTGATGTTTTATATGAAATGCACTTATGGTTTTTTTTGCATGATTTTTAGGTATCTTGGAGACTAATTCACGGAAGGAGGATATAGATATGATCTCAAGGGATCCAAAACACATGGAGGAGTCTAAGGAATGACAAAGTAAACTCCAAACCAACCCACTTTCTAAGAGTTAAAGATGAGAGAAGAGCATAATGGATGAAGAAATTGAAGATCAAAGTGCATAGAAAACCCTTAAAACAGTCTCAATATCTATCCACATCCGTGCTAACTAAGACAAAATCACATATGCAATTCAATGGTGAAGCAATATTAGCTACCCAACTACCATGACCATGGTCATTAGACTGACCGCGGAGATTAGAGACCAACACAACCCTGTTTCCCAACACATATATGGAAACAACCACCCAAGAAGACTGTATTTAGAGCATGACCCACTCCTATCTCCTCCACGATGGTCGTTCTACCCTCAATCCACCATGGTCGTTCTACCTCACCTCCTAAAAACAAATTTTATTTGATCATTTTACCTTCGTAACATGACCTTTTTCCACTAATATTGTCATTCCTACACCTAGGTACAACATTCTTGGTAAGATCCACCTAACCTAGTGTTGCCTACTATCATTTTACCATTTTACCTCTCACTTAACCCTATGATTTCTAAGACACTATATAAATATTTGTGATGTTTTGAAGAAAGGGGTTCTCATTGGCATTGATGGCCACCACTTACTCCCAACTACCTATTTTCTTCCATCTTCC
The DNA here is from genome assembly GCA_963693085.1 of Alisma plantago-aquatica. Lineage (NCBI taxonomy): Eukaryota > Viridiplantae > Streptophyta > Magnoliopsida > Alismatales > Alismataceae > Alisma > Alisma plantago-aquatica. Next base: position 1,177,229,417 of record OY856411.1, on the reverse strand, counting down.
ACCCCAAAATCCTTGTTATCTAGGGTTTTGTCCATTTCACCTTGGAAGAGGGAGGAACTCAACCTTTCTACTACTGAAGGGGGAGTCAAGATGCATGGCTTTCTTTATCTCTTTTTTCCCCATTATTGCATTTTCTTGTATTATGAATAGCTAATCCCCTTTCGTGGGTTGTTTGGGGGGCATAACTTTAATACCATATTTGATAATATTTTTGCAAACACTTTGATTTCATTAGTCAATGCGAAATTGTTGATTATTCTCTTCTCCTACTATTTCTATGTGATTAATATATGGAAACACTTAAGTTATAGAGAAAGGAGGAAATAGGAGGCTATAAGGAAAAAAATTCCTAAGTTCATCTAATCGATCCTCAGTTAGTTTCCCTCTTTTCCCATTTATCCCTCTACTCTACTAGTCGTGGGTGTGATATCTAAGTGGATAGGGATGCTTCTTAATATGAACTTAGAAAGGAGTATGTTTAGTGGTAGGATGGGAGTAATGGGAGGAGAAACACCATTTCCTTACACTCAAAATCACCCATTATCACTAAGTGTATTAGGAGAACCCACACATAGATACCTAGACTATGGTAATCTTGATTGGAGTTGATATATACCGTAGTCATTTGAGCCTCATAAAGTTGGATAGGAGGTAATAAGGACTAGTTCCCCAATGTACACCCTATGCCACCTATGGCCAAATCATAGAATATGATCCCCTATCCCCATTAACCTTAGTTTTTGCATTCGATAGCATTCTTGTTGGATTAAATCATGGATAAGACCCAACATGTTTGATAGTTACACATTCCCAACGATCCACTACCCTTAATTTCTTGCTAAAACGCTAATTGTTCATTGATTATCTTGTATTATCCTAGTTAGACTCCTATTTTTTTTCTTTGTCTAATTTGTGTAGTTGATGATTAATTACCTTTGTTAGACTCACAACCTTAATTGTGGATTGTAAGGTTTTTCTAGTCAATTTCTTAGTGTAGCCTTTGTTTGCCTTTTTAGTGTTATTAATAGACTAGTGTAGCTAGTTGTTCTTTCTATTTCCTTGTTTTGATATTTGTTCCCATTAGGTGATAATTAGGATTGCCCGTGCTAGTGCAGTGTTAATTGATTGTTGTTGGTTGCTTTTGTTTGTGTAATTTCCATTCAAATTTAGTTAGTTAGTATTAATTTTTTAGTGTTAATCTAGGTTTCTTTCTTTCCTCTATTTGTTACATGATCATATTAGTTTAACTCAAACCCAATATTAAACATTAGAACCTACACTTTGCATTAGGAACCATGTAGAACAGACTTAGCTCTAGTGCCCCATGTCTCTCTATAGATCAACCCCGACTCACCACATTCTCTCAGCTACATCCTAACTCATGTGCTTGCATATCTATTATCAAGAGTGTCTCTAAATTGATTAATTATTAATGTTTGTGGTGTTCCATAAGCACAAGAAGCTTTTTGGATTTATTTCTAGGGAGAGTGGCTCTCAAGCTAGCTAGTTTGTTTTACTTGTAGTTTTCCTATTTCCCTCACCATTGCTATTATTTATTCTTTCTGTTGCTCTTGCATTTGAGATTACAAACTAATTTTGATTGAAATGTGCATGTTACAATGCACATTTGAGGTAGAATAGACAAGTAATCCCAATGGAGGAACTTCTCCCACAATGGAGATCTCATTAGACATCTCCATGACTACTTCTTTCCAGACACATATACATATCCTACTTCAACAAGAATCAAAGCAATGGGCGATTAAGATTTCTATATCCCTCCAACCCTTATACAAATGCTTCCAATCTTGTATGGTTGGACCATGATTACCATTATAATCATGTTCATTCTTTACTAGAGACATGTCTAGCGACATGATTAACTTTCTGCACTCAAGACACTCTTGATGACGCCATCCGTTTGACTATGCCCCCCTTTAAAGGACAAAACTAAGGATTTCTATTTCTTAATAATGGAGATTATGATTAGGATAAGACATGAAGAATGAATTTTTGAAGAAGTCCTACTCTATTGAAAGATCGACATAAATGAGGTGTGCTATTGTGAATTTCAGCCAAAGGGGGCATACAGATTCAATGATACTTGAGAAAGATTCTATAACATGTTAAGAGAATGCACTCATTACAAGATTCCTATATGGAAGCTTATACAGTCCTTTTACTCCAGGTTGACTCAACTGAGCCAAACCCCAAAAGATGCATCTCTTATAGGTGATTTATGTCCAAACCCCCAATAGAATCACGACCTTTGTTTGAACATTTGCAAGAAAATTCCAGGCATCAAGATTCTATCGTAATCAATGACTATGAGAGGAACATCGACATGACATCTTGAAACTTCCTCATCTAATGATGATTAAGGACACGTTTGGATTAAAGGATTGTGTTGGATATCTACAAATCTTGTATTAGGATAATCCATGTAACAGTAAAACGTGTACTAGAAAATTTCTCTAAAATAGTAGGTTATGTTTGGTGCAGCTGGACATGAACTGGGAGGCGGGGGGTTTGGACGTTGTGAGAAGGGGAAACTTGTACGACACCGAAAATGGGTCATGAAATCCAACAATTTTTAGGTAGAGGCCTCCGTACTACATTCTTACTAATTTTAGAAATGCATGATTATCTCATTTTTTCCCTTCCAACAAAACAAGCATATTTTTGGCTACTTGGTTTATAAATGCAATCCTTTATGAATAAACACTGTAAAAATCATCCCTAAACCTCTCAATTGATGAAGATGTTATATAAAATGATAAATTTGATGAAGGATTAAGGAAGATGTTCCTCAAGTCATGCTATGCATGTTGGTGATAGTTTGGAGGAGTTGAAGGCCCTACATTCCTATAGCAACAAGGAACATCAAGGATAAGGGCAACCACCACTAAACAAGGTCAGAGATACATTTCAAGATTTGAAGAAGTCCTCTCTAAGACACAAGGATTCAATGTATTCAAGGAAAATATGTCCAACTAAGATCAAAACATTAATAGACTTGAGAAAATAGTAAATAAGTTGTCCTTGACACTTGCCCTACATGTGGCAGGGAAACTTCCTTCCCAACCCATGAGGAACCCAAATGACACTAATGGACTACTAAATACTTCTCAAAATCCCTATGTTCCACCACAAATGCAAGTTCATTCCCTCCCTCCATACCAAGGTCAACCACATCCATATGCTTATCCACCACCATAACCATAACTCAATTACCAATATCCTCAACCACCAAAAAACAAAAACTTACATGTGCAACAACACTACATTCTCCTTTCTTCATCACCTCACCACATCCTCACTAAGGATATTTCCAACCAAATATCCAATCTCCACCTGTACCACAATCAGAATACTATTCTCCCCCTCTTTCTCATTCCTCTCAAGAGCATCTAGAGGTCGAGATTGTACTAAGAAGTGGAAATACACTTGAAAGAGAAAAAGAGTCTATTAAAGTGATACAATGATAGATGATAGAGTTGATATTGTGATTCTGTGGGTTGATGATACTATGGTACTGAGCAGTGATACTATGATATGAATGATAATTTGACACATACAATTCCTACTATGATGCAAGGAAATGAACCCATTGTGCTTGATCAAGACAATGTACATGATCCCCCTTTCCAGATGCACTATTTGAGCCATTCCCATCCTTAAGAAAGAAAAATCACACTAAAGACATCCTAATGATATTCAAGAAAGTGCACATCAACATACCCCTCTTGTATGCAATGAAGAAAATCCCCATATATGAAAAATTCCTCGAATACATGTGTACATATAATAGGAAGTGTGTAGGAAGGATGCTTCAAAAAGTAAAACTCATTGAGCAAGGTGAGTTCAATTTTTCAACGGGGTCCCTATAGGATAAAGGACCCTAGAGCTCCTATCATTCCTTACAAAATTTGTGGGAACCATGTTGTGAATTCTGTTCTATACTTGGGATCAAATGTGAATTTGATGTCATATCACATGCACAATAAAGTTGACTTGGGTCTGCTAGAACTATCTAATTGTACCCTTTAGTTGGTTGATCGGTCTTTAACAATTTCAAGGGGCTGGATGGATGATGTGCTAGTGACAATTGATCATGACACGTATGCCATCTTCCTAGTTGATTTTATCATGTTATGGAGCAAGATTGTAGGAAAATCTCTATAATCATCTTAGGGAGTCCATTCTTAGCCACAACTGATATTATTATTCATGTGAGTATCAATATCATGTTTGTTACATTCATGCACATGTTGATCACATTGAACATCTTCAAATCACCTACTAGGGCTAAAGTTATTGGTGCTACTGATGAAATTTGTTACTTGATTCAGTGTCTTGATGACATTGTTGAAAATGTTTAGCCTCATGAATTGAGACTACCACTAAAGGAAAAAGGGATTGAACCAATAGTTGATCTTTCAAATAACTAGTTTAAGAATAAAAAGGTAAGGGTGGTGGCTTCTAGTGAATATATAGCATCCAAACATTGAATACATCCATTGAAGAACCTCCCATCTTTGAATTAAAGACACTACCCAAGGGTATCCTTTCTTTTGTCCGAATGAGACCTTATCATTGATCATTTACTCTATTCTTCCCCTAGGCCAAGAACATAGTCTTAGAAGAATGTTGAGGCCATTGGATGTCTATTTTTGATTTGAGGGGAGTGGATCTTACCATCTATGTACACATGATCTACTTGGAGGATGATGCCCATAAGTAGATAAAATCAAAGGAGGCTTGATCCAAAGATAAAATAATTTTTGACACAAGAGGTTTTTTTAATTTACTTGATGTAGGGATAATTTATGCCATTTTTGACAGCTCATGGGTGAGTCCATCCAGGTAGTGCCCAATAAGGGTGGTATCACTATCACACCCAATATAGAGGATGGGTTGATGTTTTTAAGATAACAATAAAAGTGAAAGATGTGTGTTTATTACAAAAAAATTAATACCATGATAAAGAAATACTAGTTGCCATTGCCCTTGATTTATCAGATACTTGAGAGATTAGAGGGACAAAGTTGCTAGTATTTTTTTGATGGTTACTCAGGTTACTTTCAAGTGTAAGTTCATCAAGATAATCAACATAAGATGACATTCATGTGTCCAACTAGTATATTTTCTTATAGAAGAATGCTATTTGGTCTTTGCAATGCTCCATCCACTTTTTAGAGATATGTGACATCAATCCTTGCATATGTGATTGACTCTTATCTTGAAATGTTCATGGATGATTTGTCAATTTTTAGAAAATCTTTGGACAATTGCTTGTCACACGTCACTTTTGTCTCTAAAAGATGTGTAGAGATTCATCTAGTTCTTTCTTATGGTAAAAGGCACTTTATGGTTCTTGAAGGCATTGTAACGAGGTGTAAAGCTTTTAAAGTTGGAATTGAAGTAGATAAAGCTAAAGTGAGACTGATTTCCACATTGATTAGTCCTTCCACAGTAAGACATGTCCTCTCTTTTTTGGGTCCTGCATGTTTCTATCGCCTCTTTACCAAAGAATTCAGTAAGAGATCAAATCCTTTGTGCCATTTGCTTGTGAAAGATGTTGACTTACATTTTTGTGGAAAATGCATTAGCCTTCAACCACAACGTACAATCTGATTTCTTATCCTATTACTCAGACCCCAACTTCCCTAAGTCATTGACATCATGATGGAATAGTGGGGGTTGTTCTTAGTCAAAGAACGTGTCATGTGCCTCATGAAATATACTACCTAAAAAAGACTCTAGATGATTCCCAAAGAAATAACGCCACTACTAAAAAAGAACTGCTTGTTTTAATATTTTCTCTTGACAAGTTTAATTCATACTTATAATTGTGGGACGATCTCCATTCAATTTGAACTAAAACTACACGAAACATGACTTGTTGACAAGTGAACACATCATGTGACTTGTTGTTGCTAAGTTTAAACTACCTTGATCAAAGATGACACGACATGTTGGTTGACCAACACAATGTGTCGCTATAAGTCAAGGAATTCAAAACATCTCTGGAATGAGGGAACAGACGTGTTAGTTATCCAACACTACATGTTGTTGTCAGTTAGGGGACTCTATGATTTCATATGATAAGATAACACAACATGTTGGTTGACCAACACGATGTGTTGTTGGAATCCAGTGAGTTCTGCTTTTTCTACATCTGATGTGACACAACATGTTGGTTTCCCAACACGACATATTGTTTGCTCACTTACAGAATGAGCTTTTCTTTCTATGGACACACCGTGTTGGTTGATCAACATAGTGTGTTTCTATCATATTATTTAGGAATGTTATGAAAGTCAAATTATCTCCTATTGATCACCATTTTGGTGTTAAATAATGGTACCAACACTCCAGAATATGGAACAAATAAAGAACTTAAAAGATGAAGAGAGTCAACACAATTAAGAGTGATATTTGGGTGAGAATGGAAATTGTAACCAAAAGTGGCCCAAAAATGATATAAAATGTGCAAATTAGGTAGCACGACCGTGGTCAACACAAAAGACATGGTGAAGGGGGGGAGGGTGAGGTCTTTTTTAGGAACAATCATCTTGGTTGGAAGTTATCACAATGATATTAGGCAACACGCCTGTGGGCTTTGAGCACCACAACCTTTGTGATGAACATGATCGTGGTGGTTCATCTCCCCGGACTTGCTTTTAACTTGACTTCACTTGTGATTTTCACTCTAGTAGCACGACCATGTATGGTAACCACTCTTTTTGGGGGGCCTTGAAATTCACTTGAGTTTTCTAACTGTCCATCTATAGTGCTCTTTGCTTTGACTTGATCTTTCATCACTTGGGGGAAGGTTGATGTAGCTTTTGGGCTCACTTTGGGCTCCTTCATAACCTAAGAAGTTATAACATCATACTCCTTATACCCCTTCCATCAACTAGTACAAAATTATGTAACAAAATATTAGAAGAAATCATAAGTGCATTTGTAATAAAGTGATAATTATTGGAAAATAGCATGCATTCTAAACATCTTTATGTGAATAAGGCACAAAGAAACAAAATATGGTGACCCAAACTAGGTCTCCATCACCACCCAAATCTTAAAATATCCTCAAGTATGTTCCAACTAAAATCTCATTTCAATTCTATTGATTACAAAATGATCAATTCGCTCACCTACATAGGCGTATGACTAGGCAAGTTCAAGCTTGAATCTATACATGCAATACGCTTATCACTTATTTTAGTTAATAGTTTAACAAAAATAAACCACACAACATTTAGACTTCATGTATAAGTTGCCATAACTCATGCAAGTAACATGGCATACACAACCTTTGGGTATGTTTGACTGAAACTGTTAGGAGTGTGGTTTCCATTTGCTTGTTTTCTACCCTAAATTTCAATCTACGCATTGTGAACCACTTGGTTATGTTAAGGAATGGAGGTCTAGGATTGATTTTCCCATATTAAAAGAATGCAATTAGAAGAAAAGGTTGTATAAGGTAGTTGTTAGGATTTGTGGAGGCGGAAAGAGCAGAGGAAACAATAAAAAAAATTCTCCATGTATCCTAAAAGCTGATCTAGTCGACAATAATGTATTCGGAAAGTGTGAGGTATATCTTGTCACAGATCAAATCTAGTGACGCCCCCTTTTCATAGTGGTGTGCATCACTCCTCGTGTGAATGGTTGATCCTAGTATATGTCCTCAAAACATAGTAGCTCAATGTATACATCTCTGCATAGTCCATGTGGATGGAGTAGAACTCCTCATCGCATTGCCTAAGATGGAGGAAAGGAGCAACGTTCACTTGGTGACGTTCTAGCATCGTGATTGCTCTCTTTCTCTCTCTCGCCTGGGGACAATTACGGCTAGGTTTCACATACAAGAGTGTGTATATAAATTTGTCCATCATGCCTCTATATATAGGAGAGGAAAGGAAGCATGATTTTCCAAAAAATATAGGAAATGAATGGCTTTCTCTACTTTAAAGGGGGTTGCTCGTGGAACTTTAACTAATTAAACAATTCATCAATTAATTATCAATCATCCAGCTCTATCTAATCACTCAAGATTATCCAGTCAACTTATCATATAAGTCAATAATTTAAATCCAATTAATTGGCTTAAATATTTTAACCAATTAACCTAGATTGCATTCCATTATTATACTAGTTGATTGCCTAAACATTTTAGTAATCAATTTGACTCAAAAAAATTTCCAACCATGTCCACAATTATTCTCCTATTCTGATGCATCCTATGTATGTGACCCTGTAGGCTCTAAATTAAGTTGGCAGTGATATTCATAATTAGATTATGATTTCACAAGTAATGATTCATATCTATCTAGACTTCATTGCTACTCAAGTAATCAGAGAAGTTGGATAACAATTTAACCTAGTCTCATCACTAGTGTTACTGTGATTGTATAATCCCTTTTGTCTCTGATATCCAGATTGAATATGTGGCATGGAAACATCATCCTCTTAATGTCCAATCTTTGCTCCTTGATCTAGAGTAGACTATTGAGATACACATGGCCTTAATATCATATATTGAGTCACATGAGTATCGCCATGTATTTTATAGTCTCACTCATCAAGTTTCCAGGCTATCACTCTAATGGGAGTGATAAAATCCAACTATGTCACTCACAATAATCGATGCGTGTCATAAAGCACGTAAGTGCTACTTGTATAGCAACCCTTTTTCAAGGTAACATTGAGTAGTATTAAAGCACATCGAGCAACATGTAATTATTGCAGTGACTTCAGGTTTAAGGACCACAATCACCACTATCACATTGAGATGTGATTCTAACCACCATTATTAGCTTCCATGTATCACACTCAAAGTGGGTCTATCCAGTACACTTGTTCATAACAAGAACCCATGTGTTTGATTTGATATCCAATATCATGACTAATGAGACATAGTCATCAATCAACACACATATTGGTCTTCAGTATTCTTGTCCTAATTTCTATAATAATATCTTACCAGGAACTCAGACAAGAATCAATACACTTATCATACACATCATCTCATGTTCATGTCCTCAACTTGAATTAGCATGTCATTGAGTCATGAATTCTTAGGATATTATTATATTTATTCATTATCCCATATTGCAAGAAACATAATAATAGGAAATGCTTTATGAATATTCAAATCTATTACAAGATGTACCATTACAATCATCATATGATTGTCTCTCAGGGAATATCACCAACATAAGTTAGAGTGCTATTACATATCAGCACTCGTTTTTTCTTTTCATAGATTCTATTACATTGGAGAATTTTTTATTTCTCTTTTGCATTCATTTTGTTTTCCTTTTGGTCCTTGTTTATATAGAGAATATGGTTGTAGTTTGAAGTTGGGAGATGAGGGATTGTCCACCCAGGCTTTTAGAGGATGGACAAGGTTGAATATGTTCTCTTTGGCATCTTTTCATGACGAGGAGAGGCAATAAATGATAAAAAAGTAGTGGATCAAAGAGGGGTCAAACATTATAGGTTTTCTCTATAGGAGAACCTACATGAAAATTAGTCCCAAAATCTTCACAAATAGAGGTAAATCATAATAAATTGAGCAATTGCATCAACCACATTATTTTCACCACCCATGATAAAAAAACCTTAAACATATACAACTTTCTTCAGAGACCTCTCACCATTTAATCTAATCAACAATAAGTGCAAAACATGTATGAATTCAAGCATGTAACTGTATCATTCAAACTGCCATGCAAAGGGGGGTGAGTTAAATTCATCACATGTCATACAATTAACTTGCAATTCAAAAAGGTAGATATTAAGCTAGAACACTTTTAGAGCAAAATGTCTCAAGTTTGGGAAGAATTGACAAAAGTTTACCAAATTCACATATTCACATCAAGACCTAAGATTCAAAGCAAGAAATGGTATAAAACCAAAGTCTAACTAGTCACACAAAAACTTAGCAATATATATATGCAGTGCAAGGTGGACGAGTGACAAAAATGCAAGGAAATAAAGTTATGGCATGCAATTGCTTGAAATGAAAAAAGAAAGTGTAAGGTAGACAAGTATGGGGGTTAGTTAAGAAGTTGATCATATTGGGAAAATTTAGAATTGAGGAACAAATATAGACAAGGTTTACTTCCCTACCATCACAAGCTTTTGAAACATCTTGTCTCAACATGAAATAGGCTTAGACTAATTAAGTAATTATCATCGAAGTTGTGGTGGCTAAACATAAAAAGGGAGAGGGTTCAAGTTATTCAGGTGGGGTGGTTCATGGTCACCATGACCGTTCTTGGGAGAATGTTCATTCTAGTCAGCCGGTACTATGACCAAGGTTTTGGTTTCCTACAACCTTTTCAATTTTTTTTCACTTTCTTCTCTTTTCAACTTTGACCTTCCATGCATCATTCTTTCAGGTAGGTTCTTGTTATAGTATGAACAAAAAACAACCAAACTATAAAGTGTATTGTGTGGGTGTGTTTCTTGGAAAGTATAAAAAATATATAATAAATTGAGTTATCACCAAAATAAAATCATTATATACACTGACCATGCCTCATTGAATTACCTCATATCTATGAAATATTCAATGTGGAGGCTTATATGATGGATATTGTTGATCTAAGAGTTTGATTTAGAAATTGTTGAAAAAAGGGAACTAAATATTTTGTCATTGACCACCTTTCACAAATTGAGGCACCTTATGAAGAATTCAACAAAATTAAAGAAACCATGCCTCATGAACAACTTATGCTAGTTGGTTCTGCTCAAAAGCCACGGTTCAAGCACATAGACAACTTCTTAGCTAGTTAAAGGTGCCAAGAATATGGTAAATAGACAAAAGGAAGAGGTTGTATGCTATACTGGAACATTATATGTGGTATGACCCACACCTCTTCAAGTACTACCCCAACTAACTCATTAGAAATTGTATTCTTGAGAGTGTCCAAAAATAAATACACTTCATGTGTCACTCTAACACATGTAGAGGTCATTTTGGAGGAAAAATGATTACAAATTTCCCAATGTGATTTATTTGGTCAAAACCCTTTTCAAGTATTCTCATAAATATTGCAAAGGCTTGATTGAAGTGACAAAAGGTGGGCACCATTTCAAGGAGATATGTGATGCCTATATCCCATATTCTAAAGTTGGATGTGTTAATGTGTGGGGCATTTAATTCATGGGACCATTCCCTCCCTCCTTTGGATTTTTATACATCTTAGTGGAAGTTTATTATGTGTCAAAATGGATATTGTATCTAAAAGGATGAATGACCAAAAAGTGGTGTGTGATTTTGTGAAATTCAACATTTTTAACTATTTTGGAGTCCCAAGAGCCATGATTAGTGGTGGTATCCACATCATTAGTAGCACCTTATGGAGCTTGTTGAAGATACATGATGTTAACCACATAGTGGCTACCTCATACCATCCTCAAAGAAGTAGATAAGTGGATCTAGACAATAGGGAGATAAAGCTCATTCTTGAGAAAATAGTGAGACTAGAATGTAAGTTGGTCATTTTGACTAATGATGCTCTATGGGCTTGTAGGACTACATATACATCCCCTATTAGCATCACCTCTTTTTTAAATATAGGAAGAGCTTCCACTTGTCGATTGAGATGCAACACAATTCTCTTTGGGCATTGAAAGCCATGGATACCATTTGAGAATGATGCAATTGAGTGAACTTCAAGAGTTAAGGCATGAAGCCCATGAGTTGTCCAAGACATACAGGAAAGAATGAAGTTTTTTCATGATGAATTGATAAAAAGGCAAGACATTTGAAACGGGCCAATGGGTTTGATTGTACAAATCTTGCATGAAGCTCTTTGCTAGGAAGCCAAGATCAAGGTGGGATGGTCCATATCAAGTAAAGCATGTGTACCCATATGGGGTAATTTTGATTCATGAAAAGTACATAGCTAATGAATTTGTTATAAATGGCAAAACATTAAAACCCGTTGTTGAGATTGGGACCAACAAGGATAATAAGAGCATTGAATTATAATGTTGGTTGAAGGAATATTGTTTTATGAAGAGTAGCTCTTGTATGAACATGAAAAAGAAATCTACTTTGGAAGTGATACTTAAAGATTTTGTAGAGGATGATCGATCAAAGGAACATCAAGCCCGACTAAAGGCATTAAACTTAGCACAAGTGGGAGACAACCCATATTTTGTTGAGACATTTTTCACTCAAATCCCTTTTTTTGTTTTACTTTTTGTTTTACACTTCCAAATTAATACACACCTATACTATTCTTTTGAGATTTTTGTTTTGTTTGAGGTCTTTAAGAAGAATAGTGACAAAGATTGAGAGTGAGTTCCTAAAAGATGGTAGGAATTAATTGAGACTTGATGTGGATCAATGATTGAATGAGGTGTGAAAATTGAAATGAAATGTTCTTTATTCGATAAAATTGCTACAAAAAGGGGCAAAATGGTTGTGGTATTCACCAATAGTTGTGAGTCTAAAGATACAGTCACATGGAGAATGGCCATTTTCTTGCGTGGCCACTAAGGCCATGGTGAGAAAAATGGTCGTGTTGTCCAGTCCTAATTACAACCTTTGTAACATACCAAAACCTAGGACTTAATCTTATTCTAGGGTTAAGAAGTTAATTAGACACCTTAGTCTTTGAGGTTTAGCCAAACAAGGATAAGAGTATGCTCTTTAGTGACTTTAAATATGTTAATGCATGTATAAATCACATTAAAATGTAAAATATAAATTAATATTACCCAAAACCATCAAATTAATCATAAAATCAATAAAAGGTACATAAGATATGTGCATAAATGACAAGGTGTCCATAATAGAGAATAATGAATTATAATTCCATAAAATATGAAATAAATAATGTTATGTGAGACAATGATAGAGTAGATTCGTTCTAGATCATTCCTTTTCCTTATGGAGCAAGGAAGAGAAAAAGGAATGAATAATAATGCTTAAACATGTTCATGAGCTATTGAATTATTAATGAGAGAAATAATAGAAATAATGGATAATGGACTAAAAGTAAAACTTAATTGGATAAGACTAACCTCATATTCATTTTCTTGGGATATGCTTTGGCTTGGAGGGCAAGTTTCACTAATTTAGGATAATAATAACAATATCTATTTTATTTAGAAAAGAAAAGGGTGTTTTCCTTAAAAATATTAAATAAAATATTTAACGACTCGAAAAGTGGAAAATAATATTAAATTTGTAATCTACATATTAAAATATGCCTTTGAGTGAAATTTCACTCAATTTGGAGAAAGTTTGATTAAAAGATCAAATCAGGAGAGAGAAAGTGTGTAGAACCTTCAAAATATTAAATAAGTGAACAAATAACTCCAACATGGAAAATTGATTCTAAATTCGTATTCAACACATTAAATATGACTTGTGCGTGAAGTTTCATAAAATTTGGATAATCCTAATGTCATTAATGAAGGAGGAAAGAGAAAATAGTAATTGATTTATTTAACCCATTAAAAGTTCCCAAAAGCCAAAAATAATTTCATATTCAGATTCTAAACCTCAAAATCAGTCAGGTGTAAATTTTTATTAAATTTGGAGTTTGTTTGATCCCTTTTTGGAGGAGAGAGAAAATAAAAAATCAATGTGAACACACTTTATTCGAATCTGAATAGGAATAAAGTTTCTGTCACACGACTATATTCCTATTTGATTTATCTCACGTGCAATGAGAGCCATAGGATGAAGGATCTAATGGTCCACAACTTATACTCCTCCTCGCACCGGGTCAGTAACAGAGTTGTTCACACTAAAATCTTCCAATCCGATTTTCTCAACCAACACTGCATGTTTGCTCGAGATTTTTGCTCCAGAGCTTTCCTTTTTTTGATTACACATCTGTTGATCCATAAAATCTGTGAGTTCATCAGGGATTTATGAAATGCCCAAATTGGGTTCTCGAGGTTTCGTAGAACAATCACCTAGAACCCTAAGAACACCACCTCCCCTATAAATACCGGTGCACCCTTCACCGCCTTCATCCGAGCTTTAAGACTCTCATTTCAATTTGTGTAAAGGTCTTTCCTACACCCACTCTTGAGCTTCTTTCCATGCAGTTCTTGTGGTGGGAACCTTGTGCGTAGGGTGATACCAACATCCCAATTGTTCAATTTGGTGAGTTCTTTATCAGCCTAGCTTTCTTTCTCTACCATTAATTCAATTTTTAAGTTTGATCCGTGGATACTCCCAAATTTTCTAGGACCACCTCAGCACCATGGCTAGCATGAGGTAGGGGAAGAATCCCCATGGTGGGTTCTCGATTTTACCCCTCTCCTCACCTTCTTTCTTTGTTTTCTTGAGTATGGGCATTGTCATCTTTTCCCCTATTTTGTTTTTCATCTGACCGTAGCCATGCATGCTTTGAACCATTACTTGGATGCCCATGATTGGGCCAAGTCATGTGGGGTCAGCCCATTTTCTTTTCTTCTCGCGGATTTTCCTTTCTACGTGGATTTATCTAATTTTCTGATTTGTCAACATTACAAAAATCATAACTAATTATCTACTTTTCCAAAAATTACAAATAAATACTCGTTGGATTCAGAAAAAATGTAAGCTTTATAATGGTATTGGTTTTGTTGCATGAATATAAAGTTTTAAAGAGGTGATTGTAATGGATTAATTTAAATAAATAATAACTTGTATAATTCCTAACTAAATATATATAAGTTAGAAAAATATAATAAAATATGTTTTGAACTTAGGAAAATATAACCTAAAACATGGTGTAGTTATGATAACCTAATTCATTAATAATAAAAAGGTGATTTTTGGATTTTGAATAATCAATGAAATTCTAACCCTAATTTCACATATATGATATTAGGTGCTTTGGAAACCTAGATTTGGATCTAGAGGTAATCTTGTTTTGTTAAGACTCTGTGAGAGGTATGTTTGCATCTCCTATTTTTCTTTATTGAGTAATAACCTAAATTGTCTTTCTTTTGGTCCTATGGATAATAGCTTATACACATTGCTTTTATCTTTTGATAACATGGATTATGTGAACTATTTTGTTCATGGTGACCTTAGATATTCTCTTGACTCTTTTCCTCATGCCTTAGTGCGTGTTGGACTTATTTGTTGTTGTATGCCCACTTTAAGGTGGATGATAATGATGATAACTGATGTGGTGATTAATTTGTAAAATATGACTGTACCTTTTACTTGCCTCCCTATTAAGCATGTTGTGTGACTCAGTAGCCCTAGAGTAATATAATTTTCATTGGTTTTGGGTTATGTGCCCTAATTATTTAATTTTGGGATGGAGGTTATATGCCCCATTCCTGGGTTTCAAATTTATGAGGTTTGGCCCAACATTTATATATATTGGGAGTTTGGTTATGTGCTAATCTCTATAAGGTTTCAAGTTTATGAGGCTTGGTCGCCTTTGTTATTTATGTTGTTCTAGTGCTATGTTTATCTCACCTACATGTAGGTTGTTAAGGGTTTTGTGCCCTGAAAATATTGAGTGCTTTTGTGGCACCACTTTTATTTGATATAATGGCAAGTATCCCTTTTATCATATGTTAGTGATTCTTTTTATTTTATTCCCATTTGGGTAGTTCTTACCTTTTTCATGGGAAGTATTCTATAATTGATGTACCTCTTTCCAAATATATATTGCTCAATTTCTTGTTAGCATGCACATACCAGCTTTTTGCTGATATCCTCTTTTCTTTTCATTTTGTGGGGTATGCTTCCAACCCTAGGTGTTGGACAAGGAGAAGGAAATCTAGAAGGACCTGGACCACAACAAGTGTAGCTATTTTCGTGGGAGACTTTGCTTGAAGTTGTTAGGTGATCCTCTGCTAGTCCCAACTATGTAGTGAGTTTTTCCTTTATGTCACCCTATGTTGTGAAAGTTTAGTATGATAAGAAGCTTTGTAATGGTTAGATACATATATAATTCTGCTGCTACCTTGTGTTATGATACAATCATGTTAAATAAATTTGGTTTCATCCCATTCAAGAAAAGTTTTTGTTGATATGACTTTTTATTTTTAGTAGGGATTGGATCCCTATGGGATCCCACTCCTTACAACCTTAATGGTCAATACAACCACTTGGCCTGGACCCACCACACTGAAGTCAAGAATTAGGGGTAGGTCACCATAAACCCCCTCATTCCAAACTTGAAAAAAAGATGTTCCACAACATTACACTCTACCTGTGACTCCCAAGCTTGTCCCAAGCATCAAATCTTCGTCCCCAAGCTCCAATAAAGGATCCTCGACCCCCGGAAAGCCTTCCTCCACCTCTAGCTCCTTATTCCACTATATTGCCACCTGCATGTCACCACCTACAACACAAATTCACCCAACCCTGAGAATCTAAAAGATCTTGTGCACCCCCTTCAAATCCACCTCAAATCTTGAAGGATGAAGGGATTCATATAGAAGCTTAAAGAGGGAATGAAAGAGGGAATTAAGATCATTATTGTAGCATAAATCAAGGAGCAAAGAGAAGAAAACTACAAAAAAGAAGGTTAAGGAGGGGATGAAGGAGGGAATCAAGACCATTACTCTACCCACCCCCTTCAAATTGCTAACACCAAGGCTCATATAGAAAGGGCCTCCAACACAACCCAACCATCATACAACCTTATCTCCCTCAAATTCTATTTCTATCTCCCATGTCCAATCTGCTTAGAAATGTCACTTTTTCCTCCACTCCTCCTCTACCACCACACATCCGATCCCCATTATCATGGGGAGGAGGGAATGATATTGGAAATGGAGTTGGACAACTCCATCAAAGTGAAGACCACAACCTGACCTTAAGACGGAAGAAGGATGCATCTCCATTGACTTTACATGCTTCACTACAATCCACACTGACACATCGTTCTACATCCTCACTCCATCCATAGTCTACAACACCACTAGCGAGGAGGTGACCGATCCTAGAAGAAGAAGAATGAGAAGAAGAAGAAGAAGAAGAAGAAGAAGAAGAAGAAGAAGAAGAAGAAGAAAATCAACCTGTGAAGATGGTGCCAAAAAAACTTGGAGATACGTTTGGGGTACCACACCTACAAATAGTAAGAGCAATTAGGGAATGAAGACGAGGAAATGATGGATGGGACTGTGGGTGCGGTATCTTAGTTGGATGTATCCATGCTAAAGAAATTGAGCAAGCAACACAAAGGAGTCACTCTTGGAAGGTGATCTAAAAGAAAGATTATTGTGAAATCCCTCCACTGTGAGTGCTTAACAAGGAGGGTGATCCCTACAAGATATGCATGTATGTCTACAATTCAAGCCTTAGGAATCGGCTTTGAATTTAAAGAGTACTTGAAATTTGTGGCTTAAGAAAATCTCTAGCTGAAGTTTAGGAAACACATTAGTTTTTCATCTATTTGGAGAAGGTCACGTACCAGGGGGAGGATGCCATTACATTTAGACTGTGTTTCTTCACATGTCTTTATTGCTTCTTACCTTTTTTTGCACCCACACCTAAGTTTGTAAAGAGATTTAAAAGTGTTCATAAAAGAAAGAACTTAAGATATAACTATTTAGCTATATGGAAAATGTTGACCGATCAAGATACAATCACAGTAGGAAAGTCCAATAGAAGCAAGATGTACAACCCCATCGCGAGGTATCTACATAAGGTATTAGCAAATACTATCTTTGGATGGTATGATAAACAAGGGTGCCTCTCTAAAAAAGATATGTTTGTATCAGGTTGGATGATAAAAGATTCAAGATTGAAACCAATGAGCAATGAAGATTGATCATCTAAATCATGCCCTTCAAAAAGAAAAAATTCATTTATCATGGCAAGGATTGTGACTAGCATCGCATTGTCCTTAAGGTATAAATTGTAAGGTGATATAAAGGTTCAAGGAAAAAAATTGCAGATATGATCTACATGGCCCTCTCTCACATGATCTTCATGGTGAATGACAAGATTATACAATGTCAACCCCATATATCTTGGTGTTACCCTGGAGATGCCCTATAATACATGTATTCTTCTTTAGACATTGGGCTAATGAAAAAAATGGAGCTAATTGCACAATGGGAGGGTGAGCACCCTAGAGAGGGATACAAAGCACCAACAGTTAATTTGCTAGAGAGGGAAGGGGAGAATCATGTGTAAGAGTAGCAATGGAATATACATGTCTTGCACACAAGAATGGAAAGGAAACAAACAATGCACAACAACCACCAAAAAATGTGTATGATATGTCCACCATCCAGGCACAATTAGAGGGGATTTAATAGAAACAAAAGATAATGTAGATTATCCAACGAAAAATGCACTATCAAATCAGCCATATGTATCACAACTAGAATGCAAGGATGTAGATGAACCCCCAATGGGGGGAAGACTACTAAAGCACCTTGAAGGGATACCCTAACATGTATTTTCCTCCACAAGCAAACACTGGGGCCATTATTACCGGTACTCCCATCTCAGGGAGTATCACTGGATGCACCACTACCACAAGTAGTGATATCACACCATCATTCCTAAGATTTTGTTTCATGTTGAGAACAACATGATTCAAAATATTGTATGGTAGGGAGTTATGCCCATCTCTCATTCTCAATCTCAGTTCTATCTACCCCACCCAATATAGATGATTAAACCACATTTACTAGTAAGCCTTTAGTTTATTTTCATATGGTCATGTCATATAGTTCAATTCTTGCATTTTTAATAAATGTTCAAATTTTGCATTTATTTCCATGTCATCCATTACATTGCATTACATATAGTATATAATAGTTTTTTTCCCATGCACACCTAGTTATAGTTTGCTCTCATGTCATTTACTACTTAGCAGAGAAAGTCATCATGTGAATAAGGGCATTTGGCACCATTTTGTCAATTCTGTCCAAACTTGAAATTAGTTGCCCTAGAGGATATTTTAACCCAATCTCTACTTATTTAAATGGAAGTTTTTAACCTTTAACAAATGCATGACATATTACCATTGATTATTTGTAAATGGTATCCATTTTTAACTTTATACATGTGAACCACCTATTTCTTGATTGTTGAATTGACTGGTTGAACTGTGATCTAAGAACGCCAAAAACACTAAGGGTTTGTAAAATATTCAAATATGGTTGTCATATTTGCTCATTCATTCTGGTTTTCCAGTGATTGATGAAGAGTATTGAAGTAACCTCTACATAGGATATTTCTTATGAAGACCACACTAGTGACCCTCTCTTGATTCACTTTTCTTTTATCACTTCATATCCCTCTGCGTTACAAAACAAATCCAAAAGGCACACAAAAAAGAGTAAGCCTTATCCACCCTTTAAAATCTTGGAGTGGCCAACCCTTCCTCCCCTACACTTCAATCCTACCACTCTAACCCTAGCACCATTAAGTCAAAGAGCAAAAAGAATATTTGGAATGCACTCGGTTAAGTGTAAAAATGACAATTTCAAGAGAATATCCCCATAAGGAAGTTAGAAAATTGTATAAAGTCATCACTGATTGTACCATATCCAACTAAGTGTGATTCCTTCTTTCGAACACACCATTAAGTGGTGGTGTTCCAGGTGGAGTCAACTGTGAGACAATATAGAAGGGCATCAAAACCTTGGTCTAAATATTCTCCACCATGATTAGATCATAGCACTTTAATATTCCTACCAATTTAGTGTTGTACTTCATTCATAAATTCTTTGAACTTTTTAAGATATTTTTATTTGTGTTTCATAAGATAATTATACCCATATCTACTAAAGTCATCAATAAATACGATGAAGTAGATATTACCTTGCACTTGTGCTAAAAGCTCCATATACATCAATATGTATGACTCCTAATAAGTCCCTTTCCCTCTAACTATTACCAGTGAAGGGTGTTTTTTCATTTTACCCAATAAACAAGATTCACATGTCTCTATTGATTCAAAATCAAAAGAGTCCAGATAACCATCTTATGTAGTATAGAAATGTGTTTCTCACTTATGTTCCCTAATGATAGTGTCATAGGTAAATTTTATTTGAGTCAGCAAGTTTTAATTTCTTGGTGTTTATGCTATATGAACTTGTCTTAAATAGAGACCATAAGACATTGAGGTGCTACTTTAGAATATATCCTTTCTTAAAATAGAAATTTGACCTTTTTTTATAAGAAAATTAAAACCATTCTGATCCAAACAAGATACAAATCATCATCATTATCATCATCTAAGCCTCAATCCCAACTATGTTGGGGTCAGCTACATGGATCCTTCGTTTCCATTCAGCTCTATCATGGGCCATATCCTGATTGAGATGTAGAGATTCAAAATCTCTCTTTATAAGCTCATCCCATGTTAATTTAGGCCTTCCTCTTCTTCTATTTATAGTGTTTGGATCAATAGCATTGCTTCGTATAGGCACACTAGTAGGTCTACGTTACACATGTCCGTACCATCTGAGTTGGCCTTCACACAACTTGTCCTCAATGCTCGCCACCCCCACTTTATTCATGATATAGTCATTTCTCAAGCAATCTTTTCTTGTCTTCCCACACATCCATCTTAGCATACACATTTTAGCCACGTTCATCTTGTTGATATCTTGTTTCTTCACCGCCCAACATTCACTCCCATAGAGCATGGTTGGTCGTATAGATTTTCTATAAAACTAACTTTTAATCTGAGAGGGATCTTTTGATCACATAATACTCCAGTTGCACTCCTCCATTTCAACCATACTACAATGATCCAGTGACAAACATCATTTTGCACATCCCCGTCTATTTCAATAATAGAACCCAAGTAACATAATTTATCACATTTTGGTATATCTACTTCGTCCAACTTGGCTCGATCATTCACACTGTGAGATTGACTGAAATTGCAATGCATATACTCACATTTGCTCCTGCTAATCATCAATCCATTTGATTCCAATGCCTTTCTCCAACATTCAACTTTATCATTCAATCCATCTTTAGTTTCATCAATCAAAACAATATCATCAACAAATAACATACACCAAGGAATATCATCTTGAACATTCTTTGTCAACTCATCCATAACAAGAACGAATAGATATGGGCTGTGTGGATCCTTGGTGTACCCCAGCTGTGATAGGAAAAGTTGGTGTCTCTCCTCCAGGAGTCTTGACACTTGCAGTAGAGATATCAGACATGTCTTTGATCAAGTCAATGTATTGGATTGGCACACCCTTTTCCTTCAAAACCATCCATAACACTTCTCTGGGTACTCGATCATAAGCCTTCTCTAGATTGATAAACACCATATGAAGATCTCTTTTGCTTTGTCTATACTTCTCCATAAGCCTCCTTATCAAAAAAATAACATCTGTTGTTGATCTTCCAGGCATGAAACCAAATTGGTTGTTTGATACCTACATTATATATCTTAACCTCTGCTCAATAATCCTCTCCCAAAGCTTCATCGCGTGACTCATCAGCTTGATACCTCTATAGTTTGTATAGCTCTGAACGCCACCTTTGTTCTTGTAGATTGGGACTATAGTACTATTTCTCCACTCATCCGACATCTTCTTGGTTTTCATGATCTTGTTAAAGAAATTTTTTAACCACGTAACTTCCTCATCCCCCATACTCTTCCATACATCAATGGGAATACTGTCTGGTCCACATGCCTTTCTCATTTTCATATTTTTAAATCATTCTTGACCTTAAATGGTGAAACTCATCGTGTGTAAATTATATCTCTTGTATTCATGCCACACGAGTCACTAACATTATATGCAGTATCTCCATTGAAAAGCTTATGGAAGTAATTTCTCCACTGGTTCTTGATATCATCGTTCTTCACCAATACTCTACCATCTTCATTCTTTATGCATTTCACTTGACACAAGTTGCTTCCTTTCCTTTCTCTTATACGAGCCATTTTATATATATCTTTTTCCCCTTCTCTAGTGTCCAACTTCTTATACATATCATCAAAGTATCTAGACCATGCCTCCCGAACAACCTTTTTAGCTTCTTTCTTTGCTTGCTTGTATATTTGGAACGTTGCATCATATCCAGATTTGGGCAAGCTCCTATAGATATCCCTTTTCAGTTTAATAGCCTTCTGTACTACATCATTCCACCACCAAGTCTCCTTCTGTGGAGGCCCTCAACCTTTAGAATCCCCCAAAACCTCTTTGGAAATTTTTGTTATGCAGGAGCTCATGTTATGCCACATAGTGTTAACATCCGAATCCAAATTCCAAGTTACCTCCTTGATGAGTTTATCATGAAAAGTCAATTTCTTTTCTCCTTTAAGATTCCACCACTTGATCCTATTGTCTTGGTTTCTGTTATGCTTGCCTTTATTGATCTTCATGTTAATATCCAAAACCACCAACCTATGTTGGGTTGTGAGCTCTTCGCCAGGAATCACTTTAAAATCCTTGCATATGTTACGATCCACCCGCTTTGTAAGGAGGTAATCAATTTGGCTACAGTTGTGCCCATTCTTGAAAGTAATCTTATGAGATTCTCTTTTCTTGAAATGGGTGTTTGCCAAAATCATATCATATGCAACTGCAAAATCTAATATCCTCTCTCCTTCTCCGTTCCTGCTGCCATATCCAAAACTACCATGAACTCTCTCATATCCGGCATTGCTACTCCCCACATGTCCATTTAAATCACTCCCAACAATAATCTTCTCCTCGATCGGTATTCCTTGCATCAATTCATCCATGTCATCCCAAAAATCCTTCTTCGCATCCTCACTAAGGCCAACTTGGGGGACATAAGCGCTAATAATGTTAAAAATATTAAAAAACACTAGAGGGGGGTGAATAGGGTTTTATGATGATTTAAAATTAATTCAACCAAGCAACCACAGTTGAAATTTGGAGAAGGAGACACGACGTTTAGAGTGGTTCCACCCTTAGCAAATACTAAGGAAGTCAGTCCACTACCCAATTGTTTCCAATTGGGATTTTGAAAGCACTTGTATTTTATTACCTCGCAAGGATGTTACATAAGATACAAATACCTTCACCCTTAGGATAGACTTCACCTAGAAGTAGTCTCACCAACCCTAAAGCAGCCTTCCTTGAAGTAACTCCAAGATCCCCCTTGAAGTAGCCTTCCTCTTAAAGTAGCTTATCGTTGAGACAACCTTCTTGAAGTAATCCTAAGTCCGCCGAGCTACCTTCACCACCGAAGAAGCTCCAACAACCTCCTTTCCACAGCCTCTAATCTAGGAGTAGCAAAGGAGAACCAAAATAATAAAAAGGAACAAGAAAGAAGCAAGAAAGTACAACTTTACCAATGTAGCACAAGGCTTGAATCCTATATCAAGCGTTTGATCTCCTAACCAAAGTGGATGAACGTGAATGTAAAGTGGATAGGATATATCAGTCTATAAGACACGAATTCATAGCTTTTGGAAATGTTTTGCAAGTGAAAGCTTTGCTAATGGCTTGCTACAATGTGATCTCAAATGAATTGTATATGCAAGTTGTGTACTCAAGTGAGTTTAGGTATCCTAAGGCATGTCCTATTTATAGGAATGGCTTACAAGTACTTAGGGACGTTCTGGACACTTTCTAGGGGGTTCTTAGTGCTCAACTATCCGTTAGTTGTCCACTAATTGGGTTTGTAATGACTAGTTGATTAGTTCTGAAAAGTGCAGACATAACTCTTGTCAGTCGAGAAGTTTGTCGATCGAGAGTCTCTCGGTTGAGGAATTTTTCGACTGAGGCTGAGTCTGGAGTAAGTGTATTGCAACGTTCAATTCAACTCCCTAATACTTTTTCTAACTCAGTCTAACGGCTAATAGGGTCTATTCTCGGTCAAGGAGTTTGTCGATAGAGAGTGTCTCGGTTGAAGTTTTTTTCAACTGAGAATATCACTGATTTGTATTCATTTACTAAGTGTGTGTATCAATGTGCAATCGTGATACTATCTTGGGGGATGACCTATCTAAGTGTTGTGTGTGGATAGGGAAGATCTAAATGCTTGATTTACATGATATCTAAGTACTTGTACATTATAAACTTTGTACAAGTTTTTACATTTATTACAATCATGAAAATAAAGAAATTTTAGCAAATTGATCTTCCAAGTCTTTGCTATCCACCACCTTATATGTTTGTCCCTGAAACACTAAAATAGCAAGTTAAAACCACAAGAAAGAAATGTTTATCATCATCAAAACAAAGGGATTATAATAATGTCCAATTTAGCCAACAATCTCCCCCTTTTTGAAGTTGGCAAACATTTCCAATATAAATCAAAGTAATGTAAATCATATGAGTTTCATACCTGAAATTTCCTTTGCATTTCCTTTTCATGTATTCTCTTGTTCAAAAGATTTCATTTTTAAAACCAAGAGATTATGAAACTCTTTTCATTTGATTTATATTGTTTATCCCCCTTTGTCATTTCAAAAAGATAACCAAGATAAACAAACATTATGACTTTTATTTCTCCCCCTTAGTTTTGATAATTTGATACTCAAAGCAAACCACTTATGTCAAATTTAGCCACAATTTATTTCTCAATCATTTGCAAAGGATGTTAAGCCTTGAAATGACATGAGATCCTTTTATATTCACGTCATATGTGTTTTGATTTCTCATCCATTTTATAAGGGATGTTAAGCCCTGAAATGATATGAGATTGTTTTAAGCTTATAGTAGAATCAATGAATGTATCTCTAACCAAATGCAAGGGATGTTAAGCCCTAATTTGTTTAGAGAATTCCATTATATTCATAAATATTGTAGGCTCTAATATTACTTTAAAGATACTAAGGTCATAAATAGTTTCAAATTTTCTTTATGATGTTTACAAAATTTTGTGAACTCCTCCGTAATCTTATAGTCAAGATAGTTTTTGTGAGCTCCCCCTTAATCTTATAATCAAGATAATTTAAGGATTCTAATGTCACAATAAGAATTAGATCATAATAAGTTAACCTTTTATGAGAGTTATGCACTAAAATCTTGTTTTCAATATACTAAGATTGAGTGCAAGGAAATGATTTACAATTAAGTATTTTGTCAAGCTTATTTTAGGTCGACCTTGACTTCGAACTAGGCACCCCTCGGTCGAACTTTATTTCGACTGAGAGGCATTTTCTACAGATTTACAGTTTAATAACACTCCACTTGATTGAATATAAAGCCTTTATGTAACAGGTAGATACCAATTTGAAAGAATTTATATCAATTTGAAGGATTATAGATTAGGATCAAAGTTTGTATAGAACTAAATTCATGTAAGCAATATTTGATTTTGAAATGGTGTCTTGCTCTTGATTTGCTTAGAATAGGCTTTGGATAGAATATAATTTTATTCTAAGCAAGACTTCTTATTCCATTAATGCAAGAAATATATGAAGTTTTCTCAAGGAAACATGGTTCATAATTTTTAGATTGGCCAAGAAATACTTTTAGGCACACCATATATAAGATCGTAGCAATTGAAAATGAATTTGCAATCTATGCTATATTTGTATTGAAGCATGTCCAATTGTAGTAAGAGTATATATTTCCAATCATGCATCACAAAGATAATATCCTTTTCCATAACCTTAATATGTCAAAATGCATTTGTGCCATTGAGTTTTACTTTTATGCAAAATGGCATTTTCAATGATAACATCATCTTTATATGTAAAGAGTTGAATCACTATGATCATTTTGAAAACAATATATATTCATGGTTTGTATATATAGATCAAATATTATTTTAGGCAAACCAAGTAAAAGATGAAACACAATGATCATGGTGAAACAGTAAAGGCATATCCATAAGTACAATGATCATGATCATTTAAGGGCAAATTTCAAGACACATGATTTCTATATAGATAAACCAAGGAATACTTAGGACAAACCATGTGGATTAAGATAAAATCGTAATTTCTTTGATTAAATCAACATGGTTTATAATTTTTAGTTTTAAGCCAAACCATGTAGGAGATGAACCAAGATAATCTCATGAGAAGCAAATCCATGATTTGAGTAAAATCAATCTTTTCTTAATGTAATTATGAAAGGTATACAATTTTGATGCTCATATGTTCTTCCTTTTAATTATGATCATTCAAATATGCAGTATATAAAGTTTGTTACATGGAAGTATCTTTATTTTTATTGAATAATTCTGTCAGAGTATCCCTCGGTCGACAAATTTCTCGACCGAGTGAGGTTCGGTCGAAATATTTGTCGATCAGCCATTTATCAGGTTTTAGCGGGCTTAAGATAGTAACTCTATTGGTCGACTAATGTCTCGACCGACATTGTCTCGGTCGACAACTTTCTCGATCGAGATTGTTTCTGTACTATTTTCAGTAGTTGTTTTCAAGTAAAAACATAGATCAGTTTTACAAAATTGTACAAGTTAATGCTCAATTTAGTTGAGATAAGACATTTGAATATCAAAGTAACATTTTAGGTTTAATCTCAACTGATCAAATTAAAGTCTCTAAGTTTTAGGAACCCAAACTAGATCAACATCCTTTTTCTTGTATGGGCAAGAAAATGAATAGTGTCCAAGACGTAAATAGTAATGACAACATATAGAATCAATTTTATTTCTTTTCCTTGGGTTTTGATTTGTGTTCTTGGGTACAAATATGGTTTTGGTCTTGGGTGCTTGAGTTGTTCTAGGTTTAGAATGATAAGAGTTTTCTTTTGGAACATATCCTAAACCTCTTCTTCCAATATGACCAGAAGAATTCTTTAGGATCTTATCAAGAATACCATTATTTCTCAAGCTACTAACTTCTTTTTGTAACTCATCAATCACATACATTTTCTTTTTGATATCTAACTTTTCTTGATCTAGATCAGATGATAAAGCATCTATTTCCTTAACAAGAGCATCATAATCTAGACGAGTGCATAAAATTGGTTGTTTTTGAAGATCATTAATTTGGGATTGCAAGTTTATCTTTTCTAGAGAGAGAAGATTGCAATTTGCCTCTATTGATTTCAGCTTAATAGCATGGTCTTTAATAGTCAAGTTTAATGTCTCCTTAAGATCTTCATTTTCAGATGTGAGAGCAAGAAGTTTAGCATGTAACTCATCATTTGATTTATTAGATTTCTTTAATTTCTTCTTGCACTCAATATACTTATCATGTGTTTCTTGAAGGCTAGCAACTAAATCTTCTTTTGATAAATAAAAAAGACTTACCTCATCTTCTTCATCATTTATTGTAGCAATAAGACAACATACCTCTTTGTGGTGAGTGCTAGCTTTATGGAGCTTTTCTTTCTTTATCATCTTTGGACAACTAAGTGTTGTGTGCCCCATTTTTTCACATTCAAAGCACCACCTATTGCTTGTTAAAGGTTGACTCACATTTCTCCTTTCTTTGTAGAGGTTGTAGAGATCACCACCCTCCATCTTCAAGACTCGATTAGAGCTCCTTGAAGCCTACTCTGATACCAATTGAAAAACACTAGAGGGGGGTGAATATGGTTTTATGATGATTTTAAAATTAATTCAACCAAGCAACCACAATTGAAATTTGGAGAAGGAGACACGACGTTTAGAGTGGTTCCACCCTTAGCAAATACTAAGGGAGTCAGTCCACTACCCAATTGTTTCCAATTGGGATTTTGAAAGCACTTGTATTTTATTACCTCACAAGGATGTTACATAAGATACAAATACCTTCACCCTTAGGATATCCTTCACCTAGAAGTAGTCTCACCAACCCTGAAACAACCTTCCTTGAAGTAACTCTAAGCTCCCCCTTGAAGTAGCCTTCCTCTTGAAGTAGCTTCCCGTTGAGACAGCCTTCTTGAAGTAATCCTAAGTCCGCCGAGCTACCTTCACCACCGAAGAAGCTCCAACAACCTCCTTTCTGCAGCCTCCAACCTAGGTGTAGCAAAGGGGAACCAAAATAATAAAAAGGAACAAGAAAGAAGTAGGAAAGTACAACTTTACCAATGTAGCACAAAGCTTGAATCCGATATCAAGCGTTTGATCTCCTGACCAAAGTGGATGAATGTGAATGTATAGTGTATAGGAGATATCAGCCTATAGGACACAAATTCACAACTTGTGGAAATGTTTTGGAAGTGAAAGCTTTGCTAATGGCTTGCTACAATGTGATCTCAAATGAATTGTATATGCAAGTTGTGTACTCAAGTGAGTTTAGGTGTCCTAAGGAATGTCCTATTTATAGGAATGGCCTAAAAGTACTTAGGGACGTTCTAGACACTTTCTAGGGGGTTCTTAGTGCTCAACTAGCCGTTAGTTGTCCACTAATTGCGTTTGTAACAGCTAGTTGACTAGTTCTGAAATGTGCAGACATAACTCTTCTCGGTCGAGAAGTTTGTCGAGCGAGAGTCTCTCAGTCGAGGAATTTGTCGACCGAGGCTGAGTCTGGAGTAAGTGTATTGCAACGTTCAACTCAACTACCAAATACTTTTTCTAACTCATTCTAACGGCTAATAGGGTCTGTTCTCGGTTGAGGAGTTTATCGATCGAGAGTGTCTCGGTCGAAGTTTTTGTCGACCGAGAATATCACTGATTCAATGTATTCATTTACTAAGTGTGTGTATCAATGTGCAATTGTGATACTATCTTGGGGGATGACCTATCTAAGTGTTGTGTGTGGATAAGGAATATCTAAACGCTTGATTTACATGATATATAAGTACTTGTACATTATAAACTTTGTACAAGTTTTTACATTTATTACAATCATAAAAATAAAGCAAATTTAGCAAATTGATCTTCCAAGTCTTCGCTATCCACCACCTTATATGTTTGTCCCTGAAACACTAAAATAGCAAGTTAAAACCACAAGAAAGAAATGTTAGTCATCATCAAAATAAAGGAATTATAATAATGTCCAATTTAGCCAACAAATATTTCCCCCAAGAACAACCTTGATAGCTACAATTCTATCACCCATCCTTGTAATCTTGATGATGTCACCCTTCAACATCTTATCAACAATAATGCCTATGCCATTTCTATGTTTATCAATACCTGTATACCAGATTTTGTATCCTGTGTCTCCAATCTCTCTACAGCGTTCCCCTGTCCACTTGGTTTCCTACAAGCAAGCTATATTGACTTTTCTTCTCATCATGATATCTACTATCTCCAAATATTTCCATGTCAAAGAGCCAATATTCCAAGATCCAACTCTAATCCTTTTTTGTTGAACTTGGTTCTTTACTTGCCTTCATCGAAAATGTTGCCCCTGCACATTTTCACTGCATCTGGGCAATGATGCGACGGGACTAGCTTCTTTACCCACACCCGTCCAAGATGTGGAAACCCTTACACATTTTTCGCTACATCTGGGAGATGATGCAGTGGGACTAGCTTCTTTACCCACACCCATCCAAGATGTGGAAACCCTTATTTATTGTAACATCCCAGGAATTGAGGCCTCAGATAACATGATCTTAAAAGGAATGATTGGACTACCCATATCACCAAGGTGAACCTCCTTTTCCGGGAGCCCATCACTAAAGAACTCCATAGTTAAGCGTGCTCAGCTTGGAGTAGTACTAGGATGGGTGACCAGTCGGGAAGTTGATCTTGGCTTGCGCGTCAGTGTGGACAAAGTGCGCAGTTAAGGCTAGTGGTTGTTTGTGGGGCCAGTCGTCATTCCTGAAACTCTACTAGAGCCTAGGGCAGTGGGCCCGGGCGTTACATATGGTATCAGAGCCATAACCCCTCCAGTAGGTGGGGCCCCACATGGGCATGTGGCATGCTAGTCTTGAGCCGTGCGGTCCAGGCAAGTTGGAAAGGGCTATCCGTAGAGATGAGATGGAGCCACCCTTGCGCTGGTAGCCGTGGACGGGAGCTGGGTGTCCATGGGCCATTGTGGGTCTGCACTGAAATGGGGTTAGATTATGAGGCCATATAGTTGAGCCTTGACGAGGACGTCAAGAGTCTAAGTGGGGGAGATTGTAACATCCCAGGAATTGAGGCCTTAGATAACATGAACTTAAAAGGAATGATTGGACTACCCATATCACCAAGGTGCACCTCCTTTTCCGGGAGCCCTCACTAAAGAACTCCATAGTTAAGCGTGCTCAGCTTGGAGTAGTACTAGGATGGGTGACCAGTCGGGAAGTTGATCCTGGCTTGCGCGTCAGTGTGGACAAAGTGCGCAGTTAAGGCTAGTGGTTGTTTGTGGGGCCAATCGTCATTCCTGAAACTCTACTAGAGCCTAGGGCAGTGGGCCCGAGCGTTACATTTGTCCTTCAACACAACTGGGCGTCGTTGTATCGAAACCCCTTGCATTATTATCACTGCACCTGGGTACCGATGCAACATGTCGCTAGGTAGGGATGCTCCAATGATATTCTTATAAGGATCCATGTCAAAGAAAGAGTGACAAAGTTTTTATAGGCTAGCTGTCAACCTACCACCAACCCTCCTCCTTTACGTGGGCTTGGGACCGGCTACATTTACACAAAATATGAAAACATAGGCGGAGTTCCAAATAAGATACAAATAATGTTTCTATTTATGGAAGGTACATAATAGTAGTTCCCTAACTCTATTACAAGCCCACTAGATAGAGATAAATTATAGGTGCCAACACATGTCATAAAAACTCTTGCTCCATTAGATACTCGAAGATCCACCTCTACCTTTAGTAAGGATTTACTTCTTTTTAGATCTTGAATATTAAAATATATCTGAGATCCATGTCCAGTATATAATACCCATGATGAATAAGTAGAGAAGTTTATCTCTATAATATATAAACCTAAAGTGGAGACTTGTATCTCCTCCTTCTTTTGTTCCTCAAGGTATAGAGGGAAAGTTATTTTTCAATGCCTAGATTGGTGGCAATGGTGACAATGTCCTTCCTTACCTACTCCTCCTTTATCTTTATGTGTAGAATACTTGGAATTCAGTCCATCTTTAGAACTCTTCTTATGTTTGTATTTTCCCTTTGACTTGTCATTTCCTTTGTTGAACATGAACACATTTTTTACTTGTATCTCATTAGAGTCTCAATAGTTCTTAACATGGCAAGAAACTTTGACCAAGGTCAGATGAAACTATTCATGTTGTTCTTGATAACGAACCAACCTTAAGATTCGGGAAAGGATTGCAAGATTATATAAATCTTTAAGGGCATTCTACATACACAGTTAACTTAAGTACATCTGGTCCTATTTGATCTCCTTTAGTCATGTTGCACTTACATAAAACCTTTGATACATCAAATCACTCTTACCTTGCTTGTTCTTCGAACATCTCTTTGAGATGTATGGACATCACTAGAACTCCCATGTTTTCATTTTTCTTTTGAATCTCATGTCATGGAAAATAGCATGAGGTATTTGACATCAATACATTCATATGCATGCTTATGATAATCTTTCCTTTCTACTCTAGGAATATCTGGATTGGTTGCTCTGGATATGGTGTTTCCAATATATAAAGCTTATCATCATGGGTGAGAACAATTCTCAATGTCTTATACCAATCATATAAGTTATTTACATTTAACTTTTCTTCCTTAAGGATCAATTGTAACAAGATTTGATTATTTGTTTTTACCAATCTAAAAAGCAAATATTTGCATGAGTCAACAATTTATTTGAAAATTAATTTGATTTGACAATATTAATTTGGCCTTGTGACAAACTCAAATTTTAAGGTTTTATAACCCAACATATAACTTCGAGATGTTAGTGTATCCAAATGACCTGAATTTGGCGATGAATCTTATAGTAATCTTTTAGATCTATGGTTAAGATTTTAGAATTTTGGAGATCGTTTGAACAATAATAAAAATTTTATGGGAAAAAATAATAATCTTTGATGATATTTTATTTCGATGGATAAAAGAAATTATTTTTTGGATGAAAATTGGTTGGGGAGTTCTTATGGTGGTATTTAAGCTAGATATAAAATTTCAGACCAATCAGATCCCATTTTGTGAATCAAATAAAATATACAAGAACTATAAGCGAACTGAATCCTTGTTCAAGTCATTTACATTATTTCAGTGAAATAGTGAAACATTAACATTTTGAGATTCCTTGGTTTAAAGATTGTGAACTTTTAATTGGAGCCTCTTGTGTAAAATTTGGGCTTTTAATAAATTTTGGAAAAACAATGGATAAATGATTTTGAAGATATAATTTCTAGATAGTGTTTGAGATCATGTTTAACAGATGGATCAATAAAGATTTAGAAATTATGTCATTTGAAATAGTTTTTAAAGTGTTCATGAGAAAAAAGTCATATTAAAGTTGGTTTATTTTTTTAAGGATAGGTATGAATTTGGTAGATAAGGACGTATTTTGGAATTTAATTATGATTACAAAAAGGTCTTGTGATGGTTTGGTGAATCTTAATGATAATTATGACTTTGTAACATTTATCTAATTATAAGAATTATTTAGAACTTCAATCTATCTATTTTAGTATCTTTTTTTATCCACACTCAACAAAAGAGCTAAAGGTTTTACGTAATAAGGAAGACATATTCAACATGTCATATGATTGGAAGCTACCTCTTTTGAGGATATAATATTACTGCAATGGCTCTCAATTCAACTTCTTCTATAGACTTCCCATTGATTGATGCCGCCACTCCTCTTTGTCGTTGTCCTTTCCAGTTCAACATAGCCATCAAAATTGCTGCTATGTTATCTTTGACGACATAATCCACCATTATGAGATTCTTCTATCTTCCCAAATTCACCCACTTGTCGACACTGTCTTCAGTCTTCTTCTCAGGACCTCTTTGCTTCTAGATGGCTTCGTGCACATCTTTGTTGGTTTGTGTCATCTTTCCTAGCTGGTGTTCAATGCTCATGAATCTCCCTTCAAACACCTTGAGGTTCCTAGTTGTCCAAATGGTCCAATAGCAAATCACAAAATGTGTGTGAAATTTCTTCCCATTTTGCAGGACATTTTGTAACCAAGTTTCTATACTGGATCCCCATTGATAGTATGTATTATTCAGATAGTTAACTTCCTACCATAGTTCTTGTGCATGTATGTAGTCTCTGAGGGCATGTAGCGTAGTTTTCATCCAAGCCATGCATCTTGGGTAGGTATTGTCCTCCTTAAACTTCCTCTGCTTCCTTCTATCATTCGTCATAATAGCCTCATGTGCCACCAGCTACATGAAAAATCTAAACTTATGTGGAACGTTGAGTTCCCAAATGGTCTCTTAGGATACCTCTTGCTAACTTGTTTCCATAATATATAGGAGCTTGTAGGTCAAGCTAGGTGTGTATCTGCCTGAGTCCTCATGTTCCCACAACCACCCATCCACACCATGGATTGCCTTTGGGATTGACATGTTACGTACAAGCTCCACAATGCTCTAAGGTAGATACATATTGAGAAAGTTTCCATCCCATTCTCCCTGTAGATTGACCAAGATAGTCACTTGCATATCCTTTAGCTCATCTTCCATCTCCTTCACACACTGTGACAATAGGTTATCATTTTCAGGAACCCACCTATCCATCCAGTTGCAAGACCCCATTGTTAATGACTCTGGAACTATCTTTTTTGATGAAATTCAATAGTGTATAATAGGCTCTCCAGAACGACATTGTTTTACCTCCTTTCCATTCCCAGTAGGATTTGTACTTCCATTGGAGACCTGTCTTCCATAGTGCCTCCTCTCCAGTGATCATATCCCATGCATTTCCCCCCAACAATACCTTGTTACATGCAATCATTGACTTCAACCTGAGTCCTCCTTCCCCCATGCTCATGGTGAGTTTCCTCCAGACGATCAAAGAAGTAGTCTTTCTTTGTGACTGCCTCCCTAGATAAACTTTCGTGTTATTTTATCTATGCTCTTACAAACACCAAAAGGGATGATGGAGATCTGCATTGCATATGTGCGTAGAGTAGTAAGAACCGTCATCGCTAGACATATCCTTCCTGTAAGGGATAGGGTTTTTGCAGCCCACCCATTGACTCCTTGCTCCATTTTCTCAATGATATGTGCATACGTCGACCTATTCACCTTGCTATGGAGCACTGATACTCCTAGGTAGATCCCCAGATCAGGAGTCTCCACTACTCCACTTGCATTGAAAATCCTCGTCCTCATGTTTCGATCCACTGAGCTTGAGAAAAGGATCTGTGTTTTCTCAATTGATATCATTTCCCAGAAGAAATTTCAAACTTTCTGAAGAATTCCTTGATGATGGATATTTGTTCCATTGTGGCCATGGAAAAAATCAGTATGTCATCTGCAAACAAGATGTGAGAGATCTTCGGTCCCTTTTGTGAGATTTTCACTAGTTTCCACCTATCTTATGCAACATATTGTTTTGTTTACTGAGTTAAGCGCTACATACACATAACAAACAAATAGGGGGAGATAGATCTCCCTGTCTCAATTCCCTAGTAGGTTTTTATGTCCAAAAGAACCTCTCCATTCCAAATAATGTTGGTGCTGGCACTCTCCAAGGAGTTCACAACATATTGCTTGATATTAGCAGGCTAGTGAGCTTTGTCAATTGTATCTTTCACAAAGGTCCATGAAATTCTATCGTATGCTTTGGAAAAATTGACTTTAATTGCCATCAAAGGAGAATAACTTTTCCTTCTCATGTTGTGGACTATATCTTGTACCAAAATCATGTTGTGGGCAATGTTCCTACCTAGAACGAAGCTGGTTTTGTTTTGCGATATGCAGCGAGACATATACTTATTCAACCTTTCAACTACTACTTTAGATGTTAGCTTGATAGACGTGTTATTGAGGGATATAGGTCGGAGGTCATTACATGATATAGGTTTCTTCTTCTTCGGGATTAGGATGATGCTATATTTTCTCACAACATCGGGGATAGGTCCTCCATTCAACATGTGTTTGATAGAGGTCAGGACCAATTGTCTCACTACTTTTTAATTCTTCTTGATGAACAAATAATCAACACCATCATGGCCTACCACTTTGTATGGGTCTAAGCTTTTGAGGATTCTCCACACTTCATACTCAGTTGGAAGCTGAGGGTCTCCTTTCTTCTTTAATAGAACCCATTTGTAGTTGCCTAGTAGTAAATCCATCTCAACTTATGTAGATGTTGATTCCAATTGGAACAAATGCAGGAAGTGGTTGTATACCATGTATTTGACTTCATTTCTATCAATGATCCATTGGCCTAAGCTATCTTGTAGAGAACTGATTATTTTTTATCACCTCCTATTGCTAACAAAGGCGTTATAGAACTTACTGTTACTATCACCATACGTAAGCCACTTTATATGGTTTCTTTGTTTCCAATCCTCTTCCTTCTTTTTTGAGCAGTTCCTCTAATTCAGATTGAAGATCCATGTAGGCAACATCCTTCATATAGTTGTATTGTGCTTCAAGCTCTTTTTGCATTTGACTAATGCGATACACCAGAACATCTTTGCATTTCTGAGCAGCTGTGGTGATTCTAGAGTCCCATTGCTGGATCGATTTTTGAACCTCTTTCAAAGCCTCCTCAAAGGAAACTTTAACATTCTAGTGTTCTTCTAGGATTCCTTAGAATTGTGAGTATAATCTGCCAAGAATCCTTTGTCTTGATGTTGCTTGGATGGTTTAACTTGGACCAATGCAGCCAGGTTATGAACTGAGCACATCCTGGGCAGATTTTCGCATATCACAAAATTATACTTTTGAATCCATGCTATATTAGCTACAACCCTATCAAGTTTCTTGTGCAAAATACCTTTCTTATAGGTGAAAGCATGTGCTGTACTTCCAATGTCCATGAGGCCTACAATGATAAGAACACTTCTGAAATGGGCAACCTCATTATAGTTGAAGAATTTACTCCCAATGTTCTCATATGGGATAGCACCCAATAGAAGTCACCAATCGTGATCCACACCATACTTACAGACTGGATGACATGTCGCAAATGATCCTAGAGGATTGGTTTGTTACCTAGACTGGGGCTAGCATACACAAAGGTACAGAGGACACTTCCATTAACACAATAGTGTATGTAGTATCTATGACTCTTAATGATCTGGATGTCACAATCTCATTTGTTCCAGAGTATCCAAATCCCACTAGAGAATCTATGGGCTTCAACTCCGTGTGAACTCAAAAAACCAATGTCTTTAATAGCTAGTTCAACATGTTCACCCGATATACGAGGTTCCAGTATGACTACCACTTTGAGTTTATACTACATGATCATATCCTTGAGGATGCGTATGGCTTTCACTTTGCCATCTCCCCTAATATTCTAGACTAATGTATTAATCATAAAAAAACACCTTGGGGAAAGTAAGGGGTTAACACTTACTTGGGCTTACCGCCTTGCCGCCTTAATCAACCTCATTTATTCTTGTCTTGCTTCTAGTACTATAAGGGTGGGTAACTTGTCCCCTTACAGTAACATCACTTTCTTTCTTCTCTTTCACCTTCCTACTAAAATTTGTGACCTCACTGCCAGCTTGGGGATTTACCTAGCTCTCTGCAACTATATGCTTGTCCTTATCAGTCAATGTGTTACTACTTCCAGCTGATTCCTTCTTCCCCAACGACCTTCCCATGACGACTTCATTTCCTACAGGGTGTACGAATGAATGGGATGCTTTGAAATATGTGCGAGCATCACCTTCCTTCTAGTTCTATGTCAGTAACAGTCCCTTGGCTTGTTCCCTTGAATTTTGTATCATGGCTACATCCACGTCTTTGTCCCTTCTCTATTTCTTCCTCAACACCTTTGGGCTAGCATTTTTTTCCTGCCGCTCCACTGGTTTGTTTGATGTTTCATATTATTCTAGACTTCAATCACTTCCTCCTTGCATTCTAGTATAAAATACCTATTCTCTATGGATTTCCCCTTACCCTTGATCTTCTAGGTAGTTTCTTTATCTTTGTTTCTCAGTGGCCTACTCATGAGTAGTTTCCTCCCGTAGTAAACCTGCCATTTATCCTCCTCATCAACCCATCTTACCCCAACTTCCTCCTCATTGTTTAAGTGAGCATCATTCATGGGTGCTTCGTTTAGCCCCCTTACAGTCATTATCTATATGACCCAACTTCCCACATTTAGTACAAAAATTGGGGAGAGATTCATATTCAAATTTGTATTCTCTTACATTGATTAAGATCAACAAATGGATGGGTTCTTTGGTATTGATTTCCACAGACAACCTTGCGAAACAATTCCTCGCATGTTTAATAGAGTGGTCATCAACCCAAATTAATATTCCCACATCCTAGCCATTCCTTTCAAAGATGTTGTAGTAGTGAATTAGTAACCCCAGGACACAAACCCATGTAACTATATGATCAGGAATCCCTTGTAATGACTCAAAATATCCATCCCAAGGCCAAACCATTGGGCATCCTCCAAAAAGGGACCAAGGGCCTTTAGTCAACACATTTTATTGATCTAACTTACTATAGAATTGTACCACATATATTGATCTAAGAGTTCATACAGCTCGAACCTCCCTATAGGTCTTCATAGGCGTTTCAGTCTTTCTGCCATGGTTAAAAAACCTACAGATTTGTTGGTCAATTTTACAATCACTGAATACTTGAAAGATTCACTCAAAATTTCTTCAGCTTCTAGGGCCACATATATTTTTGGGTATCCATGAATGTTGATTAGTTTGATATCTTCAGGGTTTAGAATATCTTTTGGTTCATCCTCAATGAAGAAAGGATTGGCTGCTACTCCATTCCCTGTTCCTAAGATCGCCTATTTGTAGTTCAGTGGCATCTTTGCCAGACCCTCCCCATGACTAGTAGTAGTCGTGTCGATATCCATATCTGAGTTTACTATTTCATTACTTGACAATCCCCACATTCCATTATACATCAGGTTGAGGCTGATCTCCTTAACATGGAGGTGTGTCCCCATTTCCAATTGTTGTTTCTCCTTCCCACTCCATCTATTCGTCCCACTAGCACTGCCACCATCATCTAGGGTGTCTCGTTGTCCTCCCACTCCGCGGCCACCCCCACTTCACCTATCATATTCCCCTGAAACAATTCTATAAAACCGATCTAAATAATTGAAAAGTAATACTCCTGCATTTAACTATACCCTTCTCCTTGGATGACCTCGATTATACTACACACACCTATATACTTGTGGGGTACTGTTCAAGTTATAAATATTAAAACTTGCACATAGTGCTAACAGGTTTTTAGGGCTATTGTTGGGGAGCATCGAAAATTTTGCAAAACTATGAAGTATCAAACTGTAAGGGAGACTATAACACAAATTCTCTGATCATTTTCGCATTATTTGATTAGCATCTTTATTATTTTTTGTACCTTCTACTTTTGGTTGTGTTTCTCACTCTCTTTGTGTATTTGCAGGCTATATGCAACATTCCAAGAGGGGTCTTGAATCATTAATGTTTCTAGACTAATAAATGGAACTCACCTTCAGTAGATGATGTAGAGCAAAGAGAAGTGCAACCCATTCAGACTAAGAGGATGATATTCACCGTCATATTCACCCAAACATCAAGAACCAGTCATGAAAGACGATCTTACTCTTAAGGACTTCACCATTGCAACTGCTATCAATATTAATGGGACCATAAACAACCCACAAAATGAGGCATACAACTTTTTTATCAGCCCGACTATCATGCAGATCATACAAAAAATTTGCTTTGGAGGAACTCCCATGGAGGATCTGAACCTCCTCATTATTGAATTTCTATAGTATCTAAACACCTTCAAGAATAATGGTGTTCCTATTCACGAGATTCTCCTACTTTTTTTCCCATTCACCTTGCGGGAGACAAGGTGTGTCTCTCTTCTTTGTCAAGGAATTCTATTAAAAGTTGGAAGGAGCATCTCAAGATTTTTCTAGTCAAGTATTTCCCATCAAGAAAGACCACTCAATTGTGAAAGATGCTCATTAGCTTTTTTCAAAGGGATGTAGAAACTCTTTATGACACTTGGGATAGCTTCAAAGACCTCTGTCGTCTCTACCTTCACCATGGTCTTAGCAGTTGGCTACATCTTCAACCTTATACAATGATTTATTTTATTACACAAGGATTTCCATAGATGTATCTGATAGTCAAGCATTGATGAAAAAATCCTATACGGAAGCTTATGTTATCATAGAAGACATTTAAAATAATCATTTTCAATGGATTACTAAAAGAAACAATTAAGCTTCTTCTTCTTCTATTGCTTCTGGGAAGCAAGATGGCATACATTCTATTGATGCCATATATTTAATTGTAGCAAAATTGAACAACTTGTCCCAAAAGTTTGAGAAGTTAAGCACTCAACCCGCTCATCTAGCAAATATTATTTGTGAAGCAAATGAAGTTACTAGACATGTTTCTTCTTCAAGCTATCTTTCTTTTATTTCTTCTAAAGAAACCATGAAATGATGCAAGGTTATAGGGAATTATGAGAACAAACATCCTTATAATCCATACTCCAAACCCTATGATCCGGGCTGGAGAGATCATCCCAATTTTTCCTTCTGCAACAATAATACCCAAAATCCTCAATAACCACATATCCAACAACTACCACACATGCGGGGCAGTCCATCAATATCAAGTAATCCACTGATTTTAAAAAATAGTACAAATAGAAATTTCAATCAGTAGGAACAATCAAAGTCCAATTTGAAGTCCCTTTTAAAAAGTTTTGTTTTGTCCCACATGAAGAAAAATGAGGATTTTCACCAACGGGGATAGATCATGAAGGATGTCATTCACCAACTTTCTTCTAAGGTGGACAATATTACTACATACACAAGAATGTTGGAGAACTAGATTTCCCAACATGCCACTGCTAATCAAAAAGCACATTCTGGTTCCTTGCCTAACCAACTGAAGATGAATCTGAAGGAAACTTGCAAGTCCATTTCATTTAGGATTGGACCTATAATAGGAGGATCCTCACCACCATCAAAGAGGAAATATGATGAAGTTTTTTACGCAATGAAGATGATGCAGCTGAAATCATAGAAAGAAATATGTTGGGAATTCTCAACAATGTGATTCTTCTATCCAACCTAATGCCCCTTTCCCTCTTAGGTTTCCTAGAAAGAAAGATGAAATCAACTTCAACAAATCTACATATATTTTGAATAAGCTTTATGTCATCCTTCCATTAGTAGAAGTTATTGTTGAAATGTCTTCATATGCTAAATTTCTCAAAGGCATTTTGACAACAAGGAAGAGGCTTGATCAAGTAGAAACTCTTATGATTCCTAAAAGAATTATCTCTATCATTTAGAATAGGTTGCTAAAGAATCTAGATGATCTTAGAACATTTACTTTTCCTTATGAAATTGGAGACTTGACTTTTGACAAAGGACTAGTAGATATTGGTGCTAGCATTAGTTTAATTCCTTTTTCTTTATGGAAACGACATGATTTGGGAGATCCAAAACCCACTTCAA
Organism: Alisma plantago-aquatica; assembly: GCA_963693085.1. Lineage (NCBI taxonomy): Eukaryota > Viridiplantae > Streptophyta > Magnoliopsida > Alismatales > Alismataceae > Alisma > Alisma plantago-aquatica. Next base: position 1,177,189,088 of record OY856411.1, on the reverse strand, counting down.
CAGAAATCCAACTAGCAGATTCATCTATCAAATATATAAGAAGAATTATTGAAGACATATCCATGCAAATAGGAAATTTTTACATTTCTTGTGATATTTTAGTCCTTGATATGTGTGAAGACCCAGAAAATCCTATTCTTTTTGGGAGACCATTTCTCAAAAAAATTTGGATGTATTGTACATGTTAGAGAAGGGAAGGTGATTGTCAAAGTTGGAGATGAAGCCCTATTTTCTATTTACGATGCTACAAAAGCACCAAGTACAAAGAAATATCTTTATTTGATGTACAACATTGATACCTTACTAGAAGATGACAATAATCTCCTTGAACTAGTTCTTGATGACTTTGAAGATGAAGAGGACAACTCAAACATGAGGACTAATCTTCACCAAGAAGATTCTATAGCAACTCCAAGATCAAGTTCTGAAGAAGCATCACAAGAGAAGGAGGCAAGCGACACCACTACACTAGATAAAAAGGTAGAACTTAAGCCCCTTCCACTGGGGTTGAGGTATGTGATTCTGGATCCAAACTCTACTTCTCCTGTCATAATAAATTTTGAATTGACCCAAGAACAAGAAGAAAAAATGCTAAAAGAGATTCAAATTTACAAAGTTGTAATTGACCATTCCATTGATGACTTAAAAGCAATTGGTCCTTCTATTTATATGAATCACATAACTTTAAAAGAGGATGCCCAACCATGCATTGAATCACCTAGAAGATTAAATCAAAATATGGTAGAGGTAGTAAAGAAAGTAATTTAAATTGTGAGATGTTGGAATAATCTATCCAATTAGTGATAGTCTCTAGAATAGTGTTATTCATGTTGTATGTAAGAAAGGGGGAACCATTTTACAAAAGGAGACAATGATGAACTAACCCAAACAAATGTAGTCACCAGATGATGCATGTGCATTGACTATAGAAGGTTAAATAAGCCCACTAGTAAAGACTATTTCATGTTTCCTTTTATTGAACTCATGTAGAAAGACTTGCAAATCTTTCATACTTTTGCTACTTAGATGGATATTTCATATTTGTTCTCAAATTTCTATCTACGCATCGGACCAAGAGAAAACCACTTTTACATGCACTTATTGGACATATTCTTATAGGTGGGTGCCTTTTGGATTATGTAATGCATCAGATATGTTTCAAAGATGTTTGACAACCATATTTTTTCAATTCATTGAACATATAATAGAAATATTTATGTATGATTTTAGTGTGTATGGTAATTCTGTTGATGATTTCTTGATAAATCTCACACAATTTTTGCAGCATCACAAGAAGGTCAACCTTGTTATAAATTTGGGAGAAGTGACATTTTATGGTACAATCCAGAGTTGTGCTTGGTCATGTTATATCAAAAAAATAATTTGAAGTGTATAGATAAAAATTGGAAGCTGTTGAGAATATGTCCACACTGACAATAGAGAAAGATGTTTAAAGTTTCATGGGACATGCACGATTATACAGACAGTTCATAAGGGATTTTTTGAAAATTTGAAAGACACTATGTTCTCTACTAGAAAAAGATGTCTGATTCATACTTAATGGTGATGTCCAAGCAACTTTCAAGGACTTAAAAGATTCTCTCATCTTAGATCTTGTTATTCAGCCACCTAACTAAAATTCTCCATTTGAAATTATGTGTGATGCCAGTGATTATGCAATAGGGGAAGTGCTAGGATAAAGGCAAAAAAACAAGCTTCATGCCATTCACTATGCAAGAAAAACCTTAGACAAACTCCAAATAAACTATGCAACTACTGATAAGGAGAAGCATGCAATAATGTATGCTTTTGATAAGTTCCAAAGGAACATCCTGTAGGCTCCAAAGTTGTGGTTTACACTAACCACAAATGCAATCAAGTACATTTTGAGCAAAGAGGATGCAAACCCTAGACTTACTAGATGGATTTTATTACTGCAAGAATTTTTTTCTAGAGATCAAAGACAAGAAAGGGACAAAAAACAATATGGATGATCACCTTTCTTGCCTCAACATTGTTGCATAAGATTCTCTTCCTATTTGTGATTTCTTGCCTATCATGTACCTTGATTTGTAGATTTTGCAGACTATCTTGCAACCGAACAACTTCCCCCAGATCTTACCTATCAAAAAAAGAATAAATTTCTCCATGATGTGAACTTCTATTATTGGGATGATCCACTAGTGTTCAAGCACGTGAATAATGGTCTAATTAGTAGATACATCCCAGATGAAGAAATTCCAGGTATCTTAGTTGACTGGCATGCTCCCCCCTATGAAGGACATTTAGGAGGAGAGAAGACAACAATAAAGATTATTCATACATGCTTTTATTGGACTACTTTATTTTGTGATGTTTATACATTTGTGAAAGCTTGGTGATAGATGCCAAAGGATAGGAGAAATCTTAAAATGAGATGAAATGTCTCTCAAATCAATTCTTAAATCAAAGTCTTTAATGTATGGGGAGTTGATTATATGGGCCAGCTTCCTTCATCCTATGGATATGAATGCATTCTTGTTTCCTGTGATTTTGTGTCCAAATGAGTAGAGGCCATTCCTACGCAAACTCGTGATGCCAAATATGTGATCATATTATTTTAAACTAATTTCCTCAATTCTGTGTTCTAAGAGATGTATTTTGTGACGGAGGCACTCATTTTAGTGAGAATAACTTAAAAAATATATTGAGCACAAATGGAGTCAAACATAAAATCTCAAATCCATATCATCCACAGATGGGCAATTCAAACTCTCAAATTGACAACTGAAAGGATACTAGAGATGACAATGTCCAACGCAAGGAAAGATTGGGTATTGAAATCGAAGGACAAATTGTGGGAATATCAAACAACATATAAAGCACTATTGACACAAACCTATAAAAGCAAATTTATGGAAAGTTGTGCCATGTTCCCCTAGAGTTATAAGACAAAGCTTTGTGGGAAATCAAATTTCTAAACTTTGACATGTAAGAAGATGGAGGGAAAAGACTACTGTAATTGCAAGAACTGAAAGAACTCCATTTTGATGCTTTTAAGAATTCAAATATATACCAAAGACCAAGTCATGGCATGACATGAAGATAAAAAAAAGGACTTCTCTAAAGGAGACCTAGTTCTACTCTTCAACTTCAGATTGAAACTCTTTTCGAGAAAGCTAACATCAAAGTGATCAAAACCTTCCACGTTCTGAAAATTTTTCCATATGGAGTTGTAGAACTTCAAGGTAAAGAATCTACCTTCAAGGTTAATGGAAAAAGATGCAAGTTGTACACTCCAAGAGACAAGGTTGAAAAGGGATTCTTGTACCCCATTTATGATACAAGCTTATTGAAATAAAGAGTCTCACTCCATACTCAAATAGAGGACCTTTGTGGGATTTGACCCCACCGTTAGATTAGATTTATTTCATGTTGTTTCCTTCAAGAACTTTTCCTTTTCAATAAAATTTTCCATGGATGTCATTGTCTTAGGCCCTTAAAGTTCATATTTGAATATCATTATAGATGCAATTGAAAACCAAGAAAAATACAACATTCTACAACAATATTGATACAATAGAGCGGTGATCAAGAAACACGATGTGTACATATAAGAAAGGTATTTTAGTGAGCTTTAGTTCAAATGATATGGTGTGTGATGATATCAACGCAACATATGTTCAAAAGGTTGGACATTCTAGAGTTTCTGTGAAGTGGATACACGACATGCTACAAAAGCAACACATCATGTCAAGTTTGATGTAGGATTTCCATGTTTCCACCTAAAGAATGCATGACATGTTTCCCTAAAAACATGACATGGGACGTCCTTCAAAATTTTAATGAAGTTGTTGTGACCTAGAAACACGATGTATACCTTCTTCAACACAACGTGTCATAAAAGATCTTGAAACTCCCACTTTAATCTGGAACAAGACACGACGTGCATCATAGAGTCTACCTTAATATATCAAGTTCACAAAGTTTGATAGTTGAGAAACAAAAAGTTTATCTATCTCAACACGTCGTGTTACATGTGAATTTGCAAAAAATATAAACAAGCCTCATCTCCATAACTAGAAACACAGTGTGTACGTGACACTGAAATAAGGTTTCCCAACCCTATTTTAAAACTTATCATCTGCAATCCCTAGCCCTATACACCGTGTTCTCCTCGGCCCACACCATTTTTCGACTCTGTTGCCACCTACTCTCCTTGAAGCACACAACCACCTAGTGTCCATATCTAACATAATTGAGATCCACCGCCAAGTACAAATAGCCACTTAGGTCCAAGCTGACTGCAACTTCATCAACATTGTTAAAACATACACCACAAAGGATTTATGCATGTAGTGATTCAGGTTCTCTTCCTCTCCTGTGGTGCCCTCAACACGTTGTGCTTGACAGAAAAACAAGCCGTGTTGGCACCTTTGTTGTGTTTTCTTCTTGCTGCTTCATCTTCTTTAGCATTATGAATGACACCAATCAAGCAAGTTTCAAAGCACCAATGGATAGAAATCTCTTCACCAGTCACTGTCTATGTCTCCTCCACCCAATTAAATGTCACAGGGGAGGAAGATGTTATCTATCAAAAATTAGTTACACATAGAGTTTTGTCCTATTGTTTTTCTTGTCTAGAAACTATGTGACATTGGGTTTTCATGATGAAGTAACAAGATTTCTTGAGGATCTAGGACTATTGAATTTTTTTTGTAGGACCACTCTCACATATCCACACTTAACATATGAATTTTTGATAGTATTAGGAGAGGAGGATGATCCAAAGAAGCCGACTAAACATTTTAGTATTATCCATTTTTGACTTCTTGGTAAGGGTTACAAATTTTCTTTAAAGAAGTTTTGTGAAGTATCTTAATGTACTTATAGTGGGAGCATCGTGATGCCTAAAACTTTTAATAATCATGAATTCTAGGGGATGATAACTAAACACACATCACACCCAACCACCTCTTGGAGGACATGCCATATTCACAATAGAATCCTACACTATATTCATAGAATTCTTAGTACTTGCATTTTTGCTAGGGAGGAAACATAAGGGGTGGTCAGAAAATAGGATTTATTCTTCTTATGGGCTATGTTGCACAACTACAAAGTTAATGTGGGTTACTATGCCCTCCAACATTTTTTTCATATTCAAAAGAGAATCTAATGGTGACATCATGATGGGGGCCTGATCACCAATATTGCTCACAAGATAAATACAAACCTATCATGATTGGAAGATATTTTTAGGAAAAATAAAGTTGATCTTTAGTTTCTAATTACTTCTAATTTAATTTCTAGAGACCCTTATTATGAAATCAAATTCAGACAATACTTCCATAATCATGAAGAATATTTTCAACTACCAAATATGGAAGCAATTACTTTAACCAATCCTGACGAGTGGAAGTTCTCTTTTGATGACGAGGACAATGTTGATGACACTCACAAAGATTGACTCAATCCTTCTGTTGTAGTTTGGGACACTCCTCCTTCTTTCGGCACATGGATCGAGTATATATCGGCAATGCCAGATGGATGCCACATGTACAATTATGTCCACCAATGATTTGACCAACAAGACACTCGTCTTGACCAACTCATTCAACGATATATGGACATGCAATGTATGATGCAGAGGATGGACATATGGAGCATAGCTCATGGACTCTACACCATTCCAGCACAACAATCCCCACCCCAGCCACCTCAAGATTCTTCATTCCTAGACACCACCAATGATGACACTTCATGGAAGCACTTTCTGACTGTCGATTAGGGCATTGACCCTCCCTTTTAATCATTCACCATGAAATGTATTTGTTTGAAATCCTCTTGAGTTTTTTATATGCAGTGTGGATTCTGCAAATTCCAAGCTTAGGGGTGAGCAGCTAGACATTAATTGTAGTTTTCCTTCATTTTTTAGTTTTGCTATATGTTTTCATTTCCATTTCTTATTTCCATTTGTAGATAAATGAAAATCTATGCATGATCATGATGATTCATTCTTGTTTGGGTAGAAATTCTCTCCCCTATAGATAAACCATTGTACTCATTGGGCTAGTAGTTGAAAAATCCTAGCATACACATCCAAAAATTTAAATGAAAATAATTAGCCTATCACTCATGTTGCCTTGATGTCTTTTCTCTAGCATGGTTTTTGTTTTTTCTCACTCTCAACTCAATTCATGCAATGGTTCATATGCTTTGGATTAATCAAATTCATAGTTTTGTGTAGTGTTTTTTTTACTATTTTTGCCAAATTTGTAGTGCATTTTCTACCACCCCTATGATGCAGTTTTTTATAAATAAAAGAAGTTCATGATTTGAATCACCTATATGGAGGAATCTCATATTTTTTGATATATTGACTAGACTAAGACACAAAGGTTCCAAAGTGGGACCCACATCATGTTTAAAAAGAGATATTTTCTTTCTCAAAATAAAAAATTTCTAGATCCCTACAAAATATGATTAACTCACCCATGAATCTCCCAACCCAATGAAGGTCATGATTTACATCAGAATGAGGGTAAATAAACCACACGAAGAGGGTAAATAAAACACAAATGACATTCCATGTGCTTGTAAGCCTATATTAAAAGTTGAGTGTTGTACCCAAAATTCATAATTTTGAAAACTTATTGCTTATGAATAATTCTCTACAAATGTGTTGACATCAATACATAACTTCATTTTATTCATTCACATAACTAGAAGGGTTTGGTGGCATATTCACTGCATTTTTGTCTCTATCATCATAAATCTTTTCGTCGCTATCTTGTAGATTTTTTCAAAATCAAGTTGACCACTTTTTTGAGCTTAACTTCCAAGTTTGAGTGATTGAAATGAATTCATGTTTAGTTGTAATATTATGACAAGGATAGGTGTGTTATGTCTGAATTCTTCCATTTCATTGGATTGATGTATGTGTCATGCTTAGACTTCAATTATGTATCCATGTTTCTTTTTGCTTGAGGAAAAACAATGGTTCAATCTTAGGGGGGTTTGATTGACACGTTTTATATCATTTTTTGGGCCACTTTTGGTTACAATTTCAAATCAATTTCACACAAATATTAACCTTATTCATGATAGATTCTTCATCTTTTTAGTCATTTACGTGTTCCATTGTTTGGACTACATGTACCATTATTTGACACCAAAATGGGGGATGAATTGGCCATAATTCAATTTTCATCACATTCCCCAAATGATTCCCCAAAGTTGGAGTAGTGCTGAAGAATTTTATAGAAACACACCATATTGATCAACCAACACAATATGTCCATAGTAGGAAAATTGCATTTTGCAAGCGAGCAAAAAAAACACGCCATGTTGATTAACCAACATGTCATGTCACATCAGATGTAGATAAATTAAAAATCACTAGATACCAGCAACATGTTGTGTTGTCCAACAACACACCATATCCTCTCAAATTTAGGAAATCACAGAGTGCCTTGACTCATAGAAACACATTGTGGTGGAAAACCAACACACCATGTTCCCTCATTCTAGAACTATCTAAAATTCCCTAACTTGTAGAGACACACCGTGTTGGCAAACCAACACGTCATGTCATCTTTGATCAAATGGGAGTTCAACCTTAGAAACTGCAAGTCACACTACATGTTCACCTATCAACACACTATGTTTGATGTAGTTTCAATTTAAATATAATGAAAACTATCCAATGCTTTTTAAATATGAATGGGTCTTAATTGGGATGGTTATCATGAGTCATTTGGAGCCAAATATGACCAAAGCAGAACCAAGAGGAGGAGAAGGCAATTTTGGAGGAGAAGGAGTGGTTATTTGAGAGAGAGCCATATTTTCCCCAAATTCTTCTTCAGTCATTGCAGCATAAGTCTTCATTCTTTGTTCTAGAAGGTTAGGAGAGAAGGTTGTTGGATAAAGATTTGTAATATGGGAGAAATTGTAACTCCTTGTCAGAGATCCATGTTATTCAACTATTTCCTTGGAGATTTTTATTCATTACTCCCTCCTACCATTTTCTAGTTCCACATTTTTCTTCTTGTATTTGCATTCCTTAGACATGGAAGAGTAGAACCTTTTTTGTAGGGCATGGAGGAGTAACTCCCATGTCATTACTTGTCTAAACACAAATTTTATGCTTAATGATAGTTATTTCAACTGTTCTAAGATTTATCAGAGTTGATTTCTTCATACATGCATAGCTAATCACTTTGTGTGTATAATTTATGCTCCTTGTATAATCTGGGAAGATATACATAGGAGTAAGGAGATGTATCTTAACAACATTGCCTTGACCATGAGAAACACCATGCTAGAAGTATACAGGTACATATAGTATAATCAATGTCATCCAAGGAGAAGGGTATAATTAAAGGCAAGAGTATTAAATTTAAAAAATTCTACATGTTTAAAAAGAATGATTTGATTTTTTATACTAGTAAACTAAACAAATTAGTGAACTAAATGTAAATCAAGGATCACTTGGCTGCAAGATTTAATAAAAGGTCTTCAGAATGGGGTTTCACTTCTGTATCATAACATGCTGAATTATAAAAATCAATTATACGAGAAACAACATAAGGAAGGTTTGCGTCCTAGACCCACCTCTCGATAGTATAGAATAACCCTAATTTCATATATCACTCTGGTGATTTACCAAATTTCATACTACAAACCTTGCTCCACAACACTTCCCACACATGGTTAGTGCTTGCATATCCCCCAAATAGACCACCAATTTAATCACTTGATAGAACCCTAATTTTCTCCATTTATAGCCAGCTATCTTTTGCTTAGTTACACTGATATTTACTCGTACTAGTTCATTCTTGCTAGAGTAATTAGTTATTATTTATGGTTTCTTGTGTTAGAGTTTTGCTTAGTAATTTGCTTAGTTTAGTCTTAGATCCCCTTCTTAGTTATTTGTTTTACTCTATACTTATTACGATTGATCTTGCTCAGCTAGTGTAATTGCTCCCTTAGCTTGTTAGTTTATCATAATTGTGTAAGGTTAATCTAGTTTTGATTCTTGCTATTTTCTGATTGCATATTCATCTTATTTTAACCAAACCCCCCAATATTAAACCCTTAAAAGCATACACTTTGCTTGAGAAGCCTAGAGAAACATCCTTACCTCCATGGCATCCTAGTCCACTCCCTGAGGTTCAACTGCGTACTTACCTCTCTATACTATATTCCAAACCATGCCCTAGGATCTATCGTTATGAGTGTGTCATTCTTTGGGTCTCAAAATTCTTAGCCCGATGTGTCCCTAAGGGGCATCAAGATTTTTGGAACTTTTGTCCAAGAGTGGATTTAAGGACCTAGCTAGTCGTTTCTTTTTACAATTTCTAGTATCCCTCATCATTGATATTCCTTATTTGTCATTACACTTTTGCATTTCCAATTCCTAACGTCCTTCTCTTTTCTTGGTAGTGCCTTGCACATGCGACAATTCATGTTTTCTTGTTTCTCAATGTCTATTGAATCTCTTGTTAGATATCCTGAAATAGGTAGGAGAAGGTGAAGGAATTAAAAATTCAAGTAGAAGATCAAGAAATGGGGGACTAAATAGTAGAAAACCAATGTGATCCACCAATTCCACCTCAAACAAGTCCCATACATGACTATATCATGCCGCACAACTACACCTTACCAATTGTAATACGATTGGAGTGGATGCGAGGGTAAGTACTCACTATTCTACCAGCTCTAGAGGGACTTGTTCTCACCTTTGATGGGCTAGATAATGAAATTACCTACAAGCACATTTATACATTCTTAGAAACTTGTTTCATATTCTTCACTCTGGATACCAAAGATGACTCTGTCACCATATTTTCTTTCTCATTGAAAGATAAAGCCAATGAGTGGAACTCTAAAAAAGAACAAATTGAGATGTGGGAGTCTATGAAGAATGAGTTCCTTAGGAAATTATATCCCATAGACGAACTCACTCAAGTGAGAAGAAATATCACCTTAAGCCAATCGGGTCATGATAAATTGCATGAAAGTTGGTAAAAGTTTGAAAAACTATTAAGATATTATCGTCAGTACCCTTATATCAACTTGTACAATCTTTGTATTTTGGGCTATCTCCAAATTAGTGGTATATTCCTCTTGTGGTGGTAGATTCATGGCCGAGTCTCAAAATCATGGACTTTATTTGAACACTTGGTTGAAAACTCAAGAGATAGAACATCATGTGCAACCGGTGATAATGATAGAAACCTTGGTTATGCATATCCACAAATGATGAAAATTCTTGCTAACATGATGAAGTGGAAGGCTCTTCCACCCATTTAGTGTTATCTGTGGAGTCACTTACAAATAAGAGGTTAAAATGATGCTCCTATGGCACATTGAGCTAATAAAGATTTTGTAGTTTCCAGATTTAGATACACCCTCAATAATATTTATGAACTCACATGCTTGGGATGTAGTATAGATGATCTAGTTAGTCAAGGTCGATCCACAGAGAGATATGGGGGCACAACTAGTATATTTTACTAGGTTCTTAATGCACAATATAGGGTTCAAATGGTTTATATTTGGTTTGGGTTAAACTAACATGATCATGCAAGTTAGAGAGGAAAGAATGATGCGTGTCGTTTGCAGACCAAATCACTAGTAAAAGTCCTAGAGTTTAACATTTTAAAAAGGCAGTCAACTCGTTCCAAGAATCAAGTCAACTTTCTGGTAGTAAAGTATCGATCCAAGGGATAGAGGAAATATGGTTGAAATCCAAAATCAATCATGAGAACAAGAAGTAAAATCCGAATTGTGAGAGTTTGGTTGTGCTACGAATAGAAAATAAAAGAGTAGAAATAAAATATACTAATCAAATGATAGAAAGAATTAGGGGTAGGGGGAATCACCATCGATAGGAAAGCTTTACTTACCAAATCAAATCCTAAGTTTCAATGATCAAATTAGGACCATGTGGATTTGTGTCCTTTCAGACAAATCTCACAAGGGCCAAACTTCCCACAAACTGTTGATCCTGACATTTGTGGATCCTTGTCCAACCATCTAACATATCATGTCCAAGATCTCATCGAGGAACATGTGAATTCTATTATGACGTTCAAACTTATGGGTCAGATGATCTTGTCTCCATAAGATATAACAAACAAGTCAAATGGTATAAAAATCATAAAATCCATCAACATATATCATTAAGAGGTTATGGGTTCATTTTTATGAGAAAGTGAGATCTCACCACCCCCACAAGAATATAACCGTTCTACTAAAAGACAAGTACAAGATCAGATGGATATAAAGATAACAAGCACAATTAAGGGATTATGAGTTCATTCTTGTGGGAATTTGAGATCACATCACCCTACAATAATATATCCGTTTAACCAATAATCAAAGTAGAAACAAAAGGAAAACATTCTTTTATTAAAACAAAGGAGTCGATTACATGGAATTAGAAATGTATATGGGGCTAGTACCCATGCCCCAATAGAAAACTACTCAAACATAATAGCAAGAGAACACAAATCTAGCCAATAATAGAAGGAGAAATATAGAAGAAGAGATGACTTTGTCTTTGGAGTCCCCTTTCTTTTATAGGGGAAAGGAGGGGCAAAAACCCTAAAAATGGCTTGTTAAAAGCACACGGTCGATTGATTGGGGGTCCAGTCGATTGATTGTCTTTGATATCTATGTCAATTTGATGAAACCCTAAAATGGCCGTTGGCGGCAGTGATTTGGTTAATTCTGGGTGCGAGTTGATCGATTGGGAATGTGAGTTAGATGACTGGTGATCTGAGTCAGTTGACTGGGGAACTTAGTCGATCAATTGGAAGATTGGAGTTGAGAATAGAAGCCTCTAATTATTGGCCTTTTTACAACATTAATTGCTTGCCCCAAATGAAGAGATTTACTGAATTTCCTTCTTTAAACATTTTGACCATTTGACTATTTTTGTAGCATATTCCCACTACAATGAGCCGATCTATTTGTAAGGTCAGTCCATTTACTGAATAAGTAGTACAATATATATTTTTCATGTACAAAATTAAATTATCTTTCCAACATGTACTTGATCATGAAATTTTGCCTTTGGATGCAAAAGTTATGATCATTTTGACGTGGGATATATATACCAAAACTGTTGGAAGCTGGAAGATTTGGTGTATGTGAGTCGAATGATTGGATAAGTCAGTTGATCAATATTGGGAGTTATGGGAAGCAGAAGATAAACAATTGAGCTGATGTATCATGGGCCTTCTTGCGCTTAGGATTTTATAATTTCCCTACAAAAGTTAGCAAAAACTCCAAATAAAAGGAGAAAATATGATTGAAACAATTTGACTTTAAAATTAAATAAAAACAAAGAAATGTTCCTAACGAGATATGTAAAATAGGCAATTCTGTTGGATAAATATGCACTTATCAAAATACCTCAAACTTAAACTTTTCTCGAACTAGAGAAACATCAAACTTACAACACTACCACATAATACTTTTGGCCCACCATCCTCACTTGCATAATACCACTTAAGTCCTTCCACCTTATATGGACAAGCAACCTTGACTTCCTAGATTCACAAGAAATAATTTTCCTATTCCCTACTTCCAGATTATTTTACAGCTTGGTTCCATTTCAAGACCCATAATAAAACATATTTCGTATTCTCTTTTATATTTTACACTCCCACATATTCTTACGAATCATTGCACAAGCGCATGGCTATTTTGATTGGTTCGGGTTTAGTTATTTTCCCCTGGGTATATAATGGAGTGAAGAGAGGTATGTGAGAAGAATAATCTCTCATCTATTCGACTTGAGATCTTTTTATTTATGTACTTTAGTTACATTGACCACATTTTTTGTGTTCATTGGCATTTGTTTTCTGTGGTATGCCTCGATTAATTGCAAAGGGTATAGAAGACGGAGAAGAGGGGAAAGGGTGCCACCCCAAACTTAGGATTTTGAAACTTTAGATTTTTATTTTATTTTATTTTTTGTTTGTTTTGTAGATGGAGAGATAAGAAGTCGATGGAAGAAGTGTAGAAAAGGCTATTCTTTGTCCTACTCATTCTTTTTTTTTAAATTTAAGTGCATTTGGGAGTATCATACATTGTCAATTAATTTTGAGTTGTGCAAAACCAAGAAAATTTTCAAGTTAATCTATAACTCTAGATAGGGAAGCATTGTTTTTGAATGCTATCAGTCCTATACAACTTGTCATCTTTTCCAATGAATGGTGTTAATTAAGGTCCTAGGTGACATGATAATTTCTATCAATGATAGATTTTATAAAGTTGCATCATTCAAGGGGGTATATTGATAAACATGCATATCATCATGGCCAACTAGATAAATCCCAAAAACAAAAACAAGTTTTGAAAGTTTTGACATTTAAACTACATTACATGATGAAAAGTGCTAAAAGAGAAATATATAGAGGGTGTACTGAGTACATACCTCACACCTCCACCCCAAACTTAAAACTTTGCTCATCCCAAGAAAAACTTAAATTCAGAATGGAGGGCAGAGATTCTATGGGGTCATCGAGCAGCCCTGGTAACTCAAAAAATGTCCAACTGAATGGAAGGTTGATGAGGGCTGGAACCTTACAGATAGGAGCTTCATAGTGCACTTGGTGAATGGGTAGTAATGGAAGCTTGAAGGGGATTTCAGGTAGAGAAGAATTATGTTTCTTGTTACCCCATATTCCTTCTAGTAATATCCACATATCTTCCTTCAGGAGTGGAGGAAGTGCTACCAATGTATGTGGATCAGGAAAGATTGACACAATGCAGAGGTTAACACATGTAGTGTTGGTTGTGCAAGATCAGGTGGAGGATCTTATTCAGATTTCATCTCATTACCTAGATTTTCACATAGGAGTCATGTTGATATGAAATGAATACATTCAATAAAATCAACATTATAAATATTTTTGTTCTCCTAAAAAATCATGCAATCAACATTGTGGTTAAAAGGATTAGTGGATTTCCTTGTTGATACAACACATGGATCAAGTTCCTCTATGCAAGATGTTTGCAAGGGCTCAAGAGGAAATACAATGGGAATATTATATTTATAATTAAGGATTGGGGGCATGTGACTTTCTTCAAGTGGTGGTGGCTCTCCATCTAGATCACTGTATGTAAAAAAGAATTTGGTTGTGGTGGAGTGTAAGGCTCTTGACGAGGAAGCCTTTCTCCAAAAATATCTACTGATTTATTATGGAAGGGTGGTGGTTCATTATCTTGAAAGGGTTCAACCTAGTCAGATTGATCATTGCTAACATCGAGTTCTATGTATGTGATAGGAGTTGTTGTTGGAGCTTCAAGATAAGGATGACTCTCCTGTTGTGACTTTTCATATTCAAGTAATAAAGCTTTTAGAGGAAGGGTTGGAATACCAATGTACTCATCGCATGAAGGCTGTGACTCCTTGGTTTGTGCTATTTTGGTAGGATCTGACATAAATGACATAAACATGGGGTCATCATCATCATCTTCAGGAAAAAACATCTTAGGCTGCTCTATCATCTCCAGGGGTTTCTTTGACTCGACCCTTAATAAAGTAGATAATAGGGATTGTCAGTTTTCTAATATTTCATGTTGTGATGCTACTATTCTTTCAAGGGCTTTAATCCATTCCTTCTGTTGAGGTGTATAATGGCTTTTAAAATTAGGTTCAGACCCCCACCCAAAAATTTGTTGGTTATCCTCACGATACCCCCCATAACATTCTTGGTCGTAGCATCCCTCACATTGATACGTGTAGCATTGTTCCTCATAACAGTCTTCAAAAGTTTGTGGATTGTAATTTTCATCATATCCATCTTGGTAGGAAGACTCGACAATACAAAGCGTCACCATAAAATTAGGTGACACATTTAAACAATCTGGTGAGGTATGGCTATAATAACCACACAATTGACATTGTGAACCATAACGTATTGACCACTCCATTTGAAAAGACCCTTTTAAGAGAAATTAAATTACAAAAAGGAATCTAAGATAGAAGAAAGGAAATTGATCTAGATGAGAAACTAAAAATTATGAAAGAAACCAAATTTGCAAAGCAAGTTGAGGAGTTAATATAAATTACAAAATAACTAAAAATTACAAAGATAAACTAAGAAATTACAAAAAAAGATTAAAATTATAAAACAAAATAGAAAGAAGTACTACTAGAATGGGAACTCGATAGAATGAGGGGATACACTACCAAAACGGGTCTCGTTAGGAAAAAAATTACAAAATTCTAAGAAAGAAATCAAGGAACAAGACTAAAAATTATGAAAGTAAACTATAGGATAACCAAAGATGTTATAACGGAACTAAAAATTATAGAACCACTAAAAATTATAGAACAACTAAAATTACAAAACAAACTAGAAATTAGTACTACCAGAATGAAAACTCGATAGAAAGAGGAGAATCACTACCAGAATGGAGCTCGATAGGAGAAAGAAAGGATGAAAAAAATTATAGAACAAGTCTATAAATTATAAGAAAGCTAAGGAATTATTAAATGAGATCAAAATTATGTAAAAAACTAAAAGTTATAAAACCAAACAAAAAAAGAGATCCAACATATACAAGCAAGCAAAATTGAAAAAGAATATGTGTCATCCCCAACAATGGTGCCAATTTTTATGTGTGTTGTTTGCACACCAAATCACTAGGAAAAGTCTTAGAGTTTAAGGAACTCAACTTATTGCAAGCAACAAGTCAACTTTTTGGTAGTAAGGTATCAATCCAAGGGATGGAGAAATGATGGTTGAAATCTAAAACCAATCGCAAGAACAAGAAAGCAAAATCTAGATTGTGAGAGTTTGATTATGCTAAGAGAAGGAAATAATAGTGTAGAATTATAATTGAACTAATCAAATCATAGAAAGAATTGTGGTTCCGGGGGGGGGTCACAATTGATAGCCAAGATTTTACTCAATGAAACACTCCTAAGTTTGAATGATCAAATTAGGACCATGTGGATTTGTTTCCTTTCAGACAAATCTCAAAAGGGCCTGACTTCCCGCAAACCCATTGATCTCGACATTTGCGGACCCTTGTCTAACTGTCCAACATATCCATGTCAAAGATCTCATTGAGGAATATGTCAATTCTATTCCAACATTTGAAATTTTGGGTCATATGATCATGTCACTATACATTATAACAAATGAATCAAATAAGTAAAAAATCATAAAATCTATCTGCAGATATCATCAAGAGATTATGGATTCATTCTTGTGAGAATCTGAGATCTTGGCACCCCACAAGAATATAAATGTTCTACTAGAAGACAAGTACAATATCAGATGGATAAAAAGATAACAAATGCAATTAAGGGATCATGGGTTCATTCTTATGGGGATCTGATCACATCACCCTACAAGAATATATCAATTTAACCAACAATCAAAGCATAAATCGAAGGAAAACATTCTTTCATTGAAATAAAGGATTTGATTACATTGAATAATAACATGCTATGGGGTTAGTCCCCATGCCTCAATGGAAAACTACTCAAACATAATAACAAGAGAACACGAATCTAGCCTAGAATTCAAGGAGAAATCTAGAAAAAGAGATTCCTTTGTCTTTGGAGTCTCCTTCCTATTATAGGGGAAAGGAGGGGTGCAACCCCTAAGATGGCTTATCAATGACACACAGATTGATGGACTAGGGTCCAATCAATCGATTGGCTTTAATGTCTATTTTGATTCGATGAAACCCAAGAGTGGCATTAGCGGCGACGATGTGGCTGATTCTGGCCACGAGTTGATCAACTAGGAATGTGAGTCATTCAAATGGTGATCTGAGTTGGTCGATTGGGAAACTGAGTCGATCGATTGAGAAATTGAGTTGATCGACTGAGACAATGGGGATGAGAATATAAGCCTCTGATTCTTGGCCTTTCTACAACATTAATTGCTTGCCCCAAATGGAGAGATTTATTGAATTGCATTCTTTTAGCATTTTGACCATTTGAATGTTTTTGTTGTAGATTCTCATTATGATGATTCTATCAACTTGTAAGACCAGTCTACCGACTGACAAATCTGTAGAAGATATATTTTTCATGTAGAAAATTAAATTCCTTTCCAACCATAATTGATAAGTAAATTTCACCTTGGGATACAAAAATTATGATCATTTTGGTGCGGGATATATATATATGTATATATATGTATATATGTATATATATACATATATGTATATGTATATATATATATATACATATATATAAAGGACTATAGAAAGTTGGAAGATCTTGTCTGTATGAGTCGACCGATTGGATGAGTAGATGATCAATTGGGAGTTATGGGAGACGAAAGATAGACAATTGAGTCATTGTATCATGGGCCTTCTTGGACTTTGGGTGGATTTTATCATTTTTCTAAATAAATCAATGAAAACTAGTAAAAACTTAAAATAAAGGGGAGAAAGCTAGCCTAGATGAAATGACTTTAAAAATAAATAATAATAATGAAAAATTCCCAAAGAGAGATAAAAAATATCACTAATTTTTTTCGGAGGGTTTGCTCCCCCTCTCTAGTTCCTTCCGGCGGCGCCGCTGGGGGGAGGGAGCATCCCGGGCGCTCTCCTCCCCCTGGCTCTCTTTTGTCCAAGGTAGTGCTCTTAGTGAGGGTGGTGTGATTCCTTGTGGGAGAGATGTTGGTCGTCTGATACATTTTGGGTTTCTCATCGGAAGTCTGCTTAGGAGCTGCAGAGCGCCGCGTGATGCGAGGTCGGGATCCGAGGCACACATTATCGGTTTTGATCGACTTCCATTTTTCCCAAGAGTGGCGGATGGAAAGAGCGTGCCCACCTAACCAGGAGGATCTCACTAGCTATTCTACGTCGCGGTCGTTGATAGTGGCTATTTTCCTCTCTCTCTCGTCCCCCTTAGCACCTCCCGTTTGAGATATGGTTTCACCAGATTGATGAAGACCCTCCGACATAAATGTCCTTGGCGTCTATGACAGAGGGTGAATCTGGGCTTGCCGCTTGTCAGCGCTTCCTAGAGCCA
Source organism: Alisma plantago-aquatica (assembly GCA_963693085.1). Classification (NCBI taxonomy): domain Eukaryota; kingdom Viridiplantae; phylum Streptophyta; class Magnoliopsida; order Alismatales; family Alismataceae; genus Alisma; species Alisma plantago-aquatica. The sequence continues at coordinate 1,177,171,084 of OY856411.1, read as the reverse complement.
TTTCTCCGGCGGCTTCTCATCTTGGGTACTACGACCCCGAATCTGATATTCGATGGTTGGTTTCCTTGCTGGGTCAGTAGCGGTGCCCTTCCTTTCCGCTGGTGTGCTGCTCCTTCCGAGCTAGCTGTACTGGGTGGTGGATTGCGGTTGGACGTGGTGATCTTCTCTTGCTTCTCTGTAGGCGGTTGGGTCACCCTCATAGGATGCGCCATCCTCAAGGATATGCTAAGGTGTCATCTGCAAGCAGTAAGGCACTTGTTAGCTAACAGGCTGCTGCTGTTCTCTGGGCACCTCCTAGGTGCTCGATGCTTTGTCTCAGTGCAAATAGGGGCTTCGTGCCCTTGTGTGGGTGCCTTTTGGTCTCAGATAGGTGTACCAGGATTCCATCGAGGAGCCCTGCTGCTTGTTCGACATGGGATGAGAAGTCAAAGGTGAAGAAGTCTAAGGCAAGGGAGGTGGGGTGGGAGCTTCCTCCTAGTGGGATGGATGTGGTAGAGCTATCCCATGGATACTTTCTTGGCCTTTCTTGTAGGAGGAGTCAGGGAAGCTGTTGAAGAAGGGAGCTTGTGTCCCTCCCATATTTGTGGGTGTTGTTATTACAGTGGAGATGACCGGTTCCATTTTCAACTTCTTTCTTTTCCGATCAAAGGCAAGTTGGGTCTTCTTGGTCTTCTTAGGCTTCTCAAGTCAGCTTTAGCCGGATGTGGCATCTGGATTTGGTCCATCTTCTTGGGTGCTTTATTGAGAAAGATGATCTCTACTCCTCTCCTACTTATCAATATAGGCTGATGGGGTGTGGCCCTTATATTTGTGGGTGTTCGTAATGTCTTAAGGATAGACTTCTTGATCTGTTGTGTATGTTTGTAAGGGCTGATTGGATGTTTATTTTTCTTATTTTTCCCCGAGTGATGGTCTAAGTTCCTTGATAACTAGCTGTTTGATGTATCAGCGATTAGACTCTTTTAGGGGCACTTATGTACCTCAAGTTTTGGTTATCAGTAACACACTTTTTAGACCGACCAAAAAAAAAGTATGCACTTACCAATGAAGAAAACCCAGATTAACTCTATACAATTAAGAGTAACTAACTATGAAAGAATGGAAGTTACACTAAAATAATCTACTAACATAAATCAATTAAGATTACACTAGAAATACCAATCCCAATTAGATACTAATGAGAACAATTAGATAAAAAAGGTAAAAGAGAGAATAACTCGTTGCACGAGTCTATCTATTAACACTTTAAAGTCAAACAAAGGCTACATTAAGCAATTGCCTAGCAAAACCTAACAATTCAGGGCTAAGTGAATTAGAAAATGTAACTAATCATCAACTATAAATTTCAGACTAAGAAAGAAAGAGAGGAAGGAAGCTAACAAGGCTAACACTACACACAAGTGAACAATTAGGGTTCTCACAAGTAATTAAGGGTAGAGGGCCACTTGGGGGTGTTAACTATCAACCATGTTATGGGTCTTATCCATGCAATCACATCCAACAACAATCCTATCAAACCCAAAAATTAAGGATGATGAGGATACAAGATCCTATTTGTTGTAACCTCTTTTTGCTTGTAAGCAACTTTTCAAATAAAGGGATTTGAATGGAAAATTATTTGATTTGTTTTCAAAGAATGGATTGTTTTGCAAAATTTCCCTTGAATGCATGATTTCGTGATTTATATTGTTTTGATAAATCCAACAATGATAAAAGGGAAAAAGGATAAAATAAAATCCTATAACAAGTAAAGAGAAAAACAAATGAAAGATGATGGTGTGTATATGTGAGAATTATGTAGAATTCTCTAGAAAATGGTATGGATGACCATTATTGATTAATTTTCAATTCTACATGATTTATAATAAGAAAATAAATCAAAGTAAAGAAAATACAAGAGAAACAAAAAGAAAAATGAATTTAATTTCATAACATATGCCTTTTGAGTGGATGAATTGTATATGAAGAAACGTCTCTTTTATTTCCCAATTTTGGTTCCAAGCATTGAACACAAGTAACTTAAGTCATTGAATAGTTTCCCTTAAAATTTGGGATTAAAAGGGTGCATGGTTTAGGACATATGGATTTTTGAAAAATCTCTACAATGAGAGGAATGACATAAATGTCATGATTTTTGAGTACATATAGAATTTCTTTAAGTTGAGTTTTTTTTGGAGTATGAGATGAGGGCCGTTGAATCTAAGATCCAATGGTGGAGCACTTGTCCCTGACCTCCAATCAAGTAAGGAAACCAGAATAGAACTAGCAGATTTCGTGATTGATTTCCTCACAACCCTCTGCATGAGCAAGTCTGGAAAGGGTTTCCTTGGCTTCTTTAGACCAATCTGAGTCAACCTACCCTAGGACTTACCTAGGTTTGAGGTGTCTAGAAGTTTTCCCCAAATCTACCTTTAGGGAAAACCCTATTGATGAGGGTGGGTATAATATAGGGGTGCAACCTCTCTGCGAACCCACAAATCCTTTTGTGAGAACCCACACGATCGAACAAAGTTTCCCCTACCTCCAATTTTTTCTCTAGACCCTGCCACCACCCTCATATCATCCTATTTCAATACTAGTAGCCTTCATTGCTGTACCAAGACCTTCAGACATCTCCATAGGAATTGCAGAGCTTCTCATGTTCGTGGCACCCGGGCCTCGTTGCGATCCTTGTCGCTATAAGCTGGGAGGGTGAGATTCCCAGAGTCAACCCACAAGTTTACTACTTGGATCTTGGAGGAGTCTACCTGAGGTTGAAGAAGGGTGGTAGGAAAAAGGCGGCTCTGCCCTTGTATGTTCCTTTTTGAGGTAAGGCTATTTTAGTGCTTTTGTAGGTTTTTAGTTCAGCCTCGCAAGCATGGCTTTCCCCATTGGAACAAGCCAATTGGCTCTAGGACTAGCCCCGCTGGTAGGGTTAATACCCTCCCTGCTGATGTTACCCCTTATGATTGGCCTAAAAGTGATCTCTTTAGAAAAATCATAACTAATTGTAGGGTTTTCCAATGGGAACATATAATATATTGATTTTGATGAGAAAAATGTATATATACTATTAAAATGAATTTGAGTACTAAATATGCATTTAACTCGAAAAGTGTGTAAAGATATCTTTAATAGTTTTAATTAATTTGAAAACCTAAGTCTTGAATATTAATGGATCTAATGATGTTCCCTAACTATTATGAGCAAAGTTTAGCCTTTTGACATAAAAGGATGGATTAGATATAATTGGATGATATTTGTTCATAATTTTCTTAATTAGGGTTCCATGATTATAAAAGTGCAGTAATGGACTTGGAAACCCTAACTTTGATAATTATGACGTTTAATGGATTTAGATATGGAAATCAATCAAGAAGGCATGAAAATGATGTTCTTAAACTAATTTGTAGATAAGGACCCTTAATTTGGATAATTTGACTAATTAGGATTTTATGAGTGGAAAAGTGCTTTTTAGGGTTTGTTGACCTAAAGGGGTAAAATTGGAAAGTAAAAGTTTGGAAACTAAGAAACCCTAAGGAATCCCTAATAAGGGTGAAAAACCCTAGAATGGAATCCCAAGTCAATAAAAGATGTCTGGATGCGATTATAACAATTAAGTGTTTTAAATACTTTTTAGGATCAAGTTGCTTGATTTATTGCTTGGCTTAGTTTATTGACTTCTTTATTGGATTAGCTATCTTTCTTGGTTTTGAGACTGCCAAATCAAGCATGTGGCTACAAATAAGATTACTCATCTTAGTTTCATGGTGTTTTATGAGGTTTCACCAGTTTGCCTAAAATTAACTGCTTGGATGAACTTTATATCTTGCAACTATAAAGTGACTACGACTATCACCATATATGCGTGCATGACTAGTTCGGATTCTTATCCTCCTCTGTAGCTTTGTGTACATGTGAGAAATTGATGATTTAGGTATTGGTCTACCTTAGAGTAGGATTAACAGACTGTCATGAGTCGAGGTTTGGTATACTTTCGGTAGGTTCATACGACTATATAGCTCTAGGTCTTGGTCAACCTTTGGAGTAGGACCATAAAGGGCTATTGAGGATCTACCATATGGGAGAGGTAGTATCCATGTCCACTGTAGGGAGAACACAAAGTCTTGGATAGGTCAAGTCTGAGTAGTTATTTTTAAGATATAAAGTTTGATCTATTAAACAATAATTTTGTTGCAATATGCTGTTACAACTAGATGCAAACTTTTTGTTTCCCCCACATACCGGTATAACATGTTATACTAATCGAAATTTTGTTTGTCGGTGTTTTAGGGTAATATGCAGTTACGTCTACCAGCTTAATGGAAAGTGGATATTCAATGAAAGGTGACATATATTGAACAAGAACAAGGATATATAATGTTTGGAGGAATATAGTTAGATCGTTCTCTCCTTGGATAAAATTTTGAAATCCCATTTTTGAAAGGGTATGTGAAAAGAAAAAAGATTATATCCTGCATCAAGCTTAGTTGTGGTAGAATTTATTAATTAATTTTAATTATTTGCAAAACTATATGATCCTATTTGGGATAACGACTCTAGCCTCTTGGCCTTCCTTAATTGGGGGTTGTCGGGAGGTGTGGTCATTACATTTGGTATCATAGTGTAGTTTTCCATATAATCTTTAATAATTATTATATTTTACAAATTCTTTAGAGACCAAAGGGAGTTATTAGATAATTTTCTAAAGAATGAGGTGTCTAGAAAAGGATCACAATCTAGGGGCTGGCAAGATTTTCCTCCTCCCCTCTAGTCAGTTTATAAGGACTCCCCAAATATGTGCGACTGCCAAGCCAAAATCTGAGGATTTGACTCAAAATAAGATACCTATAGGTTTTCTTATCCACTTTCATCCTTTCTTTAACCTCTTTCATAGGACAAACTTTAAGTGCTTAAGGTTTTCTCTCTCTCCACCTCCTCCTACATTTTGGGGTTAAGAGTGTTAAGGATTAGGGAATCCTCCACCAAACAATAAAAAACATGTAAGAAAAATGTCATGGACATAAATTTTAATGACATAAAACTTAAACTAAGTTTAATTACATGCTTATGTGTAGCAGCATGGCTCGTACCAAGACCGCTACCACCCCCGCTGACGCTCCTCAGGGGAACGTTGAGGTTAGACTCTCACACAGGAAGAGAAGGTCTCTAGATAAAAGAAGGAAGGCTATGAAGGAAGAATCCTATATGAAAAGTAAGAGACCTGATGAATCCTTTGAGGATGACGCGGACCCAAAACTTGTTCCCTTCAAAAACCTGAACAAAGAGAATGATCAGAAGAGGGAGCTAATGATGGAAGATGAGCCCAAGGTGGACCCTACATCTAATTCTGGACCATCTCTAATAGTCCATACTCCAGATGCCCTTTGGATGGAACAACAGAAGAAGCTAATTGAGGCCATTATTGTCTTGGCCCTCAAGGACATATCCAGAGGTGAAGACGGTGAGCCACTGTCAGTTCATCTATGACTTAGAGCCACCATTTTAGACTTCATGAAATTGAACATAGAGAAATTCTGGGGAGAAAACAAGACCGAGGTGGTCAAAAAAGCTGATGTTTGGCTTCTTATAGTAGAGAATGGTTTCTACATGCTAGAAGTGCAGCTGATCAAGAAGGTTCCATTTTCTTCTCACCTCCTTGAAGAAGCAACTAAGGTCTGGTGGGAGAATCACATCATGGGTCGATATCTGAATCAGGACCCGATGGCTTGGACCGACTTCAGATTCATCTTCACAGCCATGTTTATCCCAATCTCAACAAAGAAAGAGAAGGAAAGGGAGTTCACCAACTTAGTCCAAGGTAACCTATCTGTTACAGACTTTGTCCACAAGTTCTACATCCAGGAGCGATTCAGATACATGTTGACTAAGGAAAGATGGTGGACCATTTTGTGGAGTGTTTGCATCCTACCATCAAGCCTTATGTGATTGCAAGCAATCCAACAAACTTCACTGACGCCTACAACACCACCCTAGACATGGAGAAGATAGTGATGCCTGTGCCAAATCCATCAAAGGGGTATTTGGTTTTCACTGAAGGCACATTTGATCCAAGGAATGATCACAAGAATGGACAAGGATACAAACATGCCAAGGGAATACATGGAGGCAAAGGAAAACCCCACAATGAGAACAACTGTACTAGATGTCACACCTGTGGAAGATGGCATTTAGGCAAGTGTCGCTACAATAAGAAGGTTTGTTTCTGTTTCCAGCAAGAGGGACAATTCCAAGCCAACTATCATTTACCTGACCTGAGAGGTCCGAGCCCTATAGCAGCCCAGCATGTAGCAGCTCAACCTATAGTAGCCTAGCCGGTAGCCGCATCCACACCTGTTGGAGAGAAAAGGCAAGCTCGATTGTTCTCCATCGATAATGAATAGGCTCAAGCTAATCCTAATTGGTTGATAGAGGGTAATAACCCTTAGAGTTTTCTTTCCTATTTTAAGCTAAGCATGCAGTAATATGACATGGTATGATAAACAATGTAGGCATGCTTGAGATCATGGGACACAATGGAAAAGTTCTTTTTGACTCTAGTTTTACTAATACTATCATTTCAAGAAATCTTGCAACTATGCTTTATTTGGACATTAAGGATTTAGGATATGTTTTAGATGTCACAACCCCGAGTGGTCGAATCTTTACGTCTCTCTTAAAAACCTTAGTTATACCTATTTATAATGAGATTCCTACAAATTTTATCCTCCTTGACATGGATGACTTTGATTTGATCATTGGTATGGATTGGCTCTATTCTTATAGGGAAAACATTGACTAAAAGGAAAAGAAGATAAGAATGGAGAAACTAGGTCATCCACCATTCACCATTAGAGGTAGGAATGATGCTACCACCAACATGTATGTATCAGCCTTGAAGGCAGAGCATATTATAGGCAAGGGTTGTCAAGATTTCCTAGCAGTAGTCACCGACCCAGAGCCGAAAGTGCAGCCCCTAGAGGAAATAGAGGTAGTCAGGGACTACATAGATGTGTTCCCAGATGATTTTCCTGGGATTCCTCCTAAGAGAGAGGTAGACTTTTTGATAGAGCTAGCTCTCAGGACAAACCCTATTTCCAAGGAACCTAATAGGATGGCCCCCTCTGAGTTGCTTGAGCTAAAAAGGCAACTGTAGGAATTGCTAGATAAAGGTTTTATCCAATCTGGCACATCACCATGGGGAGCACCCACCCTCTTTGTGAAGAAGAAGGATAGATCACTCAGGATGTGCATATATTACAGAATGATCAACCATGCTACCATTAAGAACAAGTATCCTTTACCCCATATAGATGACATGTTTGACTAGCTTAAGTCTACTCAAATCTTTTCAAAGATTGACACGAGGTCTGGGTATCACCAGTTGTGGGTCAAGAGTGAGGACATCCTGAAAACTGCTTTCCAAAATTGTTACGACCACTATGAGTTTGTGGTTATGCCTTTTGGGTGTCCAATTCCCCGAGTGTGTTTATGACTCTCATGAACAACGTGTTCCAACCTTTCCTGGACTCATTTGTCATAGTGTTCATAGATGACATATTGGTTTACTCTGATGACTTAGAACAACACTGGGACCACATGGATAGAGTTCTTGATATTCTGAGAAAGCAAAAGTTCTATGATAAATTATCGAAGTGCGAGTTTTGGATAGACTATGTCATGTTCCTTGGACACATCATATCTGTAGGGACCATCTTAGTGGATCCTACTGAAGTGTCAGCGGTGCGAGATTGGCCAGCACCGAAGAACCCTTATGAGATTCACAACTTCCTAGGATTGGCCACCTATTATCAATGCTTCGTAAAAGATTTCTCATAGATTTCTTTGCCACTCACCAAGCTTACCCAGAAGGACAAGAAGTTTATGTGGTTAGACTTTAAAGCTCGATTCCAGGAGTTGAAGGAAACATTGACCACATCTCTAGTGTTGACTCTACCATTAGGAAATGAAGTTTTTCTGATATTCACCGACACATTAAAGAGGGGGCTTGGATGCGTGCTAGAACAAAATAGGCATTTTGTTGCTTATGCTTCTAGACAGCTCAATCCCAATGAAGTGAACTACCCAACACATGATTTAGAACTGGTTGTGAATATAAATGCCCTAAAGATTTGATGACACTATATTTATGGAGCCACTTTTGAAATTCTCACCGACCACAAGAGCTTGAAGTACCTCCTGACTTGGAAGGAGCTAAACCTGAGATAAAGATGATAAATGGAGTATATGAAAGACTATGATTTCACCATCACCTATCACCCTGGGAAAGCTAATGTAGTAGAAAATGCTCTTAGTCGGAAACATCTCAGGTGTGTAGTTGTCTTGTCTACCCAGTGGAGATAATTGGAAGAGTTTTCTATGTGGACTCTACAACTGTTAGAAGACTATATCTGTGTGGCTAACATCTAGATAAAACTAGACCTGTTAATTGAGATGGTGGAATCTTCTACAAGAGTCATATTTGGGTTCATGAAGATTTGCCCTTGAATAATCATATCTTGCAAGAAGCTCTAGTTCTAAGTACATGATACACCTTTCCACTACCAAGATGTTTAAAGACTTGCAGAGGTACTTGTAGCGGCCTAGGATGAAGAGAGACATAGCAACATATGTGGCTAGTTGTCTCACGTGTTAGATGGTGAAGGTTGAACACTAGCGACCCAGTGGATTGCTACAGTCGATTGAAATTCCTAAGTGGAAATGCGAACAGGTCACCATGGATTGTGTAGTGGGTCTCCATAAGACCTAGAAAGGTCATGATGCAATATGGGTTGTGGTAGACCGCCTTACCAAGTCGACACATTTCCTAGCCTTAAAGACCACTGCCAATGTAACAGATCTAGCAGAACTTTATATCTAAGAGATAGTACAACTGCATGGCGTTCCGAGTTTGATTATTTCTGACCGTGACCCAAAGTTTACTTCCAAGTCATGGAAGCAAGTGCAAGATGAACTCGACACTAGACTAAAGTTTATCACAACTTATCACCCCAGACTGATGGACACTTAGAAAGAACAATCCAAACATTAGAGGATCTGTTTAAAGCATGTGTGCTTGTTTGGTGTGGATCATGGGAGCACTACCCTTAGTTGAGTTTGCTTACAATAACAACTACCAGTCTAGTATCAGGATTCCTTCATACGAAGCTCTTTATGGGAGGCCATGTAGGTCACCACTTCACTGGGATGATGTTCGTGAAAGGACCTAGTTGAGGTCATAGGAACTACAATTGTATGCTGACAAAGTCACTTTGATCAAGCAAAGGCTAAAGAGAGCCCAAGATTGACATAAGTCGTATGTTGGTGCAAAGTGGACTAACTTGCACTTCACTGTGGGCGAACATGTGTTTCTAAAAATCTGACCCCTTCAAGATGTAGATAAGAATAAAAGGAAGTTGAGTCCCCAATAGGTGGCTTTGATTGAGATTTTGGAACAAATTGGTGAAGCTACTTATCATTTATCCTTACCCCCTTAATATAGTATGATGCATGATGTGTTCAATCTAAAGAGATGTGTGAAGGACCTGAGCCATGTGATGAGCATTGAACCTATTGAACTCCAAGGGAGGATGACTTACCCTGAGCCACTTGTGAGGGTACTGGATACCAAGATGAAAGAGCTCAGCAGTAAAAAGATAGAGATGATAAAGGTTCTTTGGAAGCACCATGGAGAGGATGAAGCCACATGGGAGCTAAAGACAGACATGGAAAAGGCCTACCTTAAATTGTTTGTTTAATTGGTTGAATTTTTGGGGGAAATTCCTATGTGGGGGAGGATTTTATAACCTCAATTTTGCTTATATGCAAATTTTCAAATAAAAGGGATTTGAATGGAAAATTGTATGATTTGTTTTCAAAGAATGGATTCTTTTGAAAAATTTCCCTTGAATGTATGTGTTTCATGGTTTATACTATTTTGATAAATCCAATAACGATAAAAGGGACAAAGAATAAAAGAAAATCCTATAATAAGTAAAGAGAAAAAGAAATGAAAGATGATGGTGTGCATATGTGAGAATTATGTACAATTCTCTAGAAAGTGTCAGGGATGACCACTATTGATTAATTTTATATTCCACATGATTTCTAATAAGAAAAAATCAAAATAAAGAAAACAAAAGAGAAAGAAAGATAAAAATGAATTTTAATTGCATAATATATGCCTTTTGAGTGGATGACTTGCATATGAAAAAAAAGTCTCTTTTATTTTTGAATTTTGGTTCTAAAATTTGCACACAAGTAATTTAAGTCATTAAAGAGTTTCCCTTAAAGTTTGGAATTAAAAGGGTGCATGGTTTAGGAGATATGTATTTTTGAAAAATCCCTAAAGTAAGAGGAATAACATTAATGTCACGATTTTGAATACAATTTGAATTTCTTTAAGTTAACTTTTTTTGGTGTGCGAGATGAGGGTTGTTGGAACTGAGATCCAATGGTTGAGAACTTGTCCCTTACCTCCAGTCAAGTAAGGAAACCATAACAGAATTGGCAGGTTTTGTGATAGATTTCCTCACAACCCTCTGCATGAGAAAGTCTGGAAAGAGTTTCCTTGGCTTCGTGAGGCCAATATGACTCAACCTATCCTAGGTTTTACCTAGGTTTGAGGTGTCTATAATTTTCCCCAAATCTACCTTTGGGGATAACCCTATTGATGAGGGTGGGTATAAATATAGGGATAAATCCTCTTTACGAACCCACAAATCCTTCTGTGAGAACCCACGTGATCGAATGAAGTTTCCCCTACCTCAAATTTCTTCTCTAGACCCTACAACCACCCTCGTCTCACCCTATTTCATCGCCAATAGCCTTCATCACCGTACCAACACCTCCGGACATCTCTGGAGGAATTAGAGAGCTTCTCGTGTTCATGGCACCCAAGCAGAGGAGCGAGCCTTATCGCTTGAAGCTGGGATGGCGAGATTCCCAGAGTCAACCTGCACGTTAACTGCTTGGATCATAGAGGAGTCTTCCGAAGGTTGAAGAAGGTTGTGGGCAAAACATGGTTTTACCTTTATACGTGCCTTTTTGAGGTAAGTCTATTTTAGTCCTTTTGCAAGTATTTAGTTCGATCCTGCAAGCACGGCTTGCCCAATTGGCACGAGCCAATTGGTTCCAAGCCCAGCCCTATTGGTAGGGTTAGTACCATCCCTACTGACGTGGCCTCTTATGATTGGCCTAAAAGTGACTTCTTTAGAAAAAATCATAAGTAATTGTAGGGTTATCCAATGGGAACATGTAATATATGGATTTTGATTAGAAAATATGTAGAATCCATTAAAAATGAAATAGAGGACTAAATCTTCTTGTAACTCGAAAAGTGTGTAAAGATGCTATCTTTAATTATTTTAATTAATTTGAAAACCTAAGTCTTGAATATTAATGGATCTAATGATGTTCCCTGACTATTATGAGCAAAGTTTAGCCTTTTGACATAAAAAGGATGGATTAGATCTAATTGGATGATATTTGTTCATAATTTTCTTAATTAGGGTTCCATGATTATAAAAGTGCATTAATGGACTTGGAAACCCTAATTTTGATAATTATGAGGTTTAATAAATTTATATATAGAAATCAATCAAGAAGGCATGAAAATGATGTTCTTGAACTAATTTGTGGATAAAGATCCTTAATTTGGATAATTTGAGTAATTAGGGATTTATGAGTAGAAAAGTGCTTTTAGGGTTTGTTGACCTAAAAAGGGTAAAGTAGGAAAGTAAAAGTTTGGATGCCAAGAAACCCTAAGGAAACTCTAATAAGGGTTACAAACCCTAGAATGGAATCCCAAGTCAATAAAATATGTTTGGATGCGATTATAACAATTAGGTGTTTTAAATACTTTTCAGGATCAAGTTGCTTAATTTATTGCTTGGCTTGGTTGATTGGAATTCTTGATTGGATTAGCTATCTTGTTTGGTTTTGAGACTTCCAGATCAGGTATGTGGCTACGATTAAGATTACTCATCTTAATTTCACAACAATTTTTGAGGTTCCACCAGTTTTCTTGAAATTAACTGATTGGATGAACTTTAATTCTTGCAACTATAAAGTGACTATGGCTATCACCATATATGTGTGGATGACTAGCTCAGATCCTAATCCTCCTATGTTTCTTTGTGTATATGTGAGAATTTGATGATTTAGGTATTGATCTACCTTGGGGTAGGATCAACAGATTATAATGAGTCAAGGTTTGGTCTTCTTTGGGTTGGATCATACGACTATACAACTCTAGGTCTTGGTCAACCTTTAGGGTAGGTCAAAAAATGGATCTACCTCATGGGAGAGGTAGTATCCATGTCAATTGTAGGGATAATGCAGAGGCTTGGATAGATTAGGATTGATTAGTTATGTTTAAGATGTAAAGTTTGATCTATTAAACAATAATTTTGTTACAATATGTTGTTACAACTAGATGCAAGCTTTTTGTTTCCCCCACATACCAATATAACATGTTATCATGACCGAGGTTTTATTTGTCAATGTTTTAGGGTAATATGCAGTTACGTATACAAGCTTAATGGAAAGTGGATATTCAACAAAAGTGTGACATTGTAAAAGAACATGGCTATATAATGTTTGGAGGAGTATAGTTAGATAGTTTTCTCCTTGGATAAAATTCTGAAATAACAATTTTGAAAGGTGTGTGAACATAATTATATCCTACATCAAGCTTAGTTGTGGTAGAATTTATTAATTATTTTTTATTATTTGCAAAACCATATGCTCCTGTTTGGGATAAGGGCTCTAGATTCTTGGCCTTCCTTAATTGGGGGTTGTTAGGAAGTGGAGTCATCACACTCTTATACTAGTTGGACATGGGTGGAACATGGTGCACATGTGGAATTTCTATTGCACAACAGTTTCCCTACAAATAAATCACCATGATTTACCTAACCCAAATGTATGATAGTCCCACCTACAAGTGTACAGATCTTATCGCAATATAGTATTAGGATTGAACACAAAGAACAATGTGCTCTAGAATCCTCATATTAGGAAAGACACACAAGAACTAGTATTTTTCACAAAATTTGGGCATGGTTTTTTCTGCTAAGTTTGCAAACAACAAAATGCTATATTATATTATTATTATCAACTGATGGAAACACTGGGGTGAATGGATTTTGCCACCTCTACCTATTGTTCACTCTCTCACTACATCACAACACTCATGAACATATTACATTGAGGTTGGGTAAATCCATATTGGAACTAATATTAAAACTAGATAGACATTACTCTAAGCTCATCATCATGTTGCCTAGAGATCATGCATTTATCACCTCGGGAAACATCTATCCAAAATTCTCATCAAGGTTTAAACTAGAAACTAATCAATATCCTTAGTTTTAGTTTGAAGTTATCTAGACCTAAGTCTAGATAAACACATATATATGTTGGACAAACACATAAACAAGCAATAAGTGACAAATTCAAAATGCAATAGAGTTTAAAACAAGTTTAGATGCAAATAACATAGCAAAAATAGGTAGTGGGGATACTTCTTATACCCTTGAGAGGGGAATACCTTATCCTCATAGTAGTATATAGGATAAAAATTGTATAGAGAACAAAATGCCATAATTACAAAAGAAAATGTATGAGAAGAGATTATGTGCAAATGCTTGTCTTCTTTCTTACAAACATATTTATTGGAGCATAGAAGCACAAATGTTGACTAGATGGTGAAGCAAAGGTTGATTTTTGTTGAATGGAGATCGATCAAGATACCATATGAGGGAGGTTGGTTAATCTTTTGAATGGTGTTGGTCAATGGATATGAATCTATTGAGATGGGTGACCGATGTGAGGTGGAGGTTGATTGATTGGCATATCTCTTTTGAGGGGGTCGATCAAGTTGTAGAGTGTCAGAGGTCAAATGTTCTATATCTTTCTAGGTCGATCACTCAAAGTGGAGTGCGGTTGATTGATCTATATCTCTGAATTTTGAGTGGTTGAGCCTTGTAGTGGATGTATGTAGGGTGGATTTGTGGTTGGAGTTTTGCATCCTCTCAGTGTCTCTCAGATGTGATCAGTTGGACGAAATGTCCTTTCATTTATGAGAGAAGGGGAGAAAGGCCAACAACCTCCCCAAGGAATTTGATGAAGCATCTTGGAAAGTGGTAGCTTCCCTAGCCACATGTAATGAATGATACAATGAGGAGAAGATGAAAGTCACTAGATTCACTTGGTGCATGTATGTGGTCGATTGATTGAAGTCAATCAACAGAGCTTGATCGGTGACAGTCAATTTCCATATGGTCAATTGATAGACCTTGATCAGGAAATCAATCATGGTGATTAATTCATAGAGCTTGATTAGGGACATTCATAGTGTGATTGATTGGTGGAGTCTGACCAGTGTAGGTCCATTAGTTGATCTTGATCAGTGTGGCTGGATATGAAGACATAGATCGATAGCTTTGTTGGTGGTTCATGGAAGGGATGATCTATCAAAGGAATTCGATTGGGAGGTCGATCATGAGATAAATTGAGTGATCAAGTGAGGAGGTTGATGAAGTGGTCAATTAAGGAGGTCGATCATGAATACAAGACAAAAATATTCATCGATTTCCCTTCTGCACATGCCTGAAATCCACTTTGGGTCAGGGCACTGCCCCACACCTAATGAGAGGTGGTGTCCCCCTCTCGACTCCCACCCAATGAAGGGAAGCATGACCCTCTTGTCACACTAATATGGAGAGATAAAGCTTCAAACATGCAAGGGATTTCTAGAGAAGTATTAAAACCCTACAAATTAACATGAACTCTAATTAAGGCTAAATGAAGCTATTTCTACGGTAAACTAAGAAATCTAATGAAAAAATAAACTAAAACTATTACAAAAACTAGGATGAATATGCATTCGTCAAATAACCCCAAAATTAAACACTATTCTTCCTCAAGTAACACAAAATATGAAATAGTCACCAAATGAACACTTTCAACTAATTTGATTGCCTGACCTTCACATCATACTCATTTTCTTACTACATGTTATGACCAAGCTATCCAACTTCTTAAGATCACTGGACACATCTATCCATGTCTTTGTCTCCAATTTTGATACTAAAGAAACACTTCCTCACCACTATTCCCAATACTAGGCATCTCTAATAGTTTATGAATGTTTGAAGAATCATGCAGAACAACAATAATGTATATGATATGACAATGGGGTGCATAGGAGGGATATCAAATGAAGCATTGATAGTGTTTCTAGGTGTAACATGAAGTAAATGTTCAAAAGGAAGATGTAAATCTCTCCATTATGAAATTGCATTTTTTGCCTTGAATGATTGACAAGCTTTACTTGTTGTGCACATTGGCATTATTTCATTATTTTTGGTGGTACGACCTTAGTACATAGAGAGGAGTATGGAAGAAGCCAATAGAGTAGGGAGGGGATGTGCCACCTCAAACTTAGGGTTTGACACCTTATGTGGCATTTTATTTTCATTTTAGTGGATGGAAGGTAAGAAGATCAAAGAAGAAGTGTCTAAGAAGGGTCAAATACGCATGCAACTTGATTTGCAATTCACTGCATTAGGTTGTTCTCTTAGCCTACTATGCTCAAATGTTGACATGGAAAGGGAAACTGTGATGATTCCATGAATTTGTTTCACTAGTCATTTAGGAGAATGATGTGTTTGATACCTCTCGGTTCCTAATATACTTTCCCTCTTTTCCAAAGAAATATGATGCTTGTGTTCCCAAGACACATAGGTGATTTCTCTCATTGGTTAGGGACAAGTTATTGGGAGGTGTTGCATTAAATAAGATGAGTTAAGAGATGATATTATGCATAGATGCAAACCAAAAAATTGAACTAAGCCCTCCAGATAATATATTTAATTACTCAAGAAAAGAGAAATTTTGAAAAAGAAACAACTAAATGTAATGAAAAAATGCAATTATGAGATAAAAACACAAACATATATAAATTTGTGTAGAAAGTAGAATACATACCACACTCCCTCCACCTTGAACTTAGATAATTGCTCATCCTTGAGCAAACACTGAATCTTATATGGAGGGGAAGAACCATACTAGCTGGACAAGAGTCGTGGTTTCTATCCATTGAGAAAAGTCATACACCTACAATCATAATTGTTAGAACTAGTGAGCTTATCATCGGATGCACTATCTAATTGATCCAATGATGATGCAAAGAAAGTAAAAGTGAAATTCACACTCGTGTTGTCTCCTGAGAAGAACATTTGTTTAGCAATAATGGCTTGATGCCTGAATATCAATTATTATATTGAGGCCGAAGGAGGGTGAATGGTTGGTTGGGCTACATATATTCCATTGTGAAGTAATATTTTAGGACACTATCCATTGACCTTAAATTCACCAGTCTTCTCACTCTAGACTTTAACCTCACCATGAGGGATGATGTGATTAATGATAAATTGGCCGACCATCGGGTCCTTCAATTTATTGGGAAGAGTTGAGGTGAGAGTTGTGTAGTTATACTTGATCTCCAACCTATAGATATTTGATCTTCAAGTGTCCATCATGCCACATCTTAGTGTGCTCCTTATAACTACATACATTATCATACATTATCAGACATAGCTCTTCTAGTTTTTGTAGTTGAAGTAGGCAGTTTCCTTTTCTCGTTCATAGTTTGAAGTTGATTTATTTGATGGCCCACAAAAATTTGTCTTCAAGCCCCACAGGTAAGTGACAAGACTTCCCATAAATAAAGTGAAAAGGTGTAGTGCCCAATGGAGTCGTGGAAGCAGTTTTATAGGCCTAGAGTGCGTCATTCAGCTTGTGGCCAAATCATACCTTACCCAACCAACTATTTTTTCAAGATTGGTTTTGATATGAAGATTGAAAACCTCCACTTGACCACTCATATGATGGTGTTATTGAGTAGTGACACAGTGAGAAACATCATACTTGAGAAGGAGCTCTTCAAAGCTACACAAGAGGAAGTGATATCCTCCATCAAGAATGATAGTGTATGGGACTCCAAAGAATGGAAAGATGATGTCCTTGGATAGCTTGATGATCGGCTTGGAGTTTCTAGAAAATGTGTGGATGGCAACATGAAAACATAATAAACTTCAACAAAGTAGAACAAGACATGAGAAGAGGGGAATGTGCCCATGTATTCCACACATTGAATGTCAAAGATCTCCCCAACTTGCCAAAGATTGAATGGCATCTCATCCTTGTTGGAAATATTGTCGGATCGCTGACATTGGTCACATTATTATCGAGATAGCTGTGAGCATCCTTTTAGATAGAGGGCCAAAAGAATAGATATTGAAGGAATTTGATTTTAGTCTTTTTGGATATCATGTGGCCCCTAGTTACAGGAGATACCTCTTCTGAGATGCATTGACACTAAAGGTTGACAAAACATAGTCGAAATAGATAAGGCCCATCCCAATAGTATTAGAAGGCATAAAGCATAAACTTCTCCCTTCCATTACCTATGTAATCTATATGAAGGACAATCACAACTAAGTAATTCACAAAGTCAGAATGCCACTGGGTAAATGTGGCTTCCTTCAGTAAGTGGTCATCAGGTAATGAGTCATTAATAGAGATTATGTCACCATATTGAATATGAAATCTACTGAGATGATAAGAGACAAAGTATTAAGTTCCCTTCTTGTCCTTGATTTCTAGATCAAACTCTTGCAGCGATAAGATGTACCTAATTATCCTAGGCTTGACATCCTTCTTCACCATTAAGTATTTGATAGGAGAATGATTAGTGTAGACAATAACTTTCAAGCCTACTAAATAGAAGAAAAACTTGTCGAAGGAATAGACAATAGTGAGGATCTTCTTTTCAATAGTTGCATAAGCATTCTACATGTCTTCTAGCTTCTAGCTATCATAGAAAATGACATGATGCTTCTTGTGACTCACTGCCCTAGAATTGCACCTATGTCATAGTCACTGGCATCACACATGATCTCAAAAGGAAGAGACCATTCTAGGGCACAAAGGATGGGGTAAAGATGAGAGATTCCTTCAGGATGATGAGACTCTTCATATAGTTAAATTTGAAGATGAAGTCCACGTCCTTATGGAAAATAATTATAATAGGTTTAATGGTATTTCTAAAGTCACAATTGATCCTCCTACATAAGTTAGTATGTCATAGAAATGCTCAGACTTCTTTGATAGTAGTTGGAGGATATAATCTAGAAATCACTACTACTTTGCCTTGTCAACCTTGATGCCTCTAGATCTAACATGATGCCCCAAACAATGCCTACCTTTACCATGAAGTGGAATTTTTCCCAATTAAGCACCAGATGTGCTTCTTTACATCATCTAGGACCAAGGAGAGATGATGAATGCTTGAGTCATATAATCTCCATAGATAGAGAAGTCATCCATGAAGATTTACATTATAGTCTTGGTAATATTGGCAAAGATAGTAGACATGCATCGCTAGAAAATGGTAGTAGCATTGCATAGTCCAAAAGGCATGCTATAGAAGGAAAACATCCTTAAGGAGCATGTGAAAGTAATATTTATTTATCATTAGGGTGGATGGGGATCCACTAGAAGATATAGTCTCAATTAAAGTAACAAAAGAATGTCTAGTGTGCAAGCCTCACTTAACTCTTGATCAAGAATTGAGAGTGGGAAGTGGTCCTTCCGAGTAGCATTGTTGAGCTTGCAATAGTATATGCACATGTGCCACCCCATTACGGTATGGGTCGGGATACGCTCATCATTCTTTTTCAAAACAACTAAGTACCTCCCTTATTTGGTCCTACTTGCACTGGACTCACTCATGGTGAATCAGAGCTAGTATTGATGATCCCATGAAATAGTAGCTTTATCACTTCCTTCTGCCTGACCTCCTTTACAATTGGATTCAACTTATGTTGAGGCATGGAGGGTTTGTAGTTTTCGATCATGTTAATATGTCCTTATAAAGGGCTTGTATAACTCCATTTGTTTAGTTAGTTTGTATGCTAATGCCTTTTGTCTCTTCCTAAGTTATGTCAACAACTTGTCTTATTTCTCAATAGAGATTTATATTCATGACGACTGCACATACCTTTTCCTCATCTAGGAAGACATATTTTTATCCCCTCAGATTGAGGCTTCATTTGTGGTGATTTGGACACCTTCTCTAAGTCTTCAATTATAAAAATAGAGTTGACCTCTTCGAACTCAGCTTTAGGATCTTCCTTGGCATTATCAAAGTGGAAGACAATTTGATCTACTTGTTCATCATTCAGGTCAAGTGCATTAGGGTCTATGGCCTTTGTCTTAAGAGGGTCATCAGAAGTTGGTGTATTGTGACTAAATTGGTCCATCTTGTCGATACTAGTTAATAAGGAAGCATTGCTCATGGGGAGAGGGGACCTTGAGACTCATGAAGATCTTAAAGTCAAGTGCGTCAGTTCCAAGTCGACTCCAGCTTCAACATAAATCAAGGATTTGGCTTTTGTGAGGAATGGGATCCAAGAGATGAGATGATATCCAAGAACCTCCTCTATGTTCATGATGAAAAAATCACAAGGGACAATATTTGGGACCCACACTTATAGGTATGCCCTCTACAATCCACATAGGGGTGTTGTAGAAGAGTAGGCAAGTTGAATCAGAATGTCAAAGTGAAGGATGTCAGTGGTGAATTCTTGTCTTTCCCACAAGCTATATGGCATTACAGAAATTATATCCTGAAGGATAGATACATTCTTTTGGCATTTAGATTCACCAATGAAATAAGAGAAGCCAATGGAATTAGGAACCTTGAGTTTCTATAGCATCTTGCTCTAGATGATATATGATGATGTCTTTTCCAACTTCATGCCTTATATTACTATATAGTCTACTTACAGGTGAGGAGAGTTTCAAAGAACTTGGTACGGGAAGTAATATCTTCTACAACGTCAAGGAATAACACGTCGAGATGCAACTTATTCAGCAATTCCTTGAACTTCATGGATCTAGAATCTAGTTGTGCTTGAGCTGGGTGGCTTTGATAAGGAACATGTAGTGTTTAGACATGCTCCATCGGGATAGCACAAGTGCTTGGTGTAGCTTATGGTACCTTCCCATGATTGGGTGTATTTCTTGTCTCAAGAGTGGATGTATCACTTTTCTTTTCCATTTCAATCACTAGTTCAAAAGGATTAGCTACTGGGGTAACTTTGTCATCATCATCATCTTCAAGGTCCATCTTGTTGTTGGTGAATGTGGATGGTCGTTCAAGTATAAAAATCCCAAAACATGTGGTCACAACCTTTAACTCCTCCTCTTAATGTTTGGGGTTGTATTTGGGTTGATTGACAAATGAACCCACTGGAGGACAAATGGTGATAGCAATCTACGCTAGTTGGGCCTCCATGGATTCTATTTGTGTGCCTTCTAGATTTCTAGTATCTTCTCAGTAGAATCCAAGTGACATTGATCGTGAGAAATGGTGATGTTTTACATGCTTATTTTGCATGAGAGAGTTTCCCTTGACTATTGTAAGCTCGTTGCATGTATTACAGTTGTTTCCTTGATTAAAATTGTTACAATATTACCCAAGATTGAAGTGGTTTTGGTGAAAGTTTTGATTCAGTTGGAAACCAAAAGGACGCCAAGGTTGTTTTTCTTTGGTCATTACTTGTGTTGATGGACATTTGCTTATCTATCTGGGTTCCCATGTTGGAAGCATGGATGATTTCGTGGTTGGTTGAGGCCATAGTATCCTAGTCTTAGAATTGAGTTGGTATCATTAAATTCTTTAATGAGGAGACTACTATTAAATTTTATACAAGTGCATGTTTGGTGCGTCTTGGTAGAGGTGATTGCACACCATATGTGTGTGCCCATCTACAATTGAACTTGGTAGACCTCCTGGGCTGCCTTAGGAGGGATAACTTGATGTTGTCTTATTTAAGAGAGAGAGCCTTCAAGGGTTTAGAAACATCCTTCATATCAGACTTGTTCTCTACCATAGAAACCTTTAGAACTCCTCTCTTGCATGATGCATCACAATTGTCTTGGTTCATTTCTCCCGTGCTCACAATTTTCCATGCATTGTTAAAGCATACCACCTGAAGTCTCCATTGAAAGTGCCATTGAGAAATTGCTTGATGTCATCATCCACTGCCCTATGAATTACATGATAAGTTGTGTAGAGGAAATTTTGTGATGAGGACATTTGCACAATAACTCCTTGTATCAATCACATGCTTCAAAAAGAGTTTCACTAGGAATTTGTTCAAACAGGGAAATTTTCCCTTAAATTTGGTAAGTGGGTGATGGAGGAAAGACATTATCCAGGAACTTATTCTGAGGTTCCTCCAAAGTTTTGATGCTACCATCCTATAGGTAGTTATGCAACACCCTATCCTTGTTGGCGAGGGAGTAGTAGAACAGACGTAGATTTATGGCTTTCTCAGACACACTAGCTTGCTTTTTTATTCCACATAGATCTATGAGCTTTTGTAGATGGTCATGTGCATCCTCACTGGTTCTTCTTGCACAACTATTGCTTTGCATCATCATCACTCACAACGTATTAATTTCATAGTAGGTGCCTCAATTGCTAGTTGGATGATAGGCTGGTGACTGTATGCATCTTTAGGAATAGAGAATTCTCATAGCTCTCTTTGTCTTTCCTTTTCTTCAACTCTTTATAGTTCTTCTTGCATAGTAGCTCTAGATTGAACCATGAGTCTATCTCTGTATGCATTGAGTGTAGCTTGCACTCTGCAGTCAATCACCTTGTCATTCAACTAGGCATAGCATTCACAAAGAATCTTGTGGTAGGTTTGTTCAATCTATGGGTCAAAGTCTAGTCTGGGATCAGTGCTAGAAGAGTGTAGCATGCACTAGAAGGTAGACTAGCACAAACAAATGACTACAGTGGAGTTAATTCAAGAATATATGCAATATAATCAATTGTACAAGAAAAATCCTAAATAATCCAAGTTAGTTAAACTTATTGGAAATTTTTGTTGTCCCTAGCAATAGTGCTAAAATTTGATGTGAAATTTTTATCACATAAAGAATTCTCTAGGGATGAAATCCCCAAGTTTTACCTAACCCATATGTATGACAATCCCATCAACTAGCAAATGGATCTTATCATAGTATGGTATTAGGATTGAGCCTAACATTTTAAAGAATCATCTAATCAAGACAATCATACAAGAACTAGTATTTATCATAAAAGTTGGAGTTTCTTTACTAAGATAAGATCAAAAATAACAAAAGGCTAGATTAGTTTCAATATCATATTATGGAAACACTAAGGTGGATGGATTTCACCACCACTACATATTGTTCACCATATCATTGCATCACAACACATATGAACAAATTTCATTGAGGCCTGGTAAATCCATTTCAGAATTGAGATTAAAACTAGACAAATATTACTCTAAGATATTCATTATGTTAGCTACAGATTATGTATATAATGCCTCAGGGAAACACCTATCTACCCTTCTCATTAAGTGTTAAACTATAATTAAATTAATATACGTGTCCAGAGGTTCTTAGTTCTCTACATCCAAGTCTAGTCAAATATTCATAAATGTCGGCCAAACACATAAATAGAGACTATATGATTGATTCAAAATTTTACATAGTTAAAATGAGTTTAGATGCAAATAACATAGCAAATATAGGTTGTGAGTCTACTCCATGCACCCTACTGAGGGGATTTCTTGCTCCTCATGATAGTAGTAATATTAAGAATATATACAAAATAGAATATCATAGCCACAAAAGCAAATGGATGAGTATTCATTATGTGTAGATGCTTGTCTTCTTGCTTAGGGACGTCTAGAGTGGAACACAATAGCACAATAGTTGATTGGATGGTGGAGTATAGGTGGATTGGTGCTGAATGTAGGTTGACTGAGCTAACAAATAATGTAGGTTAATGAATTTGTGAAGTGGTGTTGGTATATCGAGAAAACTCTATCGATATGGGCTATTGATGTGAGGAAAAGGTTGAATGATTGGTAGAGCTCGATCATTTTATCTCTTTTGAGGTCGATCTCTTGAGGTGAAGTGTAGGCCAATTGATGTATCTCTTTCTAGATCAATTGGCCAAGCCATGCAACAAATGAACATAAGGTGGATTTATGGATGGAGTTATACAACCTCTCGGTGTTCCCAAATGTCTTCAAGTGGAGGAAATGCCCTTCAATTTATAGGAGGCAAAGAGGAAGAACAACATCCTCACACTACTGTAGAATGGGCATATGGCATCAATTATTTTAGGCATTCTAGGTCATTTTTAAACCAACGACCAAGTTGGTGATGGTACAACTTAACCATTCTTCATTAGTGAGGCAAAATGATGACAATAATTTATGTCAGTCATTCTTTGTTATGGAGGAACCAACGATGTTACACACAATGGATGATGTATTTGTGGTCTGCTCTGACCTTTTCTCGTCAGATAAGAAAAGTAACTGACACCATTACACTTTCCTCTCCAGAAGCATAATGAAAAATAACCGACGCTGAATTTCCAGATGTCAATTTTATCAGTGAATGAAAAATGATAATTTTAGATATATACCGTGGGATGTTTGTAATTAACCGATGGCAAAATGTTATATAGTCAATTATTTCCAAATAATCAATGATAAATATGTATTTTTTTATATAACAGGTGTGCAGACCTGCCATCCAACATGCTATCCTGTCTGGAGCCTTGTTCTTCAGAACAAAAGTTCTGAAGAACAACAGGATCTTGGTATGCATCACGACTTAACAACAAGATGGAACACCTCTAAGAAAAAGATAAAATTTTACAAAGTAGCATGCCACATTTTGTCATTTTTTCAATTCAAATTGCACACAAAATCCATGAACTCACAGCTCAATTGTTTCATTTCTCAGCCACACTTCAATTTCATACATATATGCTCGAATAAACATCATTATTTTCCTCATGCCTTCACATTCAAATTCACACACACATATGCACTTAATATTCAATTCACACTCACAAAATACATATCAACATTAACTACCATCTCAAATTTTATGTCACACACACACATACACACACACAGACACACACACACACACACACATATATATACTCACAAAATACATATAAAATCTGACATCAAAATTCAAACTATTGAAAATTTTCTATCAACCATCAAATTTTTCATTCAAGTCCACATTTTGATGAAGCTGGCTGCCCAGTGTTCACTTAGGTCATTCATCTGCTTCATTGTATAGGGTTTAGTCCTAAAAAAAAATTGCAAAGAGAATGAGACTTATAATTAGATTTGATTATTTGTATTATCAAATGAGACTACTTCATTAATATGATACATGACTATTAACTTACATTATCTATACATTAGATTTGTTCCATGTGATTGACAATCAATTTTATATACAACATCACATAATATGTGCATTCCCAGTCATTGTCTTATATAGGGGCTTGTAGATTTAAATTTACATTAATAAAATGTAATTAAATAGAGTTGGTCATATATTATGCAGTTGGAATGAGAAGACTATACATAAACACTCATTTAAGTTACTTATTTCTTTTTCTTATCTACCTTCCCTCTGCCGGTACATAATGCTTTCACACCCCTATAAGTAGAATTAACATATATGTTGCATTATTAAACTTGTATATGATGCAAACATTAACAAATATGTTGGTCACCAAAAAAGTATACTTACAAATGAATTGCCAATTTCATTGGGTGTCCCTCATTTGGTGACAATTTTTCACCTGAAGGATCAAAGAGATACACACTCCAAATCTTGGGAACAATCACTAACAACTGCCATGCCTATTTTTGAGTGAATAGAAAGCAAATAAAATAAAAATTAAATCTCACAAAAAAATTGTACTCATAGGCTAGACATATAAACAACATGCCAAAAACTTACCTAACATTGAAGGGAGCTAAGATCACGATCTTAGAAGAACCAAAATATTGCATCGCAATAGTCACATATTCTTTGATACCGCTCAGATCTCTTAGTACATCGCTAATCAATGATGACATTAGAAATCCCACATTTGCTATTCTAAAGTCACGAGACGCATAATACAAATGACTAAAATATATACTTGTCAATATTTACACTTGGTAAGCCAATAGAAAATGGACTAGAGTCATCATACTTGTCATAGTACTCTTCTTCATCAATAGGACATGAAATGAACTATTTTTCCCCATGAAGAATGACGGACCAATTTTTTTGTGCAATATCGTCGATATAGAATATTTTTTTTCCTGTGATGCCATGATGAAAGGTTCATCCTTCTTGCATGTCCACTTAAAATTCACTATTGTGAAATCAAGTTTGTCAACTAGAACTCCTTTATTGTTGTCAACCCATTTACACCTAAATAATGGAACTTTATACTATGTGTAGTCAATTTCTCATATGTCTTTAGTGACAATGTAATAAGACATCTTTCCTTCACATCGAATCTTATCCTTGGCACTAGAAAAATACAATATAGATGCCTGAAGGGTGACCCCAATATTTTGGACGACACTTTTATCATCTTGGCATTTTGTGTAGTATTAAAATCCATTTATGTCAAACCTTTCATAAGATGTAACCTGGGTCTTTGTCTCATACGTGAGTCATTTGATAGTTTATGTAACATTATTTGGTGTTTGAGATAGTTGATGGAATATTTTCTTTTCAAACCACCTAATAAATGTCTGATTATGCTCTCTAGCAAGCCACATTGAACTGGTTTAGGGATAACTTGTCTTGAGCTTGTCGGTGTGTCTAATGATATAAATACCCACATCGTCAATGTTGTGCACAACATAAAAGTGTGTTTGTTCCCACTTCTTACGAATGATATTTATCTGTCATTCTCCTAAAACACCTTTGCCAGAATAAACATCAGGGTTCACAACATTTGTAGGAGTTTTGTAGCAACTCAAAAAGTCATTGCAAATGTCCATAACCTCCGCAGAAATATAGTCCTTAGTAATACCCCCTTCGGGTCGACAATGGTTCTGAACATCATTTTTAAAAACACTCATGTGCCTCTCAATAGGATACATCCAATGCAAGAAAATTGAACCCAACATTTTCACTTCCCTAGTCAAATGGACAACTAGATGTACCTTGATATCAAAGAATGAAGGGGGAAAATATTGATCAAATTGACACGTAACGATCACTTCTCTTTACAACTTATATAGAATCTCAGAATCAATTACTTTTCTGCATAGCGTGTTGAAGAAGAAGCAAAACCTAGTGATTGCAAACTTTACATGCTTAGGAAGGATGGATCGAATAGCCACATGCAATATATGTTGCATTAGAGTGTGACAATCACAAGATTTAAGACCTATCAATTTCAGATCCTTCATCGATACCAATCTACATATATTGGCTAAGTATCCCTGTGGTACCTTAACATTATGCAAGCACTCAGAAAAAGTTCTCTTCTCCTTTGTAGACAAGGTGTAATAAGGAGGTAGATATGTGCGGTGACCTTAGGTAACTTCTTTTGCTAATTCTTTCCTTATACCCATTTCACATACCTCCCTTCTAGATTAGATTCCATATTTAGTCTTACCAGGTATATTCAACAGAGTGCCAATAATGTTGTCGCAAACATTTTTCTCAACATTCATGACATTGATACAATGTTGAGCTGTCAATAAACTCCAATAGGGAAGATCCCAGACTATTGGCCCCTTTCTAAAAAATGACTTTTCACCTATGGGAGTAGTACATAGTCTCTTACCAAAATGATTTACAATGTTGTTTTACTCTACATAAACATCCTCCAAAAACATAGGTTATTACGTGCACTCAATTCCTCAGTTGATCCATTGAATGTTTTGCGCAACTTTTGGTAAGGATGCACGTTTGTCAAAAAACTTTTATGAGAAAGATATGCAGTCTTACCACCATGTTTTCGTCTAATAGAATTTGTATTTTCCTCACATATAGGACATGCCTTGGTTCCCTTGACATTATATCTAGACAAGTTCCCATAAGCAGGAAAGTCATTAATAGTGCAAAACAATATAACACATAAATTAAACATCTCTCGGTGCAAAGCATCATAAGTCATCACACCTTCTCCTCATAGTTTCTTGAGGTCATCAATCAGAGGTTCAAGGTAAACATCAATATCATTGACAGATTGTTTGGGGCCCAATATTAGCAACGACATGAACGTCCAAGTACTATGTTGGATGCTTAATGTTACATAAGGGTTCATCTCATCATTACAAAGTCCAACTCTTAAATTCCTGGCTTCTTTGCCAAATTCAGGGTACAAAAAATCAATCTTCTTCCATTGTCGGGAATCAGACGCATGTCGTAGCATACCATCAGTGTTTTTCTTTACCTCTGCATGCCAAGACAAATTTTGTGCATCTAAACCATTAGCAAACAAGCATTGAAATTGAGGTATTATAGGTAGATACCACATCACCTTAGTAGGAGACTCAATTTTGGTCATACCTGATGTCGTCCTTTTATACCTAGACACCACACATTTCAAACATTCTTTCAGATCGATATAGTTCTTTTAAAAGAGCACATAGTCATTTGGGCATCCGTGTATCTTCTTAGCCTCCATTACAATTGGGTACAACATCTTTTTTGTTTCGTATAATGAGATTGGAAGCTCGTTGCCTTTAGGGGGAATTTCTTTCAACAAAGACAACAAAAAGGTGAAGCTTTTATAGATCCATCTATTGTTAGCCTTCAGAGTATATAGTCAACACGGTGCTCAACTTTGTAAACTTAATACAACCTAAGTATAATGATTTCTTATCATCATGCACAATGTTTCTAAATAAGGGAGGTGGGTCTGTAACATTTAATACCATAACTATCTAGCATTGCATCAACTATGTCTGTTGGAATTGGTTCATTCTCATCAACATCATCATTCATTTCTTCCTAGACACAACTACTACTACGAACATGTGTTGATCTCATACTAGGAATCTCTCCATGAAGTACCATTTTGTATATCCCTGTACAATCCCATTTCACATGACATGATCATTGATCTTGTCAACAGTGTCAACTTTTAGGTTGCTTCTACAATTTTTACAGGGGCAATAGAATCTATCTCCATGTTGTTTTCTATGTTCCTTTGCAAATCTTATGAACTCATTGAGACCATTAATAAACTCCGTAGTGCAGAGATTTGGTTTAGACATCCATGATTGATCCAATTCTATATATTATCAGATGGGAAACAAGTAGGTCATCAGGTTCTAGCTAGTAAGTTAATTTCAAGAAGAAATATATTTGAATAATTGAGCCTTAATCATCTATTAGCATTCACATTGATGAAAGTGTACCACCTATCCCATTCTTGAGCACTTATACTCACTAGTAAGTGTATAAGGTGTGTTCAATTTCAATAAATTTTGACAACATTTCCCTACAGTTCTCCAACTACACCAATGTAGATGGGCAAATACCCACCAAGATATGTACCCAAAGAATAAAAGGGGAAATGTTGGCAAAATTTATTGAAATATAACACATATTATGTTGGTATGTATGCCCTGAGAGTCAATCATATGATGATTGGATTGGGATACATTATGATTGATTTGATAAACATCAAAAGCAAGCTTCCAATTTATTCTGATTCAATCAGTTATGAGATAATGATAGAACAGAATGAATGTCTAGAGAATGACACCATTCCATGACGTATGTCTTCAAGTTGAGGACCTGAAAAATGAGATCATACGGATGCTAAGAGTTTGTACATTCTTTTTTTGTCCCTAGTCAGATGTCATTTTGGAAGGTTGTTAGACAACAATGACACAACAAGACTAGAGTGTGTGTTGGTTGATGACAAAGTCTCATCAATCATGATATGTGATAATAAACTAAGTATATAGATACATGTTAGAGAATAGTGTATCAGACAGACCCACCGTGAGAGTGACACATGAAACCATGACATGGTAGTCATTGTCAACTCTCACAGTGATGGTGGTGATTGTGATTCTTAGACCTGAAATCACTGCACTCATCACATGTCGTTGGGTACACTTTGACATCATCAAACGCAATCCAGAAATATGGATTGTTATAAAGGTGATGATTGGGTGACTTTGACACATGGGGTTTTGACTGCGAGTGATAGATATGGGATTTGTCCCTCCTAAAGGAGTATGATGTCCATGTCCACTTGATAAGCGAGATTGAGAAAGGCATGCACTGCATGTGTGAGTCAATATGTGATATTGATGGCACACATATCTCAGACGGTCTGCTTTGGATCAAGGAACATGAATGAACGTTGAAAGGATGACAGCTCCATGCCTTGAGTTCATTTAGGATATCAGAGACAAAGGAATTATACATTCACTAGAACACCAATCACAGACTGTAGGATTGAAAGTTGTTCTCCAAATTTTCTTTTCACTTCAGTAGCACTGATGTGCAACTAGGCACCGCTCTTTGCTTGTGATGTCCTAAGCTAGTTATGGACATTCACTGCCAACGTGAAATGGGACCTATAGGGTCACAAACAAAGGATTTACCTAGAAGAGGAGTTTATCCATGAATTATGTTTGTATTGATTACTAAATGTGTTTAGGTACTCAATCAAACATTCAATCAATTGACTTGACTTAGAATAATCAAGTTCAAGTATTGAACTAACTGATTTGAGTGTCGGGTTGATTGAAAATTGCATTGATTGTGTTCTGCACAATCTAGACCACCAACCGACTGGTTCACTGGGTGAACCGATCGGCTCATGGTCACTGAGATGACTGGTTCACTTGATGAACTGATCGGTTCAACTAGACCAAACAAGTAAGGTTGGGTTATTCAAATTTGTGAGAAAAGTTTTCATTTCACTTATCCAATTCGATTGGGATAAGAATTGATCTTAGTATTAATTGGAAATGAAAGAGGAAATTAAGTCAATTGGAGGCAATCCTGGGAAGCGAACTGATCGGTTCACTAAGTGAATCGACTAGCTCACACTCCCAATCGACCGGTTCATTTGTGAAATGACCAGTTCGGCTTCCACAGTGCAATCAGTTCATGGAAATTTCAGACCCTTCTACTCCCACTTTAATCCCCATTGCTCGGGGCTGAGAATCCTGACCTTGACCCCTCCTATATATATAGGGGTACTGAGGGTTCTAATAAAGCACAACTTAGAACATCAGTTGCTCTGTAAAGTTGTCCTCTCTGGTTGTGGTAACCGAGAGAGCCCAAGCAAATGCTACCCGACTAGGGAGGCACAACAAGGGAGAGACAACTATAGGACAACAACTGGTCATGGGAGAGTGTGTCGGTGACTAGTACGGTGACAGAAGGGGATAACTCCTTCTAGTGTCTTGTGGGACGGGACGACTAGAGTTCTTGGTGGTCCGTGTGAACTATCTATAGAGGCGGGAGGTTTTTGCCGCTCAGGAGGATGACTGTCAACCGCAATCTAGGTCAAGACCAGGAGCTGCACAGACGCCATCGAAGACAGGTGGGTGAAGACCGCACTTGCTATGAGGTATAGTCCCTGAGCAAGCCTCATGACTAGGTATATCTTGCTAAAACCATCCTTCCTATTTCATAGTCATTGATGCGATCCGTGGTTATGGTTTTATGGTGAGAGAATTTTTTTTTATTTCCACTGCCTTCTCCCTCACCTTAAATGCAATAGTGGTATCAGAGCCACGTCAACGTACTATGTTTTAGGATTAATCGATATGATCAGTTTTTGGTTTTACCGTCTTTTATTTATTGCATACGATGCGAATATTTAAAGGACTGGTCTAAATATCCAATTAATGCCACATGATCCCAGACTAATATATACATATATGATATGGTATATATATGCAAACGATACACATCACTCAAAATGGTTTTGATGGTGGATGTCTAGCGTGGTTATGGCCTATAAACCCCTACGTGTGTGCTTGGTTGGTTGTAGTTGTTTTGTCTCGGTCTGCACACTGAGCCCTCTTCTTCTTTTCTTGATGTAACTTGAGATAAATCGATATTCTCTTCTACCTTTGCTCCCTCTGAATGTAACTCGAGGTTTCCCAAAGTTTATGTAAAGGTAGGATAGTTTTATTTCCTATTACGTCGAAGACTGACAGGTGCCCAGACGAGCGACTGAGGGTGTGATCTGATCGACTGATGGATCAAGACGACCGACTGATGGTGTAGTTGGTGGCCTGACGAGGAGCAGACGACCTGACAAACCAACCGTCTAGAGGAGCCAGATGATCAGTTGGAGACAACCAACCGACCGGCCAGGAGGCGAGCCAATCAGTCGTGTGATGAGTTGATCAAACTCGAAATGGCCTAAGCATAGGATCTTCATCAACAACAGGTTGCATGTGATGTATACCTAGATGACCATAATTCCTTATGGCTAAAGGAATTACAATAGGATGGCCACAATCATCGCTTTATCATTATTGCATGTTTTCATTGTGGGATATATCATGTATATAATACATACTATATATGTGGTGATTGGATAACTTATATGCATATATGATCATATTAAACCCCCTCAACTAAATATTAAGTTTAAGATGCCTTCCAAAAGCAACACACATGAAAAGCTTGATTGACCAAGTGTGGGCATGCCCTAGCATGTTACACCGTCTATCTCATGGAAGTGTGATGGTGAATATGTGGGTTTGCCCTAGTAGGGTGCATATTCATCGTGTTGGCATTTGGGTCTGACTTAACAAGGTGACCTTGATCGGATCAAGCACCTTGAGGCATAGAGATGCACATGGCAAGGAGTTGTGCATGAAATCTATCAAGAGTTGCATATGATGCAATTGAAAAAATTCCCTACCTGAAAGATTCTAGTTGTGGGTGACAACCCTAGCTGGTCCATGACTGAGAGAAAATCAAGATCTCGCTCACTAGAAGGTTGTACACTGCAATCTTCCAAATGAATAGTGAGGGCTATCAATTTGAACAAAATAGTGGGAGCGATAAATAATTAAAGTCCAATTATATCGTCAAAATTTTCAAATCATGTCAAAATAGCTTTGGACTAAAATTGCAAATTTTCTTTTTGTAGAACAAATGGTTGTCAACAATAATCACTTTTCATTGTGGTTGGTCCTTAAGAAGGACAAACTGAATGGGACTAACTTCCACGACTATTTTAGGACGTTGAGAATTGTTCTCACTCAAGAGCGAAAGCTCTATGTCCTAGATACACCAGTGTCAGAGGAACCCGCTCCCACAACACCAAAGGCAGAAAGGGATGCTTACAAGAAGCATACTGAAGATGTCATTGATGTGAAGTGCTTGATGTTGTGCTCAATGAAATATGAGTTGAAGAGACAACATGAGAACATGGATGTCATTGAGATGGCTCAACATCTCAAGAACATGTATCAAGACCAAGCATGACAAGAGAGATATTATGTCTCAAGGGCCCTATTCAAGTGCGTCATGACAGAAGGAGATCCAGTTGGTCCTCACACACTCAAGATGATTGGGTATGTGGAGAACCTGACAAGACCGAGATTCCCTCTGAGCCAAGAGTTGGCTACTGATGTGATATTGCAATTGTTTCCAGAATCTTACAGTCAGTTTGTGATGAACTACAACATGAACAACTTTGACAAGTCATTGATAGAGTTGTTGGGCATGTTGAGGATAGCCAAGGCACAGATGAAGAAAGACAAACCCATATATGTGATGTTAATCAGCAGAAAGAAGGGTAAGTCTAAAGGTAAGGGAAAGGGCAAAGCAAAGAAGGGTTTTGATGCTAGCCAACAACTCAAGTCATCTTCAGTTCTCAAGGCCAAAGGAGGGGTGAACAAGGGAGGCAAATGTAACCATTGTCAAGAGCAAGGACATTAGAGAAGAAATTGCGCTCTCGATCTGTATGAACAAAAGAATAAGAAGGAGGGGATGGAAATCTCCACCTCAGGTATCATGAAATAAACTTGAAACACTTCTTTAATCTAAGGTATATGATACCAAGATTTGGATCTGACATATATGATATGCAGGATCTGAAAAGAAGTGATGGCCTTTGTGAAAGGACCAAGAAGGAGCACTCATCATTGGAGCAAGTGTTGCTGCCATATATAGGAGTACCTTTTAGTTTATTTCAGCCCAAAGGGCATGTAATAGGGTTATGAATTGCTATTTCATTTTTCCAATAAATAGAAACACTTTATTTCTACATCTTGTAATGACAAGGATGTCTATCAATAAAGTTGAGGTTTCAATTTCAAAGATATGATCTTTTGTGGCAATACCCTATTTATCTTGTGGTACGTGGTATGCATAAGATAAAATGATACCTAAAAGTTATTCATGACTTAAACAATTAATTAGCATTATCATGAGAAATTCATTTCTAGCTTTGATGGATAGGCCAGACTCTTTTGGTTGTGAACCATTAAGAGATATGAATGTCTTGGGCATGATGACAAGTCAGTCTTCACTAGATGTAGTGGGAGAATGACTATACTATTAGGTATAATACAATATTGATGTATATACATGCCTATTGGAATAAATGCTAATGCTTCATATGGTGTTTAGTGAAATACCAATATAAATATCTTGAAGTGTTCAAGAATATCATAAATGAAGTACAAACTTGGTAAAAGTATTAACTCATTGATATGATCAATGAATGGGATACTTGAACCAAATGTTTGAGGACTTTGTAAGTAATTATGACAATGTATCATAGAGAACTCGTGATTAAGGCATAATGATGTCAAAATCAAAGAAGGAATCATACTCTAAAGAGTTAGAGCATGATCATCATATAACTAACCTTCTAAAAATCTTCTAAAGAATATGCTTCTCACTAAATAAAGGAGATTAAGAATCACAAGTGTTGTGAGTTCTCAAATTCCTTATGTAACAAATACACCTCATATATCTAGGTGATGAACTGGTCATATGATGAGCCAATAATCTAGATGATGTTGAGGGACTAGATTTTGAGTCATGGCTTGAGGCCATAAGATCCAAAATGACTTCCATGTGAACCAATTAAGGTATGACTTTATGGTAGCACTTGATTGGGATAAAACCCATAAGTGCAATCAAGTATTAAGAGTTAAGATTGACATGGATGACATTTAGAGAAAGGATCTTGCTTGATGTTGGAACTTGAAAGACTATGAAATTTGGCATATGTATATTAAAATCGCATTCCTGGAAGGAATAAGATAAGGATGTGTACGTGACACAACCTGAAGGGTTTTATAAATCCAATAATGCAAATGCAATCTATAAGTTACAAGGGATTAATCAATATTATTGATTAAATACAAGCAACTCAGAAGTGGAAGTATTTACTTTGATTATATAGTTAAAAGGTTTGACTGATATATCAAAATAAAGAAGGGATCTGTGATTACAAAGATTTAGTGGGAGCGTATTCACATTCCACATAATGATGAGGAATGAAATGTTCTAAAATGAAAACTGGTGTGGAAATACCTTATTTAAGGGAAGATAGAGAAATTTCCTATGTCATAGGAATATAGATCTATAGAGATAGTTCTTGAAAACTTCTTGACCTGGTAAGCAGAGAGCATACATTGACAATCTGTACTGAAGGATTCAATATGCAAAAATTCAGTGGGAGAATACTTGTCCGTGTTACATGGAGTTGGTATCTCATATGCCAAGTGTCCTAAATTCTTAGGAAGAATAGGAATACATAGATAGATATGGATCTATCATGTATGTAATCATCCCATTATCTTGTATATATTAGACATGACAAGAAAATATGCATTCAAAATCTTGTATGTATTAGACATGACAATATGATATGCTCATCCAGTTAACTCGTATGACGAGTGGATGTCTGTCTGCTTCTAGTGTGATTCATTGGAATACCATGAAGAACTTGTTTTGTACTTATAAAGTACTAGTTCTATGGTAATATAAGGAAGAGTT
Organism: Alisma plantago-aquatica; assembly: GCA_963693085.1. Classification (NCBI taxonomy): domain Eukaryota; kingdom Viridiplantae; phylum Streptophyta; class Magnoliopsida; order Alismatales; family Alismataceae; genus Alisma; species Alisma plantago-aquatica. Next base: position 1,177,136,197 of record OY856411.1, on the reverse strand, counting down.
GGTGTAAAGAGTTACACTGATGCAAGCTTCCGAAATGACAAAAATGATTGCAAAATATAAAATATAAAAGTGAATATGAGTTAATAAATGGAGACGTTATGATTTAAAAGTCATTTAATTCTAAAAGGGAAAGCTGAGTATCCTTGTGTTATGAACAACAGAGGATACTATATGGATCTAGAAGTTCATAGAGATGAACTTATAGATATTCCAATCATTGATGACAAGTAGTAATACTGAGTCAAACAATGGAGCTAAGTGTTAGGCAAGGAATATCAGATCGCATATTATGAAAACTCCATCTCATACGATATGTCATACAACAAAGAGATGTGAAACATGTAATATACCAACTAAAGCAAAGTGTTGCTAACTCACTGCGTAAGCACTGGAGCAGCAGAAACATGTGGGACATGTTTGGAGATCACTAAGAATATGATTCAAAGGTGATTGGCTCATAGTTCAAGTGTTACACCCCGATCTCACAATTTCCACTAATCATGAGATTAGGGCATAAATTGAGGATTTAACGCAATACAAAGATCACCCTAAAATTTTTCTTCTCTTTCAAAACTCTTTGTTTTCTCGCATTGAACCACATAAACCAACTTTACAAGGGAATCTAAACATTGATTTCTCTAATCTGATTTCAACAATAAAAATGCATGTATGAACATTCATTATGTTCCTCATACTTTTAAGTACATAAGACTTGCTGATTCACACATATTGCTAAAAGAGGAATAATGGTATACATCATCATTTACAACTTTCTCTTATTTCTTTACAAGGACCTAGAGTGACAAGGACTGACTGAACTTAACAATACTCAGACTTAACTCTTGTGGCAGATCTACTCTGATGCAATGATATCTTCTTCAAGTCCATGTGATTTCCCTAAAAATTGTGAGTAGAGGGGTGAGCCTACTCGCTCAGTGAATGAGTACTTCAAAGAAATAGTCTAAAGCACTTTTATAATTATAAAAGTAGTAAGCTTTGAAGAGTCTAATAATTGACAATCATAAATATGGCAGGATACTCTAAATATCTATAAGAGTGAATCAATATATGAAATGCTTGATTGATCAGAAAGAGAACTAATAATTCATAAACATATAAAGAATAATTGAATAACTGTACACACTTATTTGACCTCTCATTCATTTTATTATGCCCTGATCATATGCAATGTACTCTACATATGAAGACTTATAGTGCACTACGATCACACCATACAAGACTTAGCGGACACACCTGGGAAATGCTAAGTCTGACTACTCTCCTGGTCTGCAATAGGAAAATGACTTTTTGGCCTAAACTGTACTCCTCCTCTAATTTGAGCACATGGGCAGAGAGTCAAGCCACCTCTTGGCTTTTCTATACTCTAGTGCCACCAGGACTTCTGGTTGATGTTGGACACTACAAACTATAACTTAAGGAGACTTCCACTAGGGCTTTGTCCCCCGTTCCACCTGATAGCATGTTCCAACCCCCATATACTGGACGGTGCCAGGGTTAGGTCATTTAACCCTTAAGGCGCAGACCTCACATAGGGGTTCTACGGTGTTCAGGGCTCCTAAGTCTATTATTTTATTATTCCTAGAAAGCTCTTTTCTACATTGTACCCTTCTCTTACTTATACTTGACTTTGGTATCTCTATGGTGTCGTGTCTACTTATTTGAAGTTATAATACAACATGTATATCATTCTAAACTTGACAGAGCAATATATTCAAAACACTATAATATACTGAGTAATCAACATACTATACATGCATGCAGACTAAAATTCTTAAATAAACATATTACATGTCCACTTGGCACATACACACTAGAATCGTACAATTTATCATCTTATTACACTGATAAGAGTTAATTAATTGACATATGAGTAATCGTCAATAGCACCTACAACTTATCTGTAATTTCTCAAAGAACGTGCATATCAACCCAAATCTTGAGTTGTGCATCTCATAACTCAATTAAGAGTTAATTACTTATCATGACAAGAATTATTAATAATAACAGAGAACATTGATATCACAATACTTGATTCATTGAACACCCTACCCTTAGGGTTTCATTTAATCACAACAAATGCTACAAAGAAAGGTGCAATACATCTATCACGTTCTTTTGAAATCTTTACAACACATGATATCTGGGATCTCAATCCCTTATCACATTACTGGGAATTCTCATCCATTCACATAATTATCATAATTACTGGATCTGGGTATTCAAACCCTTAAATCATCACATAGCATTGTTACCTCTATAATAGGTAACCATTACCTCTAGGTCCTTAGACCAAGGTATTCATTTCATTGGTTGTATAAGTATTCTCATGGCTCACAAGGCCATCACACATCTTGTCACCTCTCACTAGGCAACAACTTATTCCCATGGCTCCCATAAAGATTTCATGCGACATAAACATTCACTGAATAAAGACTACTATCAACAAATCATATAAAATCAATATATGTATGAAACCTTAGAACTGAGCTGAATTTGGGTTTCCATGCCATTCACTGGGATATCATGCATCAATAATAACATTGAATAAATAAAGTCTATCATGTCAAGAAAATCCCTTCAAATGGATTTCACGATATCTATTTGCAAATATCCAACTTTCCTCGCATCTAGGGTTTCACCCTCTTCACTAAGATACCAAACAAACACTGCTCACTTTAAACAAAATGCAAGATAGTATATGACATATATGTACTATGAATTTAGATAAACAATCATTCAAAACCAAGGGGATCTAGATAAGCAACTTTCTCTATTTACTTATGCAGCAAATTTCAGTCATAGACAAATTCCCTATATTTCAGTTTACTCTTATAACCTCTGTGAATACTTAGGGAATTCTCATTAGAATGCAATGTATACATTTATAATATGATTTTATCATATGAAATTCATTCAAACAACGGAAGAATCCATTTCATATCATTTTGCAACAACTTAGAACAAATAGACAATTCAGGGTTTGTAGTCGCATACTAAGAAATTAAAGATTATGGTTGATTTAACAAATTTTTGTGTAATATACTATTTAAAGGAAGTTCCCACTCACCCTAAGGTGTGAAAACACCTTAAAAACGTATCCCATATCTAAAAATCTCGAATCCATATCAAATCCCTAGCAATTTACCCAATTCTTCTTCCTTTCAACTCGGAAACCCTAAAATGAGGGATTATGACGAACGAGTGAGAAAAGGGGAAGTTTTGATACCATTTTGGATCAAATCAGAGGAGGGACGAAATTTTGACATGTGAGAGAAGATTCACCATGAAACTATATCCAAAGAAGCTAAACTTTCATGATTTCATCATTCCTCGAACCGCAAAACCCTAGGTCAACATCTCCATGAATTTCTCCTCTCAACCCCTAACTCTCTCTCTCTCTCTAGGATTTCTTTTCTCTGGATTGAATCACGAATTATAAGAGCTCCTTGTGTGTTAGGTTGACCATATAGAGTAATTGAGCTGATTGGGTTTATTGCACATTGACCCCTCACTAAACTTTTTCTTATTTCAGCAGATTTTTCTATCATAAAAAGGTTTCTGTCAATTTGTGTATTTTGGAGATCAAACCTTCTCCAAAAATTATGATAATTTATTATGTTTTGGTGTATAATTGAGTTACAAATCTTCAGTTAAAATTTGAGATCATTCCAAGCTTCTATTAAATAATTAAAAATCGAATAGTGCACTGCTATCCAGGATTCTACAGAAATGTAAGTTACTGTAATTTGTCTACTGATAAGGTCTAAATGCATCCAAAAAATCTGAAACTTTTACATGTTGTTTATGATTGAGTTTTAGATCTCCAATTAAAATTTCATATCATTTGGAGATACCGATAGATAAATAAAAATAAAACACTACACTACTAAAAATCACTCTGTCAGCTTTTTGGTCGAAGTATAGTTTGACTGAGAACCACACTGAAAGAACACTAAAATATTCTGAAAGTTGTCTCCAATATGCGTGATTCAATTATCCATATCATATCCAAAATTAAAGTAAATACAAAATTTGTAGAAAATATGAAAAATCATTTACCACACTTCTATCCTGATCAAATTCCATACTCATGTACCATCATAACCCTAATTTCAGCCAACTAGGGTTTATATTTCTCAAACCCTAATTTCTCAAACAATAGAACACTTAACGTTCTTATTAAGTTTAAAACATCATAATTTAATTTTCATCATTAATTAGATTTAAGCAATGATCAATCCAATTAAGCATATAATCATCCAGGTAAACCCTAGTTAACCAATTAAGCTCAGATGCTGTCATAATAGCAAGTGGGAATATGTTGGTATGTATGCCCTGAGAGACAATCGTATGATGATTGGATTGGGATACATTATGATTGATTTGATAAACATAAAAGGCAAGCTTCCAATTTATTCTAGTTCAATCTGTTATGAGATAATGATAGAATAGAGTGAATGTCTAGAGAATGACAATACTCAATGACGTATGTCTTCAAGTTGAGGACCTGAACGATGAGATCATACAGATGCTAAGAGTTTGTACATTCTTGTTTTGTCCCTAGTCAGATTTCATTGTGGAAGGTTGATAGACGACAATGACACATCAAAACTAGAGTGTATGTTGGTTGATGATAGAGTCTCATTAGTCATGATATGTGATATCAAACCAAGCACATCGATACATGTTAGAGAATAGTGTATCAGATAGACCCACCATGAGAGTGACACATGGAACCATGACATGGTAGTCATAGTTAGCTCTCACAGTGATGGTGGTGATTGTGATTCTTAGACCTAAAATCACTACACTCATCACATGTCATTGGGTACACTTTGTCATCATCAAACGCAGCCCTGAAATATGGATTGTTATAAAGGTGATGATTGGGTGACTTTGACACATGGGGTTTTGACTACAAGTGATAGATATGGGATTTGTTCCTCATAAAGGAGTATTATGTCTATGGCCACTTGATAAGCGAGACTGAGAAAGGCATGCACATGCACGTGTGAGTCAATATGTGATATTGATGGCACATATCTCAGACAGTATGTTTTGGATCAAGGAACATGAATGAATGTTGAAAGGATGACAGTCGCATGCCTTGAGTTCATTCAGGATATCAGAGACAAAGGAATTATACATTCAGTGGAACACCAATCATAGACTGTTGGATTGAAAGTTATTCTCCAACTTTCCTTTTCACTTGGGTAGCATTGATGTGCGACTAGGCACCTCTCTTTGCTTGTGATGTCATAAGCTAGTTATGGACATTCACTGCCAACGTGAAATGGGACCTATAGGGTCACACACAAAGGATTTACCAGGAAGAGGAGGTTATCAATGAATGATGTTTGGATTTATTACTAAATGTGTTTAGGTACTCAATCAAACATTCAATCAATTGACTTGACTCAGAATCATCAAGTTCAAGTGTTGAACTAATTGATTTGAGTGTTAGATTGATTGAGAACTGCATTGACTGTGTTCTGTACAATCTGAACCACCAACCAACCAGTTCACTGGGTGAACCGATCGGCTCATGGTCAGTGAGATGACCAGTTCACTTGATGAACCGATCGGTTTGACTGGACCAAACGAGCAAGGTTGGGTTGTTATGATTTGCAAGAAATTTTTTTGTTTCACTTGTCCAATTCAATTGGGATAAAAATTGATCTTAGTATTAATTGGAAATGAAAGAGGAAAGTCAATTGGAGGCAAGTCTGGGAAGCAAACCAACCGGTTCACTAAGTGAACCGACCAGCTCACACTCCCAACCGACCGATTTGTTTGTGAAATGACCGGTTTGGCTGCCGTAGTGCAATCAGTTCATGGAAATTCCAGACCCTTGTACTCCCACTTTAATCCCGCATTGCTCGGGGCTGAGAACCCTGACCCTGACCCATCCTATATGTATGGGGTACTGGGGTCTTCTTAGAAAGCACAAATCAGAACATCAGTTGCTCTATAAAGTTGTCCTCTCTGGTTGTGGTAACTGAGAGAGCCCAAGCAAGTGCTACCCAACTAGGGAGGCACAACAAGGGAAAGACAACTACAAGATATCAACTGGTTGTGGGAGAGTGTGTCGGTCACTAGTACGCTGACAGAAGGGGACAACTCCTTCTAGTGTCATGTGGGATAGGACGACTAGAGTTCCCAGTGGTCTGTGTGGACTATCTATAGAGGCAGGAGGTCGCAGTCTATGTCAAGACTAGGAACTGCACAGACACCATCGAAGACAGGTGGGTGAAGACCGCACTTGCTGTGAGGTATAGTAATTGAGAAAGCCTCAGGACCAGGTATATCTCACTAAAACCATTCTTCCTATTTCATAGTCGTTGATGAGATCCGTGGTTATGGTTTTGTGGTGAGAGATTTTTTTTTGTTTCTGCTGCCTTCTCCCTCACCTAAAACCCAACATATTATACACTTACATCCTAAGTGATTTAAGTGCTCAAGAATAGTCTCTAATCAGGGACTATCCAAGGTCTACTCCTAATGAGTAAATCTTGGATGGGTTTATAGGCTAGCAACACGATTTAGAAATATTAGGGATTATTCACAAATTACAATTTATTCAACATATCAAACTAGGTCATGCATGTTCGAGCAAGATAGTCATATGATTCAAGCAAGATAGTAAACATAAAGATCGACGTCAATTCAAGTTAATTCATCACGTATAGATATAGAATTCATTACAATTAATCTAATTAAGTACACCATAATCATAGAATGAATTCATTTCAATCATAGAATTCATCACATAAAAGCTCTAGAAGCAGTTACCATCAAACAAACTATAATGATAATAGCCATTTGCATTCTGACTTTTAAATGTGTTCTTACTTGCACATGAAAACAAAGGTAGAGAAAGACCTACCTCTTTCTACCTTGTCGGACTAGAGAAATGGTGGCAGAGAAGCAAGAACCGAGGGAGAGGGGGTGGTAGACAAGCAACTAGTAGTGGTGAGCGGCGGTATAAGAGAAGCAGCTAGAAGTGGTGGCAAAAAGTGGTGACAAACTCCTCAATAGTAGTGGTAGCAGAAATGGGGTCCTCAATAGCAGCGATGGAGGAGGCGATCCTCATTCTCAACTATAGCGATAGTGGTAGCGATCATCCTCAATAATAGAAGTAGCAGTAGTGGAATCCTTGGTAGTAGTAGCAACAGTGGCAGTGGAGACAAACTCGAAACTAGAGCAATATCGGGGGCAAAATTCACCAGAGAGGCACCTTGTTGAAATCTCCAGAGCGTGAGAGGTAGAAATGCAGAGAAACGTGAGTAGGGGAAAGAGGGGTGAAAGGGTTTCTTGTTGGGTTAAGTAAGATATTTCTCGTTGGTTATTAGAAAAACCGATGAGCTAGGATGTTTCTCATCAGTTGAAAGTTATAAACCGCCAACCAAAATACAACTTTCTCGCAACCCAGCAATACATATGCCATCGGTTATATAAAAAATCACTACACAAAACACAACTCATACGATGTCAGTTTCTCATAGAAAAACCAATGAGAAATATCAAGTTGGGGTGGAAAAATGTTTGTTGGCTTCATGGTGCGAAAACCTTTCTCGTTAGACGTTGCACAAAAAAATCAATGAGAAATGCCATTTGGTGTTCCACAGAACATATGGCATGCGTATCTCTTTATCACATTTATTATATTGAGAAGAACTGAAGATGGGGGGTTTTTGAAGGAAAATAAAAATGATCACAAAAATTTTGCATGAAATTCTATTTTTGCGGCTGTTATATAGCGTCGTTTTTTCTTAGAAGTGACTGATGATAAAAATAAAGGGAAACCCACATTTTCTCAGCTAAGCAAATCGTGGGGATTGTCCACATAGAACCGATGGGAAATGTAAAACTATCTATGTTCTTAAATAAAACAACTGATGTTGCATATCCATTATATAGTATTGTCCCCAAGAAATATGTTGAGGCATCTTGGAAAGTAATAGTTTTCCCAGCTTCCCACAATGAATGCAACCGTGGGGAGAAGATGAAGGGTTGTGGGCTTCAGTTGGTGCATGAAGGTGGTCGATTAATTGACACCAATCAATGAATCTTGGTTTGTGATGATCAATTACTAGATCATCAATGTATGGACCTCAATCTGGAAGTTGATTAAGGTGATCAACTAGTGGAAGTTGATAGGGTTATCGATCATTGGATCACAACTATTGTAGCTAGATCGGTGGGGCTTCAAAAGAAGAACTGTTCAATGCTTGATAGGTAGCTCATTGATGGGGTGATTAATTGGTATACCTTGATTGGGAATTCGATCAGAAAGTTGACCGAGTGGTCAAGCAAGGAGGTCGATCAAGTAGGTTGGCCGTGGATTTGACCAAAAAACATCGATTGATTTCCCTTATGAACATGTGCCCAAAATCTATTTTGGGTCAGGGAACAACCCCACACCTCACAGGAGGCATCCCTCTCTCGATTCGTGCATGTTGAAGGTAAGCATGACCCCCTATGCCATACTAGTATGAAGTGAAAAAAATCCAAACATGTATAGGAAGTCAAGAAAAGTATCAAAATCCTAACCAATTAAAATAAAATCCAAATAAATCTAAATGGAGCTATTTCTGGGGTGAAATGATAAATCTAATGCAAAACTAGACTAAAAATCTGACTAAAAGTATGATGAATATGCATTCATTAGGCAGCACAACCATGTTGTAGGAGATAGAGTTGGGAAATAGGGAGAAAATATAGGTAGCAAAAAATAATTATTACCATGTTCCCCATAAACTAGTGGATCACGTCAACAACTACATAATGAAAAGGACAGTTTTGAGGATATACCTGGTCCTAGAGAAAGTCCAGTGTCATAATCCTCATCATTGTAGGTGCACAACTGTAGTCTAGTTTCCCTTGGACAGTGTTTGTTCATCTCCTAGTCTTCACCACGGACAACCGACTGGAACAATGTCTACAATGGCTCCTACAGTCTCACCACGTACTGTAGGTTGACATTATCCTCCAAGATGCACCAAATGGCCTAATACCTCTAGAGTAGTCCACATGGACCATTGGGAACTCCATGTTGTGCTACCAGAGCCAATGGGAAGGAGTTGTCCCCTTCTGTTAGCGTACTAGTAGTCGACATGCTATGCCACACTGATCCTCAGTTGTTCTCTCCCTTGCTATCCCTCCCTGTAATAGGTAGGACTTGCTTAGGCTCTCTATTAGTTACCACAACCAGAGATGACACAAATTGTCAGAGAAACTGATTCTCAATTGTATCTCTTGGGAAGCCCCCAGTACCCCTCAATTTATAGTAGAGGCCAGCATCAGGGTTCCCGATCGATGTGGGAGTAGAAGGGTCCAGAATCATGAATGTTTTAGAACCTACAAACTACAAGACAGTCGCCTCATATAGAAAAATGGTTGTCTCATGCACGAGATAGTCGTCCTGCATAACGAGATGGCCTTTTTGTGCAGTTTCCTATTTTCAATGAAATTGGCAATTCGAATCCAATTAATGCTCACATGACATCACCACTAATCCTTGATGCAATCAAATTTCCCACGATTCAGGCTTCTCGTTCATGTGATCTGGTCGTCTCACATCCACGAACCGGTCATCTTGCTCATGCGAGTCAACCATCTTACAATCATAAACCGATCATCTCATTTATGCGATATGGTCATATCATGAACATCATGCGAGATGATCATCTTGTACCCCAATTCTGGTAGAACTCAGCCAATTCAGTTTCTAATAAACCTGACACTCAAAATAGTCAGTCTAATACTTGAACTTGATGATTCTAAGTCCATTCAGTTGACTATTGTTTTGAATACCTAAACACCTTTAGCATTCAATCTAAACATCATTCATGAATATACTCCCTTTGTCCAAGTGTAATCTATGTGTGTGACCCTACTGGTCCAAAACTACGTTGGAAATGAATGTCCATAACAAACTATGACATTACAAGAAAAGAGGGGTGCCTAGTCAGGCATCATTTCAACCCAAGTAATTCAGAAAGTTGGAGAACAACTTCAACCTACAATCGGTGATTAGTGTTACCATGATCGTATAGTTTCTTTGTCTCTGATATCTGTATTGAACTTGAGGCATGGAATTGTCATCCTGTCAATGTTCAATCCATGTTCCTTACACTAGAGCAGACTGTATGAGATGTATATGAGTTCACATATCATATATTGAACCACATCAGTATGGCCGTACATTTCTCAGTCTCCCTTATCAAGAGGCCTTGCATATCAATCTCATGTAGGAGGGACAAATCCCATCTACATCACTCATAGTCAAGTCCTCATGTGTCAAAGCTACCCAATCATCACATTTATGGCAACCTTTATTTTAGGATTACATTTATTGATGTCAAAGTATACCCAAAGACATGTGATGAGTGTAGTGACTTCAGGTTTAAGAACTACAATAACCACTATCACTATGAGAGATGATTCTGACTACCATTCCCTGGTCTCCATTTATCACTCTCAGGGTGGGTATGTCTGATACACTATTCTCTAACATGTATCTATGTGAGTAACTTGATATCATATATCATGACTAATGAGACTCTATCATAAGTCAACACACACTCTAGTCTTATGTATTATTGTTGTCTATTTTGCTTCCATAGTAATATCTGACTAGGGAGATAATAAGAATGTATGTACTCTTAGCATCTGCATGATCTCATTCTTCAAGTCATGTACTTGAATACATACATCATTGATTAATATCATTCTTTAGACATCTACTTATGCTTATTTCATCGTCTCATGATTGAGACAAACATAATGGATGAAATTACCTTTTATTATTACCAAATCAGGTATCTAATGCCACATTCCAATCATCATATGATTGGATCTCAGGGCATACATACCAACAGACTCTCACTTGCACTTAGAGACAATCACCCACGAATCATATTCCAAGTGATCTTAACATGTCCATCATGTTTCTACTGCACAAGCACTTTTACAACGGGTTTAGCAACATTTCTATAAAGTCAGTATTTTGCAATTTTCACATCTCTTCATTGTATGACATCTCATATGAGAATGAAGTGGTGTAGTATGCTAATTGAGATTCTTAACCTATATAGTAGCTCCATTGTTGTCACAATATTTCTATTGTGTCATAAATAGTTGGAACCTCACACAAGTTCACCCATATGAACTTCTTGATCCATATAATATCTTCTTATGTTCTCATAAAACAAGATACTAGGATTCTTTCATAGATTTAAACAACTATTATTAGCTCTAACCCTTTCTAGCTTACATTTCTTATTTAAGGTCAAACATAAATTTAGATAGTGATCATTAATTTGTTAGTTTGGAAGCTTGCATCAGTGTAACCCTTTACACCCAACTCTTCCTTATTATCATAACCAAGGAACATATCCTTTTAGTGCTTCACAAGAACCCAAGTATGTTCTCTATGGTATTCTAGTTACTCTCACTGGCATCTGACATATACCCTCTCGTCATGTCTAATGCATACAAGATTTCTAGGTAGGTATATATGTCCTCTCATCATTTCCAATATAGATGAGATGACTAGATATCCTCTTGTCATGTCCAATGCATATGAGATAATTGGATATCTTGTCATCATGTCCAATACATACGAGGTAACATGATATATTCTTGTCATGTCTATTACATACAAGATAATGGGATGTCTTCTCATCATGTCCAATACATACGAGATAATGGGATGAGTACATATGTGACAAATCAAATTATGAATGCATATGTCATCTATCCATGTGTTCCTGTTCTTCACAAGAACTGAGACACTAGGCTCCTGAGAGATTATACTACTACAAAAAAGGCCTTTGGCGTCGGTTATTTAGAGCCTTTAGCGTCGGTTTCCAAGCGACACCCAAGTGGGTGCCGATAAAGGGAGACACCTTCAGCGTCGGTTTCTAACCGACGCCATAACCCTTCCTGCCATCAAAAATGCGTCAACAAGGGAACTATAAGCATCCGTTTTTAATGAAAACTGACACTATATCATGATCAAAGACGTCTGTTATAAACCAACACCGATGCCATAACCCTTCCCGCCACTAAAAATGCTCCAATAAGGGAACTATAAGCGTCAGTTAGTAAGGAAAACTGACACTATATCATGGTTAAACATGTCGGTTATTAAACAATAACCGATGCCATATCCCTGCCAACACGGTCATGGTACCTAGCCACTATAGGCTTCGGTTCTTACAGATAACCGATGCCAACCATGGAAGAGACGTTGGTTTTTTGCTAATAATCGATGATGTATGTCTTTGTTGTCAGTTTTATACAAATAACTGACACATATGTTCTGATTTTTTTTCTTATCAATTTGTAGGCCTGCTGTATGGCTGGTTAGTAGGATGCAGAACTTGTAGTTTAGTTTTGAATTGTAGGTTTACAACATCCATTGATATCAGCCAACAACAGGCCACAAACCTGCAAAGTCATTCACATTCAGACACATGTATTGATCAGATACATGTAGAAACCTACAAAGTCATTTACATTCACATTCAGTTCCATTCACTTCATCTCTTTTCACATTCAGACATTCATGTATTGATCAGAAAAAAGTCATTCACATTCACACATAAGACAATTCAGAAAAAGTCATTCACATTCACACAAAAATAATTATGAGAACAAAGTTTAGAAATATCATTCTTTATTCGTCATCATCATCATTTTCATCAAAACCCCAATTATATTTAAAAAATTCCCACTACTTGTAGGGCCTTTTCCCATTCTTCTCTTACAACATCTAATTTCTCCCTCATATAGGGAGTATGTACATCTAATAACTTTCCACCTATGTTGAACTCAGTTTTAAACACCTGCAAAGAGAATGACATATATATATAATTAATAATATATAATAATATTGATATATCTCATATTATCTAATGAGACTATATATAATACCTTCTGTATAGTATTGATTTTCATTGCGGCATGTTTGATGATTAGGTCCATAAATCGCATCACATAGTAGGCACATGCCCAGCTGTTGTCTTGTGTAGCACACTGTAAATTGAAACATACAAACTATTCAAAAATACAAATAAGCACAGTTCACATAAATAATATATACATTGGAGTGGGGAAACTACTTTCGCATTCTCCCAAATTAATGGCCGATTCTTTTTCCTGGGGACCTTTCCTCCAGCTTTTTTGAACTCTTGTAAAGCCATACATGTTAATGTAACACATTAAATTACATAATTAAATAGTAATGTAATAACATATGTTAGCGGATATAAAAATATGAAATATTTCTCACGAGAATAATGGCCTTTTCATTACGTGTCCATATAATGTATTCAATTCATTCCCCCCAGGATCTAGATAATAGACAGTGAACGTCTTGGGGATAATAACTAGTAACTCCCAATGCCTACCACTACAGGTAAGAAAGTTAAAAATTAATAACTCAAAATCCACAATAAAAATGTAATTTTCTTAAGTCCAAATTATAAGCAAAGTAAACTTACTCAACATTGAATGGAGCTATTATCACCATCTTCTTATTTTTACCAAAATATTCAAAAGCATCACAACAGTATGAAGTAACTGAAGAAGGATTTGTATCTACAAGACTAATCAAAGATGGAACAAAAAATCCCACATGGGAAAATGAAAAATATGTACATATCGTCTGTAATTGGCTACAAAACATGTATTACGTATGCATTAATATATAAGAAACCAGATCACCATATATAAAACAAGGTATACAGATGTATAAACAAGATCTCACCATATCCACAACTCTATCATAAATGTGTTCAGCCAATCATAATGAAACAACTCTAAAATATCTTGTATAAATAGCTTGTTTTCATATGATTGACCTGTATTAATACCTATGCATTAATACATATGCAAAACTTGTATAAATAGATTGTTATCGTACTATTGAACTGCAGCATCCTCTAAAATTGTAACATTTATAGGGAAATTTTGATCATGTTCGCCGATCCATACTGCCATACCCCTACAATTAGGACCTAACGAGGCGTGTAGGTCCCTTGGAAGCCAACTTGGTAGTTGAGGAGGTGGACGTGGAGGCCGGGATGTAGCGAGTGTCGTCTTTTTGACCTGTATATATAATTTTAGATCAATTGACTCATATATACACACTAATAGATTAGCGTAATGTAAATTTACCATACAATATTAGTATAGACGACATCCGCTTTGGGCCACATTATCACTCTGCCTTCTGCCTCACCAAATATTTCAGAATCTGGGTGGGCATATGGCAGTTGAAGATCCCTCCAATCGGGGAGTATATGTATTGGGCTCACATGAACCACACCAGCTGGTACTGGAGTCCCATGAAACATCTCCCCTGAAAGGGCTGGGTAAGCCTGTGCCTCTGCAACGATATATTCTTGACTTTTTAGACGACATGGCTTCAACCCCTACAAATTTATGTAAAGAATGTTATATGCATATATACATAAACATATCATCTTGAAAAGACTAGCTACTATGTCATAAAAATACTTATAGAGGATGTGCTAGGTGGTGGGTCTACATGATTACTCCCAACCTCTACAGCAGGAGTAATAGAAGCGCGACACATCACGGGTACCGTCTGAGTGGCCGTCTGAGACACCTACCACTTCACCATTGCTTCTTGGACTTTCCTCTCAATTAATTTATCTACCTATACATGGATAAAAGAAACGTAGCCATCGATTATTGAATTCTCTTTCATAATAACATTCTAAAAAAAGAATAGGTTACCTCAACTTGTGAAATTCCTACTTTTGGGATAGGTTTGTGCTGGGATGTCCAAAAGAATGCTTTGATGCCCACACCAGCGCCTGCACCCCTAACACGTCTAGGATGCTCTGAGTTACCCAGAGCAACTATCAATTCATCCCTTGTGCCCTCAGGGATGAACTTGCCTTCCTTCCTCTGCTCGTGCAGCTCCCGCTAATCGCCATCAATAGAAATTAGTAAGTAAACATAACAATAATCAATATTGATCGATTGCTCTAAGAGTTGAATTTTACCATTTTTGCAGCCACCTCAGCAATTGCGAGCTTCGTTATATCTCCCTTCCTATTTTTCCTCCCAGCTATCCACATAGCATGGCGAGGTAGAGGTGCGGGACCAATAGTAGAGGACTTCTGAGTAGCAGTAGACTGAGTAGTAGACTCAGCCTGTAGTCTTTGGCAAATGCCTACATAGCCTCTTGGACCCATTGTGTGGTCATGCACATTCAGTGCACGCCTTTCTCTTTGAGTATCACTGATAGCCTTGTTAGTAAGCACATTGATTTGGTTAGTAACACTAAAGGTTAATCTTGAATAGGTGAATACATAAGAACATATATTAATTAAATTGGGAGTGGCGCTTAATACCTTGAATTCATCCATTTTTCTTTGGGTAACAAACTCCTCCTAGTCTTTGGTGCCTAGGTAGTTCCATTGCTCAGTGGCTGCATTCTACCTAAATTTATTTTTTAAAGAGAATACAAACAAAAATTATTAGTGTAGAGTTAGTCAAAAAGTGATCAATGTCTAGAATTGGAAATCAATCAAGAACCTCTTCTCAGCATTGCGTATGTAATCTCCTGTGAGATTTGTCCTATAGTTCCTTAGGACCATCCCACAACATTGCATCACACATTTACGATGCAACTTTTCATCCAGATCAAAATAGAATTTCTATTAACTAGTATCCTAAAAATTAGTAAACTACAAAAATAGAAATGCAAATAATAATAACTCACGCATAGTTCCTTCCATATTAAGACTTTCTTCCCCTTAGGAACTTTATGCCAGGATTCAAAAATAAGACTACAATGGCTGCGAGTAAGAACCCCAAGATATGAAATAAATGAGTTGCGGTTCACTCCAACTGGATTTCCTGCATTATCGAAATCCACAGCCAGTTTGGGTCCATTGCCCCTTTGCTGTAGTAACTTGTTCATCATTGTAATTCCCCTCACTTTCTCAAAAAAAATTTGTTGCTCATCAAGTGCCCCAATTTCTTCAGAGGGTACATCACCAACTTAAAATTTGACCCAAAAAAACACACTTACAGGATATAACTATAAATGAACATATAGATAGAAACCTCAGGGATATATTTTTAAAACTTACATTGTGAGGCAGTGCATTGACATCCTCACCCTCATGGTAATCATCATCACAGTCATCAGGAGAATGCTCATCCATATGAAAGTTCACATTCACATTGTAAAGTAATTCACATTGTAAAGTTCACATTCACATTGTAAAGCAATTCACATTGTAAAGTTCACATTGTAAAGTTCACATTCACATTGTAAAGCAATTCACATTGTAAAGTTCACATTCACATTGTAAAGTTCACATTCAGAAAAATAAAACATATAAAAAAATATAAACATGCATGCCTCTAATATTGCGATCTTTTATCAATTAACAATCGTTCATTGTGATATCTGTGCACATACAAGTCATCATTAGCTTTAATATTTGGTGGTGTTGGCAACCCAACTGAGAATGGACTGGTGTCATCATACTTATCATAGTACTATTCTTCATCTATAGGATCTTCAATGAACTGTCTTTTACCATGAAGAACAACCGACCATTTATCATTTGCAAGATCATTGATATAAAATAATTGTTTCGCCTGTGATGCCAATATGAATGGTTCACCCTTCTCGCCAATCTTTTCAAAGTTCACTAATGAGAAACCCAATTCATCCACTATAACTCCTTTGGTGTTATCAACCCAATTACATTTAAAGAGTGAAATTCTGAAATCTACATAGTCAAACTCCCATATGACTTCAATGACACCGTAATATGACATTTTATCTTCACGTGGACTCTTATCCTTTGCACTTGCAAAAAACAATGAAGATGCTTGAAGGGTGGCCCCACTATTTTGGACAACACTCTTATCATCTTGACACTTTGTGTAATATGAGAATCCATTTATTTCAAACCCTTCATAAGACATAACATTCAATTTTGGTTTAAAGCCGGGGCATTTGATAATTTCAGTAAGATTATCTGGTGTTTGAGGTAGTTGATGTAAGACTTTAACTTCAAACCACTTAATAAATGTCTTGTTATGCTCTCTAGCAAGCCACATTGAATTGGCTCGAGGATATTGTCTCTTGATGAAATTGGTATGTTCCTCGATATAAACACTCACTTCGTCGATGTTGTGTAAAATATACAAGTGACCTTGTTCCAACTACTCATGGCTAATTACTTTCATTTGTGATCCCAAAATTCCTTTACCAAAATTCTCCTCAATATTCTTGTCATTAACAGGAGCATCATTACCACTCAGAAAGTCATTGCAAAAATCCATGACCTCTCTCGCCACATAACCCACAATAATACTCCCTTCAGGCCGATAACGGTTTTGAACATCACCTTAAAAATGCTCATGTATCGTTGAAAGGGAATTTTGGAAGAAACCTTCGATGACAAAGATATACAATATTGCCTTCATGTTTTAATCATATTGGATCAGTGTTGTCTTCACATATAGGACACGCTTTAGATCCTTTGACACTATATCCAGAAAAATTCCCATATGTTGAAAAGTCATTCACAATGCAAAACAACATAGCGTGAAAATGAAATGTCTCTCTTTGTGAAGCATCATTGGTCATCACACCTTCACCCCAGAGTTTCTTCAAGTCATCAATCAGAGGTTCAAGATAAACATTGATATCATTTCCAGGTTGTTTAGGGCCCGATATCAACAGCGACAACATAACATACTTATTTTTCATACACAACCAGGGAGGAAGATTGTATGTAACAAGCATAACTGGCCAAGTGATATGTTAGCTGCTCAATGTCCTGTACAGATTCATCCCATATGTACAAAGCCCAAGTCTTAGATTCCTGACTTCTTCACCAAATTTAGGGTACAATAAATCAATCTTCTTCCATTGTGGGGAATCAGACACATGTCGTAGGATCCCATCATTATTTTTCTTAACATCTGCATGCCACCTCAAATTCTTCGCATCTATCAGATTGGCAAACAAGCATTGAAACTGTGGTATTATAGGTAGATACCACATCACCTTGGCAGGAGAACCGGTTTTGGACTTCCCTGAAGTCGTCAATTTATACCTTGATGCACCACATTTGGGACAATCTTTCAAATCCACATAGTCCTTTTGAAATAATACACAATCATTCAGACATGCATGTATCTTCTTGACCTCCATTCCCATTGGGCACACCAATTTCTTTAACCGGTATGTTGAGATTGGCAGCTCGTTTCCTTCAGGAAGAATTTCTTTCAACAAAGACAACAATGACGTGAAGCTTTTGTCGCTCCATCTATTGTTAGCTTTCAACTTATACAATCTCAACACAGCGCTAAGCTTTGTAAACTTACAACCTATGTATAACGGTATCTCAACATCATGCACAATGTTTCTAAACATGGGAGGTGGATCAGTGTGCTCTACCCCAAAACTATCCAACATCGCATCAACGATGTCTACTGGAACTGGTTCGTTCACATCTACGTCACCGGAGGCAATTTCTTCTTCCACACAAGCACTATTATCGACATCCACTGATTTCAGGTTTGAAATCTCTCCATGTCAGTGCCATTCTATATAGCCCTTGTACAATCCCGTTGCACATGTCATGACTTTTGATTTCGTTACCAGTGCTGACTTTCAAGTTGTTACCGCAATGCCTACATGGACAATAGAACCTATCTCCAGGTTGTTTCCTATGTTCCTCGGAAAATCTAATAAACTGATCAAGACCAAAAATAAACTCTGGGGTGCAGCGATTTGGATGATCAAAGAGAAAACAAGTATATATTAGAACAAGATTAGGGTCTAGGGTTAAAAGATTAAAGTTTATGGTTAAAACTTTAGGTTTTAAGGTCTTATATATAATAAATGTGTACTACCTATCCTATTCTTGAACACCTAATCTCACTAGTAAGTGTATAATGTGTATTGGGTTTTCAAGAAAATTTCGGCAACATTTCCCCGTTGTTCTCCAAGTACATATGTACTTAGAGAACAAATGGGGAAATGCTACCGCAATTTCCTTGAAAACCCAATACACATTATACACTTACATCCTAAGTGAGATTAGGTGTTCAAGAACAGTCCCAAACCGGGGACTATCCAAGATTTACTCCTAATGAGTAAATCTTGGGTGGGTTTCTAGGCCAACAAAATATAACACTAGTCCTTTGTTTACAACCCCATTCAACACACAATCTTCTTATAAAAACACTTGTGGACATCCATAACAACATATCAATGCTTCCTAAATTAATCAATGTATTATTTTATAACACAAATCATGGTGGGTATAACATAGCAAAAAACTCAACATGTCACAACAGAAACATGTCCTTAACCTAATATACAGATATTTGTAACAAAACTCATTAGGAAGAGAGACCATGAAACACCATGCATTGATTTGAAGTTTTCTTTCCCATCTAAGGTTATTTGCAATTTCATGCGTGTTTCATTATCTTTCTTTCTAGGATTTCTACTTGAATTGCATATATATTCAAATTCACTAGTCCATTATCATATGAATGTTTAGATGCATTTATACTATCAATTCCTAGGGTTTACTTTTTTACCATAGCAAAATATAATAGAGGTTATTTTGATCATTTTGTTACTAAAAATTGCATGTCTCTATTTAACTTCCATAAATAAACTATTATATATTAATATGATTAGAAATCTATATATCATTAATCCAAAGAATGCATTTATTATAATGACTAGGTTTAGAATTCAATTGATTTTGTAGTAAGAAGTACCATTACTATTTGATGAAGTTATTCTTAGGTCTAGGGATACTACACATATATCTACCATCTTACTACATACAAGTGTAAATTTAGTATCACGTGAAACAATGCAAGCAATTGGATAATCTATTCTATCAATATGAAGAGTCTTATATGTAGAATGTTCTAATTATTATCAATATGTAAGTGACCACTAGATTATAATCAAGATTTTTACTAACACAAATATAGGAAGAGAATCAGTTATGAACAACCGGTGGTTTTGAACTGGATGGCAATTTGCATTTTTTGTTCAATGACCGAAAATGCAGGACATTTTGGTTTCTCCATCTCCAGTAAAGCAAACATAAACTTCATGGCGACCAGGCTTAAGAATGCAATCCAATACAACATTCTACTACAAAGGAAACATGCCCTAGGTGGAGGAAGAAGGGTACCTTCATAGAGCGACGACGGCAGTGACAAGGAGCAGCAAGTAGGTAGCGGCGAGCAGGAGAAGGCAAGCAGGAGCAGCGAGCAAGCGGCGGCGAGCAGAGGAGCAACAGGTGATGTCTGGAGCAACGAACGGCGGTGGCCGGAGCAACAAACGACGACAACAGCAACGAGCAGAGGAGCAGTGAGTAGCGGTCAGAGCAGGGAATCGATCACCAGACCTAAGTGCAGAGTCGATGAAATAGAGAAAGGGGAAGATCCTGGCTCTCGCAGGTGTATTAAGTTAACAATAGGCGTCGGTTATTCAAAACAACCGGCACTTACACCAATCAACGTCGGTTGTCGTAGAAAAACCGATGCCAAAGGGGGGTGAAAATTTTCACGGGGACAGTGTGCGAAAACACATCGGCGTCGGTTATTGCAAGAAAACAGACGAAAAATATGCCCAATTTCTGTGTCGTGAAAAACCTTTAGTCGTCGATTAATTAGTTAATAACCGACTTCGTATGTTAAATTTTGGAGGTGATTTTTTTCCACTGGAAAATTTGGATTTGGCGGTCGATTTTAGGCGTCGGTTGCTTATTAAGGAACTGACGCCAAATTAAAAGTGATACCCGTGTTTGGCCGCTCTTCACAGATAGATGTCGGTTTTTGTATTCAACTGATGGTGTAGGGTTTAGGCGTCGGTTTCTTGTATACAATCGACGCCTGTAAATGTGACGTTATAAACCATTTCTTTAGTATTGTTAACTCCATGTAACATGGACAAGTTCTCTCTCATTAAATCATGCATGTTGAACCCTTCAACATCTTGCCAATGTATCTGCCCTTTCTTAGGTCAGAAAACTTTCTAGATCTATCTCTATAGATCTTAATCCCTATCACATAGTATGTCTTGCCTAAACCCTTTCATAGAGAAGGTGTTTCCTTCCTAGTTTTAACATTTATAGGATAAGGACTTTATTCCCCACCATTATGTGGAATATAAAAATGCTTCCACAATCTTTTGTAATCACATATTTCATCTTCATTCTAACTCAAGTCAAACCCTTTGATTGTCTTGTCAAATAGAAGATTCTGACACTAAGATGCTTGCTTCAATCCATAGATTGACCTTTGTAGCTTATAGAGTTTATTTGCATTATTGGATTTATAAAACCTTTAGGTTGTGTCACGTAAACATCCTTATAATTATTCCAGTTAAGGAATGTGGTTTTAACATCCATACCAAATCTCACTAGTCTTAAAAAGTTGCAAAAGAAAGCATGATCCTGATGGATTTATCCATGGTAACTGGTTAAAAACTTCATCATGTTCAACGCATTGAACTTGTTTGAAACTCTTTGCAACCAATACACTCTTCTATGTTGGTCTTCTTACAAAGACCCAAATGCACCCTATGGGTTTTACCCCTTCAGGTGGATCCAACAAGGTGAGACCTTGTTGGTGTACAAGGAGTCCATCCTAGATCTCATGGTCACAAGCTATTTCTCAGGTTTTGGTAATTCAATAGTTGCTATGTAGGTTGTTGACTCAACTCTATGATCAACTCACTGCCTTCCTGAGATATAAGATATCGTATCTTTCAAACTCAAGGAGTGGTCTACTATAAGTATGAGGTATTGTGTTACATAAGGAACTTGAGATTCCACAACAACTTGGGATTCTCCTTGTTCCTATTGTACCTCTTTTAGGTTCAATGTTTTCTTGTTTGTCTCAAACATTTCTAGTTCTACTTTTACTCCCACTGATTCCTTTGAAACTAAGTTCCTCTTTAGGAATACAATCATCCTTATCAACAAACAAATTTGTTGTAGGATTGGGATAAGAGTAGTATTTAACAAAATAATATTTATGTGATTTTGTAGACAAAGCTTTAAAGAAACTATTTTTCTTATGTAAGAATTCACCCATAATCACTATAAAATACACATCAGGACACCTCCCATGCCATATCTCATACGGTACACTATTTTAGTGTAAAGCATGTGCCCAAAAGAAATGGAAGATCAACTAGATTTTATTCACCATGACTAGAAAGATGTGATTCCTTCTACTGATGCACTATCATCGTGTTTCAAGTGGAGTTCGTAATGATGCATTATGATGATCTCCTCAGAAGGTTCTCAAACTCTTGGTTTAAATTATTTCAACATTGATCACATAGAAGTATCTTAATACGTTTACCAAGTTAGTCAGGTACTTCGTTCATGATCTCCTTGAATACTTTAAGAGATCCAGACTTGTATTTCATATAAATACAAACATCCATATCTACTTATAACATCAGTACATATATAATGAAGTATTAGTAACTATCTTTAGCATTTATTCTAAAAGTTCTATATACATCGACATACATGGGGCCTAATAGAATAGTCTCTCTCCCACTACATCTAGTGAAGATGCTTTTATCATATTCCATAATAGATAAGACATGCATGTCTCTATTGGTTCAATAACCAAAAGAGTCTTGATAACCATCATATGGATTCTAGAAATGCATTTCTCATTTATGTGCTCTAGATGACAATGCTATAGGTATTCAATGTTTGAGTCATCAAGTCATTCAATATGTGTGTCATACACATATTTGTCTTTAATACTATAGAATATAGTTTACAATACATAGGGCATTTCCATATAAGATTTCATCTTTAAAAATGAAACACAACGTTCTTGTCACACAAGACATATGATTTTTCATCAATGGGAGGTACATAATAGCAATTCACTAATTCCATAATGTGCCCATGAATGACATCCTCCAACTATAGAGGTAGCAACCCTTGCTCCATATAGTTCTATCTTACTTATTATCGGGTCTTGAAGTAGAGATCCCTATCTCTATCTTCTTCCTGAGATCCTCAATAAAGAGGATAGTTCTTTCCAATGTCCAGACAGGTGACAGTGGTGGCACTTTCTTTCCTTAATCCATTAAGTAAAAAGTACATATTCCTTTTACACTTACCCTTCTTCATATATGGAGTGCAGAAGACTTGGACTTTAGCTTAGCCTCAGAACACTTCTTGGCCTTGATTTTTCCCTAGGACTCACTCTCTATGATCACAATCATGGATTTGTCCTTCTTCATATTTTGTTTGACATCAACATGCCACACATTTGGTAAACTGATTATATGAATCATGCAACACTTGCATAATCATATCCATGGTCAAATCTTGACCTAAGAGAAATTCCAATCACTCCAAATGCCCAATCATATTGAGCACATGAGGTTTTATTGGACCTCCCTTTGTCAGTTTGCAATCAAATAGCACTTTGAAGACATTATACCTTGCTTGCTTTACATGATTCTTAAGATGTGTTACCATCTTGAGAATGCCCAATTTTCATGTTGTTCATACAGCTCATAGTTCATACAGCAAAGCATAAGGTACTTAATGAGTATGGTATCATTGGCATGCTTCCAGTAAGCATCCATTTCTACCTTAGGCCCATTTGGAGTGGCTTCCCTTGGCACTGGCCTTTCAAGGACATAGAGCTTTCGCTCATTAATAAGAAAATTTCTCAAAGTACTTAACCAGTTGTGGAACATTATCCCATTTTGTTCATCTAAAGGACTGATTGCAATAAAATGTGTTTGTGTTTGCCATTTGATTCCAAAAAGAAATATTGCAACTTTTCAAAACATTTTTTGATTTGTTTGATTTTATAAGTTACGGTATTAATTAGGTTTTGAATTAACTATTGCTCCCAGTATTTTGTTCAAATTGATAACCCTCATGTATCAATTTGGAAGATTGCAGCGTACAATCTTCTAGTAGCCAAAATCCAAAACAATTAAGTCAATACCCAACCAACACTGGTGCTCATGACCAATTATTAAGGTAGGCAACATTTGCCAATTGCATCTCATGCAACTCTTGGATAGATGATATGTACAACTCTTTTCCATAATCATCTACATGCCTCTGGGCTTAGACAATGCAAGAATCACCAGTTAAGCCTAACCCAATAGCCAACATGATAGATATGAACCCTATAAAGGTAGAACCTACATATCTACCATCACACTTCCATGATATAGACGGTGCACCATTTGAGCGTGTAGCCTACGCTTGGTCAATCAAGATTTTCATGTCTATTTCTATTGGAAAGCATCTTAGAATTAATATTTTATTTGAGGGGTTTTGTATTTATAAATACATATACTTTATCCAATCACCACATATACAGTACATATCATATACATGCTATATCCCACAATGAAAATAGGAAATAAACAAAAAGCGATGGTTATGGCCAGCCTAATGTAATTCCTTGGAGTCATAAGGAATTACCACAACCTAGGTCTACATCACATGCAGAAACATATTGTTGATGAAGATTTTTTGTTTCCAATCCAGGTTGTTCGATTCAACCTTTAAACTGATCAGATCACCCCCGGTCAGTCATTTGGTCCTCTCATCAGTCATCTCATTCTTCCAATCGATCATTTAGGTCCACCAGGAGATCGGTTCAGCTCATCCTTATGGTCCTCCTTGGTCCTCCAGCCAATCAACCCTTCTCGAGGATGGTCATTTGGCATCGTCAAAATGTCATTCTTCTTTGTCATAATAGGAAAGTAATCTATCTTAATATTACATGATTATAGAGAAACCTTGAGTTACATTTGAGGGGAGCAAGGGTAGAAATAATTAACTTTACATTGTGAAGATAAGATAGAGGCTCAGTACACAGGTTGAGATAAAATAGGATTAACCAACTACACAACCCTGCACAGATAATAAGGCTTATTGGCCAAACCATGCTACACATCCACCACAAAAACTCGCTTTTAGGGAAAAGTGTGTAAATTGCATATATATATATATATATAAATAGTTTCAGATTATCATGGTATTTGATTGGATAAGAAATTATTTACATTGAATGCAATAATTAACGATGAAACAAAAATCTAATCATATCGATTATCCCAAAATATAGTAGATTGATGTGGCTCTGATACCACTATTGGGAAATAGGATACATATATAGGTAGCTAAAATAAAACAAATTATTGCCATATTCCCCATAAACCAATAGATCGTGTCAACAAATATATAATGGAAATGATGGTTTTGAGGATGTACTTTGTCATGGACCAAGTTCAACAACATACTCCTCATCGTTGTAGATGCACAACAGACGTCTAGTTCCTCTTGGACAGTGTTTGTGCAGCTCCTAGTCTTTACCACGGATAGCAACTAGACCAACATCTATAGTGGCTCCAACGGTCTCACCACAGATTGCAGATTGTTATTGTCTTCCAAGAGACAGACAACGGCCTCACGCCTCTAGAGTAGTCTACACATACCACTGGGAACTCCACATTGTGCTACTAGAGTCATTGGGAAGGAGTTGTCTCATCATCACCTTTATGGCAACCCATATTTCAAAATTACATTTGATGATGTCAAAGTATACCCAACGACATGTGATGAGTGTAGTGACTTTAGGTCTAAGAACCACAATCAACACTATCACTATGAGAGATGATTCTGACTACCATTCCATGGTCTCCATGTATCACCCTCATGGTGGGTCTGTCTGATACACTATTCTCTAACATGTATCTTTGTGAGTGACTTGATATCATTTATCATGACTAATGAGACTCCTATCATCAGTCAACACACACTCTAGTCTAATGTATTACTATTTTCTATTTTGCTTCGATAGTAATATCTGACTAGGGACATAACAAGAATGTATGTACTCTTAGCATCTGCATGATCTCATTCTTCAAGTCACGTACTTGAAGACATACATCATCGAGTAACATCATTCTTTAGACATATTCTTATGTTTGTGTCGTCATCTCATGACTTAGAAAAACATAATAGATGGGGTTACCTTTTATTATTATCAAATCAGGTATCTAATGCCACATCCCAATCATCACATGATTATCTCTCAGGCCATACATACCAACAGATAGGAGGGGTTGTGCTTTTGAAAATAGTCATCATGGGTGGTTGGTGCCATGTATGTGTTGGGCAACATAGTTGTGATGAGATCTTAGCATCACAACTAATGTGATGTCCATGGTTGTGGTGAAATAGCTAGTTTGGTATCTTACCTTGCTTCAAAACATAATCACATTTGTGGTTTTTGCTCAACTAGCACAGTCGTGGTTAGATACCATGACAACTTTGGTCTTTATGTGGAACTCTTATCATCAAGTTCTTCATCCATGGTGCTATTTTCTCAAATTTGACTCTTGGAAACTGATGAATGCATATTCATCTTCATTTAAGTCGCATTAATAGTTCATTTTTGCACCTAAATTCCTCTATTTACCTTTGAATTTGCCTCAATATAGTTTTTCTTAGTTTTATGTGAATATTTTGGGTTTTGATCAAATCCATTGGTTTCCATGGAAGGATTAAGCATCACAGCATGTGCATCATCTTAGGTCATGGTGGTCTCTCTATGATCAGTCCCATCTTAGACCTATTCCTTCATCAGTACCCACCTCTAAAAAATAGAAGTACTCCCCTGGGGTTATTTGCTCTAATGCATCATTCCCTTCGACCTACAACTCACTAGCTGTTGAATCGTCAATCATAGCATGATAGAACTACAGCCCCAATGACACCCTACAAATGACCACCTCTTCAGTCTACTTATTTGTTGACCCTCTCCCAACAAGACCCATAACCCATCGACCGACAGGAACACACCACCTACTACTCAACGGGTATGTTGTCTGATGAGAGGGTAGGTCTAGCCCAATGAAGCACTTAGATGTTGTTGATCGATACCAACACAGAGCATGTTGAGCGATGATACACATGAATTCTTGTCAACAGATGAGCCACATGTTGCTCTGTACCCGAGAGACTACAAATTGTCGACCCCTCCTTCATTTGGGGGGGAGGTCGCTTCTGCCCCATCATGTCGAAAGGTTGTTGCTCTATGCCTAGCCTGAGGAAGACAATATTTATACACCTTCATCAGACTTCCTCTATGGATCCTTCAGTATTCCTTCATCCATCCACACTTCTCCCTTTTTCCAATGATTCATAGATCAAGAAGTGAAGATCCAAGTAGGAATCACACCATCAATGCCTTCTGTCAGTTTCCTCCTCCTCCTCTGGTTGGACCATCCTCGTCATCAGGGTCAAAATAGTAGTTCCTACTCCAAGTTGCAATTCTCTTCTTCATCATGATGATTACTAGTCCCTCCTTCTCCCCTATTTTCTCTATTCTTGTCATGAAGAGAGAGTAGTCCATATCATTGTGGTGCGTAGATTAGCCCCTCTAGTCATGCTTACATATCCATATTTTGATGTTGCATGACTTGTATGTAACTCTTTTCAATTCAATGTTAATCATTTAATGCATGTTTTATAGATTGATATCCTATGTTATCGATCCAATATATTCCTATGTTTCAAGAACTTCAATACTTAGCTTTTGAATATTGATTAAATTGGTTGACTCCTGGATGAGAACTGCAAAAAGGATGTATCCAGAGTAGTAGATACATGATCTGTGAGTAGCAGACATCAAGCTCATACAAATATATGTGTGATTTCCCATGCCTAATGGGTGGATCTTGCTCCTTTTGATTATTTTATCAATCTTGGATATGTTATGGATGATTGTGCATGAAGTGGTGGTGAAACTTGATTCCACCCTAGTGACTTCCATCATTAATCTAAACCCAATTTCAATCATGCACTTTTACTTTCCTTTACAATTGGTTTACTCGATCCAATCAACTCTTGGTTCTAAATATTAGTCTTAGTTCAACTGGATACAAACTAGCAAGGTTCTTAAAAAATTTATCTCTTGGGATCATATCCTTAACAATATTGCGATAAGACCCATCATCCGCTTGTGGGTGGTATTGTTGCCTATTGTTTTGGTAAAAACCTAGGGGTTTCATCCCTAGGTGAATTTGTTAGTGAGATAAAAGCCAAGTTAGACACTTAGGATAGGTTGGAGTTGATTTTTATGGTTCACTAAACTCATCCACATGTTGTATACCGTCATATCACGTCTCTCTTGGTTTCGTCAATTAGTCTTCAACGTACCTAAAAATTAGGCAAAAAGAGACCATAAGTGCATTTCACATAAAACATCAATTATTGGGAAATATATACATTATGAAACATCTGGATGTGAATAATGAGCAATATTACCCAAGATGAAGACCCAATTAATGGATTCATCACCTGCCGATCTTGAACATGCTTGTCCTCAAGTATGCTTCAACTAAATCTCTATTCCATTTCCACCAAGTAGGAAATGACAAATGCACTCAAGTATATATTTATTGAGACATGCTCAATCATGAGTTAACACATGAATTATACTTCTCTCCTACCCAATTTCACAAACTAATTGCAATCAAATTGCAAAGCCTAAAAACTTCCCATATAGGCCAAAAAATGCACAATCAAGCCATATGGTCCTCATATAGCTCCAGGTAAGCCACTTCATAATGGTTATGGCCAAAGTAATTAGAAGAGTTGTTTCACCTACATGCATTCAATATCATAATCTCGATCCACTTTAAATGACCCACTTGGCAATGTAACGAGGATGAAGGGATACGGTTGAAGTTACAATGCCCGATTGCGAATGCAAAAAGATGAAACAACTGTGGAAGGAGGTTGGAGTGACATTACCTAGGAGAACTAATGTTTTATTTCTTTATTGTGTTTCTTTTACATAATAGAACCTTTTATTTTAATTTTGATTTTTTCTTTCCTTTTCATTCCCTTGGTGTAGCTAGTAATAGAGGGGCATAAGTGAAGCATATGGGAGGAAGGGTTAACCACCCCTAGATCTTAGAGGGTGGCCAAGGGTTACTTTTTTGTGGCATTTAGGCATCTTTTATGAGGTAGAGTGATATGAAGTGATGAAAGAAAAGTTGATCAAGAGAAGGGTCACTAGTGTTTATCTTCATGCAAAATATCATGCATAGAAATTACTTAGACACTCTTAACCAATCATGGAAAACTAAAATGAATCACCAGATATAACAACCATAATTTTAACATTAGATTTGACAAACCTTAACTGTTTGTGGCTTTCTTATAACACAATTCAACCAATAAATTAAATAATCATGAAAGAGTTGGTTTACATGTATAAAGTCAAAATTTGAGACTATTTAGCAACAATCATGGTAATATGACATGCATTTGTTAGAGGTGAACACTTTTCATTTAGAGGAGTACATATTAGGTTAAAACATCTTCTAGAGCAAGTTATTTCAAGTTTGGGAAAAAACTAGCCAAAAATGGTACCAAGTGTCCTTATTCACATCAAGACTTACTCGACTAACCAGTAATGATATGAAAGAAAATTCTAACTACAAGCACACACATGAAATAGTATTACAAACTATATGCAATGCAATGGATGATAGGGAAATAAAATGCAAAGTTTAAAAGTTTATGTGTAACACCCCGATTTTCATAACACATGAGCGGAAGCTATATTTTTTTTCTTCATCTGGGAGTGTTACAAACATGACAATCATTGCAATAAAAGTAAATGAAACACTTTGCATTGAGTAAAACTGATTCATACATAGTCCTTGATAAAAGAAAAACTACAACTCATATAATATACCCTGGTAACAAGACTATGCATAAAAAGAGATGTCTAAACTCTAGACCGTCTCGGTAGATGGCACCCCACTAGGCAAGCTTGGAAATCTCCTAGACCTTTACTTGTTCCTTTAATCCTTAGCTACTCCAAAACCTATAGACATCACGTCCCCAGCCATGCATTGGGAAAAATAACAGTCGTTAGAGTAAGTGGCATGAGTATTATGAAATATACATTTCTAAAGAGATGAAATTGGGTATTATAAACATGAACTAACATCAAACTGTGAGTAAATTGAAACATAAAATATCTTATTTCTCAATCTGAATCTTTATCTGTCTACCTTATCTTATTTTGGAGACATGTACCCTGGTACATGGATCTCAAGACCTACACCAAAGTGCTTGGGTCATACTTATCTTATCTGATTCCCTCTCATCATACTCATGGATGAGATTATGGGCATGCTCTAAACTAAGGTATCTTTTACTTACGATTTTTATCTGACTGTGGCCACCATTATACAATAAGTCCTCCTGAATTGGCATATCTATGCCCTGAATTGGTACTAAAGTACCCTGAATTGGCACTACATGCCTCTGAATGACACCGAGGTGTCTCTGAATTGGCATGACTACACCCTGAATTGGTGCCGCAACACCTCTGAATTGGAGTAACACTCCTCTAAATTGGCAACAGATGCCTCTGAATCGTCCCAGGAATACTAAATGAGGACTTATATAATGTCTTATGTGAATGTTTCAACTGAATTATCATAAGTCTAAACTTACTTAATTCTTAATCTAAACTGAAACTGAATACTGATAGCTTTATTGAATACTGAATCTGAACTTATATTATATTAAAACTAAACACTGATAATTGAACTTATTTAAAACTGATTACTGAGTACTGAGCAAGTACTGAATTCTAAATCTGAATCTTTTATTCTTAAGTGATAAACTTAATCTAGAATTGAATGTGAATATGTATCTCAATTACTTCATAATTGAGATTGGGTCTAAAACCCTTATCATGTATCTTTATTCAAAATCTGACTACTCACACAATGAGTAGTCTAAGTCTGAATATAAATCTAATATCCATATTATCTGGATAATCCTTAATCTAATACTTCAATCTGATAGGAATAACGTAGCTACTTTTGATACTAAATAAATGACAACTAAGCTTACATGCTTAGGGAAAGGATATGAACTAAATATGGGAATACAGAGCATATGAGAGCTCTCCAGTATCAAATATCTATAAGAATGTTATTTCTGATAAGGTGAATCAATTTCTATGAAATCTCATTAAGTATGATCTCAATACACTCATATAAACTTAAATCTTAAATCTTAAAGTAGAAATCATATAGAGTCTCATCCTACAACCTAATCATGACTTAATGTCTCATAATTTGCTAATATCATCATATACTCATGTTACAATATATTCTGATCCCAATAGTACATTTATCTTGTAAATTGGGCCATGGTCTACCATGTACAACACCCATATTCTCACATAATACTTAACTTCTTAATCACTAATGTTAAGTAATTCATTCCACTTCTTAATTCTTAAATCGCTACATATATAAGAAACCTTGATGACATGTTCCTACTTGAATTCTTAGTACACCATTATATCTATAAAGGAGAAGAAATCTTAAAAATATGTTCTACTTGAAATCTCAATACCTGATTGCATATATATAAGGGACGCTAATAACATATTTGTAGTGAAAATCCTAATACATGGTTATATCACATAACCATGGAAGGATGGTAGTCTTATTTTTGTTTCATATCTTGTAGTCCTGAGTATCCATATGGAACATCTTAAGGGATACGATAGAAATATATTCTCTTACCCTTCTTATAAACTTAACTCATGATCTAGAATCATTCCATAACACATCACTACTTAAAAGTATTGAGCATATGAAATTCTACAATCATAAGTACATAAAATATTTATTGCATATTTTAACTTAGAATATAGGACATGAAGATCACAATTAAAATATACTTGGTTTGATAAACATAAATACTCATGGGCATGAACCACTTACCTGTCTCATAGAGGATAAAATCTTCATCTTGAATTCCTCTAGTCATGTCTAAATCCTTTAAAAGACACTTCTTGTAAATCTCAGATATTTGTCTACTCACATTCTTCATCTCCAAATCACATCCTACACAATCTATTAAGATTGTGGTGTAACACTTGCTTAAAGTTCAATGATGATGCCCACACCTACAACATTATTTTAACAAAGCACCATCATATATGCACTTAACCCACTTATCTAACTTTTCTTAAATAAAATTACCTTATCCACTATTGTCCCACCATGTTTGGAGTCAGTAATGATAAGTGCTCCACCCTAAGAATCAAAGGATATTCTCATGTTGTACAAAGGTCCTCAAGCAGCCTAAGCAAGGTTGAAGTGAATGAGAAATTATTCTTTGATGCACTGGCAAACGCCTTCCCACAAGAGAGGCATAAATTTCATAAACATTTTGAAGGTCTTGAGTCAAGGAAAGGAAAACATCTCAGCTTTCATGTCTTTGTTTAAAGATGTTTGTACCAGAAAGAGGAAGATGATAGGGAGGCCATTCGAGGAAATTTAGCAAATAGAGCAGACAAGCTTCATTTTGGAGTATCATTTACACCAAAAGAGAGAATATCTTGGTGTCTCTCCTATCCCTTGCTATATGAATTTTCACCTCATTGAGCATGCTCTCTTCAATTTGGTATTAAGCATAAGAATTATACCTTATAGCTTATATGTAAATATTGGCTTGGGAAGGATGAAAGAAGTGGAATTCATTGTCCTTATGGCTGATGGACCTAGCATGACACCCAGAGGCATGTTACATGATCAGCCGGTAGTAGTGGACACAAAAATAGAAGTTGCATTCCTGGATGACTTTTTTGTATTGGACATGGAGACAAAAGATGGGAAAGTCTACATCATTTTAGGAAGTGCATTTTTATCCATAACACATGCGGAGATCCAGGTATGTGTCGGCACCTTGACAGTCACCTACTTGTGAAAGAAGATAAATATATTTAGGTTCACCACAGAAGAGAGATAGAACTTTCTTGATGAGTACATCTACATTAAGATAGATTTATGATGAACCTAGACAAGGAACAGATGAAGGAAGAAACCTTGAGATCTGGTATGAACTTGGGAGGAAGACCACATTACGAAATCTTTTGAGAGGATCACCTTTGATACGGTGAAAACACCATGCTCAAGGATACTTGATTATGGAAGAACAACAAAGCATGAATGAAGGAAATAAACTTAGTGCTAGTGGGAGGCAACCCACCTCAATTTGAGATTTTGCTCTTAAAGCCAATTTTTGTTATACTTTTATTTTTTATTTCCAAGAAACTCACACACTATACTTGATGGTTTTTCTATTTTTGAATCATTTTAGAATGGGTATATTGGAGTAAATATGATGCATGAATGATATAGCCAAGGAGAAGGTCAAGATTGAAAACAAACATGTAAGTCAGTAAAAAAGCTACAGGAAGGCAACCACCACGGCTGTTTCTCATACCATGGCCATGTTGTTGTTAGCCAACACAACCATTTTGAATAGAATGGCCATGGCGGCTCATCCCTACCCACTTGATAATATGATCGATCACCCCCTCCTGGTGAGTGTCTACCACAGAAATTGTGCACATCACCCTACTATTCTATACTTCTAATTCATTATGGGTACAACATGGTTTAAAAGTTTGGGGTGGTAGGGTGGTAAGCCCTTGTTTTACTCCAAATTCTTCTATGCCTTTCATTCTAATTCCTTACTCAAGATGATCAAACAGTCTGACTAACTTTTATACTTGTACATACATGCTTGGTGTGCTTGTTTTCATACATGCATACCGTGTAGTTCATTTTATTATATTTTTGTGTAATTTAAAAAAAAATGCTTTTCATGCCACTTCTTGCCATTGCATTACATCTCATGTAGGTTTCTAGTAATTGACGTGTGCTTTATCTATAATTTTCCTATTTGTTGGTGATTTCTTATTAGGATGGGTTAAAATGTGATTTAATGCAAGTTGGCACCATTTTGGGCAATTTTTACCAAGCTTGAATCAACTTGCACAATAGTTTGTATTGACCAAATCTCTACATTTTGAGTTTATAATGTTGATCTTTGACAAATGTATGTTAATTCTCATGGTTTATTTCTAAATAGTCTCAATTCATGAATTCTTGTATGTGAATTGCCTCTTTCATGCATGAGCAATGTTTTGGTTGAATTGTGATCTAATCAAGATGCAAAATCTTAGGGTTTGTTGAATCTCACGATAAAACATTGTTTTCATATTGCTCGTTCATGTGGTGTGCTTTTACTTGATGAAGTGTTGGAGTGATTTTCATGTAGGAGATCTTCTATTGAAGCCCACACTAATGACCCCTCCTTTGACTCACTATTTCTTTCATCACTTCTTACCTCTCCACATCATGAAAGGATGCCAAAGTGCATATATTAGCATCGGACACCTCCAAAAGTTTCGGTTGACCATATCTATGTCCTATGCACTTCACTCTCATCACCATATACCCTAACTACACCAAGGGTAAAGAAAAAGAGAAAAATAAATGTAAATAAAGATAATAAAAGATGCTCTTATGTAATATCATCTAAATAAAGAAAATAAGAGTGATCCTATGTAATATCACTCCAATATCTTACCACAACCCCTTTTCCTCTATTTGCATACCCATTGAGCTATGAAACATCAACCCTAGACCATTTTGCCCCTTTTCACAACCATATGGTCCACTAGCATGGTTTGAGATGTGAGATTGAATGAATGAACGAAAACATAACTCCTAGTCATCTTTGGTTGTCACCATCATGAAACAATTTACCCAAAATGATATGAAAGTCATATAAAGTGATTGTGTATTCTATGCCCTATATTTAAAGTTTGTATGCTCAGTTTTTTGGTCATGATTGGTTTGTGAAATAGGGGAGGGAAGAGGTGAAACACATGCACTTATTCATCATTGAGCCTATTTGGTTGATATACATATATTGCAATGCATTTGTCACATATTGCTTGTTGAAAAGATTGAAGAGAGATAGAGTTCAAGAAAACTTTAGGACAAGTATGTTTTAAGTTTGGGGTGGTGATGCAGTCCTATTTTAGGGATTAATCTTGTTACTTCTTGTAATTTAATCACATCTAGATATGTTAGAATGCAAGCTATTTCCCCTAATTAATGGTTTTCTATAAAATCTATTTATGAAAATTATTTGTGTGATTTGAAGGTACTGGACCATGCCTTGGATGGACGGGAGAGAATGGGCATGATCACAGGGTTCCTCCACCCATGGAAGAGTCCAAAGAAGGTCTTATATCTCCCCCAACCTACCCCTAGTGGCAAAGGGTTGAGCTAAAGCAAAAATGACCATGGATAGCAAAGCTCAAATCTTAAAGTGCAAGTGAAGCTCCCAGTACAATCGTTGTGACATGGAACGATCGTGTTGCCAATGAAGAAATCACAGTAGAATTCCAATTTGAGAAGTAGCTTCAGCAACTTCAGCACCGCGGTCGTGCCAAGGAGCCTCGAGAATGGTCGTGCCAACTACCACAATCGTGGTACTAAGACTCCAATAGGATTGTGGCGTCAAAAGGCGACAGGGAAATAGGTTGTAAAAGCACAACAGGCAAAGCGACTTCATCCATGAACTTTGCTTCATCACAAAACAACCAGCCATCCCTCCTCCAAAAATGGTTGTGGTGTCTCACATGCCTATTCTACCTAGACCCCATCACGATCGTGCTTCCCGACATGACCGTGCCACTAAGACCCCAAATCCCATTTTTAACTATAAACTCCACTCATTCCTCACCTCACCCATTCCACACCAGCACGATCATTATGCACCATATCCACGATGTATGTGTTGTCCAAAATGGTTGTGGTGGTCAGCAAACCCTACTATTTTTCTACACTATTTTGCCAATTATACCCCACTTGACCTAGTGCTTCCCCACCAACTATATATATACATGGGCGGCGGTTGTAGCATGAGGTTATCCACTCTTTTGCGTTCACTCCCACCTACTAGTGCATTCAAGGAGCTCGCAGCTACTCTTACCTACTTCCAACTCATTTCCACCTTCCCTTACCTCAAAACCCTACCATTTCCACTCATTTTTCAATCCATCTATCCACCAAAGTGGAATAAGGAATTGATCTACCTGCTAGAGGTGAAGTAGAAGAGTGCTTCCATGAGATTCCACGTTTATCCCTCTCTCTAATTCTTCTTCTTTTGTTCTTTTTAGTTCCATAGTAGATATGTCCTTCTAGGTGGGATGTTTGTGGCTAAAATGTGATTGTGATACCATGTTGGGGGATATCACTTGTAAACCCTATAATTTCATTTCATATTAATTTTTGTAAACTTCTATCTTTTTCCCATAATTCTATCTTAGGGTATGTGCTCAAAAACATGGATTGCTTGTTGATTTGTGAAACCACCTAAACTCTACAAGAGAATGGCCTGTATGAGGCTACTTTAGGAATGCTTCTAGTTCCAACTGGTGGATCCCTAGATAGCACCCTATCTTTCCACATACATATCCCCTCTTCTACTTCTAGGTGTTATATCTAAGTAGCTAGTGTAGGATCATTTAGTTCAATTGTCTTAGAGCTTCTTAAAGGCTAGATGGGAGGTGATGGGAGGTGATGTGAGTTATAACACCCTCACTTCCACACTCCATTACTACCCTTAGTTCCCAATTGACCTAAGAGAACCTACTCTAGAAACCTAGACTTACTAGATCCTATTTTCCAATTGTGCATTGTAAGGTTGGATCGGGTGTGTTAGGGTGTAGCTCCCTTCATACACCTTATTTCAGCAATGGTCAACTATTAGTTTAGGGTAATTAGTGGTTATTGCACGTGCAAATCACGTGAAAAATTTACGGAGTCTACTAAAAACCCACTCTTAAATTATGGTGAATATTTAATTTATATTTACTTGTAGTTCATAATCAACTTTTTAGTTTATAGAAATTCTATCTCGTGCACATAGAATCTATTTTTTCTTCACATTTTAGTTCATTGATCATTTGAAGAAAATCTAACATGAATTCATAGGAGCAAGTTCAACTACATTTTTATTTCATAAAATGCCTGATGTAGCATCTATCCTCATATGTGGAGCATCCTAAATACAATCATGTGGAGTTTAAAAGGGTGATCACACTTAATAATAATTTTAATCCTTTGATAGAAAAATATATGTAGATGCATGTATAGATTTTGATGTTGTACAATGACACCACATTTCCAATAGAGTAGTGACATGCACATTATACAACTTTTATAGATTACTAAAAAATGTTGATGAGAAAAAGAATATGACCATGATAGACGTCCATTGGCCATGTCATTTCATATCATTTCCTCCTTAAGTATTAATAAGATTAAAGATAAGGTGTGATAATTGTAATTACATATTATGCACCTATGATGTCATAACTAACATTATTCTTTCCTTTAAGAAGTGTAAGCAAGTAAATAGAGCCATACTAACTATTGAAAATTATGTTAGTGGTGACACTTACCATGTGATGATCATCTTCCCTTTAATGGACTTGGGTTCTGTAAGCCTACCATGCTTGTAGGAGTTTCATGTCAAAGCCAACAACAATCACCATGTTTTTGGTTTGACTCTTTTATTGTGATTGGATGTGACAGTTGTAAACTAAAATTTATATTTGTGGATTACTATTCAAACCATTATTTGACATCTTAGAGGTCTTTGAGGTTAGAAGTAGAGAAATTTTGATATCCAATATGATTAAATAGGGAATGGATTATGTTGACTATTTTGACTCATTTTTTTCTCATATTACAAATGCTATAAGAAAATGTTATATATTTAATTGTGAATGGGAATAAATGATAAGAATATTTTTTTTATTATTTTCAGAAGAAAATAATGTATAGGGATCTTATGAAGCAACTTCATATTGTCACTTTGCAATGTAATTGATCTTCTCATGGTGATGAGGTAACTTAATACTATTTATGTTTACAATTAAATAAACAAGTTTCTAAATCATTCGTGATCAATTATATTATATATTCTATTTGAAGATTTTTTTTAACATAGGAATGGACGAAAAGTATAGAATTTAGTAACATGAAATTCAATCTTAGCATGTATCCATAAATATCATCATCGGTTTATATTGGAAAAGGATGGCAGCCGATAGTATAGGACGCATACTATACTTATTTTATTGGACACCCAATCACAAGGCATCATCTCCTTCTCACTCTTGTTAAAAACCCAACCCCGTAAAAAAAGAGAGGGAAACACCTATTGTACATTATAACTAATTTCTTTTAGATTCTATCAAGTTTATATAGGACATATCCTACAGAATAAACGTTGAAAAAGATGATGAAAGGATCGTACATAATTATTTTTTAGTGCAGGTCAAAAGATTGGCATTTACAATTGCTTCACAAAAATCAAACCTACACAAAAACATCATCATCAGGTGCCACAGGCTGCTATTTTTATGTCTGAAATAGTATTCGTACACTTTCATTTCATTCTACATGTTGAGACTTGTCTTCTAAACAACACATAAATGTATATACTTTTATGGGTACAATGGAAACTAATATTGAAAAATACAAAAAGGTGATATGATTTTCCTTGAGTTGAAAATCTTCAACCTTAATGGTAACTGCAGATGGGTTCAAACGGTATCTAGGAGAAAACCAAATACCAATGATTCAGATTTTGAGTGTAAGGTGGCATTCAGTCAAACACATCATCCATTGATATGTCATGGTCTTCGGGGAAGAGCTGCAAAATAAAGGTACATGGAAAATTACAAAGTTAGGTGGAATGTACTTGAGAAAAGTGTCAGTTCAAACATCAAGTAGCCTATCTACGAGAAATTCAGAGTTATATCCAACCACGTGTTCATCCATCGAGTATTCATGATCGAACCTTATTTGCCAAACCAACTAAATTTATAGTCGTCGACTTCTATTTTTCTAATTAGGCCTTTTCTCCACAGATCCTATGTCATGTGCATGTTGCAAGTACATATCCTTAGCATGATGGTGTCAAGTCTCGAGGCATCAAAAATGTGCAGGCCATTGTTTTTAAAGCTTAAACAACCCAACAAGGTAGGTCTGTGTGGCCCCTCTTCGAGGGTAGAGACGTTGGTGCTTTGCTAGCAAAGGTTGTTGTTTGCAATTACTTGGTGATGTCATTGACATTGTGGGAGCTAGAATACGTCTCACATTTGGAGATCTCACGTAGTGAAGCAGCTCTAGAGTTGGCTTGCGCAACCTTAGCCACCAGCTGCTTCTGAGGCACGGGGATGATGAGCATATATAAAAAAAATGTTAACAGATGCTACTGATCAGAATCCGAGTGGATTCTGTAATCTTGATTAAAGCATCTTCCAATTTGATGCATCTAAGCCCATACAATCAATGCCATAGTAGAATCCACTCAACTGGCCCAATGACTTGCAGTTCAATTCCTTGCCGTTAATTCAATAGATGATGTCTCGCCTGCAAATTCTGCGGACTGTTTCGAATGTTGTTGCCGAAGGCTGAAATCACCAGTAACACACGCACACGATAGCTGGAAGAAATGGAGTTTTTGGTGCTGCCAATTGACGCAGCGTTTTCAGTTGTATTCAGTGCTTAAATAGTAAACAACAGAATGCAATAAAACAGGTCGACGGTGGTCCATCGTGCAATCCCACGATCCACTTATTGCGGCCTCATCTAACTAGAAAGCGCAAAGGCAGAGGAGCCGATTGCTCATGCCACTATCCTATCTGACCGCGTCCACACAGGAACGAGTCATAAAACATGCGGGTACAGAAGGGTTAAGTCTAACATCGAATCTGCATGATCCATGGTTGATGATTATAGGTTGAAGGGAAGATTATAGTGGTCAGGATTGTCACTTGATGTCTGATGATCCATACGACATTGTAGATCGCATCGCCATTACTGACGTAACAACGCAGCAGGCGTAGACGAAGAGCTTGGGGAAAAAGTCCTCGTTCGCAATGTCGGAACAGAAGAAGTGCCACCACCACAAACAGTCTTCGAACATGACCATGATCTTGTCGTCGTCTGTAGCCCTGTAACTGCTCTCTACCTTCTAGCTCTCATCCCACCGTCGTACAAAAGTTGTTGAGATAGATTCAACTTGCAGCCGCTGTTATGTTTGCTCTGGTTAGATCCAACCCTACACAGTGGACATGAACCATTGCCTCTAATCTACCCCGCCATAGTGCGAGTCCCAGTCCTGCCCCACGAAATCCATCCTACCTCATGACAGATAAACCCTCCACGATTCACTATGCGTCCCTCATTGCCCTTTGTGCCTCCTCATGCAGATCCATGATGGTGGAGTGTATTAGCATGACAAGTATATCAGGCGGATGCGTGCGCCCCCTCCCTTGATGTTGTTCTAGATGGATTTGTATGGTACATGGTCAAGTATCCGGAACGATATGGGAACTAGGGATGAGCATCGGGTTGGGCCGGCCCGATCCGACCCACGATCCAGCCTGCATAACCCGATCCAGACCCGAACCCGGCTTACAATATGGGTGGGCCGGACCTAAAATTTAAACTCATATTTTATTTGGGCCGGGTACGGGCAAAGGTAAACCCAGGCCCGAAAATCCGAATGCTCAGATTATATTTTATGTACATTATATACCTATACATCTATCTTTGTCTTGAAAGAAAAACATACAAATTTCGTGATGCAATATGTAGTATGTACCTAACCAATGGCAACATGGATACTATGCAATCAATCAACATGATTAATGAATTCATACTAGTTAGATAACCATCATTGACATGAATAGACATACTTGGTTTTTTTATTTTGATCTCATTGTGTCCACATATAGGAGACGAATGGTCTTTTGCTCAGTGCATCGTAGATTATGCTCATCTTTTTACTCATATGCCCACATGTAGGAGACAAATGATCTTTTGTCCTTCCAAAACCCATTTCATTGTATATACATATAGTATGAGGAGGAAAAAAGGCACAACATTGTGGACTCCATTGATTTTTTACTTCTCATACATTCACATGTACTAGAAAATGATTTGTTACTCTTTCAATATAGTGTATATACATTCTTTTGAAGGTTTATCACAAAATACATTTACAATAATTCAGTTTTCATGTTAACAAGGTAGATCTAGCAAAATTTAGTATGTTCATTCGATGTTATATGGGCAAACCCGAATCCGGCCCGAAACTCAGCATTCTTATATGGGCCGAGTATGGGCTGATATTTTTCAATTTTATCTGGGCCCGAACCCGACCCGTGGCCCGCTTTAAAATATGGGTTTGGGTTTGGAATAGGCAAAACCCGGTATAACCCGACCCGATGCTCATCCCTAATGGGAACCGCTATGGGTAACCTGGAAAGAGCCCCACTGTTGCACGTGGTAAATCAAGTGAGATTTAAAGGTTGCAAACAGTCCGGCGGGTTTACGCAAGTACAATGACGGAAACGAGTAGTGGTGCTAAGATGAGTAGAATAGTAGATATAGCATCTAGTTTGGTTTAAAAATCTAAACGAATGTGTATGGTTTGCATGTTTGACCCCCCCCCCCCAAAAAAAAACCTAGGTTTTAGTCACATTCCCCCAAACCACACCTTATTAACTTGC
Organism: Alisma plantago-aquatica; assembly: GCA_963693085.1. NCBI lineage: Eukaryota > Viridiplantae > Streptophyta > Magnoliopsida > Alismatales > Alismataceae > Alisma > Alisma plantago-aquatica. Next base: position 1,177,094,605 of record OY856411.1, on the reverse strand, counting down.
TAAAACCCTATTTTCTTCCTAGTTTGGAAATGCTTGCTTAGATAGTTGTTTTACTTGCTTCCTTCATTAATTTATTTATTCTTGATAGTGAGGTCTTGTTAGTGTAGTTAGTGTCCCATTGTGTTTGCTTTGTCTACTTAGTGTTAATTTTGTTTAGTGTTAATTTAGCTCTTTTCTTGCCCTAGCTTGCTAATTGCTAGTCTAGTGTAGTCTCTTGCTTAGTTTAACTAGTTTTCATCTCTAGATTGTCAATTAGGATTGCTTAGTTAGTTTACAATAGTGATAGTTCTCACTTTTCTCTTCTTAGTCTAAATTGCTCTTTTCTTGTTTAGCTAACCTTTCTTGCTAATTAGAATTAGCTCGATCATGCTTTTGTTTAATTTCTTGTTCACCGTTAGTGTAATTAAACAAAACCAATTTCAAACCTTTACACTCTGGACTCCACATTAGGACCCTAATCGAACTAACATAGCTCTAGTGCCTCGTGTCTCTCTGAGGATCGGACCCTAATTTGCCACTTTTATATACTACAATACAAACATTAGTGCTTGGGGGTGAGTCTTTGAAGTATTAGAAGCATGTCCAATCATTAGGGTCTTATAAATTTGAAAGACCTAGTGTATGTGTTTCACGCGCTAACCTGAGGCTCGTCATGAAAGCATCATATACATCATCTCAGGGTTTGAGAAATCTCACTCACCTAGATGGAAACATGCATATATTCAAATTCCTCTTTCTGTAGGGTTAGATCTTTTCATAGGATATCTAGGGTTTGATCAAATGAAACATACACTAGGTGACTCAACTCATATACTTAGATGTTTCTATTGAGGAACTCATTGTTGTGCATTTTATTATGAACGTATTTCAACATTCCACATATTTTGTAGGTTAGGTACTCTAAGCTTCTCCTGTGTCGGTTTGACCCATATCAAGATTTCACCCTTATCATATGTCCTAGGCTACAAGTCCTTCTTTGTAAATATATTAAGGCATGTGTTACTTTTAAACATATCTCACTTATTATAACTCCACATGTACAAAACTAGGCACAAGAAAGCATGCCAACCTACTAGTTGCATTGCACTTTGAACAAGCCAAATGTACGATACATGGTGCTATACTAGCTAGTTTTGCATGGTCAAAACTCATCCCAAGTCATCAACATACTTAAATCCTCCAACGTCAATTGTAGTTCATCAATGGGAAAGCTCACAATATTCACATCAACATTGACATTGATGTCAACATCAACATCTAACTTAGCTCATTTAGGCTACTATTGGTCTATCCTTTATCATGGATCTAGACAAATCAAGAGAGTACATCAACTATCTAAACATTCTCATCTAGACCGATATTACATCTCTTTCTCTTGGATTACATGGATACTCACTACCTTTTTATGTGTGGTAACATATTTCATATTTACACATATTAATACTTGAAATAGTTGTCTTCAACATTTAAACATGTGATAGGAAACTGTCAACTCCTTTCGAGTAAGACCAAAACCAAAATGAGTTACCACACTCATTAGGTAGTATAGCACCATGATAATTAGAGAACTAGCAAGAACATAGTGCACACTTGTATAGATACCCTAAGCACATGTTGTGAACATATGTCTAGGGTCATGATTATAAGATATTCCTTTTTCACCCTCCTAAATCTACATCCCATACTCTAGGATAGAAGGAGGAGAAAGCAAAATTTTTAGGGGTTACACAAGTCTACACTTAGTTCTGGAACATCTAAGTTCTTACCTAGAGGATAAGTCAACTTAGTCCACAAAGGACAACTTATTCAGTTTCTACTGATGAGATGTAAGGTTGATTTTAGATTGTATTTCATGTGAGAAATGTTTGGTCCAATTATTTTTTATGCTTTGATACCATCTGTTAAGGATTTGTTAATTACCAAATCCAAACTCTAGATGACTATAAAGACAATGGAAAAATCACTCATACATCCGTACCAAGCACAGTAATATCTATGGGCTCTGATCTCCAAACCGCAATATAATCTCGATTTAAACTTAGCGGAAGTGATTCGATAAACAGCGGAAGACAAAAATCACGGGAAATTAAAACTTTTCGGGACAAGAGCTTGAATCCATAAAAACTTCTTTCATAACAAGAGATAAACTGTTTACATCTCATGATAATTACTTCTTGAGTAATTATATACATCAAGATACAAAATCTCAAGAACTCACACAAAAGACTCCAAGACCTCAGAGTACAGAGGACACATAGGACTGACTCTAACTACACCACATGGCAGGCTAAATCTCCACCTGAGATTACTGCTGCTCCTGGTGCTGCTGCTGCTGCTGAGATTGGTCACCTGTAGACCGGTTCCTCCGTCTACGACGTCCACCTAAAAAGTTGAAGTCTACGGGGTGAGACAATTTTACATAATTGTCCCAGCGAGAGTTATAACTCTCCGCCAGAAGCTTTATTATATCATCAAAGAATATCTTAAGCAGTAAAGCTTTCAAAGTATTCAATAACAGTTGCAACTATATAACAAGAGTTCAACATTTATGAGACATGAAGAAAAATAAGCACTATCACATTGTATCATCAATCAACTAACTCGTAGTTATCTCTAGCAGGTATACTATGTGGTTGATTATGTTTTACAAACAACATTATGCCCTATGGAGATGAGGCATACCACTCATACTCCAACTGATCGCTGAGAAGTCACATCAGTATCATACATAGGTCATTAAGAGAGCCGGATTCTCATGACCTTCATCTTCCTCAGTAAGAGGATCACTTGTAGGACATCTTGTGTCTCTACTTATTATAGCTCACCAGGGTAAACTGGTCCTTCGCTATTTTAGAGTTACAGTGGCGTTCTGTACTCTCTTCGTCATCAGGAGTTTTCATGTTTATCTCCACTGATACGGATATCTATGTTTTCTTCATCATCAAGAGGTTTCATGTTTACCTTCCACTAATACGGTAGGTTTTAGTAGTGAAGGGTTGACGGATTACACATCTACATCAATCACCTACACTAGGATGTAAGGTTCTACACATCCATATACCCCACATACTCAATAGTATGTGTTCCAGGAACTCCCTTGGGAAATCCTGTTTCACCATCATTTGATCTCTGACAATGATGGATATATGATCAGGGCTCTACATTATACTTGATTAGTTAGGTACATTTAGTATTCATTTAATCATCACACATTGTTCTTCAAACAATAACAGTAGCATAACAGCTATAAAAGGAGAATACTAAATGTAACAAGCCTAACTCACATCAATCATCATTTCTCATTATACTCATCACCAGTCATCTCTGAAGCATGACTTGGTGGTATTCATGGCTCTTACAGCCCATTAACTCATAGGATGCCACTGACAAGGCATCAAGATATTTTACTTATTCATAAAGCCTTTAACATGCTTTTAATGAATACAGTATCATCATCCATACCTGGATATGATCACCTTCATATCAGGACCTGCATAGTTAGTTCAACTGATAAAGGTAATTTAAAACAAGGAATATACTTCTCACTCTTATCATAAGAGCTAAGTTCTCTGATTCTTATCAATTAGAGTTTAATACTCATAAAGCATGTCATTACCCTTGAATTAGGGTTTACTAATCACATTGAATGTCATTACCCTTGAATTAGGGTTTACTATTCACATTGAAGTGAATTGAACTCATAACATCATCATGTATGTGGAACATCATCATTGATGCTCTCAGACTGGCTTAAGATTCATCATACATCATAATTAGGGTTTCCATGATCTCACACAGGTGGATCATACCCTAATTATGCACGTTCATGTGTATTGAAGGTTCTTTAATTGAGTTTCCACCTAAAAAGGGTACTTTCTCTCTCTAGAAGTACTTTCTCTCTCTAGAAGTACTTTCTCTCTCCTCATACAAGTAGATGGTGATAACATCACTCTAGATCAAGTTGAAATAAGTCATCATGGGCTAACATAGCCCAAAACATCACTAACATGTGATTAGGGTTTGATTTGATCAAGGTATTACTCAATTGACCCTTCGAGGGTATTTTGGTAATTCACCCCATTGATCACCATCATGGTTCAAATAATTAGTCACTTAATCCCTTAATGTCCTAGGTTATCATTAGGGTTTTAGGTTAGAGCATCTTTGAACCATTTACATCTCCAATTGGTTAAGTGAAGTCAACCTTTGAACACCTTAAACGATCTCAACCTTCAACATCCAAACGGTTTGAGACCGTTTGGATGGGTTGACCGTTTGCTTTTGTTGACTTCAAGACCGTGTGACCTTCAAGGTCGTGAGCCCAAACCGAGAGGGGGTGTAAACCGTTTAACCATGTTTACTTCAAGACCGAGAGGCCTTCCATGGTTTGAGACTGTTTGATGTCTCTCGGTCTTGAGACCGTTTGGTGTCTCTCGGTCTTGAGACCGTTTGATGTCTCTCGACCTTGAGACCGTGAGGCCTCTCATGGTCTTGAGACCGTGAGGCCTCTCACGGTCTTGAGACCGTGAGGTCTCAAATGGTCTTGAGACCGTGAGCCCTCAAACGGTCTTGAGACCGTGAGGCTCACATGGTCTCAACCGTTTGGTCCTTCAACAAGGTTCCATCTTTCCAATTGATTATGTTTATCAATGTTGAAGCCCCCAAAAGGTCAAATCCATGGTAACCACTTATGGATTAAGTCAATTAGGGTTATGTTTAACCAATTGGTCACTCAATTGACCCTCAATTGTTAACCAATTAGGGTTGAAGTCGATTCAATTAAGGTCTATCAATGTTCAGCCATCAACACTCAACAATGTGAACCAACTCAAGGTTGAACCCTTCAATTGAGCTCCACTTGGGCCCAAACTTGGCCCAAACGGTCTTGAGATCGTTTGGATGAACTCTACACGGTCTTGAGACCGTTTTCCCAAGATTTCATCAAGATCTAATGTGATTTGATAGGGATTGAACCTTGATTGAGTCACAAATCAGTATTTTGATTAATTTGATAACTTATTGCAATTGGACCCTCAATTGATCAAATTACCTTAACCCTAGACCTCCAAACGGTCTTGGGTTGTCACCACACGGTCTTGAGACCGTTTGGATGAGTTCCAAACGGTCTTGAGACCGTTTGCCCATCCAACTTTTGGATTCTAGTGAAAATTCTTCAAGGTAGGATCCATTGAATTGATTATTATATCAATATTTAATTGCAATGTAATTTGGTATTATTGTACCTTCAATTGGTCAACTATTCTTGACCTCAGACCTCCATACGGTCTTGGGTGATTTCCCACACGGTCTTGAGACCGTTTGGTTGATCCCCAAACGGTCTTGAGACCGTTTAGGTCAATCAACCCAAAAACACTCATTATTTTATTGAGATTTCAGTACTGATTTCAATTAGGGTTTGCCCTAGTAATCACCCTTCAACTCTTAGCTCGTTTGGAATTAGTCCATCAAATTTGGTGAATTGTTAATTAACATTAGTTTGAACAGTAATATTATACGGTCAATGCCTGGTCAACGACCTTACACGGTCTTGAGACCGTTTTCCCAAAAAGGCTATTTCAGACCGTTTGAAAAATCAGGAATAAATTCAATTAAAGTTGTTGATTAAAAAGGCCATATCTCCCGATTCCTTTGGAGTTAACCTCTCAATTTTTGAGGGTGATTAGTCTACATAATTATATACAGGTTTCTTATACGGTCCACGCTCGGTCAACGCTTCTATACGGTCTTGAAGACCGTTTTCCCTCTCTCGGTCTTGAGACCGTTTGCTCACCTCACGGTCTTGAGACCGAGAGAGAAAGTTGGGGAGACCGTTTAATAAAGTGAAAAGCGGTGGATTTTTCTTGTAATTAACGTCTTCATCTCCTAGCTCAAGAACAGCAAGGATTTCCCACGGATTTGCTTGCAAAATAGAAAAGGAAAGTAGGGAAGAAGAAGAACTATCATCTACATGCATAATCAAGATGTATATAACAAAGCATGGGTTTAGAGTTATAAAACCCGCCTAAAGCTTGCTTCTTGAGCTCCAAGCTTTCGAGCTCCAAGCTTTAATGGCGTCCTTGAGCTCTCACAGGTTGGCCAAGGTGAAAACCTCCAGGGAAAGTCAAGAAAAGATGGCTAGAAAGATAGAGCCATGAGAGCTAGCCATGAAATTGACCTTGAATTCGAGTTTTAATCATGAATTTAGGCAAGAAGAGGAATCCAAACCTACCTTGCACCCTTGGTCGTCCTCCTTAGCTCCAAGGAAGTCCTTGGTCGTTTTTGGGTGAATAGAACAGTAAGGAAACGAAGGGAAAGTTCCCTTGCTTAGAGAGGTGGAGTGTATATATACTTGGGGTGGGGTTCTAATTATAAGTTCATAAATTCTCCATAATTTCAACTAAGTCCCTCCACCCTTCATAGCTCGTCCTCTCTTCTTTCTTTTAAGGACAACTTCCTCTTAAGGTCAAGAAATGAGAGCAAAGAAGATCAGCTTATTACTTAAACATACCCATAAAAGGGCTATTGCACATACACCCTGATTATTCAATCACAAAGGTGTAATTCATAACTTGATTATTCAACTGAGGTGACCTCTTCATCATTTCTTCTCTAAATGATGACAAGAGTCTTAATAGATACATTAGATGATATATTTTACAAGTTGCATCCCTTAATTTGGGTAAATTGCATTTTACCCCAAATTAGGGTTTTAAGCACTGGGATTGCTTCCACAGCTGCACCTTGGTGCCCAAGCTTGGGAAATCCCTCTAACTTCAACATAATCATTCTCATGATGTCTCAACATCAGAGAATCATCTTAACATGTGCAATTTTCAAGTTAATCCTTCTAACTGGGTAATTTGCACATAGGTCCCTGTATTACAAAACAATGCTACAACTTTATATAAAAAGGAGCAAAAACTGAAATATATGTTTCTGAGAAACTTAATTACATGCCCAAAGTTAATCACAAGGATTTAATTACATATTTAGGCAAAAAACCTAGGGTTAGCTTATAACCCAGGTCAGGGATGTTACAAATTATCCACCCCTTACAAGGATTTCGTCCCCAAAATCGATAAGACATATTAAGAGAAAAGGGCAGGATACTTCCTTCTCATCTCATCCTCTAGTTCCCAAGTGGCTTCTTCAACACCACGGTGGTTCCAGAGGACTTTCACAAGACTTATATCTTTCTTCTTTAACTTTTTAATTCTGTTATCAAGGATTGACACTGGTCCCTCCTCATAGGATATATCATCATTCAATTCTACCTCCATAGGTTGTAGAACTGACTCGGTGTCGGGGTAACATTTCTTCAGCATAGAAATGTGAAACACAGGGTGTAACTTCTGTAACTCTGGAGGCAGCTCTAGTCTATATGCTACCTTTCCAATTCGTTCAATGATTGGATAAGGTCCCATAAATCTAGGAGCTAACTTCCCTTTCCTTCCAAAACGAATGACCCCTTTCCAAGGCGAGACCTTGAGATACACTCTGTCTCCAACCTGGAACTCTAAGGGTCTACGATGCTTGTCAACATAAGATTTCTGCCTATCCTGTGCAGTCTTAATCTGTTGTTGTATTACTTTAATCTTCTCTATAGTCTGCTTCACAAGATCAGGACCTAACAACTGATGTTCACCAGTCTCAAACCAACACAAAGGTGATCTACAACGTCTACCATACAAGGCCTCATAAGGTGCCATATCAATACTATGTTGATAGCTATTGTTATAGGCAAACTCTATCAAGCTTAGGTGTAGATCCCAACTTCCGGTAAACTAGAGAGCACATGCTCTCAACAGGTCTTCTAAGGTCTGTATGGTCCTTTCCGACTGTCCATCAGTATGCGGATGAAAGGCCGTACTAAACCTTAGCTTGGTGCCTAAGGCTCTGTGCAATTGTTCCCAAAAACGACTGGTAAATTGGGGACCTCTGTCAGAAACTATAGTGACAGGAACTCCGTGCAAACACACTATCTCTTGCACATACAACTGTGATAACCTTTCAGCAGAATAGGTTGTTTTGACAGGTAAGAAATGTGATGTCTTAGTCAACCTATCAACAACTACCCAAATGGAATCATGTCCTTTGCTTGTCCTGGGTAGGCCAACAACAAAGTCCATGGTCACATGGTCCCACTTCCACTGTGGTATGGGTAAAGGTTGCATTGTCCCTACAGGCTTCTGGTGTTCAGCTTTAACTTACTGACACACATGACACCTCAGAACAAACTCTGCAACATCCTTCTTCATCCCAGGCCACCAATACAAATCTTTCAAATTCCGATACATCTTGGTGCTTCCTGGATGCATAGCATACATGGAAGAATGAGCTTCTTCCAGGACTAACTTCCTCAAGTTATCCACATCCGGCACTATCATCCTTCCATTATAACAAGCTACATGATCATCTGAGTCATGGAAACCATCTCTCTTCTCATTTCCATACTCAGATCTGATCTGCTGAACTGCATCATCACCTTGTTGTGCTTCCTTAATCTGCTCCCTTAGGGTAGGTTTAATATGCATCTCAGCCAACAATCCGGCTAACAACGACACCTTCAACTGTACATTGTCTTGCCTTAAAGAGATAAACATATCTCTCTTAGAGCATACTAAAGAGTTTAGTTGTGCTCTATCCATGGTTGATGTTGCTGATTTCCTACTCAAGGCATATGCAACAACATTGGCCTTGCCCGGATGGTAATCAATTGTACAATCGTAGTCCTTGATTAACTCCATCCAACGACGTTGCCTCATGTTAAGCTCGTGCTGAGAGAAGATATACTTAAGGTTCTTGTGGTCTGTGAAAATCTGGAATGCCTCTCCGTAGAGATAATGTCTCCAGATCTTCAAGGCATGAACCACGGCATCTAACTCCAGATTGTGTGTCGGATAATTCTCCTCGTGTTTCTTAAGCTGTCGGAAAGCAAAAGAAATCAATTGTTTATCCTGCATCAACACACATCCAAGTCCATTCTTGGAAGCATCACAGAAGACTACATATCCTTTTCCTTGTTCAGGTAGCACAAGAACATGTGCACTTGTCAACCTCTCTTTCAACAATTGGAAAGACTGTTGACACTTATCACTCCAAGAAAAAGGAACATCTTTCCGGGTCAACTTGGTCAAAGGTAAAGCTATAGAACTAAAGTTCTTAATGAACCTTCGATAATAGCCAGCTAACCCCAAGAAACTTCGAATCTCCTTCGGTGTCTTCGGTTGTTCCCATTGTAGAACAGATTCTACCTTTGAAGGGTCAACACGAATTCCCGAGGCAGATATCACATGTCCAAGAAAAGATACCTCCGGTAGCCAGAACTCACACTTGCTAAACTTAGCATACAACTTATGTTCTCTTAGCAAGGTCAAAGCTTGGCGAAGATGCTGCTCATGCTGCTGAGCATCCTTACTATAGATCAGAATGTCATCTATAAAGACGACAACACATTGATCAAGGAAAGGTCGAAAAACTCTGTTCATGAGTTCCATAAATGCAACTAGTGCATTTGTTAGTCCAAATGACATAACCGTGAACTCATAGTGACCATACCTTGTCCTAAAGGCAGACTTGGATATGTCACTATCCTTAATACGGAGTTGATGATATCCAGATCTCAAGTCTATCTTTGAAAAGACGGTTGCACCACGCAACTGGTCAAAGAGATCATCAATCCTCGGCAGAGGATACTTATTCTTTATTGTTACTTTATTGAGTTGTCTGTAGTCGATGCACAACCGCATTGACCCATCTTTCTTTTTAACAAACAAGACCGGAGCACCCCAAGGTGAAGTGCTCGGTCGGATAAAACCCTTCTCAAGTAACTCTTGGAGTTGTTTCCTTAGTTCTGCTATCTCGGCAGGGGCCATCCTATACGGAGTCTGGGCTATGGGTTTCATATCTGGGATCAAATTGATTTCAAAATCAATCTCCCGAGGTGGTGGTATGCCAGGAAGTTCTTCAGGAAACACATCCTCGAATTCCCTGACTATAGGAACTCCCACAGGATTGGAACTTTCCTTGGTAACATCTACCACATGGGCTAAGAATGCATAACATCCTTGCCTCAACAACTTATCAGCAACCATAGCTGACACAAGGCAGGTGGGCAGAATCTTTCTCTCACCTTGAAAGATCCATGTGTTGCTTTCATCAGCAAACACAACCAACTTGGACTCACAATCCAAGACAACTCTATACCTTTCCAAGGTATCCATCCCGAGGATTATATCAAATCCTCGCATATCAAGTGGTATAAGATCCACTTGAATGCGATGTTCAGAAAAGAAGAGGATGCAAGGAGAGCATACCTCTTGCAAAATGGCAGACCCACTCAATGGAGTCTCCAACAACAAACTATCTGCCCTATGACTAACAGTCATATTGCAGTTACGGATCACTTTACAAGTGATGAAAGAGTGCGTAGCACCCAGGTCAATTAGAACAGATACAACACAGGATGTAGACATATCAGAATATAAAAGTTTCATCTGACCTGCCACTACCCGTGGATTGACCACCGCTTCAGGTGGGTTCATAGCATAGAACCTCGCAGTCGCCTGGTGTTGAGGTGGTGCTGATGATCCAGCTTGAGACGCTTGTCCACATCCTCGAGCTGCTCCTTGATGTTGTCTACTCTGAGATCCCTGTTGATTCTGTCTCGGAGGCTGTGTCACACTGACAGGCCTAGAACGACAATCCTTCATCAAGTGTCCCACCTTACCACAGTTGTAGCAACTCCTCTCCTGTTGTTGTGGCCTGGGTGGTCCAGTAACTAACACTGATGCAGAACTGTGAGTTCCTTGAAGCGGTTGACTCCGTCCTCTACCTCTGCTCGGTGTCCATTGAGTTTGAAAACTCAATCTGGGTGGTGGAGGGTTAGGTGTAGAGAATCTAGGTTTCTTGGAATCCCTAGATGAAGAACCCTGGAACTGTGGATATCTTTTCTGAGTTTGTCTCTTCTCAACCACAGATCTCTCTATCCTTCGGACTGACTCAACGAAGGTAGAGAATCTCTCTCGGTTTTCTAAGGCAGACATGGGGGTTGACATATCAGCATTCAAACCCTTCTCAAATCTTCTGATTCTTTCCTCCTCTGTGGCAGCCATGTGCGGATAGAACCGCAGCAACTCCATGAACTTAGCTTCATACTCGCTAATGTTCATCATACCCTGCCTTAGTCTCTCAAACTGAGAGATCTTCTCATCTAGGAAGGTCTTTGGAAAATATCTATTGATAAATTCCTGAAGAAACTCTTCCCATGAGAACTCTACTCCAGGTCTCTTCTGCTCTTCCATGTTCCACCAGTGACCAGCACTACCTTTGAGAAGATAGACAGCATGTCTAACCTTCTCAGCTTCCAGGATGATAAGAATCCTGAAAGCCTTCTCCAACTCTGTCAACCTAAGGTCAGCATCGGCGGGGTCGGCAGTCCCAAAGTACTCGGTAGCTCCGACACGATGAAGTCGTTCGAACGTCTTACCGATACCTTGTGCTTCAGGATGGACAGGTGCCCTAGGTGCAGGCATGGGCATCCTGTCGGTTATGTGTGTCATGGCAGTCATAAACTGCCCGAACATCGTCTGTACAGCTGGGTTACCCATGTCGGCTGGGTTAAACTGGGGTGGCTCTCTTGGTGACTCAGGTGCAGGCTGTTCTATTTCTGGAACCCTTGCACCGCCTCGAGGTGCACTAGCACTACTCTCCGCCACGTACTCATCATGTGGCTCAGCCATTCTTATGTATCTTCTTCTCCTGAGGAGCAGAAGATTCTATTAGATAAGGAAGGAGTACTAAAGATAGACTCGACATCCTAAGTCCTATGCCTCTGTAGACTCAACTGACCTAGAGCTCTGATACCACTAATTATGGGCTCTGATATCCAAACCGCGATATAATCTTGATTTAAACTTAGCGGAAGCGATTCGATAAACAGCGGAAGACAAAAATCACAGGAAATTAAAACTTTTCGGGACAAGAGCTTGAATCCATAAAAACTTCTTTCATAACAAGAGATAAACTGTTTACATCTCATGATAATTACTTCTTGAGTAATTATATACATCAAGATACAAAATCTCAAGAACTCACACAAAAGACTCCAAGACCTGAGAGTACAGAGGACACATAGGACTGACTCTAACTACACCACATGGCAGGCTAAATCTCCACCTGAGATTACTGCTGCTCCTGGTGCTGCTGTTGCTGCTGAGATTGGTCACCTGTAGACCGGTTCCTCCGTCTACGACGTCCACCTAAAAAGTTGAAGTCTACGGGGTGAGACAATTTTACATAATTTTCCCAGCGAGAGTTATAACTCTCCGCCAGAAGCTTTATTATATCATCAAAGAATATCTTAAGAAGTATATCTTTCAAAGTATTCAATAACAGTTGCAACTATATAACAAGAGTTCAACATTTATGAGACATGAAGAAAAATAAGCACTATCATAGTGTATCATCAATCAACTAACTCGTAGTTATCTCTAGCAGGTATACTATGTGGTTGATTATGTTTTACAAACAACATTATGCCCTGTGGAGATGAGGCATACCACTCATACTCCAATTGATCACTGAGAAGTCACATCAGTATCATACATAGGTCATTAAGAGAGCCGGATTCTCATGACCTTCATCTTCCTCAGTCAGTAAGAGGATCACATGTAGGACATCTTGTGTCTCTACTTATTATAGCTCACCAGGGTAAACTGGTCCTTCGCTATTTTAGAGTTACAGTGGCATTCTGTACTCTCTTCGTCATCAGGAGTTTTCATGTTTATCTCCACTGATACAGATATCTATGTTTTCTTCGTCATCAGGAGGTTTCATGTTTACCTTCCACTGATACGGTAGGTTTTAGTAGTGAAGGGTTGACGGATTACACATCTACATCAATCACCTACACTAGGATGTAAGGTTCTACACATCCATATACCCCACATACTCAATAGTATGTGTTCCAGGAGCTCCCTTGGGAAATCCTGTTTCACCATCATTTGATCTCTGACAATGATGGATCTATGATCAGGGCTCTACATTATACTTGATTAGTTAGGTACATTTAGTATTCATTTAATCATCACACATTGTTCTTCAAACAATAACAGTAGCATAACAGCTATAAAAGGAGAATACTAAATGTAACAAGCCTAACTCACATCAATCATCATTTCTCATTATACTCATCACCAGTCATCTCTGAAGCATGACTTGGTGGTATTCATGGCTCTTACAGCCCATTAACTCATAGGATGCCACTGACAAGGCATCAAGATATTTTACTTATTCATAAAGCCTTTAACATGCTTTTAATGAATACAGTATCATCATCCATACCTGGATATGATCACCTTCATATCAGGACCTGCATAGTTAGTTCAACTGATAAAGGTAATTTAAAACAAGGAATATACTTCTCACTCTTATCATAAGATCTAAGTTCTCTGATTCTTATCAATTAGAGTTTAATACTCATAAAGCATGTCATTACCCTTGAATTAGGGTTTACTAATCACATTGAATGCCATTACCCTTGAATTAGGGTTTACTATTCACATTGAAGTGAATTGAACTCATAACATCATCATGTATGTGGAACATCATCATTGATGCTCTCAGACTGGCTTAAGATTCATCATACATCATAGTTAGGGTTTCCATGATCTCACACAGGTGGATCATACCCTAATTATGCACATTCATGTGTATTGAAGGTTCTTTAATTGAGTTTCCACCTAAAAAGGGTACTTTCTCTCTCTAGAAGTACTTTCTCTCTCTAGAAGTACTTTCTCTCTCCTCATACAAGTAGATGGTGATAACATCACTCTAGATCAAGTTGAAATAAGTCATCATGGGATAACATAGCCAAAAACATCACTAACATGTGATTAGGGTTTGATTTGATCAAGGTATTACTCAATTGACCCTTCGAGGGTATTTTGGTAATTCACCCCATTGATCACCATCATGGTTCAAATCATTAGTCACTTAATCCCTTAATGTCCTAGGTTATCATTAGGGTTTTAGGTTAGAGCATCTTTGAACCATTTACATCTCCAATTGGTTAAGTGAAGTCAACCTTTGAACACCTTAAACGATCTCAACCTTCAACATCCAAACGGTTTGAGACCGTTTGGATGGGTTGACCGTTTGCTTTGGTTGACTTCAAGACCGTGTGACCTTCAAGGTCGTGAGACCAAACTGAGAGGGGGTGTAGACCGTTTAACCATGTTGACTTCAAGACCGAGAGGCCTTACATGGTTTGAGACCGTTTGATGTCTCTCGGTCTTGAGACCGTTTGGTGTCTCTCGGTCTTGAGACCGTTTGATGTCTCTCCACCTTGAGACCGTGAGGCCTCTCATGGTCTTGCGACCGTGAGGCCTCTCACGGTCTTGAGACTGTTTGGTCTCAAACGGTCTTGAGACCGTGAGCCCTCAAACGGTCTTGAGACCGTGAGGCTCACATGGTCTCAACCGTTTGGTCCTTCAACAAGGTTCAAGCTTTCCAATTGATTATGTTTATCAATGTTGAAGCCCCCACAAGGTCAAAGCCATGGTAACCACTTATGGATTAAGTCAATTAGGGTTATGTTTAACCAATTGGTCACTCAATTGACCCTCAATTGTTAACCAATTAGGGTTGAAGTCGATTCAATTAAGGTCTATCAATGTTCAACCATCAACACTCAACAATGTGAATCAACTCAAGGTTGAACCCTTCAATTGAGCTCCACTTGGGCCCAAACTTGGCCCAAACGGTCTTGAGATCGTGTGGATGAACTCTACACGGTCTTGAGACCGTTTTCCCAATATTTTATCAAGATCTAATGTGATTTGATAGGGATTGAACCTTAATTGAGTCACAAATCAGTATTTTGATTAATTTGATAACTTATTGCAATTGGACCCTCAATTGATCAAATTACCTTAACCCTAGACCTCCAAACGGTCTTGGGTTGTCACCACACGGTCTTGAGACCATTTGTATGAGTTCCAAACGGTCTTGAGACCGTTTGCCCATCCAACTTTTGGATTCTAGTGAAAATTCTTCAAGGTAGGATCCATTGAATTGATTATTATATCAATATTTAATTGCAATGTAATTTGGTATTATTGTACCTTCAATTGGTCAACTATTCTTGACCTCATACCCCCATACGGTCTTGGGTGATTGCCCACACGGTCTTGAGACCGTTTGGTTGATCCCCAAACGGTCTTGAGACCGTTTAGGTCAATCAACCCAAAAACACTCATTATTTTATTGAGATTTCAGTACTGATTTCAATTAGGGTTTGCCCTAGTAATCACCCTTCAACTCTTAGCTCGTTTGGAATTAGTCCATCAAATTTGGTGAATTGTTAATTAACATTATTTTAAACAGTAATCTCATACGTTCAATGCCTGGTCAACGACCTTACACGGTCTTGAGACCGTTTTCCCAAAAAGGCTATTTCAGACCGTTTGAAAAATCAGGAATAAATTCAATTAAAGTTGTTGATTAAAAAGGCCATATCTCCCGATTCCTTTGGAGTTAACCTCTCAATTTTTGAGGGTGACTAGTCTACATAATTATATACAGGTTTCTTATACGTTCCACGCTCGGTCAACGCTGCTATACGGTCTTGAAGACCGTTTTCCCTATCTCGGTATTGAGACCGTTTGCTCACCTCACGGTCTTGAGACCGAGAGAGCAAGTTGGGGAGACCGTTTAATAAAGTGAAAAGCGGTGGATTTTTCTTGGAATTAACGTCTTCATCTCCTAGCTCAAGAAAAGCAAGGATTTCCCACGGATTTTCTTGCAAAATAGCAAAGGAAAGTAGGGAAGAAGAAGAACTATCATCTACATGCATAATCAAGATGTATATAACAAAGCATGGGTTTAGAGTTATAAAACCCGCCTAAAGCTTGCTTCTTGAGCTCCAAGATTTCGAGCTCCAAGCTTTAATGGTGTCCTTGAGCTCTCACAGGTTGGCCAAGGTGAAAACCTCCAGGGAAAGTCAAGCAAAGATGGCTAGAAAGATAGAGCCATGAGAGCTAGCCATGAAATTGACCTTGAATTCGAGTTTTAATCATGAATTTAGGCAAGAAGAGGAATCCAAACCTACCTTGCACCCTTGGTCGTCCTCCTTAGCTCCAAGGCAGTCCTTGGTAGTTTTTTGGGTGAATAGAACAGTAAGGAAACGAAGGGAAAGTTCCCTTTCTTAGAGAGGTGGAGTGTATATATACTTGGGGTGGGGTTCTAATTATAAGTTCATAAATTCTCCATAATTTCAACTAAGTCCCTCCACCCTTCATAGCTCGTCCTCTCTTCTTTCTTTTAAGGACAAATTCCTCTTAAGGTCAAGAAATGAGAGCAAAGAAGATCAGCTTATTACTTAAACATACCCATAAAAGGGCTATTGCACATACACCCTGATTATTCAATCACAAAGGTGTAATTCATAACTTGATTATTCAACTGAGGTGACCTCTTCATCATTTCTTCTCTAAATGATGACAAGAGTCTTAATAGATACATTAGATGATATACTTTACAAGTTTCATCCCTTAATTTGGGTAAATTGCATTTTACCCCAAATTAGGGTTTTAAGCACCGAGATTGCTTCCACAGCTGCACCTTGGTGCCCAAGCTTGGGAAATCCCTCTAACTTCAACATAATCATTCTCATGATGTCTCAACATCATAGAATCATCTTAACATGTGCAATTTGCAAGTTAATCCTTCTAACTGGGTAATTTGCACATAGGTCCCTGTATTACAAAACAATGCTACAACTTTATATAAAAAGGAGCAAAAACTGAAATATATGTTTTTGAGAAACTTAATTACATGCCCAAAGTTAATCACAAGGATTTAATTACATATTTAGGCAAAACACCTAGGGTTAGCTTATAACCCAGGTTAGGGATGTTACAATATCAAAGTGTGAATGTAGAAGCATAAAATCTTAGCATACATGAGCAATCAACTAGAAGCATGCACCAACATATTCTCAACAATCAATGAGTATGATTATATAACATGATTTATTACATAATTACAATTACACACTTAAGAGTACATTATACAAATCTGATCATGTAAATTATCTAGGATCTTACAATATGTACAGCATGAACACTTCATCACAAGCCAACTTCTCACATTCTATCTCTGAACCATAAACATACAAGAAGCACATGGGTCACCACACAAGGTGTTGATTACAGGGCAAAAAGATACATATATATGAAGTTTGCATAATTTGAAAGATTTGCAGAAGTAAACAAAATAGAGAACACTTTATCACAAGCCAAATACTCCCATTCTATCCATGAACCATGAACATACAAAAAACACATGGATCAACAAACAAGGTGTTGAGTACAGGGAAAAAGATACATATATATATAAAGTTTACATAATTTGAAAGATTTTCGGAAGTAAACAAAATAGAATAAATGAATTAAGTAGCTAGAAAAATGAGAACTCATGTTTTATTTCATTTTACTCTAATTATATCAAAATATCTTGTATCATAAGGACTTTGACTATCTTCTCATTGGAAGGGTTTGTGAGGGTGCTGAAGACTCAATTCCATTAGCTGATCATATTCATGGACATGGTCCACCCTATTCTTGGAAACTCAAATAGAAAGCTCGGCCTTGTCTCCTTGCCCTGAGAATACAGGTAGGTGTGCAAGATTTGTATAATGTAGTTCTATATTGTGTTTAAGTTATAAAAGTAATGAGACAAAGAATCGATGTACATTACTACAATACCACATGGCAATATTTGAGAAAGTAAATTAGCATACATACATATCAAGGTTCAGGTAAGAAATCCATAGTCATATAATTATTTAAACCTCATCCCTAGTTTATAGGTTCTTAACCTAACTTATCCTTGATCATCTAGTCATAAGAGACACCTGATTAAGAATAAGATTAGATGCATGTATCAGATTCTCATCATTAACCCTATTAGTTCCAACTTTAGGGTTTTGGCCAAGTTAGGTACAAAGTTTCATATTATTACATTTGATGATATTTTAGTGATTTAGTGTGCATCATGAAGGTGTGGTTCAAGTTGCATGTCATTTAAAGTATCCACCTTTTTTATATGATTATATCAAGATTTATGTCACTTATGCACATTGCAGAGTCTAAAGACTCATAATAACGCAAACAAGGTCATGATTAATCAAGTCAAGAGATCCAAACATGAAGGAGAGTATAGATCAATAAAGTAGTGATGTAAGAATCTCAATCAAAAATAGGTGGATGTACCCTAGAGTCTCGACATCATATAACCAACATTAGATATCAACACTTCAATCAAGCATGTAATCATCAATATAGCTTGTTATATCATCAACATAAGAACTATGTGAGACACACACATCAAAGGGATAAATAACATTAGAACCAAAACTAGCTTGAGGGGGGAGAGACATAAGAATGAGATTTAAAACCTATGTCAATATTAGGGAACAAGCAAGACAAGTAGGCCACATAAGTCATATTAGGTCCAAAAAGGGTTTTTTAGTCAAATATAGCATCACAAAACAAAAGAAGAAGATAATCATCATTCGCATCTCCCAAAGTCATGAGGTTACTTATTTCAAAAATATGAAGGGGTTTGACGCATAACATAGGTCAAACATCACATTTGAATTAATGATATAATCATGTATCATCACAAGGAGTCACATACATCCATAAAAGTCGTATGGGTTAACATAGACAAAGGGGATTCAAGAGATGATATTAAAGTCATGAAGAGGTATAAATTATTGATTTCAAATTTTATTAGACATTATTCAACATTAAGATACAAGGTTAGCATAATACGGCATGATACGTCAATCATATTTACAACAAGTCACATATGTGCATTTAGGTTAACAAAAAAGAAAGAAAGAAAGAAAGGTGTTTAGGGTCATTATTAGTCTCAAAGAAGAAGCAATTTTTTTATTTAAGGAGTAGAGGGTAGATTGAGCATCGAAGATGTCAATTTTATCATAATCATGCATTAATTAATTCAATATGATCAAAGTTAGTTACTTTTAGGGAAATATGAAACAAATAAGAAAATTTATGTTACCAAGATCATAGTGTAGATCTCATTGACCTGATAAACTTGCTACATAATTTTGATAAATTTGGCCAAGGGAAGTGAAAGTTATCAATTTTAGAACATTAGTATAAAAACTGTAGTGGAAATACGAGGTTGTTACCTTATTATCATCATACAATTTTAGTTTTTGGCTAACGATCCAGAAATGTGTGTCCCTTACTCACACTAAGAGGGAAGCAAAGGAGGAGAGGGTGGGTTTCATGGTGACATGGCCTTTTATGATAGCAGGAATGGGGGTCCCTTTTATGGGGCTTGGACACCAGCCTCGATCCCACGTGCATGATGCCTTGAAAACTACAACAACAGAGTTGCATTTGGAGCATGTTGGTTGTCAAAGAGGTACAAGCTTGAGAGCCCTGGTGTCCTGCACATCCACCATCTGTCCTCAACTTTGTGTTGTAGGCATGATGGTGGTGCAAATAGGGCCCCAAAAATAGATGCTAGAAGGAGATCCTAGCACCCTTACCCATGGCATTTCCAAGGGGTGTTTTATGGTTTTTAATGTTTAAGAAGAAGAAGAGGGTCTTGTGGGTAAGAAAACATGAGGGAACAAATTAGAATCACAAATGGGGGTGATTGGGATAATAAAACAAGAAAAAGGGATAGAAATGGAGTGGATTGGTGTGCGCCAAGGTAGGGTAGGTGGTGGCAGCACCACCTCCACCAGCGATGTGTATGGATGTTAAAGAAGACCTTCCAACTGTTGGATCAGAAGGGATGGATCCATGGGCACAGGATCAAGGTCCTAAATTAGAAAAAACATGTGAAAATCCACAATTGCTAACTTGGCACACAAGAGGCACCGTACTGGACCGACTGCTTCCCTAATTTGGCCCAATAAGGCTCAAATTCAATTAAAATCAAACATTGAATAGGGGTATTCAAAAAACCACATTGTGTTATTTGTAGATCCAATTGAGGTGATTTTCACACTATGGGATTCATAATTGGAAACTCTACAACTTGAAATATGGTAGAGAATAAGAAGATCATATAGAAGAGTTTCAATTTTAGTTGCAAGATGGTGATGTATTAAGGCATGAACTTAGTTCAAATGCATAAAATAATTACACATGTAAAATTTGATCATTAATGTGACAAAATTGGAGTTCTACAAGACTCCAACTATGAAAATGACATTCAATAGAGTATAAAGGTTACAATAAGAGAGAGAAATAGTATAATTGAGGAGAGATAAAATTAGGTTGTCACAAGGATACATGGGGTTGATATTGTATGTAATCATGGCATTCACCATGGAGATCATGTGTGAGTGAGCAAGGTAGTTCGGACCTAAAATGAAGTTCCTTAAGTCTTTATAAAATCCTTCAAATTACATCCTAAGGACAATGTGATGCTAGTGACATTCCACCCCATGATATTGGGCTTTTGCCTTTTGAAAGGATTGACTTCATATGATCAATCATCATTGCCCATATGTTCACATCTTCACCTTTTATCATCCAACCCATTACAAAAAGATCTTTTTGGGAGAAGCACCCTTGGTTATCATACTATCTAAAGATAGTATATGCAAATATCTTGTGTGTGTATATATATATATATCATGAGCAGGTTATGAAACCCACTTGACTTGGGATTCCATGTTATGAATGTACCTTGACTAGTTAACCTTTTCTAGATAGATGAATAATTGGTTTGAGTTCTTTTTTTTCTCTATAATCAAATTTCTATGAAAACTTAGGGGTTAGTGTAGAATTTTGGTGTAGGTGACAAGATGTCAAGATATGTGTCTAATCACACTACCTAAACCTAACGACATCTCCCCTTGGTACTTTACCTTCTTCAAAGAGCTAGAAAGCTCATGTGAGGTCTCAACATATGTCTCATGAACTTCGACCAGAGATTTTTTGAAACCACATATATTAATATACTTCTTGAAGTCAAATTTGATCCCTAAGTATTGCATTTTAGACATACATGCATGTGTTTTGGGGATCACCCTACTTTTTAAGCACTTGGGTGGAAGGATTTCACAAGGATATTTCTTCTAGCTATCCTCCCGAAAGTGATTCATGTAGGAAGCTTGCCCAATGTTGTTTCCCTCCAATTCAAATACAAAGTCCACAAGCTTGTCCATCATTTTCTTCATCATCAATGTATAATTGCTTGTCCTCTCTGTAGTGTGGAAGCCTAAACTTGTATCCAAGTCAAAGAGCATCATCTCCACATAATGATCTTCTTTTTCTTTTGGGAGAAACCGCCTTCTTGAAAGTGGTAGTGTAGACCATGGCTAAAAATGAGGATGTAGAATGGTGTGCTACTGTGGGATATAGTGGAGCATGTGAAGTCGATGAATATGCAACTTTCTTACCTCTCTGGGGTCAGATTGTGGCCTCCACTTTGATGGAGTTAACCAAGTTTTCCAACTCCATTTCTAATGTCGCTCCCTCCTCACCATGATAATTGGGATCAAATGTGTGGTGGGCAGAGGAGAAGTGGAGGTGAGGATGACTTCTCTAGATGGATTGGGCATCAGAGCCTGAAATTGAATTTGAGAGAGATGGGGTAGGGTTATGAGATGATGGGGCTGTACTGGAGGATCTTTGTCTGTGATCCTTGTTGTCAATGATGGTATTGAATCCCTCCTTCATTGCATGCTTCATCTTCTTTGTGAATCCCTTCATCCTTCAAGAATTGAGGTGGATTCAAAGGGGTTATTGGAAATTTTTAGGGTTTTGGTTGGCTGGGAAGATTTGGGATGTAGGTAGTGATATGGAGGTAATAGAGTGGATGGGAAGTTGGAGATGCAGGAAGGCTCTCTAGGGTCAAGGGTCCTTGCTTGGAGATTGGGTATGAAGATTTGATGCATGGGGGAAGATGGATAATTGTTGGAGGAGTGTGATGTTGTGGAATAGCCATTTCACAAGTTTGGAATGAGGGGGTCATGGTGACCTCCCCCTAATTCTTGACTTATGTCCATGAGGTCATGCCACCACAACCATGGTGACAACTCGGCAACATGGCTTTTTTTCTGAGACCTCTCTTTTCATCAATATTAATGCCAACCATTAGAGAGAAGCCCAAAACATGTTATGAAGAAAAATAACTTGTTTTTTGCTAATGTGATTAACACAATATAGAAAAGACAGATAAAATTTTTCTTTTCTTCATTCTCGTTAAAACTCACAAACCAATGTTACATTATCAGATAACTAATTCAACTCCGCTAAAATCAGAATCAAATCATTTTTCTCAGATGCAGTTCAGTGTACATCACTTACATATACATTAACATACAAACTCAGCACACTGCCCATCCTAAGAAAGAGAAAGTATAGGGACATTCTAATCTATCTAAATTATTATTATTTACATCTTCTTTATAATGACCTCTCCACTGGACATCATTATACCTAAATCATTTGAAAACAACATCATGAGACTCATATACGGACCCACTGAGTGGATGTCTCCCACTCAAGATAGGTACATGTGTTAGCATTAGATTAAGAATAATGAACTTAAAAGGAACTGATAGATATTGAAAAATCTAGCAGATAGTTCCTCTAATACTAAAATCCAATATATGATAATAATGTAATAAATCAGATAATGAGATTGCTTAGACCACATCCAACTTCAAAACATCTTTTAGAATGTATATGAACAAATCAGTAGATGCTACTTCAAATAAAAAAAACATCCTCTAGTATGAGTAACAAGTCAATATCTATACATCTAGAATTAATATATGACAACAACATCATCTTTGTGACACTCCACCAGTCGAACTAGGAACACATCCTTCAATCTTGAAGGTGAAGTACACATAAGACATGTCTACCAAACATGACTATTAAAATGAAAGTAAATACAAATCATATTTAGAGTGGATATTAAATGCCAACATTGACCACTTGTCAATATTCAAGGTAATATTCCAAACTAGACAAATAAGAATATGGATAGATTATATTTATGAAAGAGTGGTTAATTTCCACAACAAGAAACATATTTAACAACAATGGGTCTATTAGCTAGGAGCAAAAAACATATAACAAATATTCAACTCATATACAACATGGCTTGTCAACTTTTATTCATTTCCCTAAAACTACTTGACTTGTACCTCACCAACTAGAAGTCGCCACGCCTAATTCTTGTGTCAACAACTCACTGTCACTATCTTAGGGTTTAGTTGATCACCCTATGACATAAACAACATACACTGGTGCACCATAGGGTTGCCTAAATAGGGTCAAGTCCTCATCTCAGGCACATGAAATAGCAATAAACATAATAACATATCAAAATGTCACAGATCATCATATATCACATGGTTCATAATTTTCATTTCATCAAAGTCTATTCTTCATGGACATAGACTTCCACAAAAAAGCATTTAGGGTAAGAATCATACAAAATGACTCATCCCTAAATCCTTGTGGTCTAATATTCAAGGTCTAGATCCACACTCTAAAAATCCTTTTCATAATATTCTAATTAGTACAAGGAGTTTGTTTCATTTCCCAAGTGTGGCACTTGGGCAAGACTCACAATGTTCAGTTCACCTAACTAGATGTACAAACATTTCACTTGTTATTAATCCCTTTTTACTCATCTTAGAGAAATTTTAGATCACCATTTATCATATGTGTATATTCTCGCACAACTAGAATGGCATCGAAAAACACTCATTATATCAAGAATTAAAACAACCTATGATTTACAACATTCATTTTTTTCCATTTGCACATCATTTTATATGATTTATCACCAGTGGTCTATTAGCTTGAGACATCACCTCATCATCCAACATTTACCCTAAATAGGGTTCCTCAAATGTAATCAATGCATTTTCATTCAATCATTTCATATTCCGTATCAATTCTGTCCATATCATAGTTCTCAACAAGTATGCATAGAGAAACCAGACTTAGAAACAATATAGGCATATAAACCACCTTATGTTATCCATCATGGTTTAGAACAAGTTTTGCATTCAACATATATGTATTCCATCCAAATTCAATGTCTATTTACATTTCAAGCATAAATGTGCATAACACACTTAAATCTCCTCTTCCATTATTTAGCATTCTTCAATTTGGGTTACTAATCAACACATACTTGATTTTCATTTGAGGTCCATCTGAATAAACCATTCTCAGAGTACAAGTACACTAACAAATTATTACAATCCAAGAACACATTCTTGTAAATCAGTTCACATTCTTGAACCTCATCTTGCAATTGAATTTGAACTATAATTATGTGCATTCCTTAATCCCTCATTTGATATCATTATTCAATAGCATCACCTAGATCATAATTTATAGTTAGAATTAGATTCTCATATCCATCTACTAATTTTGATCTCCCTTCATTTCATATTCATCAGTCTCAACCTCTTTTATTCCATCTTCACCTCTACTCTAGAAACAAATCATTCTAAAGTTACTTAATGCATAAAGTTTCTCTCTCATCTAAATCCTTTATAGTTTGATTTTTGTATATTTCACTCAATTTTGTTCAACCCACATGTTAATAAAATGAAAAGCATATAAACTTTGTTGTACGCATTTTTGTAACTTCATCTATAATTTGTCATCACTATTCAGTTAATTCTTATACATTCCCTTTCTTGTATTTATATGAGCATATCTTGTCATTGACATCCAACTGCATTTTAATCATTAAAAAAAGTTTAAATTCCTTATAAGACTACCTAGTTTATGAAAAAGAACAAATTAGGGTTACTTATTCTTATGCCTTAGTCTCTAGTCACCTTCTAAATTCATGATTATGTGACTTGTATAAAGGACTTGCATTCATGTAAGGTTTACTCATTATTCCATAAATTATACTAGAATACATGCATTAGGCTTATATCATCTTAATAAGACCTATCACCTTCAATTGAAGTAATAACGCCTAAAATTGAGCATCTTTTCACATTCACAAGATTATATGCAAGTTTGGCTTTATCTCTCATACTCATCTCAATACTAGACTTCTAGGGTTTTAAGAAGTCATATTAGTTCAACACACCATAAGAATCATTTATTCAATAATCTTTTCAGGGTATACAAAGGTTCATTAGGTCTATTCGAGACACATGGAAACCCTAGTTTCCATTCCACACAATTAATCAATCATTTACAAGCATACAATGTTGCATTGACTCATTTGAGTTCATCCGTTAACATTAACCCTAGACATGGATTTCCTTCATATCAACCCCTAATATATTTATGCTCATGTGCATAAAATTTTCAATTTAAATAATTATTCAAAATTTTAATTGAACAACTCATGCTTATTGAGTTCAAATATGATTGCATACATGTCAACTAAATTTCCAAACATATTGTCCATTGGGCTGATTTTTAAGCAAATTGGTGTAAAACAATATAATTCTTTACACATAAAAAATTCCATGTACTTTAATCAATATATCATGAACTCACTAAATACAAATCAATGAGGACAATCCAAACTAGTAGCATTTTATTCCCTAAAAATCTTCCCAATTGGTGACTTAGTTGCATACACTTACTAGCAATGATATTGATTATTTTAGCCGAATAGAATTAGGCTTTAAACATGATTATAGAGCTTAACATAGAGATATACACACACCTCAGGTGCCCATAACCTTAAAAATATTTGATACAATCTGAATTTCTAGAATTCCATCCATTAATGGAATCCATTTCTTCATCCTCTCATGTTGGAAACCCTAGAAAAGGAGAATATGAGAGAAAGATAGAGAAAAGATGGTGATTTTCTATCATTTTGATTCAAACTAGAGGAAGGACGTAATATAGATATATGATAGAAGATTCACTGTGAAATAATATCTATAGTTGATGAACTTACATGAATTTGCAAGCTATAAGAAGGTAAAACACGACACTTCCAGCAACTTTCTCCTTCAAAATAGTAATCTCCCTCTCTCTTTCTCTCTAGAATTGTGTGTCATGGACATGATATATGGATTATGGGAGCTATTGGTGTGTTAGGTTGATGATATAGATCAATTTAGGTGCTTGGAACATTTCCAAACAAGTCTGAAACTACTTTTCATCTTCTTTTTTATTTCGACAGACTGGTTGGTCGACTAAGTTGTCACTGTAAGAAACTCGACCGACACCACTCTTTGTATCAGTATAATATCATAAAAAAATTATACAAATTTAACCCAATGTCTTAAATGGAGTTTCCCATATACATTAAAATTTTATATCATTTGAATGTACAAATAAAAAGATATAAATCAAATACTAGATTGTTATATTTCAGCCAAAATGCATGGTTGCATGAGTTTGTCATGGGGAAGCACGACCGACAAATAAAAAAATAATCATTAAAAAATTGTGATATTTTGTAAGAACACTTACATTTGAGTTTTCCAAAACCTTATCCAAATTTCAAGTAAATCAAAGTTGTATGTAAAATGCTACAAGTCATTTACCATACCATTGTATTTATCAAATTATGTATTCATATGCTACCAAAACCCTAATTTTAGCAACAAGGGTTTACACTCATCAAACTCTAATTATTTAAAATAAAACCAAGATTAGAGTTTATCATTAGGTTTAAAACATATTAATTATGCTATGGTCATTGACCAAGCATAAGCATTGATCAATCTACTAAGCATGCAATCAATCAAGCAAACCCTAAGGGAGATGGCTAATTTGAAAATGGGTTGTTACAACTTATCACCTCCTTTTAGGATTTCGTTTTGAAATCCAAGAAATATGAGGAGATCATATCTTATAACTGTGCATCTCTCTTACTGTCTTGTTCAATTGATTTTCAATTTATGGTTATATGAAATCATTTTCTCATTTCTTAGATCTTTTTCAATGGAGTTCTAAATTTACTAGAATCAGACGGACCATCATCATATCCCTCTTTGAGTATTACAAACACTTATTTAGCAAATCTTAGTAATACATCACTATGAATATATGATTCATATCACCTTTCAAAGTGATTTAAAATTTGAATATATATCTCATGGATCAAGATTATAAATTTTATGTATTATTATCTACATCCATCAATTAACTTCATAAATAAGATCATTTAGTGGGCATCATTCTCAACTCTCATCATTTTTCCTTAAAATTTTGGGTTTCATACTCATAATCAAATTCATTAGAAATTATCTTAATAATCAATTAGAGTCATTCATCTTTCTCATATGAAACTTCCATCTTGTCTTAGATTCCAAATTTAATTATATAATACTTTCTCTTTCTCCATTTTATTTCTTCTATTATCATGATTCATCCTATTATACTCATGAACTTTCTTCATTTGGATGCTTGATCAGAGCATCTAGAAAAGAGTACAGTCAACAGTTCCATATTGGCTTATCTGAATACTCGAATACTTGACCAGAGTAGCCAAATATTGAGTTCAGTCAGTATGCATATCATTGAGGTTATGCTCAATATTTATATTATCATATATCTATAGGTCTTGTTTTTCTTATAGACTCATCTAACCTGGAGTTGGATACCACATTGTTGGGACCTCACTTTTGACCAGTATTAATGCCAACAATTAGAGAGAAACTAAAAGCCTAAACCTAGATTATGAAGCAAAATAGCACATTCTCAGTAAATGCAATTAACACAACATACAAAAAACATAGATAAAAATTCCTTTTTTATTCTCAATAAAATTCATAAACAATGTTACATTATCACAATAGTAATTCAATTCTACTAAAATTAGAATCAAATCCTTTTACTCATATGTAGTTCAGTTTACATCACTTACATATACATGAAAGGACAAACTCAACATACTAACCATCCTGAGAAAGATAGAGTACAAGGACATTCTAATCTATCTAGATTATTCAGTTTCCATATTCTTTGTCACAACATCTCTATTGAACATTATTATATATAAAAACATATGAAACAACCTCATGAGACTCATATAGAGCTCAGTGAGTGGATACCTCACACTCAAGCTAGGTACATGTATCAGCATCAAATTAAGTATAATGTTCTTAAAATAAACTTATAAATATTGAAAAGTTGAGCAGTTAGTTATAGAAATTACTCAAATCCAGTTTATGATAATAATCCAATCATTCAGATAAGGTGATCACTTAAACCAAATTCAATTTTACAACATCTTTTAGAGCATGTCTATGAACAAATCAATAGATCTATGTAATTCATAATGAAGATCATTCAGTATGAGTAACAAGTCAAGATCTATACCTTTAGAGTCAATACATAACAATAACATCATATTTGTTACACCCACCAAGAACATGACATGCATAAGTACACATAATACAAGTCTACCAAATGTGACTATATAAATGACAAGTAAATCCAAATCATGTTTATAGTGAATAAAATCAGATAATCAACCATTTGTCAACATTTGAGGTCATACTACAACCCAAACAAATAAGAATATGGAAATGTTATATTTATGGAAGAATGATTAATTTCCATAACAAGAAACATATTCAACAACATCAGGTCTATTAGCTAGCAATAAAAGGCATATAACAAGCATTCAACTCATTTCTACACTGCTTGTCAACTTTTATTCATGTGCCCTGAAACTAATTGGCTTGTACCTCACCAAGTAGAAGTCATCACACGTGATTCTCTGATCAAGGACTCACCGTCAATATCTTAGGGCTTATCCAGTCACGCTAAGACATAAAACAATAGACCTTGGCCCACCATAGATTTGCCTAAAGAGACGCCGGTCCTCGTCTCATCTACACATGATAGGAACAAACATAACATCATATCATAATATCACACATCATCTTATTTCACATCTTTTACATTTTTCATTTCATCAAACTCTATTCATTAGGGACATAGACTTTCACAGCAAATGATTTAGGGTCAAAACCACACTAGATGGATCATCCCTAAATCCTTATGGTCTAACCTTCAAGCTCTAGATCAACACTCCAAAAATCTTTGTTTTAATATTCAAATTACTATAGGGAGATCTACTTCATTTCCCTAGTGTGGCACTCAGGGGAAATTCACGGTGTTCAGGGAAACTAACTTGATGTGTCAACGTTTCACTTGTTATTAATCGCCTTTCACTCATGTTAAAGAAATATCATTTAATAATTTATCATATGTGTATATTCTTGAAAAACAAGAATGGCATAAAGTAGATTAGGGTTAACAACAAAGACAAACATTATATCAAGAATGAAAACAATCTATGATTTACAACATTCATGTTTTTTTCCATTTTCACATCATTTCATATGATTTATCATCAGTGGGCTATCAGCCTAAGCCATCGTCTCATCGTCCAACATTTACCCTAAATATGGTTCCTCGTCTATTATCAATGAATGTCAATTCAATCTCAACATATTCCTTATCAATTCATTCCATATCATTGTTTGCAAAAATATGCACAAAGAGACTAGTACTAGCAATAGTATTGGCATATAGACCATCTTTTGTCATCCATCATGTTTAGAGCAGGTTTATCATACAACATATACTTATTCCAATCTAAATTCAATAGTTGTAATGAAATTTCAATCATAAACATGCTTAACACACTTAAATTCTCCTCTTTTATTATTTAGCATTTTTCAGTAAGGGTTACTAATTAACACATGTTTTGTTTTCATTTGAACTATATTTGAATAAACCATTCTCAGAGTACAAGTCTACTAGCAAACAATTACAACCCAAGAACACATTCTTGTAAGTCAATCATATTCTTGAACCTAATCTTGTGATTGAATTTTTCAACTACACATATATGCATTCATTAATCCCTCATTTAAGATCATTATTCATTAGCATCACCTAGATCATCATTTAGGGTTAGAGTTATATTCTTATATCCATGTACTAATTTTGATCATTTCATATTCATTACTCTCAACATCTTTCACTTCATATTTACCTCTACTCTAGAAACAAATCATTCCAAATTTACTTAATGCATAAAGTTCCTCTCTTATTCAAATTAGGTCAGCCTGCAAGTAATTAAAATGAAAATATTATAAACTACATTGTACATATTTCATTAATTTTATCCATAACTTGTCATCACTATGCAACCCATTTTTATCCATTCCCTTTCTTGTATTTATATGAGCATACCATGGCATTGACTTCCAATGGAATTCTAGTAATTAAAACAAGCTTTATATTAATTATAAGACTACTCACTTTAGCAAAAATAGGGTTACTTATTCTTGCACCTTAATCTTTAGTCATCTTCTAAATTCATTGTTATGTGACTTGTATAAAGGATTGGCATTCATGTATGGTTTACTCATTATTCCATAAATTATACTAGAATATGTGCATCAGTATTATATCATATTGATAAGACTTATCACCTTCAACTGTAGTAATAGTGCCTACAATTGAGCATCTTTTCACATTCATGGGATTATATGTGAGTTTGGATTTATCTCTCATACTCGTCTTAATACTAGACTTCTAGAGTTTAAGAAGTCATCTTTGTTCAACACATCATAAGAACCATGGTATTCATTAATTTCATCAGGGTGTATAGAGGTTCATTAAGTCGATTCAAGACATATGGAAACCCTAGTTTTCATTCCACACAATTAACTAATCATTTACAAGCATACAATGATTCATTGACTCATTTGAGTCCATCCCTCAACATTAACCCTAGACATGGATTTACTCCATATCAAACCCTCATATATTGATCCCCATGTACATTTAATATTCAATTCAATTAAGGATTCAAAATTTTAGTTGAGCAACTCATGCTTATTAAGTTCAAATATAATTACATACATGTCAACTAAATTTCCAAGCATATTGTCCATTGGGCTGATTTTAAGCAAAATTGGTGTTAAACAATATAGCTCTCTATACTTAAGACTTACCATGTAATTTAATCAATATAATATCGACTAACTAAATAAAAATCAATGAGGAGAATCCAAATTAGTAGCATTTAATTCCTTAAAAGTATTCCCAATTGGTTACCTAGTTGCATACCATTACTAGTAATGATCTTGATTATTATATCTGGATAAAATTAGGAGTTCAACATGTTTATAGAGCTTAATAAAGATATAAACACTCACCTCAGGTGTGACACACCTTAAAAACTTCTCATACAATCGGAATTTCTATAATTGCATCAAGGTTCTAGCAATTGAATCAATTTCTTCCTCCTCCCAACTCGTAAACCCTAGAAAAGGAGAATAGGAGATAAAGAAAGAGAAAAGACGGTCATTTTCTATCAATTGATTCAAATAAGAGGAAGAAAGGAATATAGACATAATTTAGAAAATTCACCATGATATTATATCTATAGTTGATGAACTTACATGAATTTTCAAGCTATAGGAAGTCAAAACCCGAATTCGGCACTTCCGACCATTTTCTCCTTCAAAACCCTAATCTCCCTATCTCTCTAGTTTTGTATCTTGGACAAGATCCACAGATTATGGGGTCTACTATGGTGTTAGGGTGATGATATAGACCAATTGAGGTGCTTGGAACATGTAGAAATATGTCCAACTTTACTTAGTTGTAAGGTTAACTCCATGTTTCTTCCAGCTTTACTTAGCCTATTGGTGTGCCAGAATGCATGGTCAGCTGAGTTTGCCCAGGGCAATAGACATTCAAAAATTCTAATATTTTGTAGAACACTTACATTTCAGGTTTCCAAACCATATCCAAATATCAAGTAAATCATACTTGCAGATAAAATAGTAAAAATCATTTACTAACCACTATATTTATTTAAAAAATTTATTCATATGCTACCAAAACACTAATTTTGTCGACTAGGGTTTACACTTATCAAATCCTAATTATTCAAAATAAAATCATCATTTGAGTTTCTCGTCATGTTTAAAACATCATAATCAGACTCTCATCATTGATCAATCATAAGCATTGATCAATCTACTAAGCATGCAATCATCCAAGAAAGCCTAATTAGATGGCTAATTTGAAAATGGGTTGTTACAATTTTTTGACCAAGGTTGTGGTGGTGGCCCAAGAAAATGTCCAATTCTTCCTATGACTTCTTTAGTGCCACAGTTATTTTGGCCCTTTTTGCAAAAATGGAATCAAGCACATTTCATTTCAATTTTCACAACCTTTCAACCATTAATTCACATCAAGTACTAAACCATTCTTGTCACCTTTTAGTCACACTATATTAATCTTTGTCCCTATTCTTTTTGGACACTTCAAACACACACAAAATCATCACAAAAAAAGTTTGTGTGTTTATGTTTATTTGAAAGTGTAAAAACAAAAAGTATAATATTAAAATGGGGTTTGAGTGCAAAAGATCTCAAAACAACTTAGATTGCCTCCCACTAGAGCTAAGTTTAATGCTTACAGTTAGGATTGATGTTCCTTGGATCAGTAATCCTCTAAAAAACCTTGGAGTGTCACTTCCAATATTATTTTTCATGTGCATTCAAGCACATCTCTCATCAAATAGTATTTCGCCATCCAACATGACAATATCAAATCTTTGATTGGTCTTGTAAAACCCAATGTAACAAGGGATTTCAAACTTTGGCCATTTCCAACATTAGGCTTCTTCCTTTTCATGATTCATAATTGCCCTGGATGGTTACACATTCTCTACTTGTGGACCTTCCACCTTGATCTCAACTTCCAGAGAAAGAATATCATGTGTGAGTTGTACAAACCAAACCCATTGTCTGACTTCAAGTGTCTTTCTCCTTATCAAATTTTCATGAAAAAACTTCATTATTTCCTTGTAGTTCTTGGAAATCTCATAGGTTTCATGCCTCAACTCTTCAAATTCACTCAACTACATGTTTATTTGTATTGCAGTAATGTTTACATCCACATCCATGGTTTTCAATGCCTAGAGATCCTTGTGATGTAGCTCAACTAGAAAGTTGAAGCTCTTTTCATATATCAACTTAAAAAAGGTGGTGACAATAGGGTCTTTATATGCAGTTCTATATTCCCATAAAGCATAGTTGAATCAAAGTTATCAATCCTTATGTTCTGGTCTAACCATTTTCCCAAGAATGAGTGTTATCTCCCTATTGGGTAGCTATACTTGTCCACTTGTTTGGAATGGTATGGGGTAGCACCAGGTGGTTCACACCATGTCTCTTCAATAAGATCTCAAATGTCCTATGCATGAAGTGTCTACCACCATCACTAATAATGTCTCTTGGGACTCAAAAAATGCTAAAAATGTTATATTTCACAAAATAATGAACCAATTTGTGGTCATTTGCCCTTGTAGGTATGGCTTCAACCCATTTATAAATATAATCAACTACCACTAAGATGTATATAAATTCAGATGAGGTAGGGAATGGGCCCATGAAGTCATTTTCCCACACATAAAACACCTTCACAACTAGAAATGGTGATAGAGGCATCATGTCTCTCCTTGAAGTTGTCCTCACCTTTTGGCACTTTAAGTAAGCCTTGCAAAATTCATGAGAACCCATGAATGGAGTTGGACTGAAGAAACCACACTTTTTTTATCTATTCTTTTTACTCGAAAATGTCCTCCACATGTGTCAAAGTGACACATGAAGAGTATATCTTGTTGCTCACTCTTGAGAATGTATCTTCAAATGTGTTGATCGGAGCAATACTTGAAGAGGTGTGGGCCATCCCACATATAATTTTTCACAATAGCATACAACCTCTTCCTTTCCTCCTTTGAACATGTGTTTGGCACTCATCCATTAGCCAACAAATTGGTTATGTTCTTAAACCGTGGATTTTGAGTAGAAGCAACTAACGTGATCTATTCATGAGGCATTATTTCTTTGATTTTGTTGAATTCTAAATAAGGTGACCCAATCCATGAAAGGTATCAGTGTCGAATTTTCAATTCCCTTTCTATCAATAGTTCTATATCAAATATTGGAGCAATAATATCCATCAGATAAGCATCATCCTTGAATATGTTTTGATAAATGAGGTACTTCAATGGGGAATGGTCGGTGTAGACATGAGTTTTTCGGAGAATGTATGAACGATGCATATCTAATTTGGTTTGGAGAATATATGAGCAGAACTTATATAGATAAAATAGTACAACAAGAAACTTTTTCTATAGTAGTGTAACTTCTTTGAGAATCATCTAGAGTCTTGATAGCATAGTCAATTGTATGAGGCACACATCCCGTTCTTTGATCGAGAAGAATGTCACTGTCATATTTGATGCATCAATCATGATCTCAAATGGATTAGAAGAGTTAGGTATGTGTAATAGGTGTAGAAATAAACTTGTACTTTAAGCGGTTGAAGGCTTCAATCCATTTTTCATCAAAATGGAATTCAATGTCTTTCTCAAGAAAATGTAACAAAGGATTTGATATATTATTGGAGTCTTTAATGAAGTAGGGATAGAAACCTACATGACCCAAGAAAGAAAGAACATTTCTTATGGAAGAAGAAAGAGTTGGGTAGAGATTAGTTCCACTTTAGATTTATCTATCTATATTTAGAAATTATACGCCCCAAAACAATGCCTTTGGGAACCAAAAAGTTTCTTTTCTCCCAAGAAATAACTAGGAAAACCTTTATACATCCTTCCAATATGGTAGTGAGGTGTTACATGTAATTGTCAAAAGACTTCCCAAAAATTGATAAATCATCCATGAACACTTCAAGAGAAGAATCGAGCATATCTGTAATGATTGATTTTGCGCATCTCTTAAAAGTGGATGGAGCATTGTAGAGACCAAAAGACATTATTCTATAAGCAAATGACCAATTTGGATACGTGAAGGTCGTCTTCTCTTGATCATATTGATGGATTCGCACTTGAAAGTAACATGAGTAACCATAAAGAAAATAGTAGAAATGTTGTCCTGCTACTCTCTCAAGTATCTAATTAATGAAGGGCAATGGGAAGTGGTCTTTCTTGGTCTTGGCATTCAATTTTTCAATAATCACACACATCCTCCACTTTGTTCATTTTCTCACAAGCATTAAAACACCCTCTTCTTTGATGTAACAAGGGATTCAACCCTTCTTGGGAACTACATGGATGGGACTTGACCATGAGCTACCATATTGGGATATATCATTCATGCATCAGTAACTTTAGAACTATTGGGTCACAACTTCTTTTAGCTTTGTATCAGATCTCATTTTAAATGTTTGACTCGGGCATGCATTATCCTTTAAGTAGATATTGTGTGCACAAATGGAGGGATACACTACCCTAAAATCATCAATAGACTATTTAATGGCCTCAAAATTCTTCTTTATCACATTAATACGAGCATGTTCTTGGTCTAAGAAAGAATAGGTGAAATGATCATCTAGAGGGTGTCATTCAAACCAAGGAAATCATACTTCAAGCCCTCGGGCAGTGTCTTTAGTTCAAGTATGGGGGATCTTCCACAGATGTCTATAAAGGTTTAGCTGCTGCCGAAGGTAGATCTTCACTAAAAGCCACAACCTCACCCACTTTAATGTCTTCAATTATTTCTTTGAAAAATTTAACTATTAATTTCAATCCCTTTGTCTTTAATTCCAATCTCAATCCATGAGGTAAGAATTCTATAACATTGTCATCAAGATATTCAAGCAATTAATAATCCTTTTCAGTAGTACCAAGAACTTCAGCCCTAACATATTATTTAAATTTCTTCAATCTGATCTTCATGTGCATGAATGTAGCAAACATGGTACTAGTCCTCACATGAACAACAATATCAGCAACTGCAAAGAATGGCCTTCCCAAGATGATAGGAATTTTCTTACTATCTTTCTCCATATCAAGTACGAAAAAATCCACTAGGAAGATGAAAATTGTGTCATCATCAGTTTTGACTAGAACATTATCTATCTATACCCTAGGAATTTCTACAGATCAGTCAGCCAACTAAAGGAAAATATTGATCGGTTCTAGCTGACCCAAGACAAGTTTAATATACATGTGATAATCAAATTCACACTTGATCCCAACTCTATAATATCTTTCTCAATATGGTGCTCACCAATGTTTTAAGGAACTATAGGAGCTTTGGTGTCTTTCCTATTCTTAGCAACTACATTTTTCATAATGGAACTCACTTTCTTAGCGAGTCTCATTTTTTAAGGATTCCTTCCTACAGACTTCCTCTTATTTGTACACATGTCTTAGACGAATTTTTTATATGTGTGGATTTTCTTCACTTCCTCCAATAGGGGCATGTTTATTTGGACTTGTTTGGATGTTTAAAGGATGTTTTCAATGTGCTTTTGGTTTCCCTTACTTGGGGAGGGATCATTGAAAGCATCTAGAAAAGGGGGGGGGGGCTCATTCACATTGTCTTAATCAAGCACAAGAGGATAATTTCTTTGCATCATAGAAGGAATCATAAGTGACACACTATCATTCACTATAACAGCACACTATACAATACCATAGTATCATCAACCTCTGGAATCACAATATCAGCTCTATCATTTATCATAGTATCACTATTAACAGTCTCCTTTGGCCTTTGCAGTGTCTTTCCACTTCTCAATACAGTCACAGTTTCCATGTGATTTCTCTTAAGAGAAATAATAAGGAAGTGATCATAGTATTGTGTCCAAGGGACATGTGGGAATTTGACATGCTGATGAATATATTACTGTTGAGGATGTGGTTGAGGTTATAGATGAGGGAGAATGTATGGTTGTTGTACATTTAAGTGCCCATTTTGTGGTGTAGGAGGATATTGGGAATTGGGTGGTGAATTTAGTGTTGGAGAATCATATGGATGTGGTGGACCTTCTTATGAATAGAGGGAATGCGCTTTCACAATGTCGTGGAACATAGGAATTTTGAGAAGTAGCCATTAGTCCATTAGTTCCATTTGGGTTCCCCATGGGTTGGGGAGAAATATTCCCTTCCACATGAAGGATGAGTGTCAAGGACAAATCATCTAATATTTTCTCAAGTCCATTAATGGTTTTATCTTGGTTGTACAAATTTTTCTTGTCCACCAAATCATTGTAGCATATAGAGGGCTTCTTCTTCAATCTGGAATTGTATCTTTGACTTTGTTATTGTGGTAGTGGCCCTTTTCATTGATGTTTTTAGTTGTTATAGGATTCGAGGACATTTACCTCCTCTAAACTATCACCAACATGTAGAGAATGACTTGATGAACCTCTTCATTGATTCGTCATCAAATGCATCAATTTAGATAACATCTTCATCAATAGAGGGTTTGAATCATCATTGGGTGAGGGATTTGCAAGAGGTGTCATGTCGATGTTCCTCTCATAGTTATTCATCACCCTAGAAGTTCGGTGCTTTGAATTTTTAGTCAAATCATTAGTACAGAAATGTCGTATAATGTCACGTTTGTTGTTGTCGGTTGGAAAGCAAAAATCGATGCCAATATACTACGAAGTCAGCTTAAAATGGCAACTGACACCTATATGTGAAGGTCGGATGATTTACAAAAGACACGGGTATCTCTTTTTCTTTAATGTCGGTTTGTTGACATAAAAACCAACATCCAAAATCACCCACGAAATATAATTTTTTAGGGAAAAAAATTTGCCTCCAAAATTTTCAATTCGGCGTAGGTTGTAGAAACACTGACGAAATATGTTCTGCGCCAAGCCCCTTGAAAGTTTTTATCCACTCATTGGTCATCAATTTTTTTCAAAGAACTGACGACTAAATATCCTTTGTGAGGAAAAATTTATTCCCATATTTGTCGTCGATTTTTGCAGAAGAACTGACGAGGATGTGTGTTTACGTGTTGTCCTCATGAAAAACATTTCCCCACAATTTTCCTAATCGGCATCGGTGTTAGGTTGGCAACCGACAACTATGATTGTAACTCAAGAACAATTTTTTTGTTGGCATATGTGAATAGATGTCGGTTATTATATGCTGAAACTTACGACGAACACCCCGACCCGGTGCAATTTTTTTGTATAAAGTTGTAGATAAGTGTGAGTTTTGAGGTATAACTGACGTCTATTATAATTAGGCGTCAGATTATTTTATTAACAGATGTCGATAGTTAACTTAATATCACTCGCGTGAGCCAGACTCTTCCCCTTCTCTATTTAATTCCCGATTCTTTGATCAGACTGAACTAGGTCTGGCAATTTTTTCTGCCACCTCCCCTTCTCTGCTCACCGGACACTTACCGTCGTGAGGAGCTTCAAGTTTCTCACCACCTCCATGTGCCGCCAGTCGCCACCATGAAGAGCTTGAAGCTTCTCATGCTGGAGCTGCTACTATTGTCCAGTCACCGCCAGTCGTCGGCCGCCACCACCTGCTCCCGTCGTCGCCACCACCTGGTCCAGGTGGAGTGAGGAGCCTTCCTCTAGCCACCTTCACCTGCTCCAGTAGATGCCACCAACTACTGCCTGCACCTCCTCTTCTTCACCTCCAATGTCGGCCACCTTCACCTCCAGCCCGACCACCTCCACCTCTGGTTGTCGCCACAACATCCTGCTTGATCCACCAGTGCGGTGAGTGGTTAATCAGTAATAGATTTGAACTTAGGGTTGATGATGCCACCATATAGTTGATTACTATTGATTAATTAGGGTTAATTATGCATTAATGAAGTTAATTAATTAGATTTGCACTTAGTTTCTATAAGATTGTGTAGTTGATTAATATTGATTAATCAGGGTTAATGATGCATGAATGAATGTAATCAATTGATATTGCTTTCTTTCTCTCTTATTAGTGATTGATTTAATTTAGTTCAATAATTGTTCTTCAAGCTTATATAGTTGATTAATAATGATTAATTAGAGTTAATGATGAATGAATGAACACAAAATGGAAGAATAAATTGAATTAATTGATGTTACACAAAACCTAGGATATCATTGATGAAACTAGGACTGTAGGTATAGGAATGATAATGATGATGATGATGATGATGATGATGATGATGATGATGATGATGATGATGATGATGATGATGATGATGATGATGATGATGATGATGATGATGATGATGATGATGATGATGATGATGATGATGATGATGATGATGATGATGATGATGATGATGATGATGATGATGATGATGATGATGATGA
The DNA here is from genome assembly GCA_963693085.1 of Alisma plantago-aquatica. Classification (NCBI taxonomy): domain Eukaryota; kingdom Viridiplantae; phylum Streptophyta; class Magnoliopsida; order Alismatales; family Alismataceae; genus Alisma; species Alisma plantago-aquatica. The sequence goes on along the minus strand of OY856411.1, from coordinate 1,177,055,450 downwards.
TGATGATGATGATGATGATGATGATGATGATGATGATGATGATGATGATGATGATGATGATGATGATGATGATGATGATGATGATGATGATGATGATGATGATGATGATGATGATGATGATGATGATGATGATGATGATGATGATGATGATGATGATGATGATGATGATGATGATGATGATGATGATGATGATGATGATTGCTTCGTTTGCGGTTAACTACATAGAAAATATGTTATGTATTTGTATGAAACAATTATTTCTTCATCATGAATATAAAATAACCCATGTTGTTGTTTGTTGTTAGTACTTACATTTATATTACTTTTTCTCAACATTATTTTACATTGTTGTAGGCATAACATCTAGATCTTCAATAGTCACCATGGCCTGAGTCTCTACCCCAATGTTACTATTCCCTGATGAAGAACAGTTGGACATCATCATCCTAAACGATTGTTCCTTAGCACAAATCACTATATGTAGACATTGGCGTTATCTAAACGGAAGATGCTACAAGGCTAGTGAAGTGTACCTAAATTTTAGAAATTCAACATCTGTTATTGAGTTTGAGTATGATGTTGTCAGGAAATCTTGTATCCACATCCAGTTGGTGCGAGTGGGTTAGGAAGATGTTATTGGGCCGTAGTGATAGGCTTTTTCTTCATCCAGTTGAACATAATACCATCAAGGTTTGGATAACCAACATCAACAATGAGACGCTCGATCATCTCAAATGATTTGAGTACTCGACAGAGGATAACGAACATATGGATGATGATGATGATGATGAGAACACACCTAATTTCCCTTTTATTCCTTTGGGCACCGTCGATTTCCCTATCACTATCAGTTTAGATTTGTCCAAAGACAGTGACGAGCTCCGCGACACAACAACATCAACAAAAAAACTAAGGTAGTTCCAAGCAACAAATTTACTTTCCTATCTTATTTTGTGTTTCCACTTTTTTTCTTAAAGTAATCAAACTTCATAGCTATTTTTTGTTGTTAAAACTTCAGGGGATGACCACCAAATGAAAAGGCCCTCACAATTGTTGATTTTGGACCATGTTGTTGTTGTTTAAGTTGTGTATCTAGTCTAGTTGTGTCTCTCTCTTCCTAGTTATTTTACTTATGTGCATGTTTAGGGGTACAGCACCCCCATGTTTAGTTATTGTTTTAGACAACAACACCGCTACATGTTCATAACTATGTCAATTTTATTCATCCCTTGTAGTATTCGCGGAGTGGTTACAATTATTTGCATTTTTATTACGAAAACAAATTAACCACGACTTAAGTAAGCCTAAATTTTATAATATTGAAGTTAATTTATGTTATGTAACCAAACATATTTGTATTGAAATCAGTTCGCAAAAAATAGGTATGCTGCACTGGAAATCGATATCATACAACATGTATTATATAGTATCATATGTTTATGATGATGATGATGATGATGATGATGATGATGATGATGATGATGATAAAGAATGATATTTCTAAACTTTGTTGTCATAAGTAGTATTTGATTACATGTTAAACTTTTGAAAGACACACTTATATATACATGTCTGAATGATTTTGTTTTAATTGTCTTATCTATATACATGTGTGTGTGCATATGAATGAATGAATGTTTCTACATGTGTGTGAATGTGAAAAGAGATGATGAATGGAACAGCAGGTCGCTACATGTGTGTGAATATAAAATGGAGGAATGAAATGGAACTATAGGTTTCTTCATGTGTGTGATGAATCATATGAATGAATTAAATGTGCTTATACATGTGTGTGAATCACATGATCCATATATAATATTGTCCATCTTGTTAATGTTGCAAGTTTGTGGCCTGTTGTTGGCTGAAATCAAAGGATGTTGTAAATCTGTAGTTTAGAACTGAACTATAGGTTTTGCATCCTGCTGACCAGCTGGACAGCAGGCTTGCAAACTGATAAGAAAAAAACACCAAAACATAATCATCAGTTAAATATAAAACACCGACAACAAATGCACAACTCGTCGATTTTTTATAGAAAACTGACATCTTTTCTCGTAATGGTGTCGGTTATTGTTTGGTTATCTCAAAAACCATCAATAATTTGAGGTCAACGGAGTCGATTATTTTTAGAAAACTGACACCTATGGTCTAACCTGGGGCCAATTTTTTTGTTCAGGATGGGAAGTGGCGTCGGTTTTGGAATGAATAATTGACGCCTATGCTCCCACTACTGGTGCTTTTTTCGGGTTACAATCGAGAATGGCTTTGTGTCGTCGGTTATGTAACTGATGCTGAAGGCGTCTAATTTTAGTGTCACCCACTTGGGTGTCGCTTTGAAACTGACATCAAAAGGCTTATTTAACTGACGCTAAAGGTGTTATCTATACTAGTGAATGTTCAAACAAAGGCCATGTTTCCTTGGTGGCATGTGGCCATAGAATCACCTCCACAAGATGAATCCACTACAGTTTGGCTCAATTGAGTCACCCCAGAGTAACATGACGATATGAGATGTCATATAGGGATTTCATAATTAGGGCATTTTCTCAATATTGTGCGGAATCTATCATAAGTATCGTGTAATATTTAATGCTCCCTCTAGCTGAAATTTACAATAGCATACCTCATTTTTGTCAATATTGCAATAGAGTAAAACTCCTTTAGAAAGGCATTATGTATGTCTTCCCAATATAGGGTAATATCAAAATATAGTTTTGTCCTTTAGAGATAGGGAAACATATTCACATGAAAGGCATCATCAATTGTGCTTAAGTGTTGAAAGTTGAGCATGTCTATAGAGCACAATAAAAATGCTTATTAGGATTTGTATGGTCCAACCCACAGAAGATGGAAGGAACTTGAATAAGTTTGGGTGGATGGGTAAATCTTAATCGAGCATCAATTCAATTCTTGTTGCAATAGGTGATACATAAGTGCCAGAAAGGAAGTCATCGTGGAGAAGATAGGGGGCTCTTCATTGTGGGTTGGTGGTTCTCCACTGGTATTAGCCATCTCTTCTCTCTCAAATGTGCACTATCACATGCATATTTTACAATCAATAATAGTTAGTAATCCCAAATACAATAACAACACAAATAATAAATAGTAGCAATGGTGAGGGGAATAGTATCAATCAAACTAAAACAAAAGTATCTAGGTAGAGCACCACTATCCCCGTCAATGATGCTAGCATGCTTGATGTGTTGATTGAACACTAGCTAAAAATGTTTATAATTTCCCAATTTAGATACACTTTTGATAATAGACACACAAGCTCATGACTCAGGATGTAGTATAGTGAATGTGGTGATTCAAGGTATGTATGCAAGGAAATATTGAGGAACTAGAGCTCAGTTTGTTTTGGTTGGTTTGTAATGCAATGTCTAGGGTTTCAATGATTTCAACTTGGTCTTGAGTTAAAATTAGATGTCCATGCAAGAAAAAGAGTCAAGAAATGAACCTAGATTAACCCTATAAAGTTAAGACTAACCAACTAAGAAATAATGGAAAATCCACTATATCAAGCAACTAATGACAATTAATTAACACTATACTAGTAAGCAAAATCCTAATTAACACATAAAGGAAACAACTAGATAAATGTGAAAATGTACATTTTGACACCATATGGACATCATTACTCAATTACTTTGAATTTTATTCACTCCTAATATTTTTTGCGAGACCCCTAACCTTGCTTAAAATGTTGAAAAAGCTTAATTATCATAATTTAATTCTTATAACCCTAATATAACCTTGTTATATGCTTTGAAATCATAATACAAGCTTAAGTTTAAAATTTGGTCCAATTTCGACACTGTTTGAGTAAGTTATGCAATTTTATGCACATTTTGGACTTTTCTACAATTTACCCAATTGAGAGGTTTTCTTTGCAATTTATCACTTGCATTATGTTCCTTAGATATTTTCTCATCATTCTTGATCTTTTTTATCCATGGGGCACCTATTTAAACCTTGGCTTGAAGGTGTTTTCTCCAAGGGTATTTTAGGGTTTACCCCTTCAGGGATGAGCTACCTTTAGTAGCTATCAACTAATGAATTATTTGTTTTGCTTAGAAATTCAAGAAACGAGGGATAAGCATGTCTATATGAACGGTTGGGGAGCTGCTTGTTTGTTTGCTTGTATATTCTTAATAGTTTAAGGCCATGGACACTTGGAAAGATACTAGAACTTCAACTTTTTCTTTTTCTTTATCTTAAAGTTTCATATACTTATCCTTAAGAACCCAAATGAGCTATTTTCTCTCCACCACTTCCCTCCTTCTATAAAACTCATTCTCCCTCTGTGCTTATGCGAATTTCCTATCCAAGGAAGAAGAAAGAGGGTATCTTCTTGGAAAAAGAATCTAGGGTTGCAATTGACTTCCTTTTAGGGTTTGAAAAGATTCCTTCTAGTGATCTTGACCTAAAAGCATAAGAATCCCCTTATTTCCTCCATTTATTTCTTTTTTATCCTTCCTCATACCTTTCTCCAGGTCTGAACCTTGTTGTTCCATGGTATAAATTTCTTTAAATCTCTAAAACTCTACCTTTCTTGCTCCTTATGCTTAGGGTTTGCTCATTTGATGAAAAAAGGTGCTAGATGGATGAATTCACAACTTATGCTTGGATTTTCTACCCTACCTGCTCATGTTTTCTTATATTTGGGATTTATCTTCAAATTATAGGCAAGATTTATAACTTGCTCCATGTTTATTTCTTACCATAAGCTTGCTAGCTCATGTTCTTGCTTGAAAATTGTGATCCATGCACTAAAAAGCTATGCTTGACTTGGATTTCGATTTTTATAATGTTCCTTGTTCTGATTTCAGTTCTTGATGAACATGTATTTATGTGTACATTATTCCTAAGGTATAATATGACTTGTATCGGGTTGGTTTGACAACCAATGGTGCTAAACACCTATCAACCAATGGTCAATTTTAGGGTTTAAAGTTGCTTTCTTCTATAAACACATGACTTGATGGTGGTACCATTGCGACAACTGATGGTGTTGTCTTCATGACAAATGATGGTGGTGGCCAAGGGTTTCAACTTACGTTCACTCCTTAGGTCATGTATTGGCCTAATTATAAGCTTAATGATCAACAACTAAGTACCCTAATGATGCTATAAATCAATGGTGATATTCGTTTGATATTCGATGGTGATTAATGAATATAGTGTTGATCTAACAACCTATGGTGACTTAATGGTCACTAATGATGGTGTATCAGGTCCCCAAAGTCTATGATGAGTTAAGCATGTAGTTGTAGCATCAATTAAGCCTTAAACCAATGGTTTCTTGGGTCATTTGATGCAATGGTCGGGCCTATACTCCAATTGATGGTTTTAATGTATGAACTTGACCTAATGGTTAAGATCTAATATTTCTTCATCCAATAAATTGGAATAATGCCTAAATGTAATATGTTGGTCCTAATAGAGTTACCTAAATGGTTTCCTTTATGATATCAACTTAAGAAGCTCATTTATTGATGGTTTGTTTTAAATAAATAATCACTTGTGGGTTTTACCCTACTCTCAATGGAACTTTTTATGTTGTTAATCTAGGGTTGTTTAGGGTTAGATGGTGACTCTTTCTAGAGAACAAATCAATGACTTCATAGGTGGTTTGTTCAAGATGTTTACTTATGTAAAGGATCAGTGGGCTTTACCTTTTCAACATTAAATGGTTAGAAGTTGATGCTTCAATATTCCCATTGTTTTGGGTGAAGCCTATAGTGTAATGTTATGATTCTAATGATGAGAATTTAATGGTTCAATTCCTTAAACTTGTAGTCTTACTCTTGCTCTCGTATGATTATGATTTATAATCACTATAAATAATTAATGGGTAACCCTAATGAGGTATATCTTGATATACCTAGCTTTAATATTACTAAGTGATGGTAATTGGGTATGAATAGTCCTTAAATGATTAATACAATCATGGAGTACTCTCTTAGTATTGTTGAAACCCTAGTATGCTATAACCTGATGGTTACACCTTGATTTATTTGTGAATTCATACTTGAGAATAGTATGTAATGTGATGGTGATGCTTCACCTTATGCATCCATGATCCAATGGGGATGTCGTGAGTTCGGGTATTGGTATAAGTGTTGATTAGTAATATTAATATAATTTATCATGTTGAACCTAACTCTAATGCAAATAGATAAAAATGAGTATTCATTTTTAACATTCTTATATGATGTAATGATGGGGAAATAACCTCCTTAATATGATCATAACCTTAATATGTTAATTGGTGGTTATCATAGCCACATGGTTGATACTTTCTTATGCTAAACATGTGCATTATGAATATGATGAGGGTTAACCATATCTAGATTCCTTACATGTTGATGTAGTAAAGGAATGTTCTTAATGTTAATATAACCCTGCTATGATTGCTTATGAATATCTCCTAGCTTATTAATGCAATATTGTGCTGATCCGGTGTATTATATGTAAGTGATGTTGTTGAGCCTTGTTATAAGGCATGCAAAGATAATGATGATCTTGCAGGGAATAGTATGATGGTCTTAATGGCCTTTGGGCATGGTTGAGCCCTGAATGAGGTGTAATTCTCTTGTGTTGATAAGGTTTGATACCTTGTGATATTGTGAAAAGGATTTATATCTTGATAGTATGATGACTAGTGTAGTCTCATGAATGGCAAGTGAATAGTACCATGTGATGATGAGATGAGAAATTATGTTTCACATGTTTTATATCTTTTGAAGTTGTGATATTTATATGCTTTCTAGAAGTGAATTAGGGTTTGTACGTCCACTTGTTTGATGCAGCCTTAATTCACCCAATTGGCATAACTAATCAAGTGAAACTCTAATCATGTAGTGCCCTATGCGATAGATCCATCTGAGCGTCAGAACTTGTGATAGTATGATGACTAGTGTAGTCTCATGAATGGCAAGTGAATAGTACCATGTGATGATGAGATGAGAAATTATGTTTCACATGTTTTATATCTTTTGAAGTTGTGATATTTATATGCTTGCTAGAAGTGAATTAGGGTTTGTATATCCACTTGTTTGATGCAACCTTAATTCACTCAATTAGCATAACTAATCAAGTGAAACTCTTATCATGTAGTGCCCTATGCCATAGATCCATCTGAGCGTCAGAACTTGCCAGATGGTGAAATGAGTATTCCTAAGAGAAACTCAGAGTGCATACTGATGAGTATGTGAGGTGCTTATCATCCCGAATTCAAGTGTTTAGAGAGGATGACTGCGGTCATACCTAGCCCTTAGTTTGAGAATGGCTGTGGTCATGTCTCAATGATTATATATGTGACAAGATTGGAGGACAACTATGGTTGTACCTCGGATGGTAGGGTATGCATACCCACCTTCTTTCACTAGTGCTATGACTTGTACCAAGGACGGACTAGGTTGTTAGTAGCTTGACCTTATGTGTCAATGTGGAGGACCCGTACTGACCAGGGGTGGAGAAGATCTTAGGATTCTGGCTCTTCCTAGATCTTGTATGGCACTGATTGTGACCAAGCGATGGTCAGTTGGAACTTGACTGGTATCCTCAAATTCCTCAAGGTTTAATAAACAATGTAATACAGCCATGTAGCATATTTGTTTAGGGTTATACATGATGTTTCACATTGGATGATAACCCTTGTTTGTTATCTTTACATAAAGATGATGCTTAGTGAAATTAAGAGATAGTAGATATACTTAGGTTGTGGATATGCTTAAGATTGTAGATGTGAGCATAAAGTAGCTATGCTTATGTTGATAACTATACTACTACTACTGATTATAATCATGATGCTAGCTATCTCATGTTGTTAGTTATGTTTAGCATGTTATCCATGCCTTTGTAACTAGAGATGCATATACGGCTAATCATGCTTATCCAGATAGTTGTGCTTATGTTGTTAGCTCTTCTTATGATTTTGATATGTTCAACCTGTTAGACATGCTGATGTTTTTATCTATGATTATGATACTACACTTATTCATGATGTTAGTTAGACTCCTTATACTATTAATAGGGATATGAGAATAGTCTGGCTAATGAAGATAGTTATTATCTGCTCCTTTATGTATTTTATTAATCATCACTACTATTGAGCTTATTTGTTATATATGATTAAACTGCTTAAACTATCTCATTACCTAAAAATGTTGGAATCAATAAACATTGTTGGAGGTTATATCTCTTGCGGGGACATTGGTCTCACCCTTGTGGTCCGCCACATTTTTTTAGGTAATCAAAAGTGACAAAAACAAACATGTAGAAGCAAAGAGGATCTATAGTAATGAATCTTTGAGAAAGTTGATTAAATGTCTAGTGTGACCTAGAGTCATCCATGTACTCTCAGGTCCAGGCAGGAAAAGTTTGTATATGGTGTTTCAAACAAATCGGAATTTTGTTAGCATGTTAATGCTCATTTGTGTGGCATATACAAATATTGTTATCCTGCGTATATAGGATGTGGCTAAGGTGATAGAACAATTGGTATCAAATTCTTGTCATAGTATGGATACAAGAAAGATATTGGGCTCTTATGCAAATGTTTCTGAGCGGGTGTTGATGTTGAAATCGGTTTTAATTTTTCCATATTTTGGGGTATGTGATTAATTAGTGATTTATTGTGTTTTATGTTTTGAGTAATCTCTTTTAGTGTAATGGGTTCTCACAAGTTGGTATCAGAGCTTTAGGCTCACTGAGTCTATAGGGACACTAGGACTTAGGACTAGGATGATGTCAAAATTAGGAATATGACATAAAAATATGGTGCATGCTGCCTACTCTCCGTATTTGGGTGCCCTGGCCATGTATTCAATTATTGAAGAAAAGTAAGTATGGAACTCTTAGATTATAATCTTTCTAATTACTCTGATCAAGTAGTCATTTTGAGACAATCTAAAGAGCATAATGAATAAGAAATCCTGGTTTGAATATCTCAATCCTACCTTAAAGAAGATGAGAAATGCATCATAATCTATCAAAACTTGAATGTTTCGCAGTTAAAGAGAAAGACACAACAAAATAAATCTAAATTTGAATACAAATAAGCAAAAGATGAGTTCTTGAAGATGTGATTCAAGAAGATAATATAGTAAAAGATAGATAAGTCTATGCTTATAAAGTGATTCAAGGTATGAAATCCACATAAGATGGAGAGAATTCCAATGATAAGTATAAAATGAGAAGATAAATAAGAACAGTGATAAAGGAATAAGGTGGAACCTAAGTTAATCTCAGACCAACATATATGTATAAGAAAGTGTTAATGTAAAATAAGCATGGTGTTTGAAAGAAATTAAGGCAGATGATCCATGTTTAATGAAGAAAATGTGGAATATGATGATTTACCTATTGATAAGTGGCTGAAAAACATAATAAAATAAGAGAACATACCCAAGTGTGATAAATAGTCATCAAGGAAGGAGTAATGAGATATGTTAATCATGATGATTCCTATTCTAATGGCAAGGAACCCAGAATGAAAAAGGTAAAATGATACATAAGAAGTTGTAACCTGCATAATAAAAAATAGAATTGGTTACCTTTCTGCGAGTGACCCTTGAAAAATACTGCTATGGTATGGGAAGTGTGTTTCTCTTTGTGTCTTTCCTTTCTAGGGCACAATTTTCAAGTGGATCATTTCTACTTGGTAGTGTGGATTCGCTGCAAACATGAGGGTGGATAGCTTATTATATCATAAGGTTGTTTGGACTATGGTTCCAAGATCATAAAGTTTGTGATTATTTTGCTTTTGAGCCTTCCAATAATTAGGAAAACTCCTATTATATGTCTTTATATTTGTTATGTTGGTAAAATTGGATGAGATAATGATGTGAGTTCCTTATAGCACATGAAGTGGATATCAAGGTAATGAATTCTAGTATCCAAGATGTATCAATCATATGGGAAGTATGTGAAGGTTGGAGATGTTTATTAAAGGAACATTCCAAGTGTTCCTCTCCCTTAGAGAGAGAGAGTTGATTATGACCCTCTAAATGTTGTTTGGAAGGAAAAAAAAGTGATTCTATAATGTTGTGTACGGTTCAGTGATAGCTGGGCAAGACCACTATCAAGGATATATAGATGGTTTGTTGGTCAATAGATATGTGATAATGTGTTCCTTTAAGATAAACCTATGATCAAATATCAATGCATAAGAGTTAGATTGGATGACATAATTGACATGACCATGATGATTCTAGGGTTATGTCCTTTAGAATAACCAATGTACAAATAGAATTTATGAATAGGAGAATCAGAGTGTTCATGTCATGCCTTACAAGTTATATCAAACTTTGAATTATGAAATCTCAATGTATTTCAAAGATGGTCATTAACAAGGTTAACACCTTTTCTAAACCTTAAGAATGTTGAAGCAACTGTACTTATGTGTGACAATTCTAGCAAGAGTGAGTTGGGGGTTGACTAGAGTATCCTCTTGGAGTTATGATATCTCTGTTAAGTATGTTATGTGAATCCTGATAAAATGAAGACAATGTCGTTGCTCCACCCCTAACAAGGTCAATCAGGAAGTTATATTTGTTAATAGTTACTTTCAAGTGTATGATTCTTCAACCAAACAGATGGTCAGTCCACCATTGAGATGATTGGAGAATCCTCTAAAAACATATTCCTCATAGTTCTTGAAAATTAGGGGATGCCTACATGGATGATTGATTTTTTAATTACAACAACCATTAAAGTAGTATAGACATGAAACCTTATAAATACATAATGTTCTATGTTTGATAAGAGCCAGCGAGTATGACTTTTGAGTAATGTGTGGATGCAATAGATATAATTTCAGAATTATAGCTAGAATTTAAAGTTGAAAGTTACTATTAGATTTGTACAAGTGGCACAACAAGTTTCTATGTTCCATATTTGCAAATGTCTTCTTATGTGGGGGTTTTGTGCTGACCCAAGATAAGATATGTATGAATTGAAAGAGAAGAACATGACCTCAATAAGAGCGATGTGACATTACCATAATATGGAAGTAACCATGTGTAATATTGTGGATTATGTTCATGAGAATTGTCCATCTATGTGTACCTTAGATTTCGGGGGAAAAATCCTTGTTAGGGGTTTATGGTTGTGAGACCCCTAACCTTGCTTAAAGTGTTGAACAAGCTTAATTATCATAATTTAATTCTTATAACCCTAATATAACCTTGTTATATGCTTTGAAATTATAATACAAGCTTAAGTTTCAAAATTGGTCCAATTTGGACACTATTTGAGCAAGTTATGCAATTTTATGCACATTTTGGACTTTTCTACAATTGAACCAATTTTGCGGTTTTCTTTGCAATTTATCACTTGAATTATGTTCCTTAGATATTCTCTCATCATTCTTGAGATTTTTGATCCATGGGGCACCTATTTAAACCTTGGCTTTAAGGTGTTTTCTACAAGGGTATTTTAGGGTTTACCCCTTCATGGATGAGCTACCTTTAGTAGCTATCAACTAATGAATTGTTTATTTTGCTTGGAAATTCAATAAACGAGGGATAAGCATGTCTCTATGAATGGTGGGGGAGCTTCTTGTGTGTGTGTTATTATATTATTAATAGTTTAAGGCCATGGACACTTGGAAAGATACTAGAACTTCAACATCTTCTTTTTCTTTATCTTAAAGTTTCATATACTTATCCCTAAGAACCCAAACGTGCCATTTGCTCTCCACCACTTCCCTCCTTATATGAATCTCATTTTCCCTCTGTGATTCTATGAATTTCCTATCCAAGGAAGAAGAAAGAGGGGATCTTCTTAGAAAAAGAATCTAGGGTTGCAATTGACTTCCTTTTAGGGTTTGAAAAGCTTCCTTCTAGTGATCTTGACCTAAAAGAGTAAGAATCCCCTTATTTCCTCCATTTATTTCTTTTTTATCCTTCCGCATACCTTTCTTTAGGTCGTAACCTTGTTGTTCCATGGTATAAATTTCTCTAAAGCTTTGAAACTCTATCTTTCTTGCTCCTTATGCTTAGGGTTTTCTCATTTGATGAAGAAAGGTGCTAGAAGGTCGAATTCACAACTTATGCTTGGATTTTCTACCCTAGCTGCTCATGTTTTTTTCTGTTTTGGATTTTATCTTCTAATTATAGGAACTGACGGCTTGTTTTAAATAAACAATCGCTTGTGGGTTTTACCCTACTCTCAATGGAACTTTTTATGTTGTTAATCAAGGGATGTCTAGGGTTAGATTGTGACTCTTTCTAGAGAACAAATCAATGACTTTATAGGTGGTTTGTTCAAGATGTTTACTTATGTGAATGATCAATGGATTTACCTTTTCAACATTTAATGGTTAGAAGTCGATGCCTCAATATTCCCATTATTTTGGGTGAAGCCTATAGTGTAATGTTATGACTCTAATGATGAGAATTTAATGGTTCAATGCCTTAAACTTGTACTATTACTCTTTCCCTCGTATGATTATGATTTATAATCACCATAATGAATTAATGGGTAACCCTAATGAGGTATATCTTGTTATACCTAGCTTCAATATAAGTAAGTGGTTGTAATTGGGTATGAATAGTCCTTGAATGATTAATACAATCATGGAGTACTCTCTTATTGTTGTTGAAACCCTAGTATGCTATAACCTGATGGTTACACCTTGATTTATGTGTGGATTCATACTTGAGAATAGTATGGAATGTGATGGTGATGCTTCTCCTTATGCATCTATGATCCAATGGGGATGTCATGAGTTAGGGTATGGGTATAAGTGTTGATTAGTAACATTAATGTAATTTATCATGTTGAACCTAACTCTAATGCAAATAGATAAAGATGAGTATTCATGTTTAACATTCTTATATGATGGAATGATGGTGAAATAACCTCCTTAATATAATCATAACCTTAATATGTTAATTGGTGGTTATCATAGCCACATGGTTGATACTTTCTTATGCTAAACATGTGCATTATGAATATGATGATGGTTAATCATATCTAGATTCCTTGCATGTTGATGTAATAAAGGAATATTCTTAATGTTAATATAACCCTGCTATGATTGTTTATAAATATCTCTGAGCTCATTAATGCAATATTGTGATGGTCTGATGTATTATATGTAAATGATGTTGTTGAGCCTTGTTATAAGGCATGCAAAGATAATTATGATCTTGCAGGGAATAGTATGATGGTCTTAATGACCTTTGGGCATGGTTGAGCCTTGAATGAGGTGTAATCCTCTTGTGTTGATATGGGTTTACACCCTGTGATATTGTGAAAAGGATTTATATTTTGTGATAGTATGATGAATAGTGTAGTCTCATGAATGGCAAGTGAATAGTACCATGTGATGATGAGATGAGAAATTATGTTTCACATGTTTTACATATTTTAAAGTTGTGATATTTGTATGCTTGCTAGAAGTGAATTAGGGTTTGTATGTCCACTTGTTTGATGCAGCCTTAATTCACCCAATTGGCATAATTAATCAAGTGAAACCCTAATCATGTAGTGCCCTGTGCCATAGATGCATCTGAGCGTCAGAACTTGCTAGATGGTGAAATGAGTATTCCTAAGGGAAACTCGGAGCACATATTGATGAGTATGTGGGGTGCTTGTCATCCTAAATTTAGTGTTTAGGGAGGATGTATGCGGTCATACCTAGCCCTTAGTTTGAGAACGGATGTGGTCGTGTCTCGATGATTATATATGTGACGATATTGGAGGACAACTACGGTTGTACCTCAGATGGTAGGGTATGCGTACCCACCTCCTTTCACTAGTGCCATGACTTGTACCAAGGACGGACTAGGCTGTTAGCAGCTTGACTTTATGTGTCGTTGTGGTAGACCCGTACTGACGGGGGGAGGAGATGATCTTAGGAGTTCGGCTCTTATTAGATCTTGTATGGCACTGATTGTGACCAAGCGGTGGTCAGTTGGACCTTGAGTGGTATCCTCAAATTCCTCAGGGTTTAATAAAAGATGTAAGACAGTCATGTAGCATATTTTTTTAGGGTTATACATGACATTTTACATTGGATGATAACCCTTGTTTTTTATCTTTACATAAATATGATGCTTAGTGCAATTAAGTGATAGTAGATATACTTAGGTTGTGGATATGCTTAAGATTGTAGGTGTGTACATACAGTATCTATGCTTATGTTGATATCTATACTACTACTACTTATTATAATCATGATGCTAGCTATCTCATGTTGTTAGTTATGTTTATAATGCTAGTCATGCCTTTGTAAATAGAGATGCATATACTGCTAATCATGCTTATCCAAATAGTTGTGCTTATGTTGTTATCTCTTCTTATGATGTCAATATGCTCAACCAGTTAGACATGTTGATGTTGTTAGCTATGATTATGATACTAGACTTATTCATGATGTTAGAGATGATCATGTTGCTAGACTCCTTATACTATTGATAGGGATATGAAAATAGTCTGGATAATGAAGAAAGTTATTATTTGCTCCTTTATGTATATTGTTAACCATCAGTGCTATTGAGCTTATTTGTATATATGATTAAAATGCTTAAACTGCCTCATTACCTAAAAATGTTGGAATCAATAAACATTGTTGGAGGTTATATCTCTTGTTGGGACATGGATCTCACCCTTGTGGTTTGCCACATTTTTTTATGTAATCGAAAAAAAAAACATGCGGCAGAAAAGAGGAGCTATAGTAATGAATCTTTGAGAAAGTTGTTTAGATGTCTAGTGTGTCCTAGAGTCATCCATGTACTCTCAAGTCTGGGTAGGAAAAGTTTGTATATAGTGTTTCAAAGGAATCGAAATTCTGTTAGCATGTTAATGCTTGTTTGTGTGGCATATACAAATATTGTTATCCTGTGTAAAGCATAAGATGGAAAATAAAATGGTGTTATTGTTAAAAGTGGATGGGTTATGTGACTTTATGACACCAATAACCTTACCTTCAAATTATGTTGTACACCTTATTATTGCCAAGTGGGCTCCAAAATATGCATGTAATGGGGATTTGTTGACTTTAATTAATGTTCCTAAAAACAATGCAATTTGAGAGTTCCTTGTGATACTTTTGCACTTGAATAGTGATGATTAAAGTTGTTCTATTATCATGTCTAGTATTATATGATGATTTTAACAATTTTTATGTATGGGGTAGTGTCATATATTTGTAATACTATTTTCATGTTGAGATGAAAAAGTAGGAGAAATGTCCTTTTTGTGCCTTCACTAAGGTTGATGTCCCATGAATAAATATATTGGGCCTTGTTGTAGGATAAGATGATATGTTAGGCCTTGTTAGGACTGAGAATGCTATTATGGACCTCGTTGTGGACAAGATAGACACATTGGGTTTTATTGTGTCCAAAGATGGATATTTGTACCTTGATTTAGTGTCTTGATATATGTTTTCTACGTTTTATATATACTGGAATTGCATTACTTGATTTATTTCCCAAATACTTATAGTTACCTTATTTTTTGCTTGATTGATGGAGTCAAAATTACCTAGTTAACTTAAATAATTAATGTGACCTTAATCATGTAGTGCCCTATGACTGTGGAACTATCTCAGTGTCAAAATTTCTAGTTAGTGAAATGAGTAATCCTCATGAAGGATCTCAGAGTCAATTATTGTTGAGTATATGTGGGTGAAAGGAGGGTTTTTCTCTGTCATCCTAAGTTTAAGGTTTTTGAGAATAGTTGCATTTGTATCTCAATTGTATATGTGATTGAGACCTGACGCAGTCATAACTCAAATTTGAGGGTTTATACCCAGGTTGCCTATGTCATGGCATGTGTACCCACAACAGGCCAGGCTATTTTAGTAGTTGAACCTATGTGCCACTACGGTTGTCACTCCTATAGACCGAGGGGAAGATATCTTTAGCATTCCAATCATCCTAGATCTTATACGGGCCTGATTGTGACTTTGTAGTAATCAGATATTACTTTTGAGTGGTACATCTCAAACTACCTAGGACAATGGTAAAATATGTAAATCATATGTGTAGTATATATTTTTAGGTTTAATTGACAAAACACATAAATGTGCAATTGTATTCCTTTACTTATTGCAGATATTGTATATGTTTCCTACTTTGTACAGGGTAGTGTATGGTTCATGTACATACATGGTATTGCCCTTTGTACTTATTGATAATAGATCCATGTGAAGACATTTTATTTACTCCAATATATATATCCAGTTATGATAATTAGTATTTGTTGCATAAATTTTGTGTAATGATATTGAACTGTTGATTAATATACCTCTAAATAAGTTGATTATAATATGCTTGTCAGCAATAAAAGGTTAGATTTTTTATATCATATCATTGGGACCATGGGCTTACATGCGGTCTTCCACGACCTTTTTAGGTATGTTATATCATTGGAAAGAAAATGTTGATCAATATGTAACAAGAAAGATCATAGTTAAGTCTAGAGTGTACTTGTACTCTCACTTTCCTGTGTGATGGGTGGGTAGTTGATGAGATACATGTTAGGTAGTTTTACGTGATGTTTTCTTATAAATATGAGTTTTAAGTTGATCTAGCACTTTTGGATATATCTCATGTTGTAATCTTACTTTGAAAATTTTAATACAAGAAATTCAGTTTGTGCTCTTATTATGTCCTCTTTTCAAATGTCTCTAATGTGATAAAATACACATATATAAGATGTCATGTGAAGTGTGATGGATGTTTGTAATCGGTTGTTTATCTGGATTGCCTTATTTAGAACTTTTAAGTGCAACTTTTAATAGTTGTTAGATTTAAGTTGGGTTTTAGCTAAGGATGTTCTACATTGGTCAGTTAAGGTTTGATTATATGGATGGGTCCTTGCGTGCCATTCATTAGATTCTCATCATTAACCCTACTTAATTATATGTTAGGGTTAATTTTAGATCACTAAAATAAGTGCTTTATTTCTTGTATCAAAATCTTGGTATTCAACTACAATATTCATTTACATATTATAATAAATTCTCTAGATGTTATATCTCAAATTCTTGATTCTGATGCATCATTAACCCTAATTAGTTCATGTATTTCAACTTTGGGTTTATTACTAGTTTATGAATCCTCAATATGTTAATATGAATTATGTTTATTATTTGGATCTTAAAGATACATGTTAGATTTCAACTACTTATATGAAGGTTTTCTTTAAATTTAAAGTTTTATTATGTCTATAACAGTTACCTTTTATTTAGGGTTATTATCCCTAATTAAGGTACTTGAATTAAATTGCATGATTTCATTCATCGATGTAATGATCTCTGATATTATATGGATCCAAACATGTTAATGGAGTTATTGACATGTTTCCATTATTCTAGGCCATCGTTTAATGTGTATTATTCATGAAACAAGTGATATATATGTTACATGATATCATTGGTATTTAAGTATCAAAAGACTAATTTTACTACTCCATGGGTGTTCTACATGTTTTTTACAAGAATTTTAGTATCATATTCATATTTTATGGATGATCGAGCTATTTATTATGATTTCTACATGATATAAGCTATTTTATTGAACTATCATGTGTAATTACCTTTTCAGCCATTTAGGGGCCACCACATGGCTGTTAAGGGGTGTGAATCTTATCTTGATTTGGATGGTTCCATGGTCCAGATCCAGTTCTCCCCTCTCTTTGATCCTTGTGTTGCTTTCTTATCTATTTCATTCACCAATGGGACTTTGTTCGTCCACCAGGCACTAGTGTTTTCAGTGGGATCTGCTATTGTGAGCAATAGGTGTTGTTCTGCGTCTGCACACAAAATGAGAACACTCCAAAGGTTTCGTATCACCTCCTGCATGCCTTCAAACTTGAGTCTGCCTCTATTGACATGCTACTCGGGGAATCAAGATCTCATTGCCATCTACTTCTAGAGTGGCAAAGAAGATGAGGCATAATAATTCTGCTTGATATTTGTTTGATATAGAGCCTCTCAAAGAAGCACAAAAACTCAATGAACTAAACTATAACCACCATTATTGGAAGGAAACACTTTGCATATGTCCCCAAGAACCATCTTCTCCTCCACCTAAATCTCCAAGTAGTTAACTTGTGTCGACCATTCCAGTCCAAGTAACTAAGCGCAAGAAACTCCTTCGGGTCTCATACTTTCTTTTCCCTTCTTCATTTTTCTTTCTTCATTGTTGTTCTTCCATTTCCCTTTTCTCCTTCACCAATAACACTGCCTGCAACTTGCAGTGGAGATGGCAACAATGGTGACATGTTGTTCATTCTCCAAAATAATCTAAATCACCAACGTAATGGGTCATTAGAGAGGTGTGGGATAGGAGAGTTCAATGTGGGGTCAAAGGTACAAAATAATCACGCTAAAACAATACTTTGCTCCACTATACCAATGTGGGGTCGAAGGTACAGTCATAGCATCATCATTTACCCCATTACCCCAAAGTATGAAGGTTAGGGATGACGGATAAGCCATCCAATCTCATCTAGGGATGAAATATGTGCACATTTGTATCCAATATGTGATACTTCTCTAAATGGAGTGATATATCTTCTGGTCAGAACTTAATCTAAAACAATTAAAAAAACATGTTCATCAAATATTAAATATCAATAATTTTACCTTATTCAAACCTAAACACCTCCCACTAGGAGCATAGACATATCACCCAATTTTAAAAATAGATTTCACATAACTGAATTTACATTACATCATAGTTTGACACTAAGATAGCACTATCATACTAGTCAACCAATTATTCCAAAAAGGAATAAACTTTGAGTATTGACCGTAACCTCATTAAAGATCTACATGTTCATATAATCATGTATTCAAGAGCCCTAAAAGTTCTCTCCATCACATCCTATACAAATTAAAGAGAAAAATTGTCCTCAAAATTAGTCAACCTTATTCTAAGGGAAAAATCAAAGGATAGTCATTCATGTTTAGTTACCACTATGGGTGTCACATCTCTTTAGGAAACATATTCACAAACATATATTTACCACTCTTAGGAGGATTAAGATAAGTATTAGAAGTTAGGTTGTGTTATGCCATCTTTCGCATTTTATGATTTACATCCTCATCTTATCCAAGCAATAGGGTTCACAAATATGTATTATTTTCTTAGAAAGGATTAATAAAATATATAAACCACATATTCATCTAATCATGTCATACTCATTATATTGTTCCATTAAATCATACTCAGCATCTTCATGATGCACTAACATAAAAATCACATCTAACATATTTAATTAAAATGATCTCATTTCAATTTATCAGGTTGCAACCTTTAATAGTGATTTCACCACATGATTAACTCACTATGTTACATTATAATTATTCATATACATGTTTAACCATATATAAGGAGAACAATTCAACCAATACTGGGTTTTCCATCATGTCATATAAATATATTTCATCTCTATAATAGATCACTTTATATCAATATATACTAGCATTTTGCTTCAAGAAAAATGTATACAAGTGTCTCATCATACAAATATAAAAACCTTACCTAGACCAACTAATTTTTTCCTAACCCTTATCATGAGGGTAGTGATATGCTCAGTCTCTCTAAACACTCTTAACTATATGAGTATCAAAATCACAAGCTTTATCTTCCCTCTTTGTTCTAGGGTTCTTAGGTCTACCACATTGGCACTAGTGGTTATATTCACATGCTTTGGCCATTGAAGCACAAATCATTTGAAACATGATATGATATCCACTTAATATATTCTCTACCCCTGAGATATGCCTATAAAACTATCTCTCTCTTTCTCTCTCTCTCTCTATCTTATACAACCACTATATTTCTATAGGGAATCACCTGTTTGAGCATGAGGTTTCACAAAAAACCAACACATTTTACCTCCTCTAGGTTCTTGTAACTCTCTTTCACCTAGATGGCATTTACTCATATCCATGGTCACATAGATAAACTATATTTCTATAACCATAGGGCTTGGTCTTCCCCATGACATCTAGGATTCACATCAACTATAGGAAATCATGTGTAAAGAGCCTCAACTCATTCACTCGGGGTTGGTTTATTTTAGTAAAGACATATCACATCACATATTTATCATATCTTAGAGTTTACATTTTAGAACTTCTCCTTGTGGGTCTGACTCTCTCTAGAGTTAAGTGTATATATGCTCCTAAAACTAGAGGTCCTCCTTTGTAAAGACCATCATAAGGCTTGTGTTGATTCACGTTGTTGTCTTGACTTAATTTATCTTAACTTAGAAACATATGCATATTTGCATCATGTAAACATATTTCAATCCAAAAAGTAAACTTAGGTCCTCAAAGCTAAATTTTTATCATAATAAACCAACTTATATCATTAACTCAAACTCTAGGTCAAATCATCTTTTATATATATGGGCATTCATTCAATACCTACATGGGTAGCCAGATTTTTTGCTACCCGCACATCCAAAAGTGTAACGATATGGTACACAAAAGTAACTCTAAGATCAAAAGAGTAAATATATTTATAAAAGAGTAACTATATGACTAAAAAAGTAATTGTACAGAAAATATATAGTCAGTAAATATATGGACGTATTTTTTTATTTTGGTGGGGCAAATGATATTATTTTTGGATGAAATTTTTTGGGGAGCTAGATAAAATGCTCCTCTACAATTGCAAAAAAAATTTAAAAAAAAAGTGACAGGAAGGGTGTACAGGTAGCTACCCGTGCGGGTATTAAATATGAGCCATATATATATATATATATATATATATATATATATATATATATATATATATATATAGAGAGAGAGAGAGAGAGAGAGAGAGAGAGAGTCTGGCTAGAATACACTCGAGTGTACAGATCGCACGAATACACTCAAGTGTGTTTGCATATCAAGACTATTTTTTGCAAAATGTACACCATTGATCTTCACCGTCATACTATAACTAGGCTACATACAAATTTTGATCCCATTTGGATGAGTGTAAGTCACTCATCCAAGGGGAAAAAATCGACGCACGAAACTAATTTGAAATGCATAATTTTTGCGGTCTTTATAACATGACATGTAAATGTCCAAATGAGCTCAAATTTTGCGTATGGGCTATTCACAACATGTTTAAGAATATCAATGGATTATATTTTTGAAAAAAAATATTGCATTATGAAAAACTACTTGAGTGTATTCTACTCTGAATACACTCGAGTGTATTCTAGCCTGACTAATATATATATATATATATATATATATATATATATATATATATATATATATGTGTGTGTGTGTGTGTGTGTGTGTGTGTGTGTGTGTGTGTGTGTGTGTGTATGTGTGTGTGTGTGTGTGTGTGTGTGTGGATCTAGACATCTAATCTAGAACTAATTTCTCTTCTAGGATGATGTCACTCATCTTCACTTAGGTTGCATGAATACCTCCTACTCTCCTATGTGATGGGATACATTTTAGATAAATTAGATATATATAAAATGACACAATTTTGCACTAACAAAAACAAGCTTAAAAAAATATGTTGAGGCTTGAACCGATTGAAAATAAAACCAAATCAGAAAAATGAGTGTTGCATACATACTAGAGCGTCTAGTATCATGAATATCTATTCACATGATGCCCTCATACCACCACACCATAAGATATGTTTTACACTATGGAACCTATGATAGTGTGAGCACCAATCTAACCCTAATTCTCAAAATTATAGGTTCAAACCTAGAATCTAGATCAGATCTAGTCCCCAAAAGACAAATAATCTAACACTAAAGATTTCAAGTTCAAAGATTTGTTTAGTTTGAGTTTGATAAAACACCAAGCTTTGTTATTGTTCATGCTTTGATGCCTCCTCTAACATCCCAAATTTTCAACACTTATACCACATGTGTGACATATAAATTGAAACCCTCATCTAATGATAATCAAAATTTCAAACACCACACACTAAGACAAGAATAAGAGAATCATAGTAATTCCTAAGGCACAAAAATAGTACATGCACATGAGAAACAAAACAAATCACAACCACAAGTCACCATTCATCATATAGTTACAAAATTAGTTATTTCAAATTGATATTACACATCGAATGATAAGATTTTAATCATGCACATACTAAATTCTATAATAGGTACTTTTCAACAATAGGTCCACCTTTAAATCCGATTGTCACAAACCTCCCAACTACTCATGAATCTTCACGATCATATAGCTAAATGCCTAAAATCATAAAAAGTGGTACACCTTAGTACAAAAGTGTATGCAACGTGTAAGATAATAAAATTATTTAACGACTATGACTTGGAACTAATATGTATAACAAAAGAATGGTGAAACAAAAAAATCTTTATTTACATAAAGAGAACACATATTTTAAGAATATTTTCCATTATATCATCCATGCATTTATCACTGGAGGTTGAATGCCTTAAGGCCTTATGATCTACTACCAAAGAGTATCAATATACAATGTGATATATTACCAAAGAGTTGGATTACTTTCTAGAACTTCATTTCCAAAGAGTTGAAGTGCTTCAATATAGCGGAACATATATATTATGTTTCATGTGTTCGAAACTACATATATAGAAAATCATAAAAGGTAACATACAAGAACAACTACTCCATCCAATATCATATTCCAA
Organism: Alisma plantago-aquatica; assembly: GCA_963693085.1. Classification (NCBI taxonomy): domain Eukaryota; kingdom Viridiplantae; phylum Streptophyta; class Magnoliopsida; order Alismatales; family Alismataceae; genus Alisma; species Alisma plantago-aquatica. Next base: position 1,177,032,818 of record OY856411.1, on the reverse strand, counting down.
GTTTTTTGTACATATGATGTACATCCATACCATATAATACATCAAGTAAGAGGTAGGCATGCCATGAATCGAAATATCCTAATCATAAGATTCCTTATGCCATTTCTAACCTTTTTCAGCCACTAATATAGACAATACTAAATTTAGTCATGCATTATATTATTGATTAACCCTACTTAACTATATATTAGGGTTAAGGTTAGGTCATTAATATTTGTGCTTTATTACTTATATCATTATCTTGGTATCAATTCTTATATTCAATTCCATATCATGATAAATTAAATAGACATTATATCATAATTTCTTTATTCATTAGATGCAAAATTAACCCTAATTATTACATGTATTTCAACTTAGAGTTTATTACCACTTTATGATTCCATAAAATGTTAACACAAATTGAGTGAATTATTATGATCTCAAAGTTAAATATTAGTTTCTAGCTACTAATAGGAGGGTATTCTATACATTTTTATATATAATTGTTACATTTAGGGTTATTATCCCTAGCTAAGATAATTCAATCGAACTGAATGATTTAATGCATCAAAATTATAATCTCTAACATCATATGGATTCAAAACATGCTTATGGAGTTACTAATATGTTTACATTATTTTAGTTCATCTTTTGTTTTCTATTATTCCTGAAATATGTTTAATATGCACTACATGATATTATTGTTACTTAAGCATCAAATGACTAATTTTACTTCTCCATAGTGTTTTACACGTTTTTCTAAGAAATTTTAGTATCTTATTCATAGTTTTTGGATGATCAAGATATTTATTGTGATCTATGCAAGATAAAATCTATTTGTACTAAATTTTCCTATGTAATTTCCTTTTTTCCATTCGCATGCATGCACATGGTTGTTAAGGGGTGTGTCTCTTAGGTTGAACTGGAAAGCTATGTGGTCCAAACCTAGTTTGCCCCCTCTCTCTTCTTTCTTTGTTGCGTGATCACTCATATGAGTCCCCATGGGGACTTTATTCTTCTATGAGGCACCGGTATCATCATCAGGCTCTACTCCAGGGAGAAATAGGCTTCATTCTCCTCCTCCTCAAAAACTAAGAACAATGTTAAAGGTCGTGTATGACATCCTACATGCAGCTAACCTTGAGACCCCCTCTATTAACATCGCAACTCATGGATTCAAGATCTCTTCACCATCTATTTTTACAGTGGTGGAAGTGATGAGGCATAAAGCCTCTGTTCGATATTCTTTTAATCCAAAGGCTCTCAAAGTAGCACACATACTCCATGAACTAAAGTGTAACCACCATTATAGGTGAGAAACACTCTACACATGTTCCCAAGAACCATACTCTCCTCTTCCTAAATATCTAGGTGGTTTAGATTTGTTGACCATGGAAGTCCATGTAACCAATAGCAAGCAACTCCTTAGACCTCAGACTTGCTTTTACCTTCTTTGTTTCTTTCTCTTAAACCATCTTCTTCCCTTTTCCTTTTCTCCTTCACTCTCGTAAACAACCTGAAACTTGTAGTGGAAATGGAAACAATGATGACATGTAGTCCTTTCTCTAGAATCATCCAAATGACCAATGCAATGGGTCGTTAGAGAGGTGTAGGTCAAGAAAGTTCAACTTGTTATACTAAACTACTCCTTTGATCCAGTATATCAAAGTGGGGGTCCAAAGTGAGGTCTTTTCATCATCCTTCCCCCACTACCACGACATGTGGAGGTTAGGGATGACGACTAAGACATTTGTATAATCAAGGGTCTGAAAGTGGCCATACTTGTATACAAACCATGGAACCTCTCTCAAAGGTGTGACATTGTCGATTTTCAAAATTTAATTTAAAACAATTAAAAACCTTGTTCATCAAACACAAAATATGAATAATTATACTATTCAAACATGGACACATCCCACTAGGAGTTTGTAATTATCACCAAATTTCAATAATATATTTCTCATCACTCAATTGACATTCCATAATAATTTAAAGCTAGGATAGCATTATTTGACTAGTTGATCGCTTATTCCAAAAAGGCATAAACTTGGGGTATTAATCATAACCTCAACATTAAGGATCTACATATTCATCCAATTGAGTATTAAACAACCCTAAAAGTTTAGTCCATCACAAAAGTGAATGCATGTATATAATATGCTTGAACTTGTCTAGTCAAACAGATATGTAGGTGAGTTTACTTGGCTTGTACCTCACCAAGTAGAACTCGCCATGCCTGATTCTCATGTCAATGACTCATCGTCACTATCTTAGGGTTTAGCCAGCCACCCTAAGATATCCGCAACAGACCCTGGCCACCTCAGGGTTGCCTAAAGAGGCCCACATCCTCATCTCAATTACACACGATAGGAACCAACAAAACAATATATCACATATCACAAGATTTCTCATATTTTCATATTTCACATATTTAATTTCATCATAGCATATTCCTCATGGACATAGACTTTCACAACAAGGAATTAGGACCAGAGCCACTCCAGATGACCTACTCCTAAATCTTGGTGGTCTGACCTTTAACGTCTCGATCCACCTTCTAGAAATCCTTCTCATAATTCTTCAATTACTACAAGGAGATTTGGTTTGTTTCCCCAGTGTGGTCCTTAGAGGAAACTCACGGTGTTTAGGGAACCTAACTAGATGTTTCCTCATTTCACTTGTTATTAATCTCTTTTACTCATCTTAAAAGAATTCAAAACATCATTTATCATATGTGGGTATTCTCACATAACTAGTAACATGAAATAGATTAAGCTAATCAAGAAAGACAATGACTAAAATAAAGAAGCACAACACTATGTAATTTGCAACACATAAAATTCTTTACATTTCCACATCATCTCATAGCAGTCATCATCTGTGGGCTTTCAGCTCAATACATAATATCATTGTTAAACATTTACCCCATCAAGGTTTTATCATCATCAGTGAGCTTGCATCCTGAGACATAATCTTGTTGTGCAACATTTACCCTCATCAGGGTTTCTTAAATGTAATCAGTGCATGTTAGATTCAATCTCAGCATATTTCTTATTGGTTCATTTTATGTCACAGCTCTCAAAAAATATTCATAGAGACACTAGAAGTAGAAATAATAAAAGCATATAGATATTTTTTTCATTCATCATACTCTGAATAGATTTGTCATACAACATATACGTATTCCACCCAGTTTTAATAGATGCATACAAATTTCATGCATAAACATGCATATCACACTTAATTCTTTTATTATTTTATTTCACATTCTTCCATTAGGGTTGCTAATCAAAACATGTTGAATATCATTTGAATTCCATCAAAATAATCCACCCTCAGAGTTCAAGTATTCTATCAAACAATCACAATCCACACATTCATGTAAATCAATTCAAATGCTTGAACCTCATTTTTAATTGAATTTAACTACAATTATGTGCATTCCTTAATCCCTCATTTGAGATTTTTATTCATTAGCATCATCTAACTCATAATTTTAGGGTTAGAGTTAGGTTCCTATATTATTGTACTAATTCCCATCCTTTTCCTTCATTTTATATTCATTAGTCTAAACTTCTTTCATTTCACGTTCATTACATTATTGGGGCCAACCATTTTTAATTCACTTGATTTACATTTCTTCTATTCTCATTAATAGTTATCTAAATCCAATTTTAGTATATTTCATTCAATTTGGGTTAAGGCTCATGTAATTAAAATAAAATATTAAAGACGTCATCATAATAACTGCATTAGTTTCTTCTTTAAATTGCCATCTACATTGAATATATTTTTGTTCACATCATTTCTTATATTTAGATTAGGGTACCATGTCATTGACTTCTAATGGAATTCCCATAATCAACAACGATCATTCATTATTACACTATTCACTCTAGGCAAAAAGAATGAATTAGGGTTACATCTTCTAACACCACAATCTCTAATCATCATTCACAATTCATTGTTATTTAACTTGTAAACTAAACTTCTACAGTTTTGAAGAAGTAATCCTTAGTTCAACACATTATAAGAATCATATCATTCAGTAATCTCATTATGGATCACAATGGTTCATTAGGTCTATTCACACACATGGAAACCCTAGTTTCCATTTCCACATATTTCATCCATCAATCATAAGTAACTATTGATTAATTAACTCATTTGATTCAATCCCTCAACACAAACCCTAAATAAGGAATATCACCACCTCATATTGATTCTTATGTATATATTTCATATTCAATTTCAGCAATAACCAACAAAAACTTGTATCATCCATTCTAATACAATCCATATATGATTCTATACATATCGATTCAATTCCCAAGCATATCGGCCACTGATCCTACTTTTTAGGAAATATTCACATGAAATAGCATAGTCAACTAGCAATAGAATTTTGCATGGATCCTCAATCAATAATAAGAAACTAAGAAAGTTCCAATCAATGAGAAATAATCAAAATCATTGGAATTTGATTCCCTAATATCTTTCCCAATCAATACCCAATCACATATATATACAAGCAAGGTTTCTAAATATTTTTGCCAGATAGAATTAGGATTTCAACATGAATATAGAGCTTAAGAGGGATATAAAACTCACCTAAGGTGACAAGCACCTTAAATACGTAGGTCAAACTCTGAATTTCTAGAAATTCAATCAAACCCTAGCAACTGAATCCATTTCTTTTTCCCCTCAACTCAGAATCCCTAGAAATGGAGATTAGGAGAGAAAGAGTGATAAAAGGGGGAGATTTTATATCATTTCAAATCAAATCAGAGGAGGGATGGAATCTTGACATGTTAGAGAAGATTCACCATGAAATACTATGCAAAGCTAAAATTACTTGATTTCATCATATCTCAGATAGTGAAATCCAAGGTCAACATCTCCAGCACTTTCTCCTCTCAAAACTATATCCCTCCTCTCTCTCTAGGATTTCATTTCTCTAGAATGGATCACGAAATATGAGAGCTACTTGGGTGTTAGGTTTCTCGTATAGATCAATTAAGGTGTTTTTGTTAATTGCAAATTGACCCAACTTACACTTGGTTTATCTCAATAGATTTTTCTATCATAAACATGTTATTGAAAATCATCTATTGGATAGGTCAAATGTCCTCTAAAAATTATTCAAAATTAGTATGTTGTCTAAAACAACATTTTAGAGCTCCAGTGTTAGTCTCAAATCAAGTTGAGTTACCAATAAAAAGATAAAAATAAAAAACCTACTATTTTTCAGCCAGAAGGTATGGTCGGCTGAGTTTGTCCTGGGGAACACTCGACCGACTCCACACTCTGTAGATCTCAAATATATCTAAAAATTATGAAAATTAAATCAAATGTTTATAATGGGGTTCTCAAGTAGTAGGCAAAATTTTAGATAAACTATTTTTACAAATAAAAAAGATAAAATTCAAATAGCACACTACTATATTTCTATCTGAATACATGGTCGACTGAGTTTGTCTTGGGAAACTCGACCGGAAAACATGTTATAAAATTCTTCAAAAGTTCTCATACTTTACAACAGAACTAATAACTTATTTATCCAAACCATATCCAAATTTCAACTAAATATGAGTTGTATATAAAATACTAATAATTATTTAGTACACCACTATTCTTATCAAATTTTCTATTCATTTGTTACCAAAACCCTAGTTTGATCGATTAGGGTTTCCAATTCCCAAACCCTAATTATTTAAATAAAAAGCATGATCAAAGTATTTCATCATGTTTAAGAAATCATAATTAGATCACCATCATTAACTCAAGCTTAAACAACAATCAATTTTGTTAAGCATGCAATCATCTAAGTAAACCCTAATTAGATGGTCAATCTGAAAATGGGTTTTTACACTATGTGGGAGGGATCTACTCTTGCACATACATCCAACATGTAAGATATCAAACCATAAAACAAGGAATAATATAGGGTATGCATCCTACCTTATTAGTTGGCCATGGGTTGTATGGTGGTGTACAACAATAATCCCAATAATGACACACATGTCATTTCACTGGAGGGATCAACCTCAAGGAACCTAGTCTATTGTATATACATTTAACCCATATCCAAGATATACATTTTATAAGTCATTTAGTCAACCCTGAACATTGCAAAGAAAAAAAGGAGGCATATAACATGTACTAATTGTGTGAGGTAGAGAATCACCTTAACAAAGTTATTTATCATAGAATACTTTAATCCTTTGTTACAACTTGCAAACAATAGGAAGCCCCTAAGACATTCCATGGTTATTTGATAATTTCTTTTATCACATGTTTCCTCCTTATTAATATAATTATATTTTTTATTATGGAATTATTTTCACATTTACTAAGGAAGTAAGTGATAAGAAACATCTTTTGAAAGTATAATATGGTTCAATATATAATCCAAGTACTCACCACGACATATAGTCCCAATACGAGACGTAAAAAAGGTCATTTTATCATATAAGACCATTAGGTTCAATACCATGTAAGAACATCATAACCAACTGTACTATATTTCACATTATAATTACACATCACCATACCAAATTTCAGATTGAAAATCAAAAGTATGAGGAAGTTTTATTGGAAACAGTGTTGTACATAAAAAGTAGCACCCACTATGCATAGATGACCTACTTTGGGATTATAGACCTAAGTCAAAGGAACTTGTAGAATAATAATTGCTATATTAAGGCCTCATAAAAGTTTTATACCAACTTACAACAACTAAGAATAGCATACATTTCCTTTCATATGATACTAATACACTACAAGGATGGTGTAATTAGTTACAATTTCACTTGTATTTAAACTTCAACAAGTACATGATTATTTGGTCATATAAATGACATCAAGGTGTAATTCCAAAAAGTTAGGAAGAACATAACATTTCATGAATATAGTCCACTTCTCCAAAATAGTTCTTAAGACATCATGTTTTAGCACAATAGGAGGTCATAGGACAAGATTTAGAACAATACATAGTATAGATGAACGAATTTTAGATTTCATGCCTTAAACTAAAGAGATCAGGTCCATTTCATCAGGTATTCTGGAATAATTTAGGCATGTTAATACAAGTTTAGAACAAGTTTTAGGGATTTGCAAGAACAAGTAGGCAAAAGAATGCTAACAATACTATATCACCCACCTCTTATAGTGATAATCATGAGGTCCATAGAATGAGTCCATGGTCATACTTCTAGATCCTAAACCATCCCTCCAAAATCTCCCAAATCCATGTTCCAAGTAAGATCTAATCCCCCTTAGATTAAAAAGAGGAAAAAGGGAATTTCTTTAGATAGATGGAGTAGTTTCCACCATAAAAGTCAATGAGACATGACCAAAGGAGGAATATGGGGTGAGGAATAGTAAGAAAATAGATTCTAAAATATGAATCTTACATGATTAGGGCTCGAAACAAACTTTCCAGGCTTGTAAGCATCTTGAAGAAGCTAGATCTGCAACATGTATCCACTTACATCAACATGCAAGGCTCCATCCATGTTCATCCCTTACTAGAAGCTTGCTTTGACCTCCATTGCTCTTACACAATTTCAAAAGTTTGTGGGTTCCTAAAAGATACTCTAGGCCAAAGGCTTTGGTTTTATAAAGTGGGGGATAGGTACAAAATTATAAACTGCTCCCAACTAGTGTTCATAATTACCCTTGCACCAAAAATTCCATCCATTGATCAAAGAAATCATATTTATCAAACCTACTACAATTCTTAAGTATTCAAGAACTATTCTCATCACCTGATGTGAGGTTTTCATTGATCTATCACTTCCAATTGTCATAAATTCCACTTCCATAAGCCAAAAAGTCCATTGGTTGAGCACAAGAAGCTCCATCAGCCATCATCAAGCACCGCCACCACCATACTAGTTATGGTTGAAGCCCTAATCCTACTAAGGTCAAAAGAATCAAACCAAATAAATCTATTATTATACTAATTATATCATACATTTGTATATTATGCACTCATATTTTCACCTAGATTCCTAATTAAGGTGAAATTGCATATTAGTCCACAATTATGCATGATATTACATGTCAAGGCAAATAAAGTAAAATGAAGTCTAGATTAGAGTCATATATTAACCAATTGATTCTAAAACTTAATAAATTATGGAATACAACTTTTTAAATAAATTTGCAATTAAGTAGTCATGTTAAGGTGATGTTTCTATAAGTCCATACTTATACAAAAACTCCAAACCAAGGCATTCAAAGTACAAATTGACATCAAAAATGGTTTTAACTTACAAAATTTAGCACCAACTCTTTTCCAAACATTCAATTAAGGTAATGAAGCAGAATAGGAAAAATTAACATTAATATAGGATTATGGCCTCACGTGGCATATATGTGGTATTGTCTTAATCAGGGACCAATAAGAGTTAGAGTTGAGTTCATGGATTTGATTTTGTATCAAGTGAACTTACCTCTTACTTGACCTACTATATGGTATGGATTTACATTATGTGTAAAAAATACTTGGCATTTGATACTAGATGAAATAAATGTTCTTATATGTTAGATTTCTTTATTTTTAGTATATATAATTATAAACAAATGAAACATGATACACTTGTGCCATTATATTGAAGCACTTCAACTCTTTGGTAGTAAAGCGATCAAAAATTATCCAACTCTTTGATAGTAGATAACATTGTAAAATGATCCAACTCTCTAGTAGTAGATCATAAGGTCTTAATACATTCAACCTTCAACAGTAAATTAATGGACTATATAATGAAAAAAATATTAAAATAAGTCTTCTCTTTTTGTAAATAAAGATTCTTTATTTAAAAATTCTTTTTTATACATATTACTGTAAGTAATAATTCTTAAGGAAGTTTACTATTTTACATAATGCACACTCAACACATTTGTGTGTATGTGTACCACTTCTTATGGTGTTAGGTATCTGGATATATGATCCTGAAGATTCTTGTGTAGCTAGGAGTTGTGTGATGAGAAGATGTATAGGTTGACCTAATGTCTAAATGATATTGTTATAGAATATAGTATGTGCATATGTAAAATGTTAATAACCTAATTTTTTAATAATTATTTTTGTAATTATATGTTGAGTGGTGAGCTTGTGGTTGTGACTTGTTTTTATTTCTCATGATCATGTACTACTTTTGTTTCTTTTGACTTCCTTAAATTTTCTTCTTCTTGGCCTAGTATCTGAGTTTGGATTGTGATTCTCACTGAGATGGGTTTCAGTTTGGATGTCACATATGTGATCAAGGTGTTTAAATTCAAGAGACGTCACAACTTCTCTCTTCTTTTCATTTATATTTTTAAAACAAATAAAGCACAAAACATATAGTCTTAAAATATAAGGTTCCATAACTCATTCACGTGACATGACACTCACAAGGCTCCGGGTAATATTGTTTCATTTTGTAAATTTGACTTGAGCCATTAGGAGTGTGGTTTTCATTTGCATGCTTTCTCCTGTAAAGTTCATTTTGCACTCAATGTCTCACTTGGTCACGTTAGGGAATGGAGGGCTAGGGTTGATTTTCCCAACGCATGGAAATGCAATTATAGAAAGGCTTGTCGAAGGAAGTTGGGGTGCTATTACATAGGAACACCCTTCTTTTCTTTTCTTAGATGCTAATACATAAAATCATCTTTTATTTTCTATTTGCATTATTTTCTTTTTCTTTTGTCCCTTGTGTTGCTAGGGCATGTGGTGGTAGGAAGAAGCTGGAAGATGAGGGATTGGTCACCCACCCAAAGCTTTTGTAGGACAAACATGGCCAAATATGTGATCTTCGACATCTTTTCATACACTAGTGTGGTAAGACATGAGACCAGAATTGTGGATCAAAGATGGATCAAACAATGTAAATTTTCTCTATACGAGTTTTTGCATGAAAATTAAACCCTCAGCATTCATAAACAAAGGCAAATCATAATGCACCAAGTAATTATATCAACCACGTTCTTTTCACAAGCAATGAAAAAAACTAAACATCCACAACTTGCTTTAATTGCCTTTCACCATTTAACCCAATCAAGGAGAAGTGAAAAGAAGTATGAATTCTAGAATACAACTTCATATGTCAAACTACCATGCAAGGGGGTGGGGGTGGGGTGGGGGAATTACATTCATCAAAGGTAATATAATTATTGAGTTGTTCACCAAAATGTTCGGAGTTGATGCTTTTCACTACACCAAAACAACATGGTAACAATTGACACTTGGTTTAACATAATCAACAGAAGGCGGCACAACATAATTTTTTGTTCTCATAGAATCACCACATAACTTTTTTAGCAATAAAGTATCAACATAACCTTAATCATCATGATATTTGTTCTTTAGTGTTGATCAATAACCTTGCCACTCCTCAAGATGGTCACCACACTCACTTGCTCAATGGGGGTGAAGGGAGCTTTTGATATTTGTGGCGGTGGTGGTATTTGGTGTTGTTGGTGATGGGATGAATGTTGGAGTATGTATGGATATTGTGATGGTGGTTGTTGTGAGGTGGTGGTAGAGGTATATAGGGTTGTTGTGGTGATTTTTGAGGTGTAGGAGGGCATTGGTAGTTAAATTGTGGTTGTGGTGATGGAGAATATGGATTAGGAGGACCTCAATATTTTTGGACATGTTGTGCTTGCATAGTTGGAAGACAATATGAGCCTTGAGGGACAACCACTTGTCCATTTGCATTGCTTGGTTCACCAATGTTTGGGAAGGAAACCTACCTTTCTCACAATGAGCAAGAGTGAAGGATAGCTTGCCTAGACTTGTTTAAACCTATCAATGGTTTCTCCATGAGTGGAAACATCTTTCTTGACTTCATCTAGGCTCGTTATTCTTCCAAGAACTTCGTTCTCAAACCTTGATTTAACCTTTGGCGTTGATTTTGCCTTGGCTGCTCTTGTACATCATCACCTTGTTGTTTCCATGAAAAGATGGGATGATTTTTCCATTATGGAGCATAGGATTGGGACATGAGACCATGATTGTTGTGGTTCCCAATTGATTGAATGTATTTCTAATGAATCCATTAGTTGGGTCTTCATATTGTGTCATATTGCTCATTATTCAAATCTGGATGTTTCACAATGCATGTACCCAATAATTGATGTTTTATACAAATTGTACTTATAGGTGCTTTTTTACATGATTTTTTAGGTATCTTGGAGACTAATGCATGGAAGGAGGAGAGAGAAATAATCCCAAGGACTCCAACACACATGAAGGAGTCCAAGGAACCATCAAACTCAACTTCAATCTACCCCAATTGTATAAGAGTCAAAGGTTATCAAAGAGAACCATGGGTGAAGAACTTGAAGATAGAAGTGCTACAAGAAACCCAAAATGACGGTGGTACCCAACCACTGTCATGCTAGTGAGAAAAAATCACAGATGTGATTCAATTCTAAAGCAAGATAATCTACCCAACAACTACACTCATGGTCATCATAATGGTTGTGGTTCTTAGAGCCCAACACAACCGTGTTGCCCAATATGATCGTGTCAACATCCACCCAAAACTACCATTTTCAAGATCATGATGCCCTCCTATCTCCTCCACTATGACTGTGGTGTCCACTACATCTGTGTTTCCCTCAAGACACCATGTCCATGCTACCTCACCTCCCAAGCACAACTTCAACACAAATTTTTTCCACTAATACAACCATTCTTAGACCAAGCCACCATGGTTGTGCTACCCATTAACTTTAGTACTTCTTACTGTCATTTTACTACATTACCCACACTTAAACCTATGTTTCCTAGCATAGTATATGAACATTAGTGATGATTTAAAGCAAAGGGTTAGCTCCCATTAGCATTGAAGGCCGCCGCCTACTCCCAACTACCTCTTTTCTTCCATTTTTCTCCATCTTCCACTCCAAAACCATATGTTTCTAAGATTTTGGCCATTCCACTTCTACATTCCATGCAATTGCACCTTCAAGAGGGAGTATCTCAGCCTTGTTGATGTTGGATAAGAAGGAGCTAACCACTACTTTGATATCCATGGCTTTCTTTACCTCTTTTCCCCATTTCTGCATTTTTTTTAATTATGAGTATCTAAAGCCCCTTTGGTGGGTTGTTTGAAAAAATCTTAATTTTGATACCATGTTGGGAAAATATTTATGAAAATACTTTGATTTCATTAGTTAATGCTATATTCTTTCTTGTTCTCTTCTCTTACCTATTTCTTTGTGATTGGTGTATGGAAACACCTAAGGTATAGAGAGAGGGGGAAATAGGAGGGTAGAAGGCAAAAAACTACTATGTCCATCTAAAGGATACTTAGCTACTTTCTCTCTTTTCGCATCTATGATGTGCTCCACTAGCCCTAAATGTGATATTTAAGTAGCTAGGGTTGCTTCTTTATATGCACTTAGCAAGGAGAATGTTTAGTGGTCCAATGGTTGGGGATGAAGGGAGGTGAAAGTCCATTTCCTTACACTCCATACCACCCTTACCACTAAGTGTATTAGAAGGGTCACTCCGAGAAATCTATACTATGGTAATACTAATTGGAATTTAACTTTATCCTAGTACATTGATCCTCATAAGGTTGGATAGGATCCTATACCCTAGTCCACCCATGGCTAACTAGTAGAATAGGATCATCCGTCCTCATTATTTTTAGTTTTTGGGTTTGATAGAATTCTTGTTGGATGAGATTGCACTGATAAGACCCATAACATGATTGATTGTTACACACCCCAAACAATCCACTACATTAATTGCTTTTTGAAAACTAATTTTTCAGTATTTATCTATTGTTAGCTTAGTTATCTTCCTCTCTTGCTTTCTTAGCCTAATTTGCATAGTTAATGATTAGTTACCTTTGTTATAATCACTTGGACCTAATTGTGGATTGTTTGGTTTTGCTAATCAATTTCTTAGTGTAGCATTTTCTTGACTTTTATGTGTTATTCATATAATAGTGTAGCTATTTGTTCTCTCACTTTCCTTATTTAGTGTCATAGATCCATTTTTATCCCAATTCCAATCCCACCTCCTAGATAATGGTAGAGGGATTGAGGCATGTGTTCCTATGTGGTCCATAATCACACACACAAATTACACAAAAATTAAATAAAATTTCTTAGAACATCAAAGGTTTACCAGAACTAACTAACCAAATTAAGATCATTCCTCATGATTTAGAAAACTTGTCTAGTCTTTGTCATTAGAGTAGTCGATTGCAAAAGCAGATCTCAGTCACATCTTTATGAGTCATCATGATGCCTAATAGGTAAAATAATGACACAAGGTCAGTGCAAATGCATAGGTACGTCGTCAATAAAACATCTAAAATTCCTTAATAAAAAATAGACACTTGGCAACTATAAAATAAAGTACACTCAATTCTTCAAAAAACACAATGCATTTTATCTCATTTTTCCATTACACATTTTTTGTTTCCATTATTTTCCTCTACCACGTAGGTTTGAGGATATAAGCATTGAACCTTATCTACACCCTAATGGTGAGGGTCTTTTTACCTTCACATTGAATCCATTTGTTGCACCCCTATGTGTGGATGTTTTTGTGTTGATGTACATTAGGCCCTTTCATCACCCTACACAAGGGCTTGTTCATATCCATGCAATCTAGTTAGACGTAATGGTGAGGGTCTTTCTGAGTGTTGAAATACCATGTAGAAGAATAATGAATTTTTGGGTTACATTATATTCAAGGTTCTCAAAATATATGTCTAGTTGAAAAAAAAAACTATAATAGGAATTCACTTAGTTCAAACAAGTACTATTATATGTGAAGACAAGACACTTATTCATAATCATACAAACAAGAAATACCATATGTAAGTTAATGAGGATAACAAGCATACATTGGAGATTAGAGTAGAAGATCTTATAAGTCAAAATAGATCAAAGTCAAAGTCTTGGCACGAAGATAGCTAAGCATGCTTATCATCAATATGTAGGGGTCAAAAGGACCTGATTAGAGTTTCTTAAGTCTCATTATTATTCTTACATGTGGTATCTTGTCAATAATGAATATTCCATATTTTCAAAATTTCAAGACCAACAATCTTCCAACATTATTTTCATAATAAAAATTGAAGGATGGCTCACACTTAATACTTAATGGGAACCTAATCTGTAAATCATCATCAAAGGAGTGATTATGTTATTACTAGAAGTTCCAAGAGTCTGGTTACATCATGGATTTTATAAAATGGTTCGATACCAAGATAATAGAGTTTCACAATTTGTTCAACATGGTTTCCAAGCATAGAGAGGGAAATCACAAGATTTGATACCCTAATACTCAAAATATCACAAAAAATTAGGGTTAAGACCCATCATCAAGACCCATTACAATTCCATACTCATAAATCATAATTTCGAGTTTAAGGGTGGATTAGTCATCAAAATTGAGGTTTAGTCCCATAATTAGTCTAGTCACATAAACATGATTCTTAGTATCAAAGATAACCAGAGTCAAAGATTTGATGTTTCATATATTAATCACTATAATAGATACATATGATTATTTAGATGAACAGAAGATCGAGCTTTAGAGGTATCAATGATATTGCGAGTAGAATCAAGCTTTTAAACAATAGCTTATGATTTTATGACCAAAATGGATTACTAGGCCATATTTTTTGTAGTCAATGTTAACAAGATATGATTTTTAAAAGAGAAGGAAATTTCTCATAATTTTAGGTAGAGAGGGAGGAAAATACTTGAGAAAGAGGAAAGGGGAAAAGTTCTATGCATTGATAAGATATTCAACCTTTAACCCATGTTGTCACATGGTTGAGGGAGAGTCCAATCTTGGAATGTATGTGAGAGGGTGAGGGGGCGTTTAGGTTAGAGGCCATTACATTACAGTTAGGACTCAACCATGGACCAAGATCGAGGGAGGGATCATGCCTCCCTTGTTCAAAAGAGTTCCTGCTATGCAGAATGGTGCCAAATTGATGGGGTAGAATGGAAAGAGAGAAATAAAGGAAAGACAAGAAGAGAGAAAATGAGAGAGTGCCATCCAGACTAGTTGGTAGAGACAAAGTCAATTAAGGGGCATTATAGGTAAAGTGGTTATATTTAGGGTTGCAGGATTTGGGGATTTAGCCATAGCAATGAGAAGCATAAAATATTTTAGAAATGGTTTGATTATGGATGTTCTTTGGGTAAAAATGGATTGAAATCAATTTAGGAGGTGAAATGGATAACAATTGGAGGGAAGGGGATGATATGAACTCGTATTAGGATTAGGGTTAGAGGGAATTCTATCCTACTTCCCCTTTTGGGCACGAGCTAGGTGATGGCCCCAACGCCCTTGGATCAAGATCTAGTGGCTACTAGATTAAACCCAAGCCACCCCTCCCCTACTAGAGGCCTAACTATGGGTGGCTAGGCTAATGGGCAAGGCCCAAGGGAAGAAATACATAGGGTAAAAAGAAGGATAATAGGGAGGTTTGGGGTGTTTTCTTTGAAAAATAAACTCTTAGTAGGAAAGTACTAATGTACTTGTGGGTACAGAGTGGAGTGTAAGAAAAGGGTATTTTACCTTCCACTATCCCCATTCAACCACTAAGCAAGCCTTTGTCCTAAGTGCATATGGATGAATACACCTAGTCACTTATATCTCTCACTTAGGGCTAGTGGAATGGATGGATAAAGGGGAATGGGACAAACTAGATAAGGTTCTTCTAAGGAACTTAGGAGTTTCCCACCAAAAAACCCAAAATCACCTATTTTTTATATGCCTTAGGTTATTTCATATGTAAAGGAACCATAGAATAGGTAAGGAAGGATAACAAGCAAAAACATAAAAATATGAAAATAAATTTGAGTATAGTGCATAAATATCTTCCAACGTAGTATCATAATTACATATTTTTGCCCCCAAACAATCCACAAAGTATACTTAGCTACTCATGATCAAAGAAATAACAAAGGAATACAGATAAGAAGGTAGAACCCCCAAGAACGTGGGTGAAGAAGCTCCAATCTTCACCTCTAGAATCTCCAAGCTTTCCTCCTCCTCCAAGTGGATGGAGTGGCATGGAAGATGGAAGGAATATGGTCAAACCCTAGAAAACTAGGGCTTTAGGGTGAAAGATGGAAGGAAGCAGAGTGAATAAGGTAGTTAGGAAATAATCATTTTGTCATAGAGATTATATATTTCATATTCTAATCATTCTTGTTGACAAGTATTACATGTTGGGATTAGAATATCCGCTCTGAATATGATTTGGATTTCTTGCTATTTTATAGTATTGTTTGGTAGCCATGTCTTATGTGTACTTCAGCTTCAGGACTACAGGACGTGTCCCTTGTCCGGCTGGTGGGGTGTCACAAATATGATGTTAATGTTATATATTGATTCAAAATGTTTAGATCTTGACTTATAACTCATACTAAAGGATTGTTAATCTGAACTAAGATGTATCTACTGATTTGTTCAAAGACATGCTCAAAGATTTTTTTTTAAGTTGGATTTTTTTTAAGTGATTACCTTATCTATTTGATTAGACTACCATTATAAATTGGATTTGATTAGATTCTAGAACTATCTCTTAGACTTTTCAATATATGCAAGTTTCTTTTAAGTTCATTTTATTTAATATTATGTTGATGCATGTACTCAGCTTGAGTGGGAGGTATACACTCACTGGGGAGTCTATATGAGCCTCAGGAGGTTGTTTTAAAAATATTTTAGCTATAATGATATCTAGCATAGAGGTCATGACAAAATAAGATATAAATAGAAAATTCTAGATAGATTAGATTCTCCTTGTACACTGTCTTTCCTTAGGTGGGTAGTATACAAAGTTTGTTGATTCATGTACATGTATATGATGTAAATTGAACTACATGTTAGCAGTAAGATTTGATTTTGGATTCTATAGAGTTGAATATAATTTGTGATATCTAAATGTGTTGTCTATGATGTGACATTGTTTTAGAAGGTTTTATGACAAAGAAAAAGAAAAAAATTTACCTGTGATTTTTGTATACTATTTAATTGCCTTTGTTGAGAATTAGTTGTTTTGTATCGTAATCAGGGTTTAGGTTTAGGGATTCTCTCTAATGGTTGGCATTTATTTTGATCAAAATAGTGGTCTTGATGTGGTACTCGAGCCTAGGCTAGATGAGTCTGCAAGGACAATAGAATTTAGGATTAAATGATAATGTGAATGTTGAATATAAATTGAATGATATGCATACAGACTGAACTCAGTATCTAGATACTTCGGTCAAGTATTTGGGTATTGAGATAAGCATGTATGGAACTACCGAACATACTTATTTTTGGTGCCCTGACCAAGCATCCAAAGGACTACAGTTTGGGAGTATAATAAGATGCATGATGGGAAAAAATGGTGATAAAATGGTGGAAGAGAAAGGATGTTATAATTCAATATAGAACCTCTGACAAGAAAAAAAAATTCCATAAAGGAAATATGAAAGCCTAATGGATTATAAATATAATTCTTAATGATTTTGAATCACAATTGTAAGAGTAATATAAGAACTAAGAATGATGCACACTAGATGATCTTCTTTATGAAGAAAAATGATGAATGTGAATAATAATATAGAATGAGTTATAATCTTTATCTTATGAGATACATAATCAAATTTAAAAGATTATGAAATATGATGTGAATAACATATTGATTAATGATGTATTAATAATATTTGTGAAGTAAGTGTCTCTAATAATCAAAGAAATATATGATGATGACAAGGGATGAAGTATCTATCCAGTGCAACAAAAAATGAATGAAATAATGTCATAAGAAAGAAAGATAAAATGAGAATTAGTTTAACTTGATGTCGAGAGAGATGAACTATTAGATTATATGATATTCTTCTAGATCTTTTTATGGATTTTCGGATGAAATCCTAAAAGGAGGGGAGAATTTGTAACAACCCATTTTTAGATTAACCATCTAATTAGGGTTTACTTGGATGATTGCATGCTTAACTAAATTGATCTATTTAAGGTTGAGTTAATGATGGTAGTATAATTATGATTCCTAAAACTTGATGAAATACTCTGATAATGATTTTTCTTTGAATAATTAGGGTTTGACAATTGAAAACCCTAATTGGACAGACTAGGGTTTTGGTAACATCAATACATAATTTGATAACTATAGTGGTGTACTAAATGATTTTTAGTATTTCATATATAACTAAGATTTTGTTAGAATTAGTATATGCCTTGTAGAACTCGGTTATTAGTGTTCTTGTAAAATATAAGAATTTCTGAAGAATTTTTTGACTTGTTTGTCAGCTCGAGTTTCCCCAAGAAAAACTCAACCAACCATGTACTCAGATGATAATATAGCAGTGTGGTATTTGACTTTTTCTTTTTATTAGTAAATATAATTTATATGAAATTTATTTTCTTATTGGGAACTCCAATTTAGACATTATGTTAAGTTTTAATTATTTTTTATGATATTTGAGTTCTACAGAGTGTGGTGTCGGTCGAGTTTCCCCCAGGACAAACTCAGCCGACCATACATTCTGACTGAAAATAGCCGTTCGTATTTGATTTTTATCTTTTTATTAGTAACATAGATTAATCAAAAAAAATGGATCTATGAAATTTTGTTTAAGAAATCATGATAATTTTTCATAATTTTTAGAGGAGATTTTACCTATTCAGTAGACAATTTTCAGTAACATGTTTTATGATAGAAAAATCTGTTGAAACAATTCAAAGTGTAAGTTGGGTCAATTTGCAATTGAACTAAGCACCTTAGTTGATCTATATGATCAACCTAGCACCCAAGGAACTCCCATACTCCGTGATCCATTCCAAAAAAATGAAATCTGTTGAAATAAAACAAAGGGTAAGTTTGGTCAATTTGCAATTGACCTAAGCACCTTAATTTTGTTTAAGACATCATGATGATTTTTCATAATTTTTAGAGGAGATTTGACCTATTCAGTAGACAATTTTTAGTAACATGTTTTATGATAGAAAAATCTGTTGAAATAAAACATAGTGTAAGTTGGGTCAATTTGCAATTGACCTAAGCACCTTAATTGATATATATGAGCAACCTAGCACCCAAGGAACTCCCATACTTCGTGATCCATTCAAAAAGAAATATGTTGAAATAAAACAAAGTGTAAGTTGGGTCAATTTGCAATTGACCTAAGAACCTTAATTTTGTTTAATACATCATGATAATTTTTCATAATTTTTAGAGGAGATTTGATCTTTTCAGTAGACGATTTTCAGTAACATGTTTTATGATAGAAAAATCTGTTGAAATAAAGGAAAGTGTAAGTTGGGTCAATTTGTAGTTGACCCTATAACCTTAATTGATCTATATGAGCAACCTAGCACCCAAGGAACTCTCATACTTCATGAAAAAAACCAATAAAATGAAATCCTAGAGATAGAGGAGAGATACGATTTTGAGAGGAGAAAGTGGTGGAGATGTTGACCTAGGGTTTCACTATCTGAGATATGATGAAATCAAGTAAGTTTAGATTCTTTGATTAGCCTATCATGGTGAATCTTCTCTCACATGTCAAGATTCCATCCTTCCTTTGATTTGATTCAAAATGATATCAAATCTCTCATGTTTCTCACTCTTTCTCTTCTAATCTCCATTTCTAGGGTTTCTGAGTTGAGAGGAAGAAGAAATGGATTTACTTGCTAGAGTCTGATTGGATTTCTAGAAATTCAGAGTTTGACCTACATTTTTAAGGTACTTGTCACGTTAGGTGGGTGGTTATCTCCCTCTTAAGATATGTATTCATGTTTAAATCCTATTTCTATTCAGCTAAAATATTTAGAAACCTTGCATGTATATATGTGATCGGGTATTGGTTGGGAAAGATATTAGGGAATCAAATTCAACTAATATTGATTATTTCTCAATGATTGGAAAATTCTTAGTTCCTGATATATTTATTGATCATTCATGCAAATTCTATTGATAGACGACTATGCTATTTCATGTAAATATTGCCTAAAAATCTGCCCAATGGCCGATATGCTTGAGAATTGAATTAGCATGTATAGAATCATATTTTTTTGGTCGGTCGAAAACTCATGTATAGAATGGATTATACAAGTGTTTTGTTGATCCTTACTGAAATTGAATATGAAATATATACATAAGAATTAGTACAAGGTGGTGATATTCCCTATTTAGGGTTTGTTTTGAGTGTTTAAATTAAATGAGTTAATTAATCAATATTTACTTATAATTGATGGCTAAAATATGTGGAAATGAAAACTAGGGTTATCATGTGTGTGAATAGCCTTAGTGAACCCTTTTGATCCATGATGAGTTACTGAATGATATGATTCTTATGATGTGTTGAACAAACGATTACTTCTTAAAAACCCTACAATTATAGTATTAAGATGAGTGTGAGTAATAAAGCAAGAACTTGTATATAATGTTGTATGTGTGATGAAATGATGAAGTGTAGGTATTAATACATGAATTGATGATGATGAGTCTTAATAATATGATCCAATCCTAATTCATGTGTTTTTCTATAATTTAGAGAGTAATGAGTATCACTCACATGAATGTGGGTCCTTTTATACAAGTTACATAACAATGAATTGTGAAGTATGATCAGAGATTATGGTGTAAGAAGGCATAACTCTAATTCATTCTTTTTACCTAAAGTGAATAGTATAATAAGGAATGATCATTGTTGATTATGTTAATGCCATTAGAATTCGATGACATGGTACCCTTATATAAATATAAGAAACATATGAACAAAAATGTATTGAATGGCAATGGCAAGTTAAAGATGAAACTAATGAAGTTATAATGGTGAAGTCTTTACTATTTTATTTTAATTTCATGTATCTTGACTAAAATTGAATGAAATATATTAAAATTGGACTTAGATAGTTGCTAATGAGAAGAGAAGCATCAAGTAAATAAGAATGATTGGTCCCAATAATGTAATGAACATGAAATGAAAGAAGTTGAGACTACTAAATATAAAATGAAGGAAAAAGATGGGAATTAGTATATGAATCTAAGAACCTAACTCTAACCCTAAAATTATGAGTAAGATGATGCTAATGAATAACAATATCAAATGAGGGATTAAGGAATGCACATAATTGTAGTCGAATCCAACTAAAAGATGAGGTTCAAGCATTTGAATTGATTTACATGAATGTGTTCTTGGATTGTGATTGTTTGATAGAATACTTGTACTCTGATCATGGACTATTTTGATGGACTTCAAATGATATTCAACATATGTTGATTAGTAACCCTAATGGGAGAGTGTGAAATAAAATAAGAAAAGAACGAAGTGTAGTATTCATGTTTATGCATGAAATTTATTTGCATATATTGAAATTGGATGGAATAAGTATATGTTGTATGATGAATAAATTCTGACTTTGATAAATGATACAATATATCTATATGCTTTTACTATTTCTAGTTCTATTGTCTCTGTGAATATTTTTTAAGAACTGTGATATAGAATGAACTGATAAGAAATATGTTAAGACTGAATTTAACATACACTGATTACATTTGAGAAACCCTGATTAGGATAAATGTTGCACAATGAGATTATGTTTCAGGCGAAAGCCCACTGATGGTGATAAAACCCTGATGGGGTAAATGTTGAACAATGAGATATGAATTGGGCTGAAAGATCACTTATGATGACTTCTATGAGATGATGTGAAAATGTAAAGAATTATATGTGTTGCAAATTAGATATTGTTATGCTTTGTGTTTTAGTCATTGTCTTTCTTGGAAAGCTTACCTTGTTTCATGTTATTTTAGTTAGACAAGAATACACACATATGATATATGATGTTTTGAATTCTTTGAAGATAAGTAAAAGAGATTCATAACAAGTGAAGTGATGAAACATCTAGTTAGGTGCCCTGAACACTATGAGTTCCTCCCTAGGACCACACTGAATAAACAAAATGGATCTCCTTGTAGTAGTAGATGAATTATGAGAAGAATTTCCAGAGTGTGGATTGAGATCTTAAAGGTTAGACCGCCAATATTTAGGATTGAGTCATTTAGAGTGGCTCTGGCCCTAAATCCTTACTGCAAATGTATGTCCATGAGGAATAGACTTTGATGAAATTGAATATGTGAAATATGAAAATATGAGAAATGTTGTGACATGTGATATGTTGTTTAGCTTGTTCCTATCTCGAGTACCTGAGATGAGGACGTGAGCCTCTTTAGGCAACCCTGATGTGGCCAAGGTTTGTTGTTGATATCTTAGGGTAGCCAGATAAACCCTAAGATAGTGATCGTGAGTCGTTGACACGATAATCATACGTGGTGTCTTCTACTTGGTGAGGTATAAGACAAGTAGTTTTAGGGAAAATTAATAAAAGATGACAAGTCATGTAGAATATGATTTGAATGTTTTTTACATTCCTTATATTGCTATATGTTAATTTTCCATTGTAGATTAAGTTTCTTATTGTGGAAAATAATCAATTGTGTTATAGAGATCATCTATTTCATATTCTGATATGTCTTGTTAACAAATAGGAAATGTTGGGATTTAAATATCCACTCTAAATATGATTTGGATTGCTTGCTATTTTATAGTATTTTTTGGTATCCTTGCCTTATATGTACTTCAGCTTTAGGACTACAGGATGTGTTCCTGGTCTAGATGGTGGGGTGTCACAAAGATGATGTTAATGTTATACATTAATTCAAAATGTTTAGATCTTGACTTGTTATTCATACTAAAGGATTGTTAATCTGAACGAAGATGTATCTACTGATTTGTTCATAGACATGCTCTAAAATATGTTTTAAAGTTGGCTTTGTTAAAGTGATTACCTTATCTATTTGATTAGACTACCATTGTGAACTAGATTTGATTAGATGCTAGAACTATATCCTAGATTTTTTAATACATGCAAGTTTCTTTTAAGTTCATTATACTTAATCTGATGTTGATGCATGTACTCAGCTTGAATGGGAGGTATCCACACACTGGGGCTTTATATGAGTCTCATGAGGTTGTTTCAAATGTTTTAGGTATAATGCTATCCAACGGAGAGGTCATGAAAAAAGAAGATATAAATAGAATAATCTGGATAGATTAGATTGCCCATGTACACTCTCTTCTTGGGATGGATATTATACAGAGTTTGTTGATTTAAGTACATGTATCTCATGTAAACTGAACTGCATGTGAGTAGTAAGATTTGATTTTGCATTTCATAGATTTGAATATGATTTGTGATATTTGAATGTGATGTTTTTTATGTGACTGTTTTAGAAGGTTTTATGGGAAAGAAATATGAAAATTTTAATCGTGATTTTTGTATATTGTTTAATCATCATTGTCATGAACTAGTTGTTTTGTTTCATAATCTAGGTTTAGTTTTAAGGATTCTCTCCAATGGTTGGCATTTATGATGATCAAATGAGTGGTTCTGACACATAGATAATGGTTGCATATAGCCCCAAACATCCCACTACCCCAATCACTTGCTAGAACCCTAATTTTCTCCATTTCTAGCTAGTTAATTCTTTTTCTTACTTAGCATGATCACTTATTCATGCTAGTTAGTTATTGCTAGAGTAATTATTTATTGTTTCTAGTTGCTTGTGTAGATTTTTCTTAGTTAGTTGCTTAGTGTAGTCTTAGTTCTCCTTGCTTGGTTAATTTTCATACTTAGTACTAATTAGGATTGTTATTGCTTAGCTAATGTAATTTCCCCTTAGCTTCTTAGTTAGCCTTAATCATGTAGGGTTGGTCTTGGTTTGATTCCTACTCTTTCTTCTAGAATGTTCATCTTAGTTTAACCAAAAACTTCAAGATTAAACCCTTAAAACCCTACACTAATATATACAAACCTATAGAAACAAACTTATCTCCCTAGCGTCCTACTCCATTCATTGAGGATTGACTCTATTATTTCCACATTCTCTGCTATATCATAAGCTATGTGTTTGCATATATATTAGTAAGAGTGTCCCATCTTTTGTGTTACAAATTTTTAGACATGGTGCATCCCTAAGGTGCATCAGAAATCTTCAACCTTTTAAAGGTCGGTAAGTCACATTTGAGAGATAGGGCAATGGAGGTGACAATTCCCCCATGAAAAATGAGTTATTGATTTTTGCGGGGATTGACTTGATATGGTCAATCATCATTTTTCCAATGTTTACATATTGGGCTTTAATCATCCAAGCAATAACAAAAATATCCTACTAAGATCATGTTGCAATACGGAGCTCTTCCTTTCTCAGTGAGCTTCACGTCCTTGGTCATCCTTCCGGATGTCTTTCTCTTTAAATCACACATCCTTGAGAAATTTCATAGAAGCTAGAATCTACTTGTTGCATAAAGCAACGAAATATCAACCTTCACTTGTCTAAATTTCTCAGGAATGGTAGTGTTATGTTTTTTCCTTTAGTTGGAAGATGAGGGCCCATCATGTGCATCATGAAAAGGTGGTTCACTTGCATTTTCCATGGAAGGCTCAAATCAATAGCTTGAGAAATCACATGAATCAATGGAAAATTATAAAATCAGTGGAAGGAGTAGCAACATCCCAAATGGAGTGTAAGGTGGGGCATTTTAAATCACATAACCAACAGAAGGTGGCATAACAGAATTTCTATGCATCACGGTATCACAAGATCTTAAGTATCAATTGAACTTGGAATCACAATATCAACATAAATCACTTCCAGATGGACTAGCTCAACTGAATTTCATCCACAATCTCATGTATTACTTGGCCCTTGGGTTTCTCAATCCCTCTTCCATTCCTTATATTGTCATATCATTAACGTTTTCACATGAGGAGGGGTATCTTGTTGTTGTGTAGGAGGAGGTGGAGGTGGTATTTGGTTTCATGGATGATTTGGGTTTTGGATAATATACGGTTGTTTCACATGTTCTTACCAATTCTGAGGTGAAGGTGTGAAATGTTGATTTACATCCCCTTAATGGGATGTTTGTTGAAGTGGAATAGGGGTTGATTGTTACACCCCAATCTCACATTACCCACTAATCATGAGATTAGGGCGTAAGAAGGATTAACACGTCTCACAAAAAAAACCACACTTAACTTTTTCTTTTCTTAGTCACATTAAGCATACCAACAGGAAAATCTTAAAAATTACTTAAAGACTGAAACTTACACAACTTGGGGAGGCATTTCAAATTTTACTTGCTAGAAACATAAACAGAGTAATTGTCATATTACATTTACATGCGGAATATAAAGTTGATAGTTAATTACAAAACTGATTTACATATTAAACACACTCTCTCTCCACACCATGTCCCAAGGACCGAGGGGAAAGGACTAAGAGACCACTATCTAACTAACTACATATACCTTCTACTGACTAGGGTGGTAAGATCCTTCAGATTCCTAGAACTGTCGCTGACCTGAAAAATGTTTGAGTAGAGGAGTGAGCCTACTCGCTCAGTGAATAGTTTTATATTTAGCTATCACTAAGCAACTCATCAGATATATATAATTGAAATAAAGCATAAGTGTAATACTATACATGGCAGTTCTAATGACATAGAAGATTTTACAGATAATAATCACATTTCTATACAACAACAAATATCGCATAGCTGTAAAGCATAAAATATCAGAAACTGCATATCTTGAATCAATAAAGCAATTATTGAAAACTAACACAGAAGTTCTAAACTCTTAACATATTAAATTTACTGTGATCCTATGTGAATGCATTTTTATATTATTATTATGCCCCAATCCTATGCAGTGCACTCTGCATACAAAGATCTATAGCGAACTACGATCCCACCATACAAGACTTAGCGACACACCCGGGAAATGCTAAGTCTGACTGATCTCGTCCAGGTCTGCTACAGGACCACAGGCTCTCTGGCCTCACGGCACTCTCAAAGAGTGTAAACTGGACTCCTCCTACCTGAGCACACAGGCGGAGTGTCGAGCCGTGCCCATCTGGACTGTCCTCCAGTAGGTAACACGACTACTCGGCCATCTGGACTGTGCTCCAGTAGGCCTCACAAATCTACTAGACCATCTGGACTGTCCTCCGGTAGGTCTCTCTCTCCAACCATCTGGACTGTCCTCTAGTTAGGTCGTTTCATCCCCTTAAGATCGCAGACCGCACAAAGGGGATTCTACGGTGTCAGGGAACCTAAATCTAACATTTTTATTATACTCTTGAATATAAACTGTACAACATTCAACAAACTACTCAACAGGTACAAAAGCATTCTCAGAGCTAGTCAAATATCTAAATTATCCAAAACATACACAGCAGTATTTCTATTCCAGTAATTGTATTAAGCACTTTTGGTTTCTATTGCACCAAATAAAATCATTGAACTGTTCTACACTGATCAGAAGTTGTTCTAGATCATGTATAATCATACATAAGCAATTTATAAAATAAAATTCAAGTTTCATCAAATACTGATAAAACGCCTGATAACCACTCATATCAGTGCAAAAATGCACAGTTTACCGGAATATTCCAACAAAGAAGTTAAATGATGATAACTAAATGAACTCCTACTCACAGCGTTTCGAACTGTCCGGGTTCGTCCGGAATTGCCTCTAGAGGCCTATTTCAAGGCGTTCCTTGTATTGCTTTCTCGGGCGTTTTGCTTTCTCGACCAATTAGTTTTCTCGGGCAGAACCGTTTGCTGGAGAAAGGAACGATGAATGAAGAAGAAACGGAAGAAGCAGCAGTTGCTGCTGGTTGTCCACGAATATTGGGGCTATAAGCTATGATTTCTACTGTAAATCCACCGAAGACGAGCGCCTAAGATGAGAAAAGAAGAGAACATAGGCTAGGGCTGCGTTTCTTGGTGCTCCTTGGCGCCCAGAGCTCCCGGCCTGCTGCTGCTGGCCGCCGCTGGCTGCTAGGCGGGCTGGGTGGCTGGTGCTTCCTGGCGAGGAGAAAAGGAGGAGAAAGGAGCAGCTATGGCTGCGGATTTGGTCGGAACTAGAGGGTAAGCTCAAATCGCCCTCAAGGGCTCCTCTCTCACACAGATGATCGAAGGAAAGAAGGGGGCGGATGTTGTGTTCCCTGTTGCCGCTTAGGCGGTTTATAGGAAAAGAAACGAAGAAAAGGAAGGGGATAAGGGTCAAGGTCGTGGAGGGGGCCGGCTGCAATTTGCCCACCAAGTTCTGATAATTACAAACAAGTCCCTCAGCACTGAAAAACTCATAAATTGTGACCCAAAGGTCGGATTCGCACGATTTCTCTAGCATCGGTTCAAACACTAAATCCCCCACAATCTCAGGGCTAGGATTCAAACTTAAGAGACTTTGTTATTAGTTCAAACATCATTAACATAAGTGAGTTATCAATTCAACATCATTAACTGAATTATATGCTAAACTTAGTATTTACCGGTTAATTACAGAGTGGGTCATTACAATCTCCCTTCCTTATAAGAATTTCGTCCCGAAATTCCTAAAAGAGAAAAGAAAACTTGTTGCGCATCTCTGACTCAAGCTCCCACGTAGTTTCCTCTAGGTTATGATTCCTCCACAAAACTTTTACTAAGGATATCTCGAGATTCTTAAGTTTCTTGATCCTCTGATCAACTATCTGAACCGGTCCTTCAACATAGGACACGTTTGTTCTGAGCTGTGCCGGTTCTGGGTCTACTATCTTCTCTGTACCAGGGTAACATTTCTTAAGCATAGACACATGAAACACATCATGAAGATTAGCTAACTCAGATGGCAAATCCAACTTATAGGCTACAGGTCCAATCCTCTCAATGATAGGATATGGGCCCATGAACCTAGGAGTCAGTTTGCCTCTCTTACCAAACCTCAACACTCCTTTCCACGGTGAAACTTTTAGATATACCTCATCACCAACCTCAAACTCAAGAGGTCTACGTTGTCTCTCAGCATAACTCTTATGCCTGTCCTGTGCAGCTTTCAACTGCTCTCTGATCACATATATCTTCTCTGTAGTCATATCCACTATCTCTGGCCCAAGAATCTCTTTCTCACCTACCTCATACCAACATACAGGTGATCTACACTTTTTGCCATACAGAGCTTCATACGGTGCCATACCAAGACTAGAATTGTAGCTATTGTTGTATGCAAACTCTATAAGGCTCAAGTGTTCTTCCCAACTTCCTCTGAACTGTAGAACACATGCTCTCAGCATGTCCTCGAGAGTCTGAATGGTTCTCTCAGACTGACCATCCGTCTGCGGGTGAAAATATGTACTGAACCTCAACTTAGTGCCCAAAGCACGATGTAACTGATTTCAGAACCTGGATGTGAACTTAGGATCTCTATCAGATATAATAGAAACTGGAATTCCATGCAATCTGATTACCTCATCCACATATATCTTAGCCAGCTTCGGGACATCAAAGGTTGACTTAATAGGAAGAAAGTGAGCAGACTTAGTTAATCTATCCACAATCACCCATATCCAGTCAGAACCTCTAGGTGTCCTGGGCAACCCTACCACAAAGTCCATTGTGATATGTTCCCATTTCCACTCAGGTATAGGAAGTGATTGCAAAGTACCAGCAGGTTTCTGATGCTCAGCTTTAACCTACTGACACACTCCACATCTAGCCACGTACTCAGCCACATCTTTCTTCATACCAGTCCACCAGTACAACTCTTTGAGGTTCCTGTACATCCTAGTGTTACCTAGATGCATGGCATACATAGAAGCATGCGCTTCTTCAAGAATCTGTTCTTTCAACTCACTGTTTCCAGGTACACACAACCTGTCGTGTAGGTACAACAAACCATCAACTGAAAACCTGAACTCTGGTCTTCCCTCTTCAGACATATCCTGCATGATCTTCCACAAATCACTGTCACTCTGTTGCACCTCTCTGATCTGATCATAGAAGGTAGGTTTAACTTGCATCTGAGCAATTAAACCACTCTGTCCTGACACTCCCAAGTCTAAGTTCAACCTTCGCATATCTACAAGCAAGTCTCTCTTGAAACATGCCATAGAATATACGTCAGCTGTTGAACTTGACTTCCTGCTCAAAGCATCTGCTACCACATTCGCCTTCCCAGGATGATAATCAATTGTCACCTCATAATCCTTGATCAGCTCAAGCCATCTATGCTGTCTCAGATTCAGATCCTTTTGGGTAAAGATATACTTTAAACTCTTATGATATGTAAACACCTGACATGTCTCACCATAAAGGTAGTGACGCCATGTCTTAAGAGCATGAACTATAGCAGCTAACTCCAGATCATGAGTCGGGTAGTTCTCTTCATTCTTCTTAAGCTGTCTAGATGCATAAGCCACTGCCTTGCCTTCTTGCATCAGCACACAGCCTAAACCTCTTCTAGAAGCGTCGCAAAATACTGTATAACCTTTATCTGCCTCAGGTAAAATCAACACTGGTGCTGTGGTCAACTTCTTCTTTAGAATCTGAAAGCTCTTCTCACAGTTATTAGACCAGACGAACGGTGCATTCTTCCTCGTTAGACGTGTCAGAGGCGATGCTAACACACTGAAGTTCTGAATAAATCTTCTGTAGTAACCTGCCAATCCTAAGAAACTTCTGATCTCAGTAGGAGTCTTAGGTTGTTCCCACTGAAGTACAGAATCGACTTTCTTAGGGTCAACACTTACTCCATCTCTTGAGATGACATGTCCAAGGAATGCCACCTTAGCTAACCAGAACTCACACTTACTGAACTTAGCATAATACTGGTGTTGCCTCAACAACGGCAACGTCATCCTCAGGTGTTGCTCATGCTGCTCATCATCTCTGGAGTAAATCAGAATATCATCAATGAAAACCACAATAAACTGATCCAAGAACGGTTTGAAAATCCGATTCATCATGTCCATAAAAGTTGCTGGGGCATTAGTCAGTCCAAACTACATGACCAGAAACTCATAATGTCCATATCTGGTTCTGAAGGCTGTCTTAGGAATATCGGAAGCCTTTATTCTCAACTGATGATACCCCGACCTCAAATCTATCTTAGAGAAGATTGTCGCTCCACGCAACTGATCAAACAGATCATCAATCCTTGGAAATAGGTACTTGTTCTTGATAGTGATCTTATTCAGCTGCCTGTAATCTATGTATAGACGCATGGTACCATCCTTCTTCTTCACAAACAAAACCGGTGCACCCCATGGTGAAGAACTGGGCTGAATGAAACCCTTGTCCAACAACTCTTGTAACTGAACATTAAGTTCCTTCAACTCTACAGGTGCCATTCTATAAGCTGGCAGCGCTACTGGGTGACTACCTGGATACACCTGGATCTCGAAATCTATATCTCTTACAGGAGGTAAACCTGGTAGTTCCTCTGGAAAGACATCTGGAAACTCACAAACCACAGGTACATCATAAACACTGACTGTACTCTTCTCTTCTCTTATGTCGACCACATGGGCTAAGAAAGCTTCACATCCTTTCTGCAGCATCTTATCAGCTACGGCAGCTGACACGATACACGTAGGTAGAACTTTGCTGTCTCCAGAAAAGACACAAGAAAATTCACCATGTTGAAAGACAGCTTCCTTCTTCCAACAGTCGAGTTGAACTCGATACGTTTCAAGGCAATCCATACCCAGTATAACTTGAAAGGTATTAACATCCAAGGGTATAAGATTAACAGCAAAGGTATAACCACTAAGAGACAACAAACATCCGGGACAAAACTCAGATCAAATAGTTGCTTCACCTAGTGGAACCCTTAGTACCAATTCATGCATTAATTCCTGAGTTAACATATTAAGGTCACTGACTAAAGAACGTCGTATGAATGAATGAGTAGCACCCGGATCTATCAAAACTGTAACTGGTATACTATTAAATAAAAGCATTTCTCTAGTAACAACCTGAGAAGAAATTATACCTTCTTGTGGTGTTAACGAGAAGAAACGTGTTGAAGCTCTACCAGTTCCATGGCGTCCTCGCTGACCACCTCTGCCACTGGGTATTCCACCTCCCTGAGAGCCAGAAGCTACAGAAGAACTCGGTCTATCAACAGAAGGCTGTCTCGGAACATCTTGATACTGAGGTTGAGAAGCTTTTGATGCTGCATGCAGTAACTGGGGGCAGTTGCTCCTTATGTGTCCTGTCTGACCACAATGATAGCAACCTCGAGAACTCAAACCCCAACACTGACCATAGTGTGATCTCCCACAATTGTCACATATTGGTGCCTCCTGCCTCGGTGGACCTGTCACTGTCACTGACACAAATTACCAAAATATTCCAACGAAGGAGTTAAATGATGATAACTAAATGAACTCCTACTCATAGCTTTTCGAACTGTCCGGGTTCGTCCGGAATTGCGTCTAGAGGCCTATTTCGAGGCGTTCCTTGTATTGCTTTCTCGGGCGTTTTGCTTTCTCCACCAATTAGTTTTCTCGTGCAGAACCGTTTGTTGGAGAAAGGAACGATGAATGAAGAAGAAACGTAAGAAGCAGCAGTCGCTGCTGGTTGTCCACGAATATTGGGGCTATAAGCTATGATTTCTACTGTAAATCCACCGAAGAAGAGCGCTAAGATGAGAAAAGAAGAGAACGTAGGCTAGGGCTGTGTTTCTTGGTGCTCCTTGGCGCCCAGAGCTCCCGGCCTACTGCTGTTGGCCGCCGCTGGCTGCTAGGTGGGTTGGGTGGCTGGCGCTTCCTGGCGAGGAGAAAAGGAGGAGAAAGGAGCAGCTATGGCTGCAGATTTGGTCGGAACTAGAGGGTAAGCTCAAATCGCCCTCAAGGGCTCCTCTCTCACACAGATGATCGAAGGAAAGAAGGGGGCGGATGTTGTGTTCCCTATTGCCGCTTAGGCGGTTTATAGGAAAAGAAACGAAGAAAAGGAAGGGGATAAGGGTCAAGGTCGCGGAGGGGGCCGGCTGCAATTTTCCCACCAAGTTCTGATAATTACAAACAAGTCCCTCAACACTGAAAAACTCATAACTTGTGACCCAAAGGTCGGATTCGCACGATTTATCTGGCATCGGTTCAAACACTAAATCCCCCACAATCTCAGGGCTAGGATTCAAACTTAAGAGACTTTGTTATTAGTTCAAACATCATTAACATAATTGAGTTCTCAATTCAACATCATTAACTGAATTATATGCTAAACTTAGTATTTACCGGTTAATTACAGAGTGGGTCATAACATTGATATCAATATTGTGGTTTTGTTGGTGAAGTTGCATAGGGATGAGTGGGACCTTGATATTGTTGGGTTGGGTGCACTTGAACTTCTATTGGGCAATAAGTATTTTTAGGAAATTTGACCATATGCATTTTTGAATTCGTAATGGTCTGCAAGGGGAGCCTCCCCTCCTCACATCAAAAAGTGTAAGAAATAGTTGATCCAATCTTTGTTCTAGCCTATTCATAGTTTTTCCATGAGTGGACACGTCTTTCTTTACCTAATCTAGTCCTCTCAACGTACCAAGACTTCATCCTAAAACTTTGAGCTATATTGTTGGCATTGATATTGTTGGTGTGGATTCCCATGTGAGTCATCCCCTTGTTGTCTCCAAGAAAATTTGGATAATTTCTTCACTCAAGGAATTATGGTCAAGACATGAGATCATTTGATTTTTTTCTACCAAAAGACTGAAGAGATTTCAGCTCCTCACTAAGAGATTCAATAGATTGCATTGCATGGCTAAATAAACCTCCCACTTGATCCTTCATATAATTCATAATATCAGCTAGATTCTACATCATTTGTCGATTATCATCATTTAAAGTGGAAGGTGGTGGAATAGATGGAGCAACACCAATATTGTATCATATTCATTGGATACACTAGATGCTCTATGCCTAGAAATTTGTACTAAGGGGCCGTTCGGGTCCTGCCATTGGAAATGCGGCAGTTACGTACGTCTTTCACGTTAAATTTTTGGATCATTAGCCCCGGCAGCCGTGAAAATGTTAGTACGCAAGAAGCGGCAGTATCCAAAAAGATATGCCAACAAGCTCACCAAGACCGATGGCGGGCTCACCCCGCGGCAGTCTTCACTCCCGCTGAACACGGCAGGATTCTAAAGCTCGCCAAATAACGAAGACGAATACCGAATCGAATACAGCAGATATTATTTATTGTTAAATTAAGGATCAATTTATATATAGAAAGCCGTAGTTATAAAGATGCCGGCCAAACGGGGCCTAAGTGCTTAAAAGAATCCAAGACTCTTCAATATTCTTTATCATGAAAGTTCCACTGCATGAGGAGTCTACCACAATTTGACCCATTTAGACAACCTAGAGTATAAGTATTGTACAAGTTGTGATAAAGTTACCACGTGGTGTCAGGAACTTTATCTTGATCTGAATAAATGCCAAAAATTAGAGATAAACCCTAAACCTAAACATAGAATAAGAAATCAAACACTTCATTCTCAATCAACACAATTAAAATAGTATATGAGAAACACATTTAACTTTTTCCTTTTCCTTTTTCATGAAACCTCATAAGTCATTGTCGCATCAAGGACAATGTATGCATTTATCAAAAATCTTATTCAGCTCTAGTAAAACTAGAATCAAATCGCATTGCTCATACACAATTTAATTTACATTACTTACATGTACATGAAAGAACAAACTCGGTATACTACCCATTCCAAGAAAAAGAGAGTACAAGGACATTTTAATCTAGATTATTCTACTTACATCTTTTCATGACCTATCTTTTGGATGGAATTATACCTAAAAACATTTGAAACAACCTCATGATACTCACATAAAGCCCCATTGAGTGAATACCCCCCACTTGAGATAAGCACATGTGTCAACATCAGATTAAGTATATTGAAGTAAAATAACTTGCACATATTTCTAAGTCAAATAGATAATTCAATCATTTCGTAGTTCTAGTTCATGATGATAATCAAATTAATCCTTAAGGAATTTATTTAGTCAAATCACAACCTTCTTAACAATAATGGGACCATATATATGCATACATTGGAAAATACTAATCATTTTAGAGTTCCAATCCTATTACATAAGTATCAAGTCAATATCTAAATATTCAAAATCAAGACATAAAAATAGCATCATCTTTATGACACCCCATCAGCCAAACCAAGAACATATCCTACAGTCTTACAGTTGAAGTCCACGCAATACATATTTACCAAATAGAATTATTTAAATCACACTAGATCCAAATCATAACATGATTGGATATTAAATTCCAATATAAACTAGTGGTCAAAGTTTGATATCAAATTTCATACTAGACAGATATGAATAAGGTAAAATATAATGTTTATACAAGAATGATTGATTTCTGTAGCAAGAAACATATTCAATAAAAATGGATTTATTAACTAGCAGTAAAATGAATGTAACAAGCATTCAACTCATATTCTATTTGGCTTGTCATCTTTTATTCATTTTCCCTGAAACTACTTGGTGTGCACCTCATCAAGTAGAAATCCCCACATTATCATGTTAATGACTCACCATCACTACCTTAGGGTTTAGTCGACCACCCCAAGATATAAACAACATGCCTTGGTCCATTACAGGGTTGCCTAAAGAGGCTCATGTTCTCATATCAAGTGCACAAGATAGGGAAAAGAAAAACAATATATCACATATCAGAGAATTTCTCATGTTTCATAGTTTACATATCATCAGTTATTATTTCTCATGGACAGGGACTTTCACAATAGAGGATATAGGCCCAGAATCATGACATACGAGTTGTTGCTAAATCCTGATGGTGTATCCTTTAAGAAATCAATCCACACCTCCTTAAACCCTTCTCATAATTCTATGACTACTACAAGGAAATCTATTTCATTTCCATGATATTGATCTTGGGGAACCTCGTGGTGTTTATGGAACCCAACTAGATGTGTCATCATTTTCCTTATTATTAATCCTCTTACTCGTCTTAAAGAGAAATCAAATCATCATTTATCACGTGTGTGACATAAAGCACATTAGGGTTAAAAAGAAAACAATCATTATATTAAGGACCAAAACAATCTATGATTTAAAACATTCATGTTTCTTTCTCATGTTCACATTAATTCATACGATTCATCATTAGTGGGCTATAAACCTCAAATATCATCTCATTCTCATCTATTTACCCTAATCAGGGTTCCTCAATTACAATTTAATACTTTTTATTTCAATCCCAAACAATTTATATTCATTTCACTTCATCTCATGCATTTTAGTAAATATTCACAGAGATATTAGTACCATCAACACTATTAACATATAAACATCTTGTACCATTCATCGTTCTCAAAATAGGTATAATATATGACATATACTTATTACATCTGATTTTGATGCAAATAAATAGATTACAATGCATAAACATGCATCACACACTCAATACTCCTCTTCACTAATTACTATTCTTCAGTTGGGGTCACTATTTAAAACATATATTTTCATATTTGAAACCCATCAGGATGGACCATTCTTGGAATTAAAGACATTTTAGCATACAATTAGAATCCAATAATGTGTTCTTATGAATCATCTCACACCTTTGAACCTCATATTTTAATACAAATATACAATACTTTTCAATTTTCCATAATCCCTCATGTGTGAACGTTATTTAGTATTAGTATGTATATCATCATATTAGGGTTAGACTTAGGTTCTTAGATCCAAAATGACAACAACTTGGTTTTCTTTTCATTTTTGGTATATTACTCTTGACTTCCATTCCATGTTGATTATATTATTGAAATCAATCATTTTAATCCACTCAATGTACATTACTTCTCTGTCATTGACATTCATCAAAGTCCAATTTCAGGTTTACTTCTTTCAATTTAGGTAAATCCAACTAATTAAAATAAATGGATTATAGACTTCATCATACACATATAACTAATTTCATCCATAACTTAACAACATTATTTAGTTAAATCTTGTCCATTTCCTTTCATGTATTTAGATGAGTGAACCATGACATTGACTTCCAACGACATTTTTGGTAATTAACAAAAATCTTTAAGTTTCTTATAAGACTACACACTTTATGGAAAAAGAATGAATTAGTGTTACTCTTTCTTACCTCTTAATCTCTAGTCATCTTCTCAATTCGTTATTATGTGACTTGTATAAAAGATTTGCATTCATGTGGGCTTTATTATTTATTCCATTAAATATACTAGAATAGATGCATTAGACTTAGATCATCTTAATAACACTTATCACATTTAAATTAAGTAATAATACCTATAGTTGAGCATTTCTTCATATTAATAAATTTATATGAAAGACTGAGTTTCATCTCGCATACTCATCCCAATACTTAATTTTAGAAATTTCAACGATTCGTCTTAGTTCAATACATATGTATTCATCATCATAAGCACCTTACCATTCACAAATCTCGTTGGGGTGTGCAGTAGTCCATTAAATATATTCACATACATGGAAACCTTAGTTTCCTTTTCCACACAATTCATCCATCACCTTATAAGAATGCATCAATTCATTGGCTCATTTAAGTAAATCCCTCAACACTAACCCTGGACATGGAATGCCTCCATTTCAAATCCTCATACTGATCTTTATGTACATTACATACATAATTATAGCAAATATATGAAAATATAGTTGTGGAAATCGTTCTGATTAAGTTCAAACATTATTCTATACTTGTCAACATAATTATCAAGCATATTATCCGTTAGGCTAGTTTGGATAAGGGTTATATTAAACAACTTAGTTCTCTATCCACAGCTTATAACTTGAATCAATATATCAGCAACTAAACAAATACAAATCACTAAGAAATATTCTAAAATTAGTAGCATTAAATTCCCTAATATCTTCCCAATTGATTACCAGATCACATACAAATATAACTAAGGATCTTGATTATATTAGCTGAATAGAATTAGTCTTTCAACATGATTTTAGATCTTGTGAGGGAGATAAACATCACCTTAGAAATAAAGTACTTTGATTTTTTGGCCCAAGGACTGAAGTTCTAAAAATACATTCAATTCTTAGAAATTGGCTCCTTTTTTTCCTCCTTCCAACTAGGAAACCCTAGAAATGGAGATTCAGAGAGAAGAAATAGAAAAGAGGTGATTTTGATATCTTTTTGAATAATATTCTATGGATGATGGAAATTGTACATAAGAGAAAATATTCACCGTGAAAACCTATACATGGTTGATGAACTTACATGAATTTGCAAGTCTTTGGAAACTAAAACTCCAAATCAACATTTTCGATAATTTTCTTCTTCAAAACCCTAATTCTCCTCTCTCTCTCTCTCTTTCTCAAAATTTCTTATCCAATATAGGAATGATAGATTGTGGGAGATGATAGAGTGTTATTTAACATATATAGATCAATTTAGGTTCTAGGAATATTAACAAACAACTCCAAAAATCTGTTCTCGGACTCCTTATTTATTTATTTAGATTGGTTAGTCGGTCAAGTTATTATTGATAAGAAACTCAACTGACACAACACTTTGCGACCACTCCAACATCATCCCCAAATTATGAAAATTTTATGTGATGTCTGAAATAGAGTCTCCAAGCTACAACAATAAAATCTAATCATTTTGATGTACTGATAAATAAATAACATTTATTTACCAATAAATAAATAAAAATCAAGTACCATACTACTATACTTTATCTTGTAAATCATGGTCCACTGAGTTTGCCCTGGGAGAAATTGACCAATGACATGCCCGTTTTTTTTAAATTATGAAGTTTTATAAGGATACTTAATTTTTGAGTCATCAAACTATACCCATGTTTCAAAGAAATCATAGTTCTAAATAAAATACTAACAATAAATTATTGCACCACTATACTTGTCTATTTTTATTTTCTTATATTGTCAACATTCCTAATTTGGAGAATTAGGATTTTTCATTTCTCAAACCCTAATTTTTTGAAACAAAGCATGCTTTGATTTTCTCATTAGGTTTAAAACATCATAATTAAAATATCATCAAGAATCAAACTTAAACAATGACTACTCTATCTAAGCATGTGATCATCCAAATAAACCCTAATTAGATGGCCAAGTTGAAAACGGGTAATTACCCATAGTGGGGGTGATCTCTCAATAGATTCTAAGAACTTTTTCAACTCTCATGGAATTTCTCATTGTCTTTTGGTCTAAGAAAAGTAAGGCTCCTCCTCAATGGGTAAGCTAGGCAATCTAATATAACTTATTCTTCATATCTCCCCAATTCATAACTTCAGTTTTGGGAGAATATATACCACTCCTTAGCCTTGTATTTAAGAGATAATGAAAATAGAGTGAGGAGTAGAATCATCAATGTGATATAAAGTATGGATGGTAGAGGAGGTCTCTGAGAAGGCATCAATATGCTTATAAGGGTTTTCATTATCCAACCCATAGAAAGTTGGAAGAAGACCCACTAGATCTTGTGGGATGGATAAGGTTTCCTCAGATGTTGACACCCAATTTTTTATCACTCCAAAGAAATTCATGATTGATGTCAATTCTCTGTCTATTGATGATCTATTACACATCCTACCCAATTTCCACATATACCTTTTTAACCCAATTTTCCATATTTTTTGCCTATTTAAATCACTCATTTTCTCCACTTTCACCTAGTTTGGGCTCTTCCGCAAAGAAACCTTCTTTTTTATTGAAAGTATAATTTTTCCTTCAATTCTGCCTTAAATAGGCTATTTTTCACATATTGCCTAGCGGAATCGTCTGGAATCAAATATTCCCTTTCCAACTACCTTTTCTTGGAAAATCTGAGAGATAACTCTGACTGATTTTTTTATGTGCAAAAATGTCCTTCAATTCTGCCTTAAATAGACTATTATCACAAATTGCCCATTTGGATTATCTAAAATAGAATATTTCCTTTTTTTAATTGCTTTTTTAGAAAGATCTGAGAGATAACTCTGGCTTATGTTTCTGTGCAATTTTTCTCCAACTTTTGCCAGAACATTCCTAGAAATACTGGGGAAAATGAGATTTTCTTTTTTTTCACTTGGGACACTAGGAGGATCAAATCTATCTAATGGTGCCACATGGGAAAATCACCTTGATCCGTGTGCCCTACATGGCACATCAGCACGATCTACCACCTCTTCCCAAAGGTTCTGCCCAGAATATCGAACCCTAAACCCAGACTATAAATAGATCCCCATACCCAACACATTGCATACCCCTCTCATCTCTCTTGAAGCTAGAGAAATGACTACTTCTCTCTCTTTCTTTTTGTATTTCCTGTGATAAGAGGATCCTTGCAATGACACCACATACTCTACTAGATCTATAGAACGATAAACTGCTCTAACT
Organism: Alisma plantago-aquatica; assembly: GCA_963693085.1. NCBI lineage: Eukaryota > Viridiplantae > Streptophyta > Magnoliopsida > Alismatales > Alismataceae > Alisma > Alisma plantago-aquatica. The sequence goes on along the minus strand of OY856411.1, from coordinate 1,176,993,546 downwards.
GATGTGCATAACTGTTGAATTTTCTATCTTTCTGGCCTACAACTGATGCATCTGGTCTGATCTATTTCCACACTTTCTCTATTATCTGCTATAACTAATTTGTTTCTCATATAGTTTGTCTCCTTTTTACTACTTTTGAAAGAATCAAATCTAGTTTTCTAAGCATACTTCTGTTAGTCATCCTCTAACATCCTACGCATCGATCCTAGTCACCAATGATGAATTTTGTCATGAGAGGTTTTGAGGTGATCACAACCACGACGCACCTAAAATTTATATTTTTTGAGGCTATGAAAGGAAGGCCACAGACACCTTGAGCCCCAAAATCCCACCCACAATATAAATCATTTTTCTTTATCATGTTTTCATTTTTTTCTTAAACTTCACCATCATGAATCGCTCAAGTTTCCAGCAACCCAATAGTGTTTTGATACTGATTTATCAAGTAAGACATAGGTTTAATCCTTCCCCGCCCTTAACTAGATCACCAGATCTAATCTTTGACTTAGCATTTATTTTTTGTTTTCTGATCAGCATGGAGAATCGTTCAACTTATATTATGGCACTCACGATCTATCTTTTTTCCTCATTTTTTGCACAAAACTTGTTGGCTACTCTGACATTTTTATTTATGTGTCCACTACTAAAAAAGGATAGAGTTGTATTCCCCTAATATCACTCTCTTTTCCACTTTTTTGGATAGGGTGTGACAAACTGGCAACTCTATTGGGGAGCCAAGTCAATCTGAGTCAAACTCCCACTATTCCCTTCTAAGGATTAAGAATCTTCAAGATTCTACCTTTTTCTTTTATTTATCTTCCCCTTTTTCTCACCTATTGGGAATACGGTGGTAGATCACCCTGATCTTCCCACTCTGGGTGCGTGAATCGAGGCAATATGTTGACCTTGGCCCCTTGTTTATTTTCTTTTGAAGGTTTCCTCATTCTGATCCCGTTTTGCCATTTTTGACACCTATGTCCCACACCAAATAGGGTTTCGGTCACACTCTCATCTAGGGTTTTGTTTTTGTTTCCTTCTTTTTTAAAACAAAAGGCAAAAAAACAAAAACAAAAAATAAAGGATGAATAGCATGTGTAAGTTAGAAATAAAATATGATCTTTTCTAGAAACATGTTGTTGTTATTTCTTTATTTGCATATTTGTGACTATCATCAATCATGTCTTTGCTTCCAAAATTGCTAAAAACCCATCACATGCACTTCACACTCCTACAAACCCATGCATCATGGAACGGGTGCCAACCTCATGTTGGATCCCTAGAAATGATGTAGGATGCAAATAAAGGTATTGGTGCAACATTAAGCTAGACATCCAAAGGACTTGAAAACATCCCACTCTCCTAGCACTCATGCATGACTATGGCCGTCATAGTCACAAGGTGTATTGTGAATAGTAATTGTATTCATTGAACATAGGATACCCCTCAAAAAGTGCCATCTATCCATAGAGAAGATAAGTACCCACCCCTCCTATACATGTCATGCTTGAGCGAGGATGTAATGTGGATCTAAACTCATGGGCTAAAAGGGGGGATGTTAGCTTCCTGTGCATATGTCATGTCTTTGTTGTTGGAATATTATTGAGATTGTTGCTAACCCTTTTGTTGTGTAGAAATTAATATTTTTTCAAGGATTAACAATATCAAACTCAGATTTCAAAATAGTCTTTTTCAAAGATCAAAAATCTCAAGTTCAAACTCAATCCTTTCTAAAGATTAACAGCTCAAAAATCTTTTCTAACAAAATCAAAAAGGGGTTTCATCCCCAAAACTTAGGCAAATAGGGGTTCCTCTATGTTGTTCAAGACATCATTCACCATGTTGGGTCCACCCCACCATGGTCCTAGATTATGACCTTAAACTAATCCCACTTTAAATTTCAAATCCTCTTTGAACTTGGACCACAACCTAAAACTGGCCCAATCATACACTTCATCTTCCTAAATAGAGTCCTAGATTATGACCTAAAAGTAGACAATAGTCTTTCATTGAACGCCACAAAAAGGAGACTTTGAGCCGAGGATTCTCCTTACCAACCATTCCTTGCAAGAACTCTCCATAGAAACCTCTCAAGCTAGGAGGAAACTAGGGAGTCATGGATGCTGCCAAGGGTTTTAATTTGGTAACCCCGCTGGATGAGGATACCTTGGGTAAGAAAAGCAGTTGATTAAGCACAATCATTGGATGGAGGAGGGTCACCTAAATCTTGATCAACCACTCAAAACCCCACCTTTTGTCCTAGTTTGAATGATTCTATTAGAGAATTTCTCAATGGAACAGCACACCCACCATCTTTTCCTTTCTGCCATGGCATTTTAAAGCATGTCTCGTGCAAAAGTGGATAGGTTCCCTCATATAGCCCAAGCTAGGGCTAGAAACTTACCACAAAAAACATATAACAAAAAAACTATAGGTGCCTTTCATCGTGAGAAGAAGATAAGAAATCTGGTAGAATCACTTACATACACCTCCCTTGACAAGGGGAGCCTTTTCAATTTCTTGTCTAACAAAATATATTCATAGGGACCTGTCCTAAAGCATACATTATTTTCTCATGATGTTACACCCTATTTTGCAATCCCGCTAATACTTATTTCAAGGCATCACATGAGCATGAAGGAGCATGTACCTCACCCAATCTCCTCAACGATTAACTTGGATGGCTGGGAGTAGCAGTATTGATGGTACGTCTAGGGGGGTGTCTATAACAAGCAAGATAAGCCAGAAGAGGTAGAGAAAAGCAAGGAATCCGCCGTCGTTCCTGGATCCACAACCGCTCAAGAAGGACATCCCTTCAAGAATCCCTTCAACATGTGTTTTCTACTTTCATCACACCCAATGTATACAGAGGATGACACTACCTAGGGTTCTCTAGATAAGGAGAAATACACACAGAGTCATCCACGCCATTCTTCCCATACGGCATGTGGGGTTCCTTCCCATCATAGATAGAATCATTCCAACCAGGGCTCTATCATATCTCACCATTCATGAACATTGGGCCAATCCCAACCCCTCATGAGGTAGCAAAGACCTTCTTAATTTCTAAGGGATAAGCTAAAGAAAAGAAGAAAGAAAGTGAAGATGCAACCACACAAGAAGAACCACAAGTGGCTAAGCAGGAGAACACCAGTGAAAAGGTGCAAATGCAATATCTGAATGGCTGAGGACAAATCCCCAGCCTCCACTCCATGTATAAACCACCCCACTCTTCATATAACTCGCACTTAGAAGGAGGGTATGGATTCCCACCACCCGTATATATGGTGACCCCAATGATAATCAAACCACCAAATATAATCGTGGTAGTCACACATCAAGAATTTGTCCCATGGGAACCCACTATCTTAGATCCATTATTGCTCAAGATCATGCAAAAGATCAAACTCCTAGAAGGGAAGAAGGACAATGGGAAGAAGTTCAGTGACTTCTACCACTTTCCAAACGTGAAGCTACCTGACACCTTCAATATGCCGAAATTTCATGAGTACTCTAAATTGGGAAACTCGGTGGCCTATGTCAAAGTGTATTGCTCTAAAATAGTGGAAGTCCATAATGACAATAAGGTACTAACATGTTGTTTCATGCAATGATTGGTATTGTGTTGTCATGGTGCAATAAACATGATATGACTGCCATCACCATATGGGACAAGATGGACAAAAAGTTCGTCGATCAGTATTCCTGGAATCTAGACCACCTCCCAACAAAGGAGGATCTAGAAGAACTACAAAAAAAGATGGATGACAACTTATCTGAGTTTGTTGGATGGTGGAGGTATCTTGTCTCTCATTTGGAATTCATGCCTACAAATAAGGAGGCTTTGGAAATGTTGACTAAAGAAACTATGTTGGCTATCACTACCCTCTTATCCTTGCAAAGGTACAATACCTTCATAGAGATCATACAAGTGGATGTGTGAATCAAAAACTTAATCAAGAGAGGGGCCTACATAGGACTCACCTTCCAACCATCGCCCACCCCCTCGATGACTAACGCAAAGTCCAAATGGTCGAAAGAAAAAACATCATACGCCATAGTTGGAGAAGTGCTTGTCCCCATTGGGATGGGAAAGCGACAACTATCAACTATATAGGTCTCCTCGTTACAAACACTAACATCCCAATTTATCCAAGCACATGCACCTCAACCAAAATAGGCTATGTTTATGCCACCCAATTATCAGTGTCAATACATGCCCCCACATTGCGTATGGCCACCAAAAAACTACTATCGGTATGCATCACCACCTTTCTAGCCACCCATGAAGCAGACACCAACAAGCACTCTACTGACAACAAGTAATCCAAAATCTCATTTTGAGCCAACAACTACTACTCCGTCAGCAGAGGAGCCTTCTAAACCAAAGAGGAAGTTCACACCCTTGGGAGCTTCTCTCACCACTATCCTATCGAATATCAAACATTTACTCTAATTTCTAACCATAAGGGAACCATTGAATCCCTTACCAAAGAGATACAATGTCAACACCTTTTGCGACTACCATGGGGTAGAGGGTCACAAGACCAATTCTTACATCACACTCAAGCACGCCTTGCAAGATCTAATAGATGTTGAGGAAGTCCTCGTAGTCACTTCAGAAGAAGCACCATAACCCTTAAACATGATGTATATGTCTCATCAACGGAGGAATCACTTAACAAACTCATTCTTCCACTAGATCAAGAAATCAAGAACTCATCTCAAAGTACTTGGATCATCGCCTCTATCAAAGAACAGAAGCCAGTGATTCCAATAAATGTCAAAAAGTCAACCAGCATGTCGAGCACTTGCCAGGGGAAGAAAGTGCAACCGGTCATCATCCCAGGGACTCGATAGGGGCAGAAGGCACAACCGATCAACTATCTATGGTGAGTAAAAAGCCAAGGGTGTAAAAGGTTTGGGTTCCAAAAGTGACATTACCTCGCGATATTATCTGTAATGGCTTCAACTATCACAATAAAGGGAGATCAACACTCTTGATCATCAGAGGTACCACTTCCCCTCAACAAAGTCAAAGAAAATGTGACTACTCATATAGGAGTCCCTATCAGCATTATACAAGAATGGGCCAAAAAAGTCCGCATGACAACCATGGATACCAAAAAGGTACCGCCAACACCTGAGCTTTGCAAGGAGATTGATTCTAAAGATTTAGACACTATATAATTCCTCATTGAACTAGAGGGGGAATATCACAAGTATAAGTGATGCAAAGCTCTCTGGCACATCAAGATGTTGTCATAAACTCTAGAAGGGGCATCTCATTCTCAAGGATGAGATTACAGTAGGTGGGGATCACAACAAGCCCTATTGATTATTGCAATATACAACAGCCTCAAGATACCCTCATGCTTCTTTGACAATTGGGCATGCCTCAATGTGTATCCCTTAAAGATGCTAATCAACATGGGGAAGGATCCTTCATACTACAAAAAAGAAAGCTACCTCCTTCTATGGACTAATCAAGGATGTTGTAAGGGCCCTAAACTTGCTTACATAATTGAATTCTTATAACCCTAATATAACCTTTTGATATGCTTTGAAATCATAATACAAGCTTAAGGTTCAAATTTGGTCCAATTTGGACACTGTTTGAGCAAGTTATGCAATTTTATGCACATTTTGGACTTTTTTGCAATTTACCCAATTGAGAGGTTTTCCTTGAAATTTATCACTTTCATCATGTTCCTTGGATACTCTCTCATCATTCTTGAGCTTTTTGAGTGATGGGAACCTATTTAATCCTTGGTTTGAAGGTTTTTTCTCCAAGGCTATTTTAGGGTTTACCCCTTCATGGATGAGCTACCTTTAGTAGCTATCAACTAATGAATTATTTTTTTTGCTTGGAAATTCAATAATCAATGGATAACAATGTATCTATGGATGGTGGGGGAGATTATTTTGTGTGTTCTTGTATATTCTTAATAGTTTAAGACCATGGACACTTGGAAAGATACTAGAACTTCAACTTTTTCTTTTTCTTTAGCTTAAAGTTTAATATACTTATCCCTAAGCACCAAAATGAGTCATTTTCTCTCCACCACTTCCCTCCTTCTACAAACCTCTTCATCCCTTTGTGCTTCTGCGAAATTCCTTTCCAAGGAAGAAGAACGAGGGGACATTCTTGGAAAAAGAACCTAGGGTTGCAATTGACTTCCTTTAAGGGTTTAAAAAACTTCCTTCTAGTGATCTTAACCTAAAAGAGTAAGAATCCCTTTCTTTCCTCCGTTTATTTCTTTTTTATCCTTTCTCCTACCTTTCTCCAGTTCAGAACCTTGTTGTTACATGGTAGAAATTGCTCTAAAGCTCTAAAATCCTACCTTTCTTGCTCCTTATGCTTAGGGTTTGCTCATTTGATGAAGAAAGGTGCTAGATGGACGAGTTCACAACTAATACTTGAATTTTCTACCCTACCTGCTCAATTTTTCTTATATTTGGTATTTCATCTTCTCATTAGAGGCAAGTTTTATAACTTGCACCACGTTTATTGCTTACCATAAGCTTGCTAGCTCATGTTCTTGCTTGAAAATGATTATCTATGCACTAAAAAGCTATGCATAACTTGGATTCGGATTTTTATAATGTTCCCTATTCTGATTTCAGTTCTAGATGAACCTGTGATCATGTTTACATTATTCCTAAGGTATAATATGACTTGGATCAGGTTGGTTTGGCAACTTGTGGTGCTAAGCACCTATCAACTAATGATCAATTTTAGGGTTTAAAGCTGATTTCTTCTATAAACCCATGACTCGATGATGGTACCATTGCAACAACCCTATGGTGTTGTCTTCATGACAACTGATGGTTGGGATAAAAGGTGTCATATGATGGTGAAAACCTATGGTCACCCCCTTAGGTCAGGTTTTAGATCAATTATAAGTTTAATGATCAACCATTAAGTACCCAACTGATGTAATCAATCAATGAGGACATTAGCTTAATATTTGATGATGATTAATGAATATAGTGTTGATATAACAACCTATGGTGACTTAATGGTCACTAATGATGGTTGATCAGTCTCTACAACCTATGTTGAGTTAATCATTGTAGTTGTAGCATCAATTAAGTCTTAGACCAATGGTTTCTTGGGTCACTTAATGCAATGGTTAGACCTATACTGTAATTGATGGTTTTAACATTTGAACTTGACCCAATGGTCAAGATCTGATGTTTATTCCTCCTATAAATTGGAATGATGTCTAATTTAATATGTTGGTCCTAATAATGTGATTTATATGGTTTTCTATGTATGATCAACTGAAGGATCTTACTTGTTGACAATGGATGGATTGTTTTAAATGAACAGTCGATTGTGGGTTTTACCCTACTCTCAATGGAACTTTTTGTGTTGTTAATCAAGGTATGTATAGGGTTAAATGGTGACTCTTTCTAGAGCACAAATCAAGGACTTCATAGGTGGTTTATCCAAGGTGTTTACTTATGTAAACAACCAATGGTCTTACCTTTTAAACATCCAATGGTTCTGGGTGACATTGTGGTAGGGTGATATGGGTTGAATGATGATGGAACAAATGGAGGGTTACCCTTAATAAGGTAGTCTTACCTATTCACTCATATGAATAGAAGGGATTATAATCATATTGTGTTGATATGTAACCCTAATGAGGTATAGCTTGTTATACCTAGCTTTAATATAACTAAATGATCGTGATTGGGTATGAATAGTCCTTGAATGACTAATACAATCATGGAGTACTTTGTTACTATTGTTGAAACCCTAGTATGATATAACTTGATGGTTACACCTTGATTTATGTGTGGGTTCATACTTGATAATAGTATGGAATTTGATGGTGATGCTTCACCTTATGCATCCATGATCCAATGGGGATGCCATGAGTTAGGGTTTGGGTATAAGTGTTGATTAGTAACATTGATATAATTTTCATGTTGAACCTAACTCTAATGCAAATAGATAAAGATGCGTATTCATGTTTAACATTCTTATATGATGGAATAATGGTGTAATAACCTCCTTAATATGATCATAACCTTAATGTGTTAATTGATGGTTATCATAGCCACATGGTTGATACTTTCTTATGCTAAACATGTTCATTATGAATATGATGAGGGATAATCATATCTAGATTCTTTGCATGTTGATGTAATAAAGGAATGTTCTTAATGTTAATATAATCCTGCTATGATTGTTTATGAATATCTCCTAGCTCATTAATGCAATATTGTGACGATCCGGTGTATTATATGTAAGTAATGTTTATGACCCTTGTTATAAGGCATGCAAAGATACTGATGATCTTTCAGGGAATGGTATGATGGTCTTAATGACCTTTGGGCATGGTTGAGCCCGGAATGAGGTATAATCCTCTTGTGTTGATAAGGGTTGATACCCTATGATATTGTGAAAAGGATTTATATCTTGTAATAGTATAATGACTAGTGTGGTCTCATGAATGCAAGTGCATAGTACCATGTGATGATGAGATGAGAAATTATGTTTCACACATTTTATATCTTTTAAAAGTTGTGATATTTATATGCTTGCTAGAAGTGAATTAGGGTTTGTATGTCCACTTGTGTGATGCAGCCTTAATTCACCCAATTGGCATAACTAATCAAGTGCAACTCTAATCATGTAGTGCCATGTGTCGTAGAGCCATCTTTAGTGTCAGAACTTGCTGGATGGTGAAATGAGTATTCCTAAGAGAAACTCGGAGTGCATACTGTTGAGTATGTGCGGGTGGAAATTTGAGGATATATCCTTGTCATCCACAATGCAGGTTGTGGACGATGGCTATGGTCATGCCTCATACATCTGATGTGATTGAGGACAACTGTGGTCGTACCTTAGATTAAAGGGTTTTGTATACCCTAGTTTCTAGTGTCGTGACATGTACCAAAGGCATACTAGTAGTTAGCGGTTTGACTACATGTCACTATGTTGGCAGCTGTTACTGATATGTCACTGCCTTTTACTCGTACTGACCGAGGGGAAGAGATCTTAGGATATCGGCACTCCTAAATCTTGTACTGAACCGAATAGCCCTTTGCAGGGTTCGGTTGGACTTTGAATGGTACGATTCAAATTCCCGAGGACATAATAAAAGATGTAATACAGTCGTGTAGCATATTTGTTTAGGGTTATACACGACATTTCACATTGGATGATAAATCTTGTTTGTTATCTTTACATAAAGATGATGCTTAGTGCAATTAAGAGATAGTAGATATACTTAGGTTGTGGATATGCTTAAGATTGTATATGTGTACATATAGTAGTTATGCTTGTGTTGATAACTATACTGCTACTGCTGATTATAATCATGAAGTTAGCTATCTCATGTTGTTAGTTATGTTTAGCATGCTAGCCATGCCTTTGTAACTAGAGATGCATATACTACTAATCATGCTTATCCAGATAGTTGTGCTTATGTTGTTTGCTCTTCTTATGATGTTGATATGTTCAACCAATTAGACATGCCCATGTTGTTAGCTATGCTATGTTACTAGACTTGCTCATGATGCTAGATATGCATATGCTACTGAATTGCTTATATTTTCAACAAGATAAAGGATGATAGTCTGGCTAATGATGATAGTTATTATCTGCTCCTTCATGTATTTTGTTAATCATCAGTACTGCTGAGCTTATTTGTTATATATGATTAAACTACTTAACTATTTAATTACTTAAAAATGTTGTAATCAATAAACATTGTTGGAGGTTATATCTCTTATTGGGACATGGGTCTCACCCTTGTGGTTTGCCACTTTTTTTTAGGTAATCGAAAGTGACAAAAATAAGCATGTGGCAGCAAAGAGGAGCTATAGTAATGAATCTTTGATAAAGTTGATTAGATGTCTAGTGTGTCCTAGAGTCAACCTTGTACTCTCAGGTCCGGGCAGGAAAAGTTTGTATATAGTGTTTCAAATTAATCGAACTTTTGTTAGCATATTAATGCTTGTTTGTGTGGCATATACGAATATTGTTCTCTTGTGTATATATGTTGTGGCTAAGGCAATAGAACAATTGTATCAAATTCTTGGCATAGTATGGATATAAGAAATATGTTGGGCTTTTATGTAAATGTTTCTGAGCGAGTATTGACGTTGAAATCAGTTTTAAATTACCCGTATTTTTGGGTATGTGATTAATTAGTGATATATTGTGTTTTATGTTTTGAGTAATCTCGTTTAGTGTAACGGGTTCTCACAAGTTTATATCAGAGCTTTAGGTTCATTGAGTCTGGAGGGACACTAGGACTTAGGACTAGGATGATGTATAAGTAAGGAACATGACATGAGAATATAGTGCATACTACCTAATCTCAGCACTTGGATGACCTGGCCAGGTATTCAATTATTGAAGAAAAGGTAAGTATGGAACTCTTAGATTGTTGTCTTTTTTATTACTCTGATCATGTAGTCATTTTGAGACAATCTAAAGAGCATAATGAATAAAAAATCATGGTATGAATATCTCAATCCTACCTTAAAGAAGATGAGAATTGCATCATAATCTATCAAACTTGAATGTTTGGTAACTATAAGAGAAAGTTACAACACAATGAAATCTAAATCTGAATACAAATTAGAAAAAGAGGAGTTCTTGAAGATGTGATTCAAGAAGATAATAAAGTAAATGACAGATAAGTCTATGATTATAAAGTGATTTAAGGTATGAAATCCACATAAGATGGAAAGAACTCCTATAACTAGTACAAAATGAGAAGATAAATGGGAACAATGACAAAGGAATAAGGTGGAACCTGAGTTAATCTGAGACCAACCTATGTGTGTAAGAAAGTGTTAATGTAAAATCAGAATGGTGTGTGAAAGAAATTAAGGGAGATGATCCATGTTTAATGAAGAAAATGTGGAATATGAGTATTTACCTGTTGATAAGTGGTTGAAAAATATAATAAAATAAGATAACATACCCAAGTGTGATAAATATTCATCAAGGAAGGAGTAATGATATATGTTAATCATGATGATTCCTATGCTAATGGCAAGGAACCCGAAATGAAAAGGGTAAAATGATACATAAGAAGCTATAATTTGCATAATGAAAATAGAATTGGTTACTTTTTTTCTAGTGACCCTTGAACAATGTTTCTATGACGTGGGAAGTGTGTTTCCCTTTGTGGCTTTCCTTTCTAGGACACAACTTTCAAGTGGATCATTGCCACTTGGTATGTGTGGATTCATTGTAAACATGAGGGTGGATAGCTTATTATAGCATAAGGTTGTTTGGACTATGGTTCCAAGATCATAAAGTTTGTGATGATTTTTCTTTTGAGCCTTCCAATAATTAGGAAGACTCCTCTTATATGTCTTGATATTTGTTATGTTGGTAAAAGTGGATGAGATAATGATGTGAGTTCCTTATAACACATGATGTGGATACCAAGGTAATGAATCCTAGTATCCGAGATGTATCAACAGTATGAGAAATATGTGAAGGTTGGAGATGTTTATTAAATGAACATTCCAAGTGTTCGTATCCCTTAGAGAGAGAAAGAGAGTTGATGATGACCCTCAAAATGTTGTTTGGAAGGAAGAAAAAAATGTTATTATATAATGTTGTGTATGGTTCAGTGATAGTTGGGCAAGACTACTATCAAGGATAGATGGTTTGTTGGTCAATAGATATGTGATACTATGTTCCTTTAAGATAAACATATGATCAAATATCAATGCATAAGAGTTATATTGGATGACATAATTCACATGACCATGATGAGTTTAGAGTTATGTCCTTTAGACTAACCAATGTACAAATAGAATTTATGAATAGGAGGAACAGAGTGTTCTGGTTATGTCATACAAGTTAAATCAAGATTTGAATGATGACATGTCAAAGTATTTCAAATATGGTCAAAAATATGATCAATATTTCTTCAAAAACCTTAGGGTTTCTGAAGTAGTAATAGCTATGAGACAAGTTGAACAAGAGTGAGATGGGGTTGATTAAATGTCTTTATGGGATCATGATATGTGTAACATCCCTGACCGGGGTTATGGCTTAACCCTAGAAGTTTTTCTTAAGAAAGTTATTTAAAAACTTGTTCTAATCTTTTGAAAAGTAATTAAGACTCTTTGTGAAGTTTATTTTCAAATGTGAGCTGAATTGCAAACTATTTGTGCATTATATGATAGTCTGAGTGTAAAGTGAAATTTACCCAAGATGAGGGATTACATTGCAATATGTCACATGTTTAATGTGTCCTAAGTGTTTTAATATCATAAGATAAAGTATGATGCTAAGTGGTGGTTTGTGGAAAGCCCAAATTCCTAGTATTGAGCTTGTTTGAATAATGCTAGTGCCTTGTGTACCAATTTTGGTAAAAATTGTAATTTACCAAAAATGTAGGGTTGATATGCAAATTGACACCTCTAGAGTGTCCTTACTCCCTCTATGTATAAGAAAGGATTGAATTTGAAACCCTTACTTGAGTTGTATCGAGTTGTAGATTTGAAATGGGAATGCCTATCAGCCAAGGAGCCATAAAGGGGATCCCATATTGGTTTGTGGACTCTTGGAAAAAGGCCATGATGACCTAAGAACCTCAAGGAGGTAATCCATGATGATTTAGATGCTCCTTGCAAAAAGTGTATCGGTTTACATTATTTATGAGATAAAGATGAGATATCTTATCCAACAAGATAAAGGATGGACGAAATATCATCTCTAGATTATCATTTAGAATTTTCCATGTCAAGATAAATGTAAGAGCATGCATGGACATGTTTCAACCATGCATGGCCACTTGTCACCTAGTAATATATGGTGAAGACACCTCTTATACATTCTCTTTCGTGAACCCCAAGTATATATACTTCTCCTTCCACCTAATAATGGAAGTTTACAAACCCCACAACTCTCTTTCTTGGAGATATCATGCATACCCTCTTATATATCATGCATAGTAGCTCAAGGAGCAAGGGGAGCTCGAGAACCAAGCTTAAGGTAAGGCTTTGGTCATCTTCAACCTTGATTGAAGCATGATTTCGGGTTATAGTTATTCCTCTCTTTTCTTCTTCACCAAGTTCTTAACTATGGTGATTCCTTGAATATGGAAGAGTTGTGAACGAGCCTTGGATCTTGGATAAGCTCATCTTCAACCTTAGGAACGTGAAGCTTTGGATCTTGGAGATTTGAAGTTGTTCATAAGGTGGGTTATATAACTTGAACCCAACTATGATATTATTCACCTTCAATATTGTTGAACTTGTTGATCTACTATCAATTTCGAATTCCTTAGATAAATTGATGATCCTTTGAGTTCCAAAAGTATCTTAGGACTGTTGTCCATGTACTAGAATAGTGAGAATAAGAATCTAGAGGTTGATGATGATGACATCATCAAAGCCTAACCCGATATTGGGTTGAAGCCCCTCTAACCTGATATGATGGAGTGAATACACCATTAGCATGATATGGTGATGAGTAGGTACCTCTTTCATGTTATGATGATGAATTGCACTCTTTTGCACAATATGTTATTAATCATACACTATGTGCACGACATAAGGTCAAGTATATATCCTATATATGACATGGAGTCAAACATATGGTCCAACCCGATATAGTAAACCCTAGAGGATAAGTAATCCAATATGTTGATGTGAACCCACCACAGAAATGATATAGTGAGAAGTATATATCTCATGGGCAATATGAGTAATACATATACACCCCTTGAGTACGATATGGGGTCATATATTCACCTTATGCACGATATAGTGTTAGGTTTATATAGTAACCCGATATGGGTTGAAACCCTAGATGGTGATATGAAACCCAAGATGATGGGTAACGGATATAGTGGTGAGTGATACCACATGAATGATATGAGTGATATCTCATGAATTATAGGAGTAGAGCCTAGTTGTACTTTGTAAATGATATGAGGTCAAATTCATACGTCATGCATGATATGGTACACTCTGTCTGATGTGGTGGAAAACCCAAGATGATATTTTGAAACCTGATATACCCTATCCTTTATGTAATGGATTGTTGAAAAAGAATTCAACTAGATATCTAGCTATCATGCAATTATAAGATAGAATTGATCCTTGAAGGCAAAAAGGGTTATGAGCTTAATGGACTACCCAACTTGGTAACTCGATATGTCAACCAACTTGGTAACCTGATATGATAGTCAATATAGTAACACGATATGACAATCCAACATGGAAAACCGACATGGTATACCACTTAAATGATACATGATGAGGCATACACTCTATGCTCGATATGGTGCACATCTTGTTCACGATATGGTATCAAGTATACCAATATACCTGATATGAAGTCGAGCATCTAGTTCATGTATGATATAAGAATAACTTGAACTAAGTGATAGCTAACCCGAGATGGTTACATGACATGGTGTTAGGGGATACACCCTAAACATGATATGATGAGGTGGTTTCAACACATGACCGATATGGATGCATGATATGATGTAAAGGTTGTATCTTAAAAACAATATGATAGCATATATACACCATGATGCCCGATATGGTAGGTATGCTTCAATCCAATAGATTTGACTAAGTGATATATGTTGTATGTTAAATGCACTATTAAAAGGTAATGAGTTTAGTGCAAATTAATAATGGTGATTTGATGTACCTTAAAGTGGAGAATAGAGTTAACTTAATAAAAGTATAATGCAATCAACATCTTAGTGATGATGAAAGAGAAATGTATAACAATCGTGTATGAATATATTTTGATACTCCTAAACTGAGTGGAGTATGAGTTAGGGTTTAATTCATGATAACATGATCTTGAATCCTTAATTTTATTAATAAGGGGATAACCTAACCCTAATGAAGGGTGATGGTATGCACTTACAACCCTAATTGGTTAGATTGAGAAATCCTAACCCTAATAATGGGAAGGGTGTATTTCTCTTATATCACATAGTGATGATGCGAATTTGAAACCATATTTGGTTAAAATAGGCAATCCTAACCCTAATAATGGGAAGGATGTATTTATCTTAAATTGCATAGTAATGTCATATATTGTTAAAGTGCAAACTATTCAAGAATCATGATATGATGAACATAGCCAGGTATGATCTATGATGTTTTATATGGTACAGATTTAAATGAGCCTTGTGAGCCATGATAAATATATGTACAACAAGTATAATGATTATACAGTGTGATATCTTAAAAGATATATGTAGCCTAGTGAGAGGTGACAAGATAATTATTGAACCATGAGAGATATGTGAAATACTTGTACAACAAATGTGTTGAATATCATGGTTTGAGGACCTAGAGGTAATAGTTACATGTTACAGAGGTAAAAATGCTCAGTGATGATCTAAAGGTTTGAATACACAGATCCAGTGATCATGATGATGATGATGTGAAAGGATGAGAATTCCCAGTATTGTAATAAGGGACTGAGATCCCGAGTGTTATACATTCAAAGTGTTCCAAAGATCTTAAAAGTACTACCACCTTCTTTATAGCATCTATTATAAATCATGTTTGAAACTTTGTTGATGCTAAAAGATATTGTAATGTACCTAATTAATCAAGTTAAATCTTATCATGTAGTTGTCATGATCATAGATCCTTTCAATGTCAGAAATTGCTTATGGTGAAATGAGTTTAACTCGGAGAGCATATTTTTGAATATGCGGGGGTGAAGGACTAATTATATCCATACGTCCCAATGACGAATCAGTGTCACACCTTTCTTATTTATAACGGTATGATGTGAATCTCCCGATCAAATGAGAAATTGATATGTAAATCCTTCTTCATTCTAAGTGGTAATAGGATGGAAGTATAAAATCTCCCGACCAGGTGAGGAATTGATGTTTAATATTCCTTATCCTTATAATCTGGGAAATCTCAATGGTCTTCTCCCGAAGAGAGTACATGCTAAAGTAGTAACTCTATAGTGAAGATGTCACTATACCCCAGCATGCTATTTGCAGATGACATGAGATGTCCTGTTAAGTTGTCTTGTACTTATCGAGACGGGTGAGATCTTGACAGTCGGCTCTGCCATTGACCTTGTATGGTATTGATGCTTAACGTAGTCATGGTCGGTTGGAGCATGAACGGTATACTTCATCTCCTCATGGCATAAGTGTGATTGCAATATGTAATCAGTCGTATAGCATATTTGCTTAAGGATCGAATACGAAAGACATCAGTTGATGTACACTCCTTTTATACATCTTAGTTGGATAGATATTATTCATGTTTCTTTATATTCCTTGTAAACTGAATATATGATTTATCGCTCTACCATAGAAAGATGCATTATTTTAAGAGAAGAGATTACTTTGTTCTGCTTATAACAGTGATTAATCATGCTTGTTAATATAAAAGAACATATGCTCAATTTTATACTGTTAACTGTGATAATAATATTGTTGGCAGAGAGTTATCTCTTGCTGGGACAATTGTCTCACCCCGTGGGATCCACAATTTTTAGGTGGACATGCACGAGGAGGTAGAGACCTTTCTGTAGAGGGAGAACAACAGCTGGGACATCAGTAATAGCTCAGGTTGAGTGTACTGTCTGTCATGTCTTATAGATAGAAGTCATATGTGTTGTCTTTGTACTCTCAGGTCCTTGGAGTCAATATGTAATGGTTTCATGAGCGATCTGATATTTTGTCTTGTATGCCATGAGGTTTTATGTTGCTTCAGTATATGTTTTGACAGAACAATTATTTTATGTTGTCCTCGAGATGAGATGAAACAGTGTATGTACAATGTGAATCATGACATGTATAAGTTTAGGATCTCTTAGTGAGAGATTCTTGGTATTGGATCTCCTTGCAAAATGGTTTTAATTCTTAGTGATTTTTGTTAATCCACTATTTATGGTTATTCTGCAATTATTATTGGTGATGGCTTGATTTGTTTTGGGTCGTCACAAAGTTTTGGTATCAGAGATTAAGGTTCGCTGAGTCTACAGAGACATAGGACTAAGGTGTTAAGTATGTTCTAATGTCCTCCAGTATATATTATAGTGACTTCTGCTTATGCAGAAGATAGAGTAAAGCTTAAAGATGTCTGGAGAACATGAGGAACACATTGCTGAAAGAAATGTTGTTGCACCAGGAGAAGGTGCAAGGGATCGGGAGAGAGAAGAACGACTGCCTGAGAATCCCCAGGTTGCTCCAACCATGATAGAGAACCCTACTTTTAATGCTCTCACTGGACTAGTTATGATAGCATTAGCACATATAAAGGATCAGATACTAGCAACACAACCTAGAGTACCAGTTCCTAATAATGAAATTTTGGGCTCTAGTAGGATTTCTGATCAACATAGTTATATTGGAACAGTGGAAAATGTCGAAAGAATTAGGTTACGACATGAAAATAAATTTTTCTATAGGTGTAGGCAACCATGACATTTTATAAAGGACTATCCAGAAAAGGATAATGTGGTAGGAATTAAGAAAAGATCTGTCCAAACTCGAGAACAGATGCCTAGTAGTTCTAAAAATGGGAAGTTTTTGTTGTCACCAATGCAACAAACGTCTAATGCACTAGGGCGGTGGCTACCAAGAAGGGGCAAAGTACCTAATGTTCCACCAGTTAGAACTCTTGATGTAGCTTCTACATCAGTAACAAGGCCGACAAGACCAGGAAATGCATATAAGATATGCCATAAATGTAGATTGTTGGGCATATTAGATCCTTTTGTCTAAGAAAAAGGAAGGGAATGATCCAACCGCCGAGGTAGAGTCAACAAGACTCTCAAAGGCAATGGTTTAGCACTGGCACACGAGGACATGGACAGGTGTCCCGAGCAGGTCCATCTGCACCAAACGATCAAACACGATGTTGGAATCAGGCAACGATAGGATTCTATGCAATGAATCAGCCTGAGACAGTAATCGGTCCACGAATTGAGACAGGACAGATGAAATTGTGTCATTCTGATATGTCATTTCATGATTTTATCTATTAAGTATGAGAAAGTAGTTGTTGTTGAGCTTCCTTTGATTAGTCCTATGAGGACATAAGGAAGATGAGAACTTACATTCTGCTCAGTAATCTTTAAAATGCTTTATAATTTTCTTTATCGGTATAAGAGAGAATGAGGTGTAAAAGAGATGCCTAGAGACATCCAGGGATGCTATGTCCTATGTTTTTAATGATATAAAAGTAAGGTATATGATACAAACAAGATTCATACCACCTAATCTCAGTACTTGTATACCCTGGCCAAGTATTCAACTATTGAAGGCAAGGTAAGTATGGGACTCTTAGATTGGTATCTTTCTGATTACTCTGATCAAGTAATCATTTTGAGGAAATCTAAAGAGCATAGTGAAACTAAAAATATGGCATGGATATTTCTATTCCATCCCAACTGCAATGAAATAGAAACTGAGTTTATCTTAAACCAGTCTGTGTGTATGAGGAAGTAAAAAGTACAATCCTCATAATAAGAAAAAGGGAGAAAGGGAGATGATCCTTGTTCAATAAAAAATGTGTGACATGAAGATCTTTCCTATTATGTGGAAATAAATAAAGTCAGAAAATGACTCATGAATAGTTGAAAGTTCATGCAATAATCAAGGAAGATGATAATCTTCTTTCTTTAGTAAACAACCTTGGGTCATGATGGGGTGATAAGAGGAATATGTTTCCATATATTCTTTCCTTATAAGGACATGATAATTAAGTAAGTCTTATGACACCTGATGTGCAAAGATTAGAAGTAATCTATTTATGGGTACTTTGTAAAGTATTAGCTAGTCTTGGATTTTTGGTTCCAAGACAAAGTTATGTGTGATAAGTAATGTCCCAAGATGAAAGAAAAGTCTTATTATATGTTTGGATTTGGTAATAATAATAGGGAGATTTATATTATGAGGATATGATGTGTTTATGGCACATGTAATGGATACCAAGGTAAGGAATCCTAGTATCCAAGAACTTTCAATGTATAAGAAAATAAGAACATGACTCATGATAAGATGAATCATGTTTGGTTACCTAGAAGGGCCAACTTGGAGATAATTATAGAATGGATATCATATGTTAGGGGTTTATGCTCTGTATAAACATAACATCATTAAGGATGTAGCAACTGAAGGAACAATTGTAGAATCATTTTAAAAATAATTCCTTGGATTATCCCTATCTAGAGCTATTAAGGCAGTTTATACATGACATTTACAGATACTTCTGAGATAAGTTCTTCTTTGATAAGTAGCCTCTCCTTATGACAAGAAATAAGATGGCTAAAATAAGTCATATGAAAGTTTAGTATTGTGTCAGCAGATTTGAATGGCACAACAGAAGTATGATAAGACTTGTAGTCCCAAATGAGTGATAGAATGAAATTCTAGTCTTCCCTTGGAGAAGAAATGCTAAACTAAGTAAAGGGGGGTATGGTAAACTCCCCAGAGTCAAGTATATTATTACATAAAAGATGTAAGTTGAGAAGATGACAAATCGATGAGGTTTGACTCATGAATTATTCGAAGTATATCCTATATGATAGATTATATGATAACCCTATGTGAAAGGACTTTATAGTGGTCAAAGTTCTATGGCATCTTCATGACAATGAGATTTTATGTAAATACTTGATGATATGATGCATGAATGACAATTGTCTTTCTTCATCCGGGATTTTGGGGACGAAATCCTTATTAGGGGTTTATAATTGTAACAACCCTGACCTGGGTTATGGATTAACCCTAGAAGTTTTGCTTAAACAAGTTATTTACAAACTTGTTCTAATCTTTTTAAAAGTAATTAATACTCTTTGTGAAGTTTATTTTCAAGTGTGAGCTTAATTGCAAACTATTTGTGCATTATATGATAGTCTAAGTGTAAAGTGCAATTTACCCAAGATGAGGGGTTACATTGCAATATGTCACATGTTGAATGTGTCCTAAGTGTTTTAATATCATAATATAAAGTATGATGCTAAGTGGTGGCTTGTGTAAAGTCAAAATTCCAAGTATTGAGCTTGGTTGAATAATATTAGTGCCTTGTGTACCAATTTTGGTGCAAATTGTAATTTACCCAAATGTAGGGTTCATATGCAAATTGCCACCTCTAGAGTGTCCTTGCTCCCTCTGTGTATCATTTAGAGGAGAGATAAAGAAGTATACGCCATGTTTTAACCATATTTGAGTAATGGTACTCTTGGTGATGAAAAGACTAAGAAAGGATTGAATTTGAAACCCTTACTTGAGTTGTATCGAGTTGTAGACTTGAAATGGGAATGCCTATCGGACAAGGATCCATAAAGGGGATCCCATATCGGTTTGTGGACTCTTGGGAAAAGTCCATGATGACCTAAGAACCTCAGGGAGGTAATCCATGATGATTTAGATGCTCCTTGCAAAAAGTGTATCGGTTTGCATTATTTGTGAGATAAAGATGAGATATCTTATCCAACAAGATAAAGGATGGATGAAATATCATCTCTAGATTATCCTATAGACTTTTGCATGTCAATATAAATGTAATAGAATGCATGGACATGTGTCAACCATGCATGGCCATGTGTCACCTAGTAGCATATGGTGAAGACACCTCTTATACATTCTCTTTCATGAACCCCAAATATATATACTTCTCCTTCCACCTACTAATGGAAGTTTATGAACCACACAACTCTCTTTCTTGGAGATATCGTGCATACCCTCTTAGATATCGTGCATAGTATCTCAAGGAGAAAGGGAAGCTCAAGCACCAAGCTTAAGGTAAGGCTTTGGTCATCTTCAACCTTGGTTAAATCATGATTTTAGGTTATCGTTATTCCTCTCTTTTCTTCTTCACCAAATTCTTAACTATGGTGATTCCTTGAATATGGAGGAGTTGTGAACTAGGCTTGGACCTTGTATAAGCTCATCTTCAACCTTAGGAACGTGAAGCTTTGGAGCTTGGAGCTTTGAAGTTGTTCATAAGGAGAGTTATATAACTTGAACCCAACTATGTTATTATTCACCTTCACTATTGTTGAACTTGTTGATCTACTTTCAATTTCGAATTCCTTTGATAAATTGATGATACTTTGAGTTCCAAAAGTATCTTAGGACTGTTTTCCATGAACTAGAACAGTGAGAATAATAATCTAAAGGTTCATGATGATGGCATCATCAAAACCTAACCTAATATTGGGTTGAAGCCTCTTTAACCCGATATGATGGAGTGAATACACCATTAGCATGATATGGTGATGAGTAGGTACCTCTTGCTCATTATGATCATGAAGTGCACCCTTTTGCATGATATTTTGTTAAGCATACACTATGTGCATGATATAAGGTCAAGTATATATCCTATATACGACATGGAGTCAAATATATGGTCCAACCCGATATAGTAAACCCTAGCGGATAAGTAATATGATATGTTGATGTGAACCCACCACAGAAACAATATAGTGAGAAGTGTATATCTCATGGTCAATATGAGTAATACATACACACCCCTTGAGCATGATATGGGGTCATATATTCACCTTATGCACGATATGGTGTTAGGTTTATATAGTAACTCGATATGGGTTGAAACCTTAGATGGTGATATGAAACCCAAGATGATGGGTAACCTGATATAGTGGTGAGTGATACCACATGAACGATATGAGTGATATC
Source organism: Alisma plantago-aquatica (assembly GCA_963693085.1). NCBI lineage: Eukaryota > Viridiplantae > Streptophyta > Magnoliopsida > Alismatales > Alismataceae > Alisma > Alisma plantago-aquatica. The sequence goes on along the minus strand of OY856411.1, from coordinate 1,176,971,899 downwards.
TCATGAATGATAGGAGTAGCACCTACTTGTACTTTGTAAACGATATGAGGTCAAATTCATACCTCATGCACGATATGGTACACTCTACCCGATATGGTGGAAATCCCTAGATGATAGATTGAAACTTGATATACCCTATCCTTTGTGTAATGGATTGTTGAAAAACAATTCAACTAGATATCTAGATATCATGCAATTATATGATAGAACTTATCCTTGAATGAAAAAAGGGTTATGAGCTTTATGGACTACCCAACTTGGTAACTCGATATGTCAACCAACTTGGTAACCCTATATGATAGTCAATATAGTAACACGATATGACAATCCAACATGAAAAATTGACATGGTATTACCACTTAAATGATAGATACACTATATGCATGATATGATGCACATCTTGTGCATGATATGGTATCAAGTATACCAATATACCCGATATGAAGTCAAGCATTTAGTTCATGTAAGATATATGAATTACTTGAACTAAGTGATAGCTAACCCGAGATGGTTACATGATATGGTGTTAGGGGATACACCCTAAACACGATATGATGAGGTGGTTTCACCACATGACCAATATGGATACACGATATGATGTAAAGGTTTTGTCTTAAAAACAATATGATAGCATATATACACCATGATGCCTGATATGGTAGGTATGATTCAATCCAATAGATCTGACTAAGTGATATATGTTGTATGTTAAATGCAATATTAAAAGGTAATGAGTTTAGTGAAAATTGATAATGGTGATCTGATGTACCTTAAAGTGGAGAATAGAGTTAACTTAATAAAAGTATAATGCAATCAACATCTTAGTGAGGATGAAAGAGAAACTTATAGCAATCGTGTATGAATATATGTTTATACTCCTAAAATGAGTGGAGTATGAATTAGGGTTTAATTCATGATAACAGGATCTTGAATCCTTAATTTAATTAATAAGGGGTTAACTTAATCCTAATGAAGGGTGATGGTATGCACTTACAATCCTAATCGGTTAGATTGAGAAATCCTAACCATAATAATGGGAAGGATGTATTTCTCTTATATCACATAGTGATGATGCGAATTTGAAACCCCATTTGGTTAAAATAGACAATCCTAACCCTAATAATGGGAAGGATGTATTTCACTTAAATTGCATAGTAATGTCATATATTGTTAAATTGCAAACTATTCAAGAATCATGAGATGATGAACATAGTCAGGTATGAGCTATGATGTTTTATATGGTACAAATTTAAATGAGCCTTGTGATACATGTTAAATATATGTACAAAAAGTATAATGATTATACAGTCTGATATCTTAAAAGATAGTTGTTTCCTAGTGAGAGGTGACAAGATAATTATTGAACCATGAGAGCTATGTGAAATACTTGTACAACAAATGTGTTGAATACCTTGGTCTAAGGACCTAGAGGTAATAGTTACATGTTACAGAGGTAACAATGCTCAGTGATGGTCTAAGGGTTTGAATACCCAGATCCAGTGATCATGATGATGATGATGTGAAAGGATGAGAATTCCCAGTATGGTAATAAGGGACTGAGATCCCGAGTGTTATACATTCAAAGTGTTCCAAAGATCTTAAAAGTACTACCACCATATTTATAGCATCTATTATAATTCATGTTTGAAACTTCATTGATGATAAAAAGATATTGTAATGTACCTAATTAATCAAGTTAAATTTCATCATGTAGTTTCCCTGACCATATATCCATTCAGTGTCAGAAATTGTTAATGGTGAAATGAGTTGAACTCAGAGAGCATATTTTTGAATATGCGGGGGTGAAGGAAGAAGTATATCCATACGTTCCAATGAAGAATCGGTGTCACACCTTCCTTATTTATCATAGGTTGATGTGAATCTCCTGACCAAATGAGAAATTGATGTGTAAATCCTTCTTCATTCTAAATGGTATCAGGATTGAAGTATAAAATCCCCCAACCAGCTGAGGAATTGATGTTTAATCTTCAGTATCCTTATAATCTGGGAAAGCTCAGTGGTCTTCTCCCAAAGAGAGTACATGCTATGATAGTAACTCTATAGAGAAGATGTCTCTATCCCCCTGCATGCTTTTTTCAGATGACACAAGATGTCCTACCAGTAGCTGATACGAGATGTCCTGCTAAGTTGTCTCATACTGACTGAGACGGGTGAGGTCTTGACAGCCAGCTCTATCATTGACCTTGTATGTTATCGATGCATAACATAGTCATGGTCGCTTGGAGCGTGAATGGTATACTTCATCTCCTCAGGGCATAAGTGTGATTGTTATATGTAATCAGTCGTGTAGCGTATTTGCTTAAGGAATGAATACAGAAGACATTGGTTGATGTGCACTCCTTTTATACATATTAGTTGGATAGATGATATTCATGTTTCTTTATATTCCTTGTAAAGTGAATATATGATTTATCTCTCTACCATAGAAAGATGCATTATTTTAAGAGAAGAGATTACTCTGTTCTGCTTATAACAGTGATTAATCATGCTTGTTAATATAAAAGAACCTCTGCTTAGTTTTATCTTGTTTACTTGTGATAATAATATTGTCGGTGGAGAGTTATATCTCTTGCTGGGACAATTGTCTCACCCCGTGGGATCCACAATTTTTAGGTGGACGTGCACGAGGAGGTAGAGACCTTTATACAGAAGGAGAACAATAGCTGGGACAGAGGTAACAGCTTGGGTTAAGTGTACTTCTGTCGTGTCTTGTAGATAGAAGTCCTATGTGTCGTCTCTATACTCTCAGGTCCTTGGAGTCAGTACGTAATGGTTTCATGAGCGATCTGAGATTTTGGCTTGTATGCCCTGAGGTTTTATGTTGCTTCAATATATGTTTTGATATAGTAACTATTATATGTTGTCCTCGAGATGAGATGAAACAGTGTATGTACAATGTGAATCATGATATGTATAAGTTTTGGATCTCTCAGTGAGAGTTTCCTAGTATTTGATCTCCTTGCAAAATGGTTTAAATTCTTAGTGATTTTTGTGAATCCATTGTTTATGGTTATTTCGCAATTATTACTTGTGATGGCTTGATTTGTTTCGGGTCGTCAAAATATGTCTTCTAAGTAGGTTGTGTAAATACTAGTAAGGTGAAGATACTGTTGTTGTTTCACCTCTAACAAGGTTGACTAGGAATGATGTTTCCTTGTATGGAATGACAGGTTCCAGCGTCAGCATTTCTTTTGATGTTGAAAAAGAACTGACAAGTGTTCAAGTGTTAGTGTATCTAAAAAAAAGGATGGATACATCACCTTTTTTTTATGCTTCAAGGAATGGTATGGGACACATGCCATGATTGGCAAAAAGATAGCAAGTATGACTTTTGAGTAATTTGTTGATACAATAGATATAATTTTAGGATGATAGCTAGAATTAAAAGTTGAACATTACTACTAGAGTTGTATAGATGACACAACAAGTTTCTACATTCCATATTGAGAATGTCTTCTTAGGTGGGGGTTTTTGTGCTGACCTAAGAGGAGATATGTATGAATGATTTGACATCACCATTATATGAAAATAACCATATGAAGTTAATAGGATGAGGTGCAAAGGAAGTACCCATCTTTGTTTACCTTGGATTTTAGGGGAAAAATCCCTATTAGGGGTTTATAGTCGCAAGGCCCCTAAACTTGCTTAATGAGTTGAATAATCTTAATTATCATAATTGAATTCATATAACCCTAATATAATGTTGTGATATGCTTTGAAATCATAATACAAACTTACATTTCAAATTTGGTCCCATTTGGACATTGTTTGACAAGTTATGCAATTTTATGCACATTTTGGACTTTTCTGCAATTTACCCAATTGAGAGGTTTTCTATGCAATTTATCACTTGAATTATGTTCCTTGGATACTCTCTCATAATTCTTGAGCTTTTTGATCCATGTTCACCTATTTAATCCTTGGTTTGAAGGTGTTTTCTCCAAGGGTATTTTAGGGTTTACCCCTTAATGGATGAGCTACCTTTAGTAGCTATCAACTCATGAATTATTTGTTTTGCTTATGGAATTCAATAAAAAAGGGATAATAATGTCTATATGGATGGTGGGGGAGCTTCTTGTGTGTGTTCTTGTATATTCTTAATAGTTTAAGACCATGGACACTTGGAAAGATACTAGAACTTCAACTTTTTCTTTTTCTTTATCTTAAAGTTTCATATACTTATCCCTAAGCACCAAAATGAGCCATTTGCTCTCCACCACTTCCCTCATTCTACAAAACTCTTCCTCCCTCTGTGATTCTTCGAAATTCCTGTCCAAGGAAGAAGAATGAGGGGACCTTCTTGGAAAAAGAATCTAGGGTTGCAATTGACTTCCTTTTTGGGTTTAAAAAGCTTCCTTCTAGTGATCCTGACCTAAAAGAGTAAGAATCCCCTTCTTTCCTCCATTTATTTCTTTTTTATTCTTCCTCCTACCTTTATCCAGGTCATAACCTTGTTGTTACATGGTATATATTCCTCTAAAGCTCTAAAACCCTACCTTTCTTGCTCCTTATGCTTAGGGTTTGCTCATTTGATGAAGAAAGGTGCAAGATGGACGAGTTCACAGCTTATACTTGAATTTTATACCCTACCTGCTCAACTTTTCTTCTTTTTATGATATCATCTTCTCATTAGAGTCATGTTTTATAACTTTCTCCCCGTTTATTTCTTACCATAAGCTTGCTAGCTCATGTTCTTGCTTGAAAATGATGATCTATGCACTAAAAAGTTATGCTTGACTTGGATTTCGATTTTTATAATGTTCCCTATTCTGATTTCAGTTCTAGATGAACCTGTGATCATGTTTAAATTATTCCAAAGGTATAATATGACTTGTATCAGGTTGGTTTGGCAACTTATGGTGCTAAGCACCTATCAACCAATGGTCAAATTTAGGGTTTAAAGTTGATTTCTTCTATAAACCCATGACCTGATGATGGTACCATTGCAACAACCCTATGGTGTTGTCTTCATGACAACTGATGGTCGGGATCAAAGGTGTCAGATGATGGTGACAACCTATGGTCACCCCCTAGGTCAGGTTTTGGATCAAGTAGAAGTTTAATGATCAACCATTAAGTACCCTACTGATGTTATCAATCAATGATGACATTATCTTAATATTTGATGATGATTAATGCATATAGTGTTGATATAACAACCTATGGTGACTTAATGGTCACTAATGATGGTGTATCAGGTCTGTAAAACCTATGGTGAGTTAAGCATTGTAGTTGTAGCATCAATTAAGCCTTAGACCAATGGTTTCTTGGGTCACTTAATGCAATGGTCGGACCTATACTGTAATTGATGGTTTTAACATATGAACTTGACCCAATGGTCAAGATCTAATGTTTATTCTTACAATAAAGTGGAATGATGGCTAATCTAATATGTTGGTCCTAATAATGTGATTTAGATGGTTTTTGATATATGATCAACTTAAGGAGCTTACTTGTTGGCAATGGATGGCTTGTTTTAAATGAACAGTTGATTGTGGGCTTTACCCTACTATCAGTGGAACTTTTTGTGTTGTTAATCAAGGGATGTCTAGGGTTAAATGGTGACTCTTTATAGAGAAAAAATCAAGGACTTCATAGGTGGTTTATCCAAGGTGTTTACTTATGTAAACAACCAATGGTCTTACCTTTTAAACATCCAATGGTTCTGGGTGACATTGTGGTATGGTGATATGGGTTGAATGATGATGGAACAAATGGAGGGTTACCCTTAATAAGGTAGTCTTACCTATTCACTCATATGAATAGAAGGGATGATAATCATATTGTATTGATATGTAACCCTAATGAGGTATAGCTTTTTATATCTAGCTTTAATATAACTTAATGATGGTAATTGGGTATGAATAGTCCTTGAATAACTAATACAATCATGGAGTACTCTGTTACTATTATTGAAACCCTAGTATGCTATAACCCGATGGTTACACCTTGATTTATGTGTGGTTTCATACTTGATATAGTATGGAATGTGATGGTGATGCTTCACCTTATGCATCCATGATCCAATGGGGATGTTGTGAGTTAGGGTTTGGGTATAAGTGTCATGTTGAACCTAACTCTAATGCTAATAGATAAAGATGAGTATTCATGTTTAACATTCTTATATAATGGAATGATGGTGGAATAGCCTCCTTAATATGATCATAACCTTAATGTGTTAATTGATGGTTATCATAGCCACATGGTTGATACTTTCTTATGCTAAGAATGTTCATTATGAATATGATGAAGGTTAATCATATCTAGATTCCTTACATGTTGATGTAATAAAGGAATGTTCTTAATGTTAATATAACCATGCTATGATTGTTTATGAATATCTCCTAGCTCATTAATGCAATATTGTGTTGATCTGGTGTATTATATGTAAGTAATGTTGTTAATCCTTGTTATAAGGCATGCAAAGATAATGATGATCTTGCAAGGAATAGTATGATGGTCTTAATGACCTTTGGGCATGGTTGAGCCTGGAATGAGGTGTAATCCTCTGGCATTGATAAGGGTTGATACCGTGTGATATTGTAAAAAGGATTTATATCTTATGATAGTATGATGACTAGTGTGGTCTCATGAATGCAAGTGAATAGTACCATGTGATGATGAGATGAGAAATAATGTTTCACACATTTTATATCTTTTAAAAGTTGTGATATTTATATGCTTGCTAGAAGTGAATTAGGGTTTTTATGTCCACTTGTTTGATGCAGCCTTAATTCACCCAATTGGCATTACTAATCAAGTGCAACTCTAATCATGTAGTGCCTTGTGTCGTAGAGCCATCTTTAGTGTCAGAACTTGTTGGATGATGAAATGAGTATTCCTAAGGGAAACTCAGAGCGCATACTATTGAGTATGTGGGGGTGGCAAGTTGAAGATACATCCCTATCATCCACAATATAGGTTATGGAGGATGGCTTTGGTCATGCCTCATACATCTGATGTGATTGAGGACAACTGTGGTTGTATCTCATATTATAGGGTTTTGTATACCCTAGTTTCTAGTGTTGTTACCTGCACCAAGGGCAGACTGGTGGTTAGCAGTTTGACTATATGTCATTGTGGTGGCAGCTTTGACTGATATGTCACTACCTTTTACTCGTACTGACCGAGGGGAAGAGATATTAGGATATCGACACTCCTAGATCTTGTACAGAACTGAATACCCCTTCACATGGGTCAATTGAACTTTGAATGGTATGATTCAAATTCCTGAGGGCGTAATAAAAGATGTAATACAGCTGTGTAGCATATTTGTTTAGGGTTATACACGATGTTTCACATTGGAAGACAATTGTTGTTTGTTATATTTACATAAAGATGATGCTTAGTACAATTAAGAGATAGTAGATATACTTAGGCTGTGAATATGCTTATGATTGTAGATGTGTACATATAGTAGCTATGCTTGTGTTGATAACTATATTGCTACTACTGATTATAATCATGATGTTAGCTACCTCATGTTGTTAGTTATGTTTAGCATGCTAGCCATGCCTTTGTAACTAGAGATGCATATACTGCTAACCATGCTTATCCAGATAGTTGTGCTTATGTTGTTTGCTCTTCTTATGATGTTGATATGTTCAACCAATTAGACATGCTCATGTTGTTAGCTATGCTATGCTATTAGACTTGCTCATGATGCTAGATATGCATATGCTACTGAATTGCTTATATTGTCAACAAGATAAAGGATGATAGTCTGGCTAATGGTGATAGTTATTATCTGCTCATTCATGTATTTTGTTAATCATCGGTACTGTTGAGCTTATTTGTTATATCTAATTAAACTGCTTAACTATTTTATAACTTAAAAATTTTGTAATCAATAAATGTTGTTGGAGGTTATATCTCTTACTGGGACATGGGTCTCACCCTTGTGGTTTGCCACTTTTTTAGGTAATCGAAAGTGACGAAAACAAACATGTGGCAGCAAAGAGGAGATATAGTAATTAATCTTTGAGAAAGTTGATTAGATGTCTTGTGTGTCCTAGAGTCATCCATGTACTCTTAGGTCTGGGCAGGAAAAGTTTATATATGGTGTTTCAAATGAATCGGACTTCTGTTAGCATATTAATGCTTATTAGTTTGGCATATACAAATATTGTTCTATTGTGTATATATGTTGTAGCTAAGGCAATAGAACAATTTGTATCAAATTCTTGGCATAGTATGGATATAAGAAAGATGTTGGGCTCTTATGCAAATGTTTCTAAGTGGGTTCTAATGTTGAAATCGGTTTTAAATTACCCATATTTTTGTGTATGTGATTAATTAGTGATTGATTGTGTTTTATGTTTTGAGTAATCTAATTTAGTGTAATGAGTTTTCACATATGCATTGGGAGAAATCATGTTGGATATTCAAATCAAATCACAGACATTCACCACCTCATTTGTCACCATGGAGCTGAGTCCCTCCTTCAACCTCCTCCTTGGGAGGTCGTGGATTCATCAAAATTGAGTATTTCCTTCATTGCTACATTAGAAGTTAAAGTACCAGTTAGGGCATGACATCATCATAGTTTAGGATGACAATCATGGTACTATATAAAGCATCGCAGAAGATAGTCTTTTTATTTTCTTTGAGATGTTGCACATCACCAACATCAACTGGATGATAATCCTGGTACCATATCATGCATCATAGAAGATGGTCTTCTACTTCACTTCAAGATGTTGCACATTTCCAACATCAGTTGTGTAACATCCCTAACCTGGGTTTAGGGCTAACCTTGATTTTTTAGCCTAACTAAGTTTCTTTGAACTTTAATATAATCCTATAAAGTGTTTTTTTATCAGGTGACAAACTTATGTTTTAAGTTTGGTCCTGTTTGAATAATGTTTGAGCAATGTTCTCTTGTTTTGGACCAAAATGCTATTTACCCAAAATAAGGGGTTATATTGAAAAATTTCACATATTAAACATACCTCATCTATTTTATCATAATAAGAGAGAGAATGATGCTAGGCGGTGGCTTGTGGAAAGCCTAAATTCCAAGTTTGAACTTGTTTGAATAATGCTAGTGCCTTGTGTACCAATTTTGGTACAAATTGTAATTTACCCAAAATGTAGGGTTGATATGAAAATTACCACCTCTATAGTGTCCCTACTCTCTCCTAGTATCGCATATAGGAGAGATAAAGGAGTATACACCATGTTTGAATCATCTATAAGTGATGGTACTCTTGGTGATGAAAAGACCAAGAAAGGGTTGAATGTGAAACCCTAAATTGAGCTTATATCGAGTTGTAGAGTTCATATGAGAGTGCCTATTGGCCAAGGAGCCATAGGGGGAGTCTCATATCGGTTTGTGAACTCTTGGAAAAGGCCATCATGGGCAAATCACCTCAAGGAGTTGATCCACGATGAGTTAGATGCTCCTTGTAAAAAGTTTTATCGGTTTGCATAATTTGTGAGATAAAGATGAGATATCTTTCCAACAAGATAAGTGATGGCCGAAATATCATCTCTAGATTATACTCAAGTGTTTTTCATGTCAATATAAATGTAAGTGCATGTAAGTACAAGTTTCAACCATGCATGGACATGTGGCACCTAGTAGCTTTAAAATGGTGACACCTCATACACACACTTTTTCATGAACCTCAAGTATATATACCACTCCTTTCACCTATTAGTGGAATTTTTCAAATCTTACCACCCCCTTGATCTTATATATTGTTCATAGAGTCTTGGTATCAGGCAAAGGTGAAGGAGTATCGTGCATATAGCCTTGGTATCTGCCATAACAAAGAGATATCACCCATAGCAAAGTGATATCCGGCCAAGTGAGGGATATCGGCCACAAGTGAGGGATATCGACCACAAGTGGTGAGGTATCATGCATAGGGATGAGGACCTCAAGTCTTGGACCTTTGAGAATCTCATCTTAAACCTTGGGAATGTGAATATTCGGATCTTGGATCTTTGAAGTTGCTCTTGAGGCGGGTTATATAACTTGAACTCAATTATGTTATTACTTACCATCAATCTTGCCTTAGTTAAATGATTTACTTTCAAATCGAATTTTCTTGCATAATTGATGAACCCATGAGCTCTAGTAGTAACCTAGGACTGTTGTCCATGAACTAGAACAGTAAGAACAAGATTCTAGAGGTTGATGATGATGACATCATCATGGTTCAACCCGTGTTGGATTGAAGCACCTCTAACCCGATATGGTGTTGAAGGATACACCTCTTATCCACTATGATGTTGAAACCCTAGATAGTGATAGTTATACACCTCTAGAACGATATGGTGATGATCATAATCCTTATTCACAATATGGTGACACACACACACCTCATGAATGATATGGTGATCAAAATACACCTCATGGGCAATATGGAAGCACCCATTTACCTCATGCCTGATACGGTAAGCACACATACACCTCAAGGTCGATATGGTAAGCACACATACACCTCAAGGTAGATATGGTGAGCACACATACACCTCAAGGTCGATATGGTGAACACACATACACCTCAAGGTCGATATGGTGAGCACACATACACTTCTAACCCGATATGGTGTTAAAACCTTAAATGGTGGTATGGAATCTGATATACCTTGGAACCCCGCACCCCTATCATTTTGGGTAAAGGGTTGATTGTGAAGGGTTCAACTAGTTGTCTATCCTATCACTCAACACATGATAGGATTTATCCCATGAAGTTATGAAAGAGTATGATCATAAGGGTTTAACCCGATATGCTAACCTGATATGGCAACTCGATATGGTAACTCAATATGGTAACCCGATATGATGATATGAACACAACCACTAGCATGATATAGTGATGAATTTATACCTCATGGATGATATGAGTGACACATACACACACCTTGTGCATGATATGGTGTCAAGGTGACCCGATATGGTGTTGAGTATATACCCTAACCTGATATCATGTTGAAACTCAACATGGTGTTGTGAAACCAAATATGCAAACCCTAAAGGTTGAGTAATCTGATATGGATGCTTGATGTAGTGATGAGGATACATATCTATACCCAATATGGAGGAAGCACCTCAATCTAATACACTTTATTGAGTGATACATGTAGTATATTATGTCAAATGATACTTTAAGACATGAAGAGTTTAATGCATTTTGATAAATATGGGCCAATGTACCCTGAGAGAAGGATAGAGCCAACCTAATGGAGTATGATGTAATCAATATCCTAGTGAGGATGAAAGAGAAACTTATACTTATTTAATACTCATGTAATGAGTATACATTGATACTCCTAATATGTGTGGAGTCTAAATTAGGATTGTGATTATTGATGAATGTACTTGAAAACCTGAGTCAGCTTAAAAAGGGAAACCTTAACCCTAATGAAGGGTAATGAAATGATTTGAAACTACAATTGGTTAATAAAGGGAAACCATAACCATATTGAAACTATGCTGGTAGCATAAGATAATGAGCATAGCTAAGCATGAGCTATGATGTTTCATATGATACTGATTATCTAGGTCTTATGACCTAGAGATAGTTGTTGCCTAGTGAGAGGTGACAAGATGTTTAATGGGCCTTGTGATCCATGTGAATAGTTGTTGCCTAGTGAGAGGTGACAAGATGTTTAATGGGCCTTGTGATCCATGTGAATAGTTATTTCCTAGTGAGAGGTGAAAAGATGTTTAATGGGCCTTGTGAGCCATGTGAATAGTTGTAGCCTAGTGAGAGGTGACATGATGTTTATAAAAGTCTCATGTAAGAAATGGTAGTGTTCAAAATAAACTAGGGAAATTGAAACCCAATAACATAATAATGATAATAAATGGTTACAATAATAATAACAAAATCTTGGTCATACATGATTTATGCTTATAGCCAAATAAGGGCTATAGTGTTTTGAATATGCTTAAATGAGATAAAAGGAATTCTTGTATTACATAAAGGATGTGAATAGGTATGATGGCTTGGCCAAGGTATAATGTCGAGTAAAGGTGATTTGGTATTCAATGATGAATTTAAGGGATTTATATCCCATAATGAAAGTGAAAGGGAAAGATAAAGGTATCCCAACTAATATGGGATCCTTAGGAATATGGCCATGATCTCAGGATTGGTACAATCCAATACCTGGTTGAACCCTATCAGGATTGGTACAATCCAATACCTGGCTGAACTCTATGATCTCAGGATTGGTACAATCCAATACCTAGTTGAACCCTATCAGGATTGGTACAATCCAATACCTGGTTGAACTCTATTATCTCAGGATTGGTACAATCCAATACCTGGATGAACTCTATGATCTCAGGATTGGTATAATCTAATACCTAGCTGAACTCTATAATTTCAAGATTGTTATAATCCAATACCTGTATGTGATCTCAGGATTGGTACAATCCAATACCTGGTTGTGATCTCAAGATTGGTAAAATCTAATACCTGGTTGAACTCTATAATTTTAGGATTGGTACAATCCAATACCTGGCTATGATTTTAGGATTGGTACAATCCAATACCTGGTTGTGATCACAGGATTGGTATAATCCAATACCTAGTTAGAAAATTGGCTAAGGCCAACCGATAGATATGATAATGATTCATGGATATCATACCATGATAATATTATCATAGGATAAGCTTATATGATGGGTAAATGATACACATGTTCTTTATATCCCTTATAAGGTGAATACATGATTTACTGCTCTATCATAAACAGTTACAATGCTTTAAGAGGTGAGAATGTTCTAATATGCTTATCAATAGTGATTAATCTTGCTTATTAATATAAAAGAACATCTGCTCAGTTTTATATTGTACACCTGTGATATTAAAATTGTCGGCGGAGAGTTATATCTCTTGCTGGGACAACTGTCTCACCCCGTGGGATCCACATTTTTTAGGTGGACGTGCACGAGGGGGTAGAGACCATTCTGTAGAGTAAGAATAGCATCAGGGACAGTAGTAACAGATCAGGTTGAGTGTACCATCTATCATGTCTTGTAGATAGAAGTCCTATGTGTCGTCTTTGTACTCTTAGGTCCTTGGATTTAGTACGTGATGGTTTTATGAACAATCTGAGATTTTGGCTTGTAAGCCTTGAGGTTTTATGTTGCTTCAATATATGTTTTGACAAAGCAACTATTATATGTTATCCTCGAGATGAGATGGTACAGTGTATGCACAATATGAACCTTGGTGTATATAAATTTTTGGTTCTTTCATTAAGAGTTTTCTAGGAAATGGACCTCTTTGCAAAATGGTTTTAATTTTTAGAGATTTTTGTTAATCCACTGCTTATGGTTATTCCGCATAATTAGTGACAATTTGGCTGTCAGTTTGGTGATGGTCGTTACAAGTTTGGTATCAGATCTTAAGGTTCGCTGAATCTACAGATACATAAGACTAAGGTGTTGAGTCTATTCTAGTGTCCTCCAAGTATACCCTATAGTGACTTCTTCTTATGCAGAAGAAAGGGTGAAGCTTAAAAATGACTGGAGAACACGAGGAACATGTTGCTAAGAGCAATGTTGTTGCACCAAGAGAGGTTGCAAGGGATCAGGCAAGAGAAGAATGAGTGCCTGAGAATTCCCATCTTGACCCATTCAGGATAGAGAATCCTACTTTTTATGCTCTTGTTGGGCAGGATAGGACAACAATGGTGCATATAGTGGATTAGACACTATCAATACAATCTAGGTTACCAGCCTCAATGCAAAAACTTTGGGTTGTGAAAGGATTCCTGAATGACATAGTCATGTTGGAATAGTCGAAAATGTGGGAAGGATTAACATATGGCAAGAAAATAGACTATGCCATAAGTATAGATAGATAGTACATATGTGATGGCAATGCCCAAGGAGGGTAATAAGCTGAGAATTAAGGAAAGGTCTCCATAATTCTAGAGACATTGGCCTAGTTGTTCTAAAAAGCCAAAGTTTTGGTGCCACCAGTGCAATAAATGCCTAGTGCACCAGGGCAGTAGTCACTAAGTAAAGGCAAAAGTCCTAACTTTCCACCTGTAAGAACTCCTGACTTAGCTTCTACATCAGTAATAAGACCGATAAGACTATGGTACGAGGACAAGACATGTTATAGATATAGACACGTTGAGCATACTAAACCCTTTTATTCAAAAAGAAGGGAGGAAATGACCCAACAACTGAGCCAGACTCGACAGGGCCTACAAAAGTTGCAGCCCAATAGTGTAAAAAGGCAAAAGCAACAACATGAAACAGTTAGACTCTATGTTTGAGTCAACCTGAAGTGGTAGATGACCGTGAAGGGTGACAGTCAGATAGAGATTTTTCATTCTGATATGTCTTCTCTTGATTTTATCTGATAATTATAAGAAAGTTAGTTGTTGTTAATTAGTCCTATGAGGACATGAGAAAGAGATAAGAAGGATGAGAACCTATACTCAGTCCAATATTATCTTATATGTTTTGAAATTTCTCCATTCATGAAGAAAGGGAAGAGATGTAAAAGAAACACTCAGAGAAAATTTGAGATACTAAGTATTAAAATTGAAAGAGATGAAACATAATATAAAACAAATGCATACTACCTCATTTCAGTTCTTGAATACCCTGGCCAAGTATTCATCTATTTAAGGCAAGGTAAGTATGATACTCTTAGATTGTTATCTTTTTTATTACTCTGATCAAGTAGTCATTTTGAGACAATCTAAAGAGCATAATGAAGTAGGATATGTGGCACAGATATTTCTACCACATCCTAATTGATATAAGAAGGAATTAGAGTAAACAAAACAAGATGTTAGTATAATGTATACCTTGGTTTGAGGACCTAGAGGTAACAGTTACCTGATAAAAGGTAACAATGTTCAGTGATGAACTAAGAGTTTGAATACCCATATCTAGTCATCATTATGGTGATTATGCTAAGGGATGATGATATATAATCCCCTTTATGATTTCTATGTTGATGGCAAGGAACCTAGGAGGAAACAATAATTGCATGATACATGAACGATTGAGAGTTCATGCAATACTCAAGGAAGGTGATAATCTATTTTCTTTAATAAACAACCCTGAATAATGGTGGGATGATAAGAAGGACTATGTTTCCTTGTATTCCTTCTTTTTAGGAACATGACAATCAATTAAGTCTTATGACACTTGATATGCATATATTAAAAGTAATCTATAATGGGATACTTTGAAAAGTATCAGTTAGTTCTGGATTCTAGTTCCAAGACAAAACTATATGTGATAAGAAAGGTCCTATTATATGTTTAGTTTTGGTAATAACAACAGAGGATGGAAATGATGAGAATGTGATGTGTTTTTAACACATGTAACTAATACCAAGGTAAGGAATTCTAGTATCCAAGAAGTTTTAAAGGTACGAGATAGGGAGGACATGACTCCTAATAAGATGATTATTGTTGGTCACCTAGAAAGGTCAACTTTGAGATTAGTTTAGTTACATACGATAGTATGGACATCATATGTTAGGGGTTTATGCTCTGCATAAACATAATATCGATAAGTATGTATTAACTGAAGGAACAATTGTAGAATTGTCTTGGGAAAATTTTATCAAGCTAAGATAACTTCCAAGATCTGTTAAGGCAGCTTATGCAAATAACATCTAGAGATACCTCTGAGATAGTTCTTCTTGATGAGTAGCCTCTCCTTATGACAAGAAAATAAATAGCTAATGGGATGGTTGGTTCTAGTTATAAGTAAGTTTAGTGTTATTTCAATAGATTAGATTGGCACAATAAAAGTATGATAAGACTTGTAGTTCCAAATGGATGATAGAATGTAACTCTAGCCTTTCCTTGGAGGAGAAATGCTAAACTAAGTGAGGGGTATGGAAAACCCCCAAGATCAAGGATATTATTACATAAAGATGTAAGTTGAAAGGGTGACAAAGCAATGAGGTTTGACACTGAGTTATACAAAGTATGTATAGTACTTCTCTGATTTAGAAAGTGTTACCTGACATAGGATTGACACTACAATTATTAATGGAAAGGATAGTGGAATATGTATCTTGTATGACAGATTCTATGATGACCATGAATGGAAGGACTATGTGCTGGTCAAAGTTCTATGGAATCTCCATGACATCAAGATGTTATGTGGCAACATGATGATATGATGCATGAATGACAATTGTCTTCCTTCATCTGGGATTTCGGGGACGATATCCTTGTTAGGGGTTTATAACTTGTAACATCCCTGACCTGGGTTTATGGATAACCCTAATTGTTTAGTCTAAATAAGTTTCTTAGAACTTTTATATAATCCTCTAAAGTGTTTTCTTATCAGGTGACAAACTTATGTTTCAAGTTTGGTCTTGTTTGAATAATGTTTGAGCAATGTTCTCTTGTTTTGAACCAAAATGCAATTTACACAAAATAAGGGGTTGTATTGAAAAATGTCACATATTAAACATAACTCATTATTTTTGCATCATAATAGATAGAATTATGCAAGGTGGTGGCTTGTGGAAAGCCTAAATTCCAAGTTTGAACTTGTTTGAATAATGCTAGTGCCTTGTGTACCAATTTTGGTACAAATTGTAAGTTACCCAAAATGTATGGTTGATATGAAAATTACCACCTCTAGAGTGTCCCTAATCTCTCCTAGTATCACATAGAGTATATATAAAGGATGATACACCATGTTTGAATCATGTATAAGTGATGGTACTCTTGGTGATGAAAAGACCAAGAAAGGGTTGAATATGAAACCCTAAATTGGGCTTGTATCGAGTTGTAGAGTTCATATGAGAGTGCCTATCGGCCAAGGAGCCGTAGGGGGAGTCTCATATCGTTTGTGAACTCTTGGAAAAGTCCATTATGGGCAAATCACCTCAAGGAGTTGATCCATGACGATTTATATGCTTCTTACAAAAAGTTGTATCGGTTTGCATAATTTGTGAGATAAAGATGAGATATCTTGTCCAACAAGATAAGTGATGGCCGAAATATCATCTCTAGATTATCCTCAAGTGTTTTGCATGTCAAGATAAATGTAAGTGCATGCAAGGACAAGTGTAAACCATGCATGGACACGTGGCACCTAGTATCTTTAAAATGGTGGCACCTCATACATACACTTTTTTATGAACTTCAAGTATATATACCACTCCTTTCACCTATTAGTGGTATTTTTCAAATCTTACCACCCCCTTGCTCTTAGATATCGTTCATAGAGTCTTGGTATCATGAAAAGGTGAAGGATTATTGTGCATAGAGCCTTGGTATCGGCCATAAAAAAGGGATATCACCCATAGCAAAGTGATATCGGCCAAGTGAGGGATATCGGCCACAAGTGAGGGATATCGGCCACAAGTGGTGAGATATCATGCATAGGGATGAGGAAATCAAGTCTTGGGCCTTTGATAAGATCATATTCAACCTTGGGAACGTGAATATTTGGATGTTTTAGCTTTGAAGTTGCTCTTGAGGCAGTTTATATAACTTGAACTCAATTATGTTATTACTTACCATCAATCTTGCCTTAGTTAAATGATTTTCTTTCAAATAGACTTTTCTTGCATAATTGATGAACCCATGAGCTCTAGTAGTAACCTAGGACTTTTGTCCATGAACTAGAATAGTATGAACAAGAGTTTAGAGGTTGACGATGATGGCGTCATCATGGTTCTACCCGTGTTGGATTGAAGCACCTCTATCCCGATATGGTGTTGAAGGATACACCTCTTACCCGATATGATGTTGAAACCCTAGATAGTGATGGTTATACACCTCTAGAATGATATGGTGATGAGCATAATCCTTATGCATGATATGATGACACACACACACACCTCATGAATGATATGGTGATCAAGATACACCTCATGGGCAATATGGAAGCACCCATATACCTCATGCCCGATATGGTAAGCACGCATACACCTCAAGGTCGATATGGTAAGCACACATACACCTCAAGGTCGATATGGTGAGCACACATACACCTCAAGGTCTATATGGTGAACACACATACACCTCAAGGTCGATATTGTGAGCACACATACACTTCTAACCTGATATGGTGTTGAAACCCTAGATGGTGGTATGGAATCTGATATACCTTGGAACCCCACACCCCTATCATTTTTGGTAAGGGGTTGATTTTGAAGGGTTCAACCAGTTATCTGTCCTATCACTCAACACATGAGAGGATTTATCCCATGAAGGTATAAAAGACTATGAGCATAAGGGTTTAACCCGATATGGCAACCCAATATGGTAACTCGGTATGATGATATGAACACAACCACTAGCATGATATAGTGATGAATTTATACCTCATGGACGATATGAGTGACACATACACACACTTTGTGCACAATATGGGGTCAAGCACTCACCTTATACCTGACATGGTGTTGAGTATATACCCTAACCTGATATGATGTTGAAACTCAACATGTTGTTGTGAAACCCGATATGCAAACCCTAAAGGTTGAGTAATCCGATATGGATGCATGATTTAGTGATGAGGATACACCTCTATACCCGATATGGAGGAAGCACCTCAATATAATACACTTGATTTAGTGATACATGTAGTATATTATGTCAAATGATACTGTAAGACATGAAGAGTTTAATGCATTTTGATAAATATGGGCCAATGTACCCTGAGAGAAGGATTGAGCCAACCTAATGGAGTATGATGTAATAAATATCCTAGTGAGGATGAAAGAGAAACTTATACTTGTTAATGTATACTCATTCAATGAGTATACATTGATACTCCTAATATGTGTGGAGTCTAAATTAGGGTTGTGATTATTGATGAATGTACTTGAAAACCCTAGTCGGCTTAAAAAGGGAAACCTTAACCCTAATGAAGGGTAATGAAATGATTTGAAACTACAATTGGTTAATAAAGGGAAACCCTAACAATATTGAAACTATTCTGGTAGCATAAGATAATGAGCATAGCTAAGCATGAGCTATGATGTTTCATATAATACTGATTATCTAGGTCTTATGACCTAGAGATAGTTGTTGCCTAGTGAGAGGTGACAAGATGTTTAATGGTCCTTGTGAGACATGTGAATAGTTGTTGCCTAGTGAGAGGTGATAAGATTTTTAATGGGCCTTGTGAGCCATGTGAATAGTTGTTTCCTAGTGAGAGGTGACATGATATTATAAAAGTCTCATGTAAGAAATGGTAATGTTCATAATAAACTAGGGAAATGGAAACCTAGTAACATAATAATAATAATAATAAATGGTTACAATAATAATAATGAAATCTTGGTCATACATGCTTTATGCTTATAGCCAAATAAGGGCTATAGTGTTTTGAATATGCTTAAATGAGAAAAAAGGAATACTTGTATTACATAAAAGATGTGAATAGGTATGATGGCTTGGCCAAGGTATAATGCCGAGTAAAGCTGATGTGGTATTCAATGATGAATTTAAGGGATTGATATCCCATAATGAAAGTGAAAGGGAAAGATAAAGGCATCCCAACTAATATGGGATCCTTAGCAATATGGCCATGATCTCAGGATTGGTACAATCCAATACCTGGTTGAACCCTATCAGGATTGTTACAATACAATACCTGGCTGAACTCTATGATCTCAGGATTGGTACAATCCAATACCTAGTTAGCAAATTGGATGAGGCCAATAGATAGAGATGAGAATGATTCATGGATATCATACCATGATAATATTATCACAGGATAAGCTTGAGATGTTGGTATAATATGATGGGTAAATGATACACATGTTCTTTATATCCCTTATAAGGTGTATATATGATTTACTACTCTATCATAAATAGTTACAATGCTTTAAGAGATGAAAATGTTCTAATCTGCTTATCAATAGTGATTAATCTTGCTTATTAATATAAAAGTACCTCTACTCAGTTTTATATTGTTTACTTGTGATAATAACATTGTTGGCAGAGAGTTATATCTCTTGTTGGGACAATCGTCTCACCCCGTGGGATCCACATTTTTTTAGGTGGATGTGCACGAGGGGGTAGAGACCATTTTGCATAGGAATAACAGCATCAGGGACAGTAGTAACAGCTCAACTTGAGTGTATTGTCTGTCATGTCTTATAGATAGAAGTCCTATGTGTCGTCTCTGTACTCTCAGGTCCTTGGATTTAGTACGTGATGGTTTTATGAACAATCTGATATTTTGGCTTGTAAGCCTCGAGGTTTTATGTTGTTTCAATATATGTTTTGACAAAGCAACTATTATATGTTATCCTCAAGATGAGATGGTACAGTGTATGTACAATATGAACCTTGATGTATATAAAGTTTTGGTTCTTTCATTAAGAGTTTTCCAGGAAATGGACCTCTTCGCAAAATGGTTTTAATTTTTTGAGATTTTTGTTAATCTGTTGCTTATGGTTATTCTGCATAATTAGTGATGATTTAGCTGTCTGTTTGGTGGCAGTCATTACAAGTTGGGTGCCCCCACGCAGGAGGAGACTTCACCTGACCTACATGTTGGTAAGGTAAGGCCAAAGAGACAATCATGTTATGATTGACATGACAATATCATAAAGGATTTGATGGATACTTATAAAGGCAAGCTTCCAATTCATCATGGTTTCACTCAGTTATGGGATAATGAGGAAACGTTTTGAATGTTCAAAGAATGACAATACTCAATGACGTTTGTCTTTAAGTGTAAGACTTGAACAATGAGATCATATGAATTCTAAGACTATGTACATTCTTATTACTGTGGAAGGCAAATAGACACCAGTAACACATAAGACTAGAGTGTGAGTTGGTTGATGACAGAATCTCATTAGTCATGATATGGCATATCAAACCAAGCATAAAGATACATGTTAGGGAATAGTGTATTGGACTGACCCACATTGAGAATGACACATGGAAACCATCATTGGTGGTCATAGTCATCTCTCATAGTGAAGGTGGTGATTGTGATTCTTAGACCTAAAGTCACTACACTCATCACATGTCGTTGGGTGTACTTTGATATCATCAAACATAATCCTAAAATATCGGTTGCCATAAAGGTGATGATTGGGTAGCTTTGCCACATGGGCACTGACTGTGAGTGATGTAGATGGGATTTTCTCCTCCTATTAGAGTTTGATATCCTGGCCACTTGATAAGTGAGACTGAGAAACGCATGTTCATGCACATGTAAATCAATATACGATATTGAGGTCACATTATCACAGATAGTTTGCTCTTAGTTCAAGGAACATGGGTTGAACATTGAGAGGATGATGATTCCATGCCTTGAGTTCATTCTGGATATTAGATACAAAGGAATTATACAATCACTGCAACACATTGCATAGATTGTAGGTTGAAGTTGTTCTCCAACTTTCCAATCACTTGGTTAGGAGTGATGTGTGATTAGGCACTGCTCTTTGCTTATGATGTCATAAGCTAGTTATGGACATTCACTGCCAACATGATATAGGACCTATAGGGTCACACACTAAGGAGCTCATATAGAAGAGGAGTTTAATCTTGAATGATAATTGGATTGATTACTAAAGTGTTTAGGTATTCAATTCAAGCAACATGTCATCTAATTGCACTTCCAACCGGTCGCCTTCCCAGGGTGAGACGGTCATTTGGAATGTCGAACAATCGGGTCAAGTGTTGAGACAACCATTTGGAGCGTCAAGTTGATTGGAACTGAATTGATTGATGTTTTGCATGAATTAGGAACCAACTGATTTGGCGCACTGGGTGAACCAATCCACTCGGGTGAGCAAGACAATCGGTTCACCTGGTGAACTGATCAACTTGTTTGGGCCGAACAAAGATTCTAGTAGCTTTCTTGAATTTTTGAGAAAGATTACTCATTTCACTTGTTCAATTTGATTAGGACAAGGAATTAATGTTTGCATTAATTGGAAGAAATTTGCCAAATTCATGTACAATTAGGAAATAGGAAAAATGACATGTTCGAGTAGTGAATCGGCCGTCTCATATGTGAGATGACCATTTCTATTGCAAAATGACCATTTCAGATTTTGTAGATTGTGCAAATTCAAGATCTTCTGGTCCCTTCCACTCCCATATCAATCGGGAACCCTGACCCTAACCCCACCTATAAATAGAGGAGTATATAGGGCTTCCCAACACACATAATTGAGAATCATTTACTCTGACAATTATTGTCCTCGCTAGTTGTGGTAACCAAGAGAGTCCAAGCAAGTCCTAGCCAACTAGGGAGGGATAGAAAGGGAGAGAACAACATAAGATCTTTGTTGTGGGAGACAAATTTGGTGACTCATACACCAATAGGAGGGACAACTCCTTCCTATCTTTTCTATTTGAATGACAGAAGTTCTAGTTGGTTTGTGTGGACTACTCTAGAGGCATGGGTCCTTTGGCTGCTTTTAGGAGGGCACATCAGTTTGTAGTCCATGGTGAGATTAGGAGTCATTGCAGAAGTCATCCAGTATATTGTCTGAGGTGAAGACAAGGAGTTGCACAGACACTGTCCAAGAGAAACTATAAGATAGCTTCACTACAATGAGTTGTAGTCGCTAGACTTGCTCCAGGACCAGGTTAAACTCATTAAACCATTTTTCCTATTTCATAGTAGTTTATGTGAACTTGTTGTTATGGGAATATGGATAGATAAAAAAAATTTGTTTCTACTGCCATACTTTGTGCCTTTATTTCCCCACAGTGCTATCAGATCCAGGTCAATTTACTATGTTTTGGGATAATTGATGTGATCAAATTTTTGATTTTACCATTTGTTTTGTTGCATATGATGTGAATATTTAAACTGTCTCATATGTATATCTGGTCAAAGACCACATAATCCCAAACTTATATATATGTGATATATATATATATGTGTGTGTGTGTGTGTGTGTGTGTGTGTGTGCAATTTACATTTGGGTTGCCTTAAAATTAGTTTTGATGGTGGATGTGTAGCATGGTTATGGCTAATGGCCCAATAAATGTGTGTGTTTTGATGGTTTGGTTTTATTTCTATTTTATCTGAGTCTTCATACTGAGCCTAGGGGTGAGCAAATAATGGTCCAGAATGCAAAACCTGACCGGACCGATCAGTTCGGTCCGGTCCACAGTCCAAAAAATTTGGTGAGTTCGGTCTTCGGTCCGATCCACGGTCTGGATATTTTGGCAAGCTCGGTCTTTAGTCCAGTCTGGTCCAAAACTGGTCTGACCGTGGACCAGACCGTAGACTAATTTTGTATAAAATGCATGAATATTTATAAGTATATTATATAACAAGTACAAATAAAGTACATATATAGGCACTAGTAGTGTACATTTTTGCTATTAATGTTATATAATTGTTACAAGTGACTAAGATTATCAATTTCTACAATTAAATAAGCTGTAAAAAATGTAAAAAAGACTTATTACGGTCCAAACGGTCCGGTTCAGTCCTACCTCAAAATGGTCCGGTCCCGATCCAGTCCTATCTCAAAATGGTCTGGTCCCGGTCCGGTCCTACCTCGAAATGGTCTGATCTACGGTCCCAAAAAATTCTTAAATCGGTCTTCAGTCCGGTCTAGTTCTAGATCGATGCTCACCCCTAGCCGAGCCTCTACCTCTTTCTTCCCAATGTAAAGTTCATTCTTTCCTACCTTTTCTCCCCTCGAATGTAACTCAAGGTTTCTCTTTACACAGTAATAATATTAGCAACAGGATAGTTTCCTTTCTTGCAACGACAAAGATGATTATTAATATCAGGCGAGATGATCGGATGGAGGACCAAGGAGGACATATTGCAGAAGAGACCCGATCTCTTGGTGGACCCAACTGACCATCAGGAGGTGTCCAGACATTGGTTGGACAGGAGACCAACTGACCGGCCAAGAGGCGAGATGATCATTTCAAGGGTTGAACCGATCAACCCAAATTGACAAGCATAGATATACACCAATAGTAGGTTCATACATGTGATGTGATGAGTGACCTAGGTGGTAATAATTCCTTGTGGCTCCAAGGAAATACAGTAGACATGGAAATAACCATAGCTTTTTGTTTTATATTGCATGTTTACATTGTGGGATATAGCATGTATATGATACATATTATATATGTGGTGATTGGATACAATATATGTGTATATATATGATATATACAAAACTCCTCAAACCAAACATATTAAGTCTAAGATTCTTTCCATTAGCAACACACATGAAAAGCTTATTTGACTAAGTGTATGTTATGCCCAAGCGTGGTGTGTCATCTACCTTGTGTAAGTGTGGTGGTAATAATGTAGGTTCTGCCCAAGCAGGGTGCATTATTATCATGTTGGCTATTGGGTCAGGATTAACTAGTGATTCTTAGAGCGTCTAAGCCCAGAAGTATGTAGATGATTATGTCAAAGAGTTATGCATATCGTCTATCCAAGAATTGTATATGAAGCAATTTGTAACATACTAGATCTTATACCCTACTCTAGATCTTTAACCTTTTGGACTTTGCCAAACAAGGATAAAGATATACCTTGACCTAGTTAATTGAAACCCTAATATGTTAATGCATGTATAAATCACCCTAACACATTTGCATGAAAAAAATATGACCTAATGCTCTCATAAAATATTTCACATGAGATAAATGATAAACATATATAGAATTTCGTGCACAATAATGATACATAATCCTTTTTGGTAATAAGAGTGAAGGTAAGGTGACACAGTTAAATAAACAATAAGGATGATGAAATAAATACAATGTTGTCAAGCCAAAAATGTAAATTCAGAGAAAGAGATTTCAAAAGTGAAACCTAATGTGAAATTCAGTTCCCTTAGGTCCTAATTACCTTGGCAGTCAAGTTTCACGTTATTTACATAATAATAATTAATTTGACAATTTCGAAAAGAAGATATGAGATTTTCCCCAAAATAGCAAATAAAATAATAAATGACTCCAAAATAGGAAAATAACTTTATATTCAAAATCTACATGTTAAAATGAGGTTATGTGTGAATTTTAATGTAATTTGGATAATCTTCAATATACATGTGTAGATTAAGAGAGAGAAAGTATGTAATTGCCCAAAATATTAAATAATGTAACAAATAATTTGAACAGATAAAATTAATGACCAATTCATTTCCAACATGCTTAAGTTTTCTTGGGTGTGAAGCTTCACATTAATTGGGTAATTCTAGAAGTATCTAATGCATTAAGAAAGAGAAAATATGATTTATTTTAAAAGAATTAAATAAAATAGCAAAAGTCTCTATATTGGAAAAGTAATACCAAAATCGGATTTACATGCCTTATTTGGCTTTGTGCAAAATGTCGTATTAATTGGACTTTGTTTGGACCCTCAATTTGATTTATAAAGAAATGACATAATTATATACATGACTTTAATTTATATTTCGATTTTGCTAAAGTCTGCATTATTTTCTCTGTCAAAATTTTATTTTTGAGATTATTGTATCCGCTTTTAACAGAGGCCCTTGATTACCGATCTGAATGTGTGCCCATCGTGCTCTTCCTTTTCCTCCTTTCCTATTTCTGCCTACGGTGATTTTCCTTGCTCTCCAGTTCTTGCTTGCTTTCTCAATTCCAATCCCTCTCTTCATTCTCTCTCATGCTCTAATTTCTTCCATGTTACCTTCTTGAACTCTTCCCAAACCCATAGACCCTATAAGTGATAAGACTCATATCATCATTGCCTAGTTCTGCAAAACATAGCTTGATTCCCTTGTTATGCCCCTATTTCTCCCCACCTCCTTCTCTCCTTTCTATTCTTGGCCATTGGACCACTTAGGAACCCCTCCATGAGCATTTGCAAGTTCCTTGACATCCTCCGCCAGTCTTGGTTAAAATATGCATTGTTCCCGTGTAATTTTTTCCCAAAACCAACCTGACACTGACAAAACCATGGTGTCAGTGAGGTCACTTGTCTTGTTGGAGTCATTGGAGTCTTGGATGCTTACCATTGGGTCCTAGGATGTCACGAAAGAGGTTGATTTCCTCTGATCAGGTGCCCTTCCATTTTCCTCTTTTCATGCTTTTGTTCGTTGATCCTCTCTGTCATGCTTTGGCTTCAACACCTTCGATTTCACTTTTGATGCCTTCGTGTGGTGTGTCAGGAGATGAGGAGATGTTTTGGTTCTCATATTTTCTGATCTTCCCAATTTTTGCTTGTGGCCATGGAGCCTACTGCTCGTGAACATGGCCATTCACAAAGGAGGGGAAGCAATATCCTCATTGTCTTCTACTTGTTGCCCCTCGACTCTCATTTCCTTTTGTTTTTATGTTGAGGGTATGACCATCATTACACTCATCTGTTTTTGTAGTACAAGATCTAGGTCACCAAATTCAATTGATCCAACAAGGTTGACGGGCCAAAGTGGTCAGTTGTATGATCGACGTGGATTTTTCTTGATTTTCGATTGATTGGTATTTTTAAAATAGATAACTTACTCTATGGTCGTCAGAAAATTATGCAAAAATATTCAATAGATTTAGGAAATTATTCTCCACCCAACAGTACCATTTTTATAACCTAAACCAAAATATAAGAAATATGTGATTTTCAAAGATTTTCCTAATTGGTTATAAATTGCAAAATTCATAACTAATAATCTATAAGTCAGAAAATTAAAATAAAATATGTTATAAACCCAAAACAAATATCCTATAATATGACATAGTTTTAGTAACCTAATTCATAGATAATAAAAAGGTGATTTTAGGGTTTATGAAATCAATGTGAAATTGACTCAAAATCTACTATGTACTTAATTGGTTCTTTAGAGGCCTAGGCTTGGACATAGATTGGACTTTCGACTGTTAGACTCTAAACAGAGGTATGATTGTGTCCCACATTATTTCCATATTAAGAAATTTCTAATTCCTCTCGTAATGTATGTTTTGCATCTCCTATTCTTCTACATTGAGCAATGACCTATTTTCTTCTTTCTCTTGGTCCTATGGACACTAGCCTACACATTATTTCTTTTCTTTTCAAAATCACGGTTCATGTGAACTACCTTATTTGTTACTGATCTTATGATCAACTTATTGTTATGAACTTTCTTTTGGGATTCTATCTTATGCTTTGTTCATGTTGGAACACTATTTGAAGATATTGATATTTTGTGCCGACTTTGAGGTGGATGTTTATGTTGTCCATTAGTATCATGGAAACTTTTTGTATAATCAGACTATACTTTTTACTTTCCTCTACATTAAACATGTTATGTGATTCAGTAGCACTAGAGTAGTGTAATTGCATTGGTTTTTGGGCAGTGTGCCCCTGTTATTATTGGGATGGTGGTGGTGGTGCCCCATACCTAGGTTTCAAGTTTGTGAGGATTGGCTCAACTTTTATATATATTGGGAGTTAGTTGTATGTCACTTATATCAGGTTTCAAGTTTTTAAGGCTTGTCCGCCTTTGTCTTTATATTGTTCTAGTGTTATGCTTATCTCACATGCATGCAGGTTGATGATTATGAGTTGTGTTCTCTAATTCTTTATGTGTGCTAGTATGGCATCCTTTTTGTTTGTTTGGTTATGGCAAGTATCTCTTTTATTGTGATTCATTTCTTTTATGCCCTCTTTGGGTAGTCCTTTTCTTTTTCATGGGAATCCTTTATATTTGTTGTCTTTTATTCCATATATTGCTTAATTTCCTATTTAGTATGCACATACCAGCCTTTGTTGATGTCATCTATTTTCTCTTCTTGCTGGGGTATGATTCCAACCCTAGGTGAAGGAAATGTAGGACATGTCATGAATTTATGGACTTATCTTAAGGAGTTAAAGCTTGGAGACAATTTTGATATGGTTTAGATTTCCCTCTACTTAGATCCATATGTTGTATCTTACATGTACCCTATGTGGGAGATTGTAACACCTCTGACCTGGGTTTTGGGATAACCCTAGAAGTTTTGCCTAAGTAAGTTTCTTAAAACCTTGTCTTAATCTTTTAAAAAGTAATTAATACTTAAGAAGAGTTTAATTCTCAAGTTTGAGCTTGTTTGCAAATTGTGTGTGCTTTATATGATAGTTTTGGTGCAAATTGCAATTTATCCTAAATGTGGGGTTGATATGCAAATTATAACCTCTAGAGTATATCTTCTCTCTCTTATCATCATATAGAGGAGAGATAAAGGAGGGGGCGCCTTGTTTGAGTCTTGGGTGAGTGATAGCACTCTCGGCGGTGAAAGAACAAAAGAGTGATGAGTGTCTTGAACCCTAGATGTGGTTGTGTCGAGTTATGAAGTATATATGGGAGTGCCTGTCAGCTTGGAATCCATAGAGGAGGTCCTATATTGGTTTAGTAACTTTTTGGAAGTATTCATATCAAGCTAAGCACCTCAAGTAAGTGAAGCATATCAGTTTAGGACTTCCCTGAAAATGTTGTATCGGTTTACATGAAAATTGATATTGGGTTGTGATATCTTGTCAAGCAAAATACCCAATGGACAATATCTTATCTTTGTATTATACACATGAGTTTTGCATGTTAACATTATTATGGATGCATGGAGGGTGGTGACACCTCACATACACTCTCTATTTCTCTCTTGAACCTCAACTATATAAGCCTCTCTTTTCACCTACTAGCGAAACCTTTCGACTCTCATATAATCCCTCTCTTGGTGGATGACCATAGAAGCTTGAGGAATAGGAAGGTGTTCGAGCATAAAGCCTAAGGCGAAGCCATGGTCATCTTCAACCTTGGGTGGACTATGCTTCTTGGATCATGGTTCCTTTCTTTCTTTTCTTCTTCATCAAGTTCCTAACTATGGTATCTTCTTTCAAATAGAAGTGTGATGATCGAGTCTTGGACTTTTGATAAGTCATCTTCAACCTTGGGAATTTGAAGCTTTGGATCTTGAATCTCTTGTGTTAATCTTGAGGTGGGTTATATAACTTGAATTCAACTCTATTATCATTCACCTTCGATCATGCAATACTTGATGATTCCTTTTCAATTTTGACTTTTCTTGGTTGCTAATGGTTCTATGAGATCTAATGGATATGTGGGGTTGTTTTCCATGAACTAGAGTGTTAGTGGACGAAGTGTTGGAGCTTGAAAATTATGGAATCCCCATGCACGAATCTATATTGGTATGAGAAACTCTAACCCGATATTAGGTTGTGTGAGGGGAACCCGATACACATGAAGTCCTAACCCATTACCAATTTGCTACATGTGAAAGACCATAATTCTTATAGTTGTCTAGCCTGTCACCTAAGACTAAGGATGGGGGCAGGCCAATATCTTGAAAGTTGAGTGAAGATATGATGTCAATAGGGCTAATCTGATATGCTCTAACCCTAGCAACCTGACACACCTTTAACCCGACACCAATGTGAAAGATGACACACTTCTTTGATTCTACAATCGACACACCATGTGAAGGTGTGGTCGACACACTCCTTGAAGTCATGGCCGACACACAAAGTAGTGGTGAGGTTGGTACCTTGATAGGTGAAAGTATATAATGGTTTTGATGATGGGTAACCCGATACTATCATAACCCTAGAACCCGATATGTATCAAAACACGGGAGGCCGATATCACTTGGTGATAGCTAGGGTGATACCATAGATGGTGCTATGGACGATACATTAGATGACAGTGTGTAAAATACCCTAGAGTATACTAAGGGTGACACAAAAAGTGATAGGGTAGCTGATACCCTAAAGTGAGGTCAAGATGTTATGCGTAAGTGAGGTGAAAATATTATGCTGAAGTATGAAGAAGGTGATGCACCAAGGTATGGTAAAGGTGATACACCAAGATATGATTCATGGCCGATATCAATTTAAGCACCTCAAAACTGATATCACCCTAAGAACCTCTAAATCGATATCACTTTGATGTTCCATGGGTGACAGAAGTGATAGTGTCATGGGTGACACAAAGCGATAATTGTTACAACCCCAATTTTGGGTCTTTATGGTTTGAGATGCAATTTCTCCAATAAAATGTATGATTATGAAATTGTATGATTTATGTATATTGAATGGATTTCCTTTGCAATATTTCCTTTATGGATGTGATTTTTTGGATCATAATATGGTAATGAGTCCAATATGATTAAAAGAGAAAGAAGGAATCAAATAATACATTATTAAGAAGGAAGTTTGATATAATGAGGAAAATATAAGAAATATGTGGAAATATGTATGATTGATCATCATGGATGAGATTTCGAGTCCACATGGGTTCTAATGGTAAAAGGAATCCAAATAAAGGAAAATAAAAGAATAGGAGAGAGGAAATATGCATAAATATTCCTTAATAAGTGATAACTTGCTTATGAAGAAAAGTCACTTTCACTTTCGAATTTGAGTCTTGAACTTTACACACATGAAGTTTAAGTCATTATGGACTTTACTTTGAACTTTAAGATTACAAGGATGCTTGGTTTGGGAGATATGATTTTTGGAAGATTTCCTAAAGTGGTAAGGATATCCGAGCAATGCATTAAATGTAACGATTTACATTAGAATTAGGAATCTTGGGCCCGATCCATGATGATGTCACATGATATCCTGGCTATTCGATCAAGGTTCTGATAGTGGAGAACTTACCTCCTAGCCACGGAAGGGAGGAATAGGGAGTTGGGTTTTTCTTGATCGGTCTCTTCATGATCCAAGTCATATCAGAGTTACGAAACCTTTCCAATAGATTTGGGGGATCAATCCGAGTTGATCTATCCCTAGTTTATCAGAGTTTCGTCACCTCTAGAGCTTTTTCCCAATCCCAAACTCTATAGCTTCTTCACAGCCCTAGGTAGACCTATATATGGGGCCTTGGACCCCCAACGAATCGGAAAATGAGTTCTTTGTCTTCGGTCGACTGCTATGAGTGGGGTTGTGCTAACAATTCCAATGAGTGGCATGTTCGTTGCACCTATCATCGTAGGGATCCTGCTAGAGGGATGAGAAGTTGGTGGCTCATCTCCGATTTCCCTCGGGGCAATTGAGACTATGTTCAACTTCAGAGGAGCCTGGTGGAGTTTGCGATGGTCTTTTCGAGCGAAGAGAAGGTTTGGAGCATAAAGAGCGGAGGTAGAAGATGAGGACGGGTGAAATTACGTTCATGTCCTCATCTGCGAAGTAGAAAGGAAGGGGTAGAATGGTCTTTTGATTCTATTTATTTGACTCAATCCCGCTGGAGCGAGTCGCTAAGTTGTGCGAAGCCCATTGGCCTAGCCTGGTCTGTGTGGAAAAAGAAAAAGTAGGTTGCATTGCTGACGTGGCGGCATCCCATTGGACCAAAGGTAAGTAATTTAGAATAATTCTAGAAATAAATTGGTAGCTTGAATATGGACAAGTTATATATGAAAACTGATCAAAAAAATATGAGGAATCCAATAAAAATATAATTGAAGCCTAATTCTACTTGCAATTCAAAAAGTATATTGAGTTATCAACTTTAATGTATTTAGGAATAAGAAATCCTAATTTTGATGTTAATGAGATTGAGTAAAGTGCTATGGATGATTTAAGTTGATATTAGCCTATTCTTAATAAAAAGGATGTTTAAGATCTAAAACGAGAATATTTGTGCTTAATTGGCTAATTTAGGGTTTCCTATGTATAAAGTGTAATAATGGGCTTTGAAACCCTAATCTAGGTGATTATGACTTTTAATGAGTTATATTTCAAAAATCCATGAATAAGACAAAGATATGATGATCCTAAACTAATTTGAGAATAAAGACCCTCAATATGGATAATTTATGTAATTAGGGTTTTATGATGTAGAATACGTTTTAGGGTTTGTTGACCTAAAATGGTAAAGGTTGAGAAACTAATCTAAGAAACCCTAATGAATCCTAATGAGACCTAGAAACCTTAGAAAGGTCTCCCAAGTCAATAAGGAGTTGTTTGGGGATATGATGGTAACAATTAGACATTATACATGTTTTCAGGATCAATGTTTGCTTGATTGATTATTGATTGGCTTGCTTGATTGGACATCTAATTGGATTTGGATATATTGCTTCTTTGAGACCTCCAAATTAGGTATGTGGTTATTTATGGTTACTCGCTTTAGTTTCTCGACATTTTCCAACATTTCATCAATTGCATGGAAATAACTACTTGGATGATTTTATTTATGCAATCTTTGAAGTGAGTATGACTATCACAATTTAAGTATACATGTGACTTTCCCGAACCTACATACCATCTCTAGATGTAAGATAAGAGACCAAGCCCCGGAGGGAAGGTCAGAGGTGGTCAAGCCCTGGAGGGAAGACCACTGGGCACCCACAGAGGTGACCCAACAGGTACCAAGCTCAGGATAGAGAAGGTAGCCTAAAGTCACTTGCAAGGACTAAACCCTAAGAGAGGTTATCCGAGAGGTTGAGTCAAAGTGGTTGGGAAGTCATATTGAAAAACTAATCTTGAATTGTTAACAACTATTTGATGTGTTTATGTTGTTATGAAATATGTGCAAGATATTGGTTGTCACCACATACCAGTCTATTCATTTATATTGGTCGATGTTTTGTTTGTCGGCATTTTAGGAATACTTGGAAAAGGACAAATAGTATAGTGATATTCTTAAAGAATAAAGCTAATAAAAGAAAGGAGTAATTTAGTTAGATATAACTCTACATTGGGTAAAGTTCCAATTTCCTACTTTTGAAAGGTATGTGAAAAGTAAAATTTTATCCTATCTTAAGCTTAGTCTTTGGTAGAATTTATTAATTATTTTTTTTTATTTGCAAAACCATTGATCCTATTTTGGGATAGCAACTCTAGCATTTTGGTCTTCCTTAATTTGGGGTTACCAAGATGTGGGGTCATTGCAATTAGCATCAGAGCATGGTTTTCCATTTAATCTCTAATAATTATTAAATTTTACAAACTCTTTACAACCCAAGGGAGTTATTAGAGAATTTTCTGATGATGCAGGTGTCTAGAAAATGATCACAATCCAGGGACTGGTAAGATTTTCCTCTGCCCCGCTAGTCGGTCTACGAGGACTCCCGAATTTTGTGTGACTACCTGGCAGAAATTGGAGGATTTGACTCGAAATAAGATACCTCTAGGTTTTCTCGCATCTGTCTTTGTCCCTTCTATACTCCGTTCAGTGGAAAACTCTAAGAGATTAGGGTTTTCTCTATCTCCTCCACCCTCCTGAGTTTTTGGGGTTAAGAGTAATAAGGATTAAGGAATCCTCCACCAAATAATAAAAAGCATGTAAGAAAGATGTCATGGACATAAGTTTTGATAATTAGAAACTTAGACTGAGTTTTGTTACATGCTTAGGTTGCATGGCCTATGTTGTTGTGCCCTTAATGACCTCTTAGGATAACGCTGAGGTTAGTCCATCTTATAGGAAGATGAGGAGAGAGTTAGCTTTGGAGGAAGAAGCCTCTAGGAAGAGGAAGAGACTTGACACATCCTATGAGGATGATGCTCAATACCGTAAGTAGTAGATAGAGAAAGAGAAGACACAAGGAGTTGGATACCTTAGTTAATAGTGCATGCGAGTACATGGGTTGGACATGCATTCTTTACATAAAGGTTTTGAGTACACATGAGAAGCATGAATTATGTGTGGTTGTTTGACCCTAGTGCCTTTTGGTGACCCGACCTTGGGTGGTTCGTGCTGGTTAAGGGTGAGGGATAGCTCCCTCATTGAGAAGGTTAGTGGTGACCATATAGGAACCCTAACAGGTATATATGAGTAGAAAGGAGGCATGAACCTACATAGAAGAGAACGGCAGCAAGTTTTAGACCTAAGCCAGATAGGTTATTCCTGATATTTTATGAGATAGGCATGTAGAGCTTCGGATGATCTTGGCCGAACATTAGTTTTGATAGTACATTTCACCCAGGTGGGGATAGACATGTATCCTTAAGAGCTTAACCCATATTTTGGGAGAGAACCTCCAGTGGTAGAACCACATGTAGGGTTAGCTCTATAGAGAGAGAGAGAGCAAGACCCGATGAAGAAGGTTGGAAACATAGAACTTAGGAATCATGAGAAGTTTGGTATAATATGGCATGGAATAGATGACCCTGAGTAGGTATATGTGGTTGCCTCACACACGATCCTTGGAGGCTTATTGTACCTTGGATGCCTTTAGAGGAGCCAAACCCTAGAAGAGAGAAAGAGGCTTCTTGAACCAATATAAAGGTGACATGAGTACCTACCTTTTAGGTGTAGGAAAGATAGTTCCAAAGACCCTTTAGATATGGTATGATAACAAGTTATAAGGTCTCTCATTGTCATGTGTAGGACTCTATGGGTTGTTCATGTGCAAGAGTGTTAGGGAGTATGTGCCATATCTTGTATAGGTTTGGTTCAGGGTTGAATAGCTGAGTATGCAGTTTAGACACCCAATGTATAAGGGGTGAACCTGGGGTTCCTGGACCTAAGAGGGGAAGTAAAAGTACCTGATGCTCATGAGGATGATTGAGTTCATAGGATTTGAGTATGGCACCCATCCCGTATTAGAGCAAAAGGAAACCCCACTTGAACTAAGGTATATGTTTGATGAACCCCTCATACAAGTTGGTAGGTGTGAGATTGGTCCAACCTTGAGGAATGATGAACAAGTATGACATACGAAGGAACTTAGAATGGTTTAATAGGTTGTATTCTTGCTAGCCATGAGCATAAGTAGAAAGATAGGGCTAATCATATACATGATGATGTAAACCTTGGATATAATAACGTTTTTTGACCTTTGTTACTATCAAGAGATAGTTTTCTCCCATCCTAGGAAGGGACCCTTCATGTTGGGGTGAGCATCAACTTTTGTTTAGTTTGAAGTAACCTTGAGAGGTTAACTATAATAGATTTATGAGATAATTGGAGAGCACATAGTATGAGCATGAATCTATAGACCCACGTGTGACCATCTCTAAGGGTCATGTAGATATGTTTCCATAGAGGTGATTAGTATGGGACAGACTGAGTTAGGTAAGTCACCATGACTCCTATGAAAGGATGTAAGTTTAACCCTGAGTGCCCATAGAGATGATGGAGATTCAAGTGAGGATTCAAGATTGAGATGTGCTATGATAGAATCCTAAGTCAATACCAAGGTCAAGGAGGGATAAGACCGATGGGAGTAGGAGTTGTTTATTCCCTGAATGCGTAAGACCATAGGGTCGGGAGGTAATAGTTACCTTTGACCGGGGACCATGGGTTAGGATGTTGACCACCTTCATGAGTTCATGGGGCCTAAGGGGTAAATGTGAGAGGCACTCCCTAGATGCATAAGGGAAATATCACCCCAAAAGTATCGGTACCTTAGAAACCTTAAGGAGATGACTAAGGATTGAACATAAGAGTGTTGTTAAGACCCAATGGTGATGGGAAAATCCTTTCCATGGATGTAAACATAGATTGGAGATATTCATGGTGTGGAAACATGTGAGGTATGTTTCAACTTAAACTGGAAAGGGTAATGGCAAGGTGTGATGCACCATCTCTACTCTTGGAATGGGATGAACTCTGTATTTGGACTGCAGCCAAATGTTTATTTCATCTCGTTATGGGTGTGAGAGATAGGGCAAAACGCATGCCATATACTAAGGATAAAGGTGATATGAGTTGAAATGTTTCTATGATGTTTGAGGATAGAGGAAGTACCACACCCTTTTGGAAGTATATTGGATAGATTGTATGCAAGAACAGATGAACTAAGGTAATCATCATATGAGGACATACTCGTCAAGAGCGGTTTGAATTTTACAAGTTAAAGTTGGGTTTGATAATAGAGATGATGGAAGCAAGAACTCGAAGTTTTCTTGACTAAGATAGACCTAAACCCGAGACAAGGAAGATGATGGAGTATATGAAGGTTATGTCTTCACCATCACCTAGCACATAAGGAAATTAATGTGGTAATAGTTACTCTTAGCTGAGACACATCTCTAGTGTATAGTTGTCTTGTCTAGCTAGTAGAGAGAGCTGACAGGGGTTTCTAGGAAGACCCTGTGACAATTAGAGGACTAGACCTATGTGGTTAAAATCCAGATACAACCAGACCCATTGGTCAAGTTGGTGGTTTCTCAGTTAGCTAGCCCAGATCTTGATGAGATAAAAGGATTACTATAAGAACCTCAGATACACCTCCCAGGAAGAGAAGGTGGTGAAACCCACTACTAGAGTGTTTTAGGGTTTCTGAGGAGTCCCCCTTGAGGAATCATGTCATGCCAGAAGCTCATGATTTTAAGTACACCATACACCCTGGTATTACCAATATGGTTGAGGTCTGTAGTGGTACCTTGAAGGCCTGGAACAAAGAAGGATATAGAGGTTCATGTTGCTAGTTGCCATACATGCCAGAGGGTGAAGGTCGAACACCAATAACCTAGTGGATTGCTATAAATAATGAAGAGTCCTCGAGAGGGAATAGGAGAAAATCACCATGGACATTGTGGTAGGATCTTGTGGCAACGAACACCAAAACATTGGATAATGATAAATGCGGAAGCGATCATTAACAGCGGATTACTGAAAATCACTAAAAATTAAAACCATTTACAAGGAGACCCAAACACAGGAAAACTCTTATAACAAGAACCAAAGTATTACATATACATCCTGGTTCATAAGTACATATCATGTACCATTCCTTCTCGAGCATTACAAGCATCAACTTCCCTGTTAAACTATACACAGACAGCATAAGAACCTCGAGGCATCAAGCCAAAATCTCAGATCGATTAATAAAAAGTACGAGCTACAAACTCCGAGGACCTGAGAGTATAGATACGACACATAGGACTCTCTATACAAAATATGACAGCCAGTACCTCCACCTGGAATGTCACTGTTGTCCCTGCTGCTACTGCTGCTCTTCCCTTGCTATAGGGTTTCTGTTTCTTCTTCCGTGTCTACCTAAAAATTTGGATTCCACGGGGGTGAGACAATTGAAATTGTCCCAGCGAGAGATATAACTCTCCACCAGAAATATTATTATTGCAGTTTAATAGAATAAAACTGAGCAGAAGAATCATAAGTATTCAATAGCAGATAAATCAATGTCTAAACATATTAGAGCAATATTCTTATTCAAGCATTTCAGCTATGTCTTAAGAACCAAAACGATTTGTGCCAGAATAATGGATGCCAAGAAAACCAAAAGACCTTGGACACGTAATGGATCTTGAAGCACTATTTCAGCATCTCCCTGACCAAACCCACCCACATTAGGATTACTTGTTAATGGTTGATCAAGCTTGATGCATTCACCCTCTAAAACAATAAGTTCTGGTCCTGGGGGTATAATATACTTATCCAATAAGGAAATGAAGAACATGTATAACATTTATCCATCTAGAATATGCTAAGCAAGGTAACATCAACCAATGATTCTCATATTTCAACCTTAAGCAAATACGCTACACGGCTGATTACAATTTAAAATCATACTTAAGCCCTGAGGAGATGAGGTATACCTCTCATACTCCAACTGACCATCGCGAAATCGTAATCGGTACCATATATAGGTCAAGGAAGAGTCAGATTCCCATGACCTCATCCTCCTCAGTTAGTGTGAGGACAAAATGCAAGACATCTTGTGGCTCTGCTAAATAGCTTTCCAGGGTATACTGGCAACTTTGCTATAGAGTTATAGTGGCGGTTGTACTCTCTTCGCAATTGAGAGATTTCATGTTTATCTCACATCGATTCGGCATTAAAATTATCGGGAGATTCATGATACATCTATCCCGGCATTGGGAGATTAGTGATACATCCATCCCGACATATATAATGAAGGATTGAGAGATTTAATGTTTATCTCACATCAATTCCTCCATTAGGGTGTAAGGATATTTGTGCCCATAACTCCCACATACTCAATAGTATGTCCTCCAGGAGATCTCGTAGGAAAACCTGTTTCACCATCACCAACTACAGACGATGATGGATCTATGGCCAAGGCTCTACATGATAAGATTTCACTTGATTAATTAAGTATATTACCATATTCTTTTAGCACTAGTCATGTTTCTAAACATAATTTATTATATCAAATGCTACAAGGAATGTGTAATACTTCTATCAAGTACTTTTCAAAACTGTATAACACATTGGGATCTCAATCCCTTGTCACATCATGGTGATCTCATCTCTTAACATCTCATCATCATGATTATGGAATATGGGTATTCAAACCCTTAGTTCATCAGAGAACACTTGTTTCCGCTCATCAGGTAAATAATACATTCAGGTCATCTGACCAAGGTAAACATGATACTTGCTACACAAGCATCTCACATGGCTCTCAAGCCCATTTAATTTCTTGTTACCTCTTACTAGGCAACAAAGCATTTAATGGCCCACAAGGCCCATAAAAAAATTTCAACAATAAAACATCATAGCTCATACCTGGCTATGCCCAACATCTCATGATACATGCATGGTTAGTACACATGATAACAGTTATATCAATTACATATCAGCACCATGCTATGTAATGGTAGCATCACTATTCCCACATTAGGGTTAGGTTTTCCAATTTCATGACAATTAGGGATACTCATCCCATTACCCAAAATTAGGGTTATGTTTTTATCATTATATTGCCCAAGATTAGGGTTTCCTGTACTATAACCCAAAATTAGGGTTTCACATATCTTCACCCTATATTAGGGTTTAATATAGCATTACATAACATCACCCTGGATTAGAATTTCACATCACATTACTGCATTAAGGTCTCACATGGAATCACCCTAGATTAGGGTTTCGCACATCATTATCTTGAATTAAGGTTTCTTATAACTTTTCCCCAAATTAGGGTTTCATATAACATTACATAACATCACCCTAGATTAGGGTTTCTCATCTTTCTCGATTAGGGTTTCATGATCACATTGTCCAAGATCAATACCCTAATTCAAGACTCCATACATCTTGGAGAATGCATTGATATTATAATTAATGTCCAAAACCTAACACATTGTTCCATATGTCTAGAATTACATAATACCTTCATAGGTATCTAATTAACTTTATGTATTGCAATTTCCCTTATTGATTAGGGTTTCCATTCTCCATTGATTAGGGATTTATGATTACCTCACTAATCCAATCCCTAAATTAGTGTTTCCACATATCTTGGAGCACATAGCATTATCTATGTATTAAATCCTTCTTATCATTATTCCATGTACTAGGAACACACATCACCATCATACCTTATTCAATTGACTTAACCTTTCACCAAGTTCATGCACCTATGCTTATCAAAGTGCATTGAATTAATTACTTTCATAAGCATCAATTGATAATCACTCCAATTATACTAATCACCAAGGTACTTTAGAGGTATTCCCATTGAAGTCATCCTTGATAAACTCTTCAACCATTTATGGTATTATTAGTACTTACATGGATTGAATCAATTAGACCTTAAAACGGTCTTGAACCAATCGACCCTTCAAACGGTCTTGGACCAATTGACCCTTCAAACGGTCTTGAGGTCACTTGACCTTCAAACGGTCTTGAACCAATTGACCCTTCAAATGGTCTTGAGGTCACTTGACTTTCAAATGGTCTTGAAGACCGTTAGACCTTAAATATTCTTGGTTCAATTAAATCTCCAAATGGTCTTGTCCAAAATCTTCAATCGGTTTTAAGACAGTTAGACCTTAAACGGTCTTGATCTCAATTCTTCAAACGGTCTTGCTCTAATTCCTTCAATCGGTTTTAAAACCGTTTGAATTAAATAATATTAAACTCCAAACGGTTTGAGACCATTTGATCCTCAAACAGTTTGAGACCGTTTGATCCTCAAATGGTTTGAGATCGTTTGATCCTCAAACGGTTTGAGACCGAATGGTCCTCAAACGGTCTAAGATCATTTGGTCATTTCAGCTTGAAACTGTTTAACCCTAAATTAGGGTTTGCTTCATTGAATCAATCATCAATTGGACCATTGAGAGTACATCAAATTACAACCCTTGGATCTCCAACCATCCATCACATCCCTTGAACTCCAAACGGTCTTGAGATCGTTTAGCCTCAAACGGTCTTGAGACCGTTTGGACCATCAACCAAGAAAATGATCCAATTCAATTAGGGTTTCTTCAATCAATCGATTAGGGTTTGCAATAAATGGATCATCCATCACTATAACCATTGTGATTAAATAAATTTGAACCATTATTTCTTCATTCATTCACATCAGCAATTGACCCCAAACGGTCTTGAGACTGTTTGATCACCAAATGGTCTTGAGACCGTTTGGTCATCAAAACTCAAAACCGTTTGCTCATGATTTTTATTGAGGTGTGTGCTAAGATCACATCATTGTCTTCAAGCTACAAACCTTCGAAATTTTCTGTGATCTTTGTGGTGATTTCAACAATTAATCAAAAGGAAAATCGTGAATGAAAAAGGAATCAACACATGATGAAGAAATGAAATCAATAATGATATTTAAGGGTTCAAGTTATATAACCCTCCTTGAAAGTTGAATCCAAGCTTCAAGCTTCACGTCCTCAATGGTGAATGAATCTTTATCAACTGTCCAAGGTTCATTCTCAACTCTTTGGATGCAAGGGATGATCAAGATTGAGCATTGAGTGGAGAAAAGAAGAAAATATGCATTGAATTTCGATTTCCATCATGAATTCAAGGTTGAAGATGACTATGGAGCTTACCTACAGGTTGGGGTACGTCCTCCTATTGATCATAAGCTCCTTGGTCGTCAGCCAAAGAAAAGGGAGAAAGTAGATTTGAAAAAGAGTCTTTCATGTGGGTGGAAAATGGGATATATGTAAGGGAATTTCAAGAGAGAGAAAGAAATAGAAAATTCCTTCAACTCCCAAAATTGGTGCCACTTATCTCCCTCACTTCCTTGCATATGAAGCCATCATACTTGCCTTCAAAAACCTTTCGTTTATCCTTGAGTTAAAAGAAACCACTTTAAGCACCTTAATTAATATAATATTATTATCCACTTTTAGTGGACAATTCTTTTTAATTAACAAATGCAAGTGGATTTCTTCACCTACTTAGGATATTTCGGTGAAACTCAAGGCATTTGGACGTCCTTGTACTATAGGATTTCAACCAAAGCCTTTTTAATTTATGGTAACTTCAATTAATATATTTATTCTTACATTAAATTGAATTAGGTTTTCAATAATGCTTAAATCTTGATTATTTTCATATCAAGATTCACTCTCCTACAAAGAGATTCAAATGAGATTCCCCTCTGATTTTCTTGTCTCTAATTGATACCAAGAAACATTAGGGACTCTCTAGAAGTGTTATTTTGCATATTGAACCCTAGGTTTTGGGTAAATTGCACATTACTCCAAAACTAGGTTTTAATGCACAAACATTACTCAAACAAGCTCATTTTTGGAACTTAGGATTGTGGAAGCCATACCTCAGCATCATTCTCATTATTATGATGCTATAACACTAGAAGATCATTTTCTCATGTAACATTTGCAAGTTAACCCCTCAAATTGGGTAATTTGCACTTTAGTCCAAAACGGGCAAAACATTGTTTTCAACATTATTCAAAAAGGACTAAAATTGAAACATAAGTTCCTCTTGAGCCTTAATTACTTTTCAAAAGATAAGAGAAATCATATAATTATCTTTCTTAAACAAAACATCTAGGGTTAAAGCATAACCCAGGTCAGGGATGTTACAAAATATCCAC
Source organism: Alisma plantago-aquatica (assembly GCA_963693085.1). NCBI lineage: Eukaryota > Viridiplantae > Streptophyta > Magnoliopsida > Alismatales > Alismataceae > Alisma > Alisma plantago-aquatica. The sequence continues at coordinate 1,176,930,268 of OY856411.1, read as the reverse complement.
CCCTAACAGGGATTTCATCCCTGAAATCATCAAGAGAAAAGAGAAGGGTAATTCCTCCTCATCTCTTCCTCTAGATCCCACGTAGATTCTTCAATGCCATGATGATGCCAGAGAACTTTCACAAGACATATGTCTTTCTTTTTCAGCTGTTTAATTCTTTTATCAAGGATCATCGTAGGTCCTTCAACATATGATATATCTTCATTTGATTCTACCTCCACAGGTTACAAGACTAACTCTGTGTCAGGATGACACTTTCTCAGAATGGAGATATGGAACACTAGATGCAACTTATGCAGCTCAGGTGGCAACTCTAGCTTATAGGCTACCTTTCCAATCTGTTCAATGATTGGATAAGGCCCCATAAATCTAGGAGCTAACTTTCCCTTCTTTCCAAATCTAAGGACACCTTTCCAAGGTGAGACCTTGAGATATACCATGTCTCCAACTTGGAATTATAAGGGTCTTTGCCGTTTGTCGGCGTACGACTTCTGTCTATCCTGTGCAGTCTGATTAGGTTGGGGATGTTCGGGTACTGGTTCCTCCCTATCCTGATCCCTTGCACCTCTTCCCGGTGCAGCTATGCTTCTCTCAGCAGCATGTTCTTCATGTGATCCAGATATCTTTAAGTTCTTCTTCTCCTCCTATATGAGCAGAAGACACTATCAGATACCTGGAAGACACTAGAATAGACTCAACAACCTTAATCCTATGTCTCTATAGACTCAGCAAACCTAGAGCTCTGACACCACTAAATTGTGACATCGAACACCAAAACATCGGATAATGATAAATGCAAAAGCGATCATTAACAGGGATTACTGAAAATCACTAAAAATTAAAACCATTTATAAGGAGATCCAAACACAGAAAAACTCTTATAACAAGAACCAAAGTATTACATATACATCCTGGTTCATAAGTACATATCATGTACCATTCCTTCTCGAGGATTACAAGCATCAACTGCCCTGTTAAAACTATATACAGGCAGCGTAAGAACCTCGAGGCATCAAGCTAAAATATCATATTAATCCATAAAAATTACTAGCTACAAACTCTGAGGACCTGAGAGTACAGAGACGACACATAGGACTCTCTATACAAAATATGACAGCCAGTGCCTCCACCTAGAATGTCATTGTTGTCCCTGTTATTGCTGCTACTCTTCCCTTGCTATAGGGTTTATGTTTCTTCTTCTGCATCTACCTAAAAAGTTGGATTCCACAGGGGTGAGACAATTGAAATTGTCCCAGCGAGAGATATAACTCTCCGCCAGAAATATTATTATTGCAATTTAATAGAATAAAATTGAGCAGAAGAATCATAAGTATTCAATAGCAGATAAATCATTGTCTAAACAGATTAGAGCAATATTCTTATTCAAAGCATTTCATCTATGTCTTAATAAAGCAGCATGTTACTTATCCAATAAGGAAATGAAGAACATGTATAACATTTATCCATCTAGAATATGCTAAGCAAGGTAACATCAACCAATGATTCTCGTATTTCAACCTTAAGAAAATATGTTAAACAGTTGATTACATTTTACAATCATACTTAAGCCTTGAGGAGATGAGGTATACTGCTCATACTCCAACCGACCGTTGCGAAATCATAATCGGTACCATATATAGGTCAAGGAAGAGTCGGATTCCCATGACCTCATCCTCCTCAGTCGGTGTGAGGACAAAATGTAGGACATCTTGTGTCTCTGCTAAATAGCTTTCAAGGGTATACTGGCAACTTTGCTATAGAGTTACGGGGGCGGTTGTACTCTCTTCACAATCGAGAGATTTCATGTTTATCTCACATCGATCTGGCACTAACATTATCGTGAGATTCGTGATACAACCATCCCGACATCGGGAGATTAGTGATACATCCATCCCGGCATATATAATGAAGGATTGAGAGATTTAATGTTTATCTCACATCAATTCCTCCATTAGGGCGTAAGGATATTCACGCCCATAACCCCCACATACTCAATAGTATGCCCTCCAGGAGATCCCGTAGGAAAACTTGTTTTACCATCACCAACTACTAACGATTATGGATCTATGGTCAGGGCTCTACATGATAATATTTCACTTGATTAATTAAGTACATTACCATATTCTTTTAGCATCAGTCATGTTTCCAAACATAATTTATTATATCAAATGCTACAAGGAATGTGTAATACTTCTATCAAGTACTTTTCGAAACTTTATAACACATTGGGATCTCAATCCCTTGTCACATCATGGTGATCTCATATCTTAACAACTCATCATCATGATTATGGAATATGGGTATTCAAACCCTTAGTTCATCAGAGAACACTTGTTGCCACTCATCAGGTAAATAATACCTTTAAGTCATCTGACCAAGGTAAACATGATACTTTCTACACAAGCATATCACATGGTTGTCAAGCCCATTTAATTTCTTGTTACCTCTTACTAGGCAACAAAGCATTTTATGGCTCACAAGGCCCATAAAACAATTTCAATAATAAAACATCATAGCTCATACATGGCTATGCCCAACATCTCATGATACCTGCATGGTTAGTACACATGATAACAGTTATATCAATTACATATCAGTACCATGCTATGTAATGGTAGCATCACTATTCCCACATTAGGGTTAGGGTTTCCAATTTCATGACAATTAGGGATACTCATCCCATTACCCAAAATTAGGGTTATGGTTTATCATTATATTGCCCAAGATTAGGGTTTCATGCACTATAACCCAAAATTAGGGTTTCACATATCATCACCCTATATTAGGGTTTCATATAACATTACATAACATCACCCTGGATTAGAATTTCACATCACATCACTGCATTAAGGTCTCACATGGCATCACCTTCATTAGGGTTTCACACATCATTATCTTGAATTAAGGTTTCTTATAACTTTTCCCCAAATTAGGGTTTCATATAACATTACATAACATCACCCTGGATTAGGGTTTCTCATCTTTCTCGATTAGAGCTTCATGATCACATTGTCCAAGATCAATACCCTAATTCAAGACTCCATGCATCTTGGAGAATGCATTGATATCTTAATTAATGTCCAAAACCTAACACATTGTTCCATATGTCTATAATTACATAATACCTTCATAGGTATCTAATTAACTTTATGTGTTGCAATTTCCCTTATTGATTAGGGTTTCCATTCTCCATTGATTAGGGATTTATGATTACCTCACTAATCCAATCCCTAAATATGTGTTTCCACATATCTTGGAGCACATAGCATTATCTATGTATTAAATCCTTCTTATGATTATTCCATGTACTAGGAACACACATCACCATAATACATTATTCAATTGACTTAACCTTTCACCAAATTCATGCATCTATGCTTATCATAGTGCATTGAATTAATTGCTTTCATAAGCATCAATTGATAATCACTCCAATTATACTAATCACCTAGGTACTTTAGAGGTTTTCCCATTGAAGTCATCCTTGATAAACTCTTCAACCATTTATGGGATTATTACTACTTACATGGATTGAATCAATTATACCTTCAAACGGTCTTGAACCAATCGACCCTTCAAACGGTCTTGAGGTCACTTGACCTTCAAACGGTCTTGAACCAATTGACCCTTCAAACGGTCTTTAGGTCACTTGACCTTCAAACGGTCTTGAAGACCGTTAGACCTTAAACGGTCTTGGTTCAATTAAATCTCCAAATGGTCTTGTCCAAAATCTTCAATCAGTTTTAAGACTGTTAGACCTTAAACGGTCTTGATCTCAAATCTTCAAACGGTCTTGCTCTAATTCCTTCAATCGGTTTTGAAACTATTTGAATTAAATATTATTAAACTCCAAACGGTTTGAGGCCGTTTGATCCTCAAACAGTTTGAGGCCGAATGGTCCTCAAATGGTCTAAGATCGTTTGGTCATTTCAGCTTGAAACTGTTTAACCCTAAATTAGGGTTTGCTTCATTGAATCAATCATCAATTGGACCATTGAGAGTACATCAAATTACAACCCTTGGATCTCCAACCATCCATCACATCCCTTGAACTCCAAACGGTCTTGAGACCATTTAGCCTCAAACGGTCTTGAGACCGTTTGCCTCCAAACGGTCTTGAGACTGTTTGGACCATCAACCAAGAAATTGATCCAATTCAATTAGGGTTTCTTCAATCAATCGATTAGGGTTTGCAATCAATGGATCATCCATCACTATAATCATTGTGATTAGATCAATTTGAACCATTATTTCTTCATTCATCCACATCAACAATTGACCCCAAACGGTCTTGAGACTATTTGACCTCAAACGGTCTTGAGACCGTTTAGTCATCAAAACTCAAAACGGTTTGCTTATGATTTTTATTGAGGTGTGTGCTAAGATGACATAATTATCTTCAAGCTACAAACCTTCAAAATTTTCTGTGATCTTTGTGGTGATTTCAACAATTAATCAAAAGGAAAATCATGAATGAAAAAGGAATCAACACATAATGAAAAAATGAAATCAATAATGATATTTAAGGGTTCAAGTTATATAACCCGCCTTCAAAGTTGAATCCAAGCTTCAAGCTTCACGTCCTCAATGGTGAATGAATCTTACTCAACTGTCCAAGGTCCGTTCTCAACTCTTTGGATGCAAGGGATGATCAAGATTGAGCATTGAGTGGAGAAAAGAAGAAAATAAGCATTGAATTTCGATTTCCATCATGAATTCAAGGTTGAAGATGACTATGGAGCTTACCTACAGGTTGGGGTACGTCCTCATGTTTCTCCTAAGCTCCTTGGTCGTCGGCCAAAGCAAAGGGAGAAAGTAGATTCGAAAAAGAGTCTTTCATGTGGGTGGAAAATGGGATATATGTAAGGGAATTTCAAGAGAGAGAAAGCAATAGAAAATTCCTTCAACTCCCAAAATTGGTGCTACTTATCCCCCTCACTTCCTTTAATACGAAGCCATCATCCTTGCCTTCAAAAACCTTTCATTTATCCTTGAGTTAAAAGTAACCACTTTAAGCACCTTAATTAATATAATACTATTATCCACTTTTAGTGGACAATTCTTTTTAATTAACAAATGCAAGTGGATTTCTTCACCTACTTAGGATATTTGGTGCAACTCAAGGAATTTGGACGTCCTTGTACTATAGGATTTCAACCAAATCCTTGTTAGTTGATGGGCACTTCAATTAATATATTTATTCTTGCATTAAATTGAATTAGGTTTTCAATTATGCCTAAATCTTGATTATTTTAATATCAAGATTCTCTCTCCTCCAAAGATATTCAAATGAGACGCGCCTCTGATTTTCTTGTCTCTAATTGATACCAAGAAACATTAGGGACTCTCTAGAAGTGGTATTTTGTATATTGAACCCTAGGTTTTGGGTAAATTGCACATTACTCCAAAACTAGGTTTTGATACACAAACATTACTCAAACAAGCTCATTTTTGGAACTTAGGCTTGTGGAAGCCATACCTTAGCATCATTCTCATTATTATGATGCTATAACACTTGATGATCATTTTATCATGTAACATTTTCAAGTTAACCCCTCAAATTGGGTAATTTGCACTTTAGTCCAAAATGGGCAAAACATTATTTTCAACATTATTCAAAAAGGACTAAAATTGAAACATAAGTTCCTCTTGAGCATTAATTACTTTTCAAAAGATAAGAGCAAGCATATAATTATATTTCTTAAACAAAACATCTAGGGTTAAAGCATAACCCAGGTCAGGGATGTTACAGACTCCCCCGAACCAAGAGAGGTAAGGATGCAATATGGATTATGGTAGATTGCCTTACCAATTTGAAATGTTTCCCTTATCTTAGAGAGCACTTTCAGTGTGACAGATCTTGATTAGCTACAGGGATTGAAGAGATAGCTCAACTACACAGTGATACGAGTTCATATATCTTGAGCATGGCCTGAAGTTCACTTCCATGTTGTGGAAGCAGGTGCATGAAGAACTCAATACTAGATTGAAGTTTAGTACAACATATCACCCCCTAACTGATGGGAAATCAAGAGAGTATGATCCAAACTTTAGAAGGTATGATGAGAGCATATGTGCTCGTTCAGGGTGATTCATGGGAGCGGTTCCTGCCCCTATCAGAGTTTGATTGTTATGACAGCCACCAAAGCCAGTATCGGGATGTATGAAGCTCTGTGAGGGAGGCTGTGTCGGTCACCACTTCACTAGGATGATGTCAGTGAGAGGACCTTGTTAAGGTCAGAGAGACCACAGTGTATGCAGATGAAGTCACTTTGATTGAGCAATGACTGAGAAATCCCATGAATGACAAGAGTCGCGTGTTAATGCAAAGCTGACTGACTTGCAGTTCATTGTGGGTGAGCTTGCGTTTAGAAAATTTGACCCCTCTGAGCTATAGCTAAGAAATATGAGTCCCCGATACATGGGTCCATTTGAGATGGATTGTTGGAGTTTCTTATGTTTAGCCTTACCCCTCAGGATAACATGATGTATGATGTGTTCCATGTGTCTGATCTAGAGCACTATGTCATGTACCCCAACCATGTGTTGAGCATTGAACCTAGTGAGCTTCAAGGGAGGTTGACATACCCTGAGTCACCTGTGAGGATTCTAGATACCAAGGTGAAAGAGCTCAGATGCAAGAATATAGAGATGGTAAAGGTTCTTTGGAAGCACCATGGAGAGGATGAAGCCACATGGGAGCCAATGATGGATATGGGAAAGTTTTATCCTGAATTGGTTGTATGTTTGGTAGAATTTTGAGGGCAAAATTCCTATAAGAGGGAAAGGATGTTACAACCCTGATTTTAGGTCTATATGGTTTGAGATGCAATTTCTCCAATAAAATGTATGATGATGAAATTTTATGATTTATGTGTATTGAATGGATTTCCTTTGCAATATTTCCTTTATGCATGTGATTTCGTGGATTGTAATATGTTAATGAGTCCAGTATGATTAAAAGAGAAAGAAAGAATCAAATAATGCATTATTAAGAAGAAAGTTTGATATAATGAGGAAAATATAAGAAATATGTGGAAATATGTATGATTGGTCATCATGGATGAGATTTCAAGTCCACATGGGTTCTAATGGTAAAATGAATCCAAATAAAGGAAAATAAAAGAATAGGAGAGAGAAAATATGCATCAAATATGTCTTAATAAGTGATAACTTGCTTATGAAGAAAAGTCACTTTCACTTTTGAATTTGAGTCTCAAACTTTACATACATGAAGTTTAAGTCATTATGGACTTTCCTTTAAAATTTGAGATTACAAGGATGCTTAGTTTGGGAGATATGATTTTTGGAAGATTTCTCAAAGGGGGAAGGATACCCGAGCAATGTATTAAATGTAACAATTTTACATTAGAATTAGGAATCTTGGGCCCGACCCATGATGATGTCATGTGATATCCTGGTCATTTGGTCAAGGATCTGATGGTGGAGAACTTATCTCCTAGCCACAAAAGAGAGGAATAGGGAGTTGGGTTTTCTCGATCGATCTCTTCATGATCCAAGTCATATCAGAAATAGGAAACCTTTCCAATAGATTAGATGGATCAATCTGAGTTGATTTATCCCTAGTTTCTTGGAGTTTTTTCACCTCTAGATCTTTCGCCCAATCCCGGACTCTGTAGCTTCTCGGCAGCCCTAGGTAGACCTATATATATGGGGCCTTGGACCCCCAACAAAGCGGCAAATGAGTTCTTGGTCTTTGACCAATTGTGGCGAGTGGGGTTGTGCTAAGAATTCTAGTGGGTGGCATGTTCATTGCACCTGTCGTTGCAGGATCCCGCCAGAGGGATGGGCAGTCGGTGGCTCGTCTCCGATCGCCCTCGGGCAATTGAGATCGTGGTCAACTTCACAGGAGCCTAGTGGAGGTCGCATTGGTCTTTTCGAGCAAAGAGAAGGTTTGGAGTTCGAAAGTCAACAGGGGTGTTGACTGCTACCCGGTGCTAGTTTGTGAGGAAGCTGGGGGAGCGGAGGTAGAAGATGAGGATGGGCATAATTACATTCATGCCCTCATCCGTGAAGTAGAAAGGAAGGGGCAGAACAGTCTTTTGATTCTATTTATCTTACTCAACTCCACTGGATCGAGTCGCTGAGTTTGCTGAAGCCCATTGGCCTGGCCTGGTCCACGTGGAAAAGGAAAAAGCGGTCCGCATTGCTGATGTGGCGTCACCCCATTGGTGTAACGGTAAGTAATTTAGAATAATCTAGAAATAAATTGGTAGCTCGGATATGGACAAGTTATATATGAAAATTGATCAAAAGAATATAAGGAATCCAATAAAAATATAATTGAAGCCTAATTATATTTACAATTCAAAAAGTATATTAAGTTGTCACCTTTAATGTTTGGAATAAGAAATCCTAATTTTGATGTTAATGAGATTTTGAGTAAAGTGTTATGGATGCTTTAAGTTGATATTAGCCTATTCTTAATAAAAAGATGTTTAAGATCTAAAATGAGAATCTTTGTGCTTAATTGGCTAATTTAGGGTTTCATATGTATAAAGTGTATTAATGGGCTTTGAAACCCTAATCTAGGTGATTATTACTTTTAGTGAGTTATATTTCAAAAATCCATGAATAAGACAAAGATATGATGATCCTAAATTAATTTGTGAATAAATACCCTCAATATGGATAATTTATGTAATTAGGGTTTTATGATGTAGAATACGTTTTAGGGTTTGTTGACCTAAAAAGGTAAAGTTTGAGAAACTAATCTAAGAAACCCTAATGAATCCTAATGAGACCTAGAAACCTTAGAAAGGTGTCCCAAGTCAATAAGGAGTTGTTTGGAGATATGACGGTAACAATTAGACATTATACATGTTTTCAGGATCAATGTTTGCTTGATTGATTGATTGGCTTGCTTGATTGGACATCTAGTTGGATTTGGATATATTGCTTCTTTGAGACCTCCAAATTAGGTATGTGGTTATTTATGGTTACTCGTTTAGTTTCTCAGCATTTTCTAATGTTTCATCGATTGCATGGAAATAACTACTTGGACGATTTTATTTCTGCAATCTTTGAAGTGAATATGACTTTCACAATTTAAGTATGCATATGACTTGCCCGAACCTACATACCATCTCTAGATGTAAGATAAGAGACCAAGCCCTGGAGGGAAGGTCATAGGTGGTCAAGCCCTGGAGATAAGACCATCAGGCACCCAGAGAGGTGACCCACCATGTACCAAGCTCAGAATAGAGAAGGTAGCCTAAAGTCACTTGCAAGGACTAAACCCTAAGAGAGGGTATCCCAGAGGATGAGTAAAAGTGTTTGGGAAGTCATATTGAAAAATGTAATCTTTAATTGTTAACAACTATTTGATATGTTTATGTTGTTATGAAATATGCGAAAGACATTGGTTGTCACCACATACCAGTATATTCATTTATACTGACCGACATTTTGTTTGTCGGCGTTTTAGGAATACTTGAAAAAGGACAAATAGTAAAGTGATATTCTTGAAGAATAAAGCTAATAAAAGGAAGCAGGATTTAGTTAGATAGAACTCTGCATTGGGTAAAGTTCCAATTTTCTACTTTTGAAAGGTATGTAAAAAGTAAATTTTTATCCTATTTTAATCTTAGTCTTTGGTAGAATTTACTAATTATTTTTTATTATTTGTAAAACCATTAATCCTATTTCGGGATAGCGGCTCTGGCTTTCTAGTCTTTCTTAATTGGGGGCTACCAAGAAGTGGGGTCGTTACAATAATGGTATCGAAGCTGATACACCTTGATGATTGTAGGTTGACACATGATGAATATAATCAATTGATACACTATGAAGTAATGAGATGGATACATTTTGATAAGTGTAGGATAATAAACCCTAAAGAGGGTCAAGCCAATGTAATAAGTATGTTGAAATCAATACCCTAGTAAGGATGAGAGAGAAACTTATACTAGTCATATGAGAAAGGTAATACTTCATGTTGATAATCAATTGATGAGAGTAACTAAGTATGCTTGAATACTCATGGCAATAATATTAGCTCTTATGATGTGAATTAGGGTTTGGTTGTTAAATATGAACTTGAAAACCTAAATTGTCTACAAGGGGAAACCCTAACCCTAATTATGAGAGGGTTGCAATTTGAATGATTCTCTTTATGGCATCGTGATGATATTTACTTGATATTGATTTTTCCATGAAATCCTAACCATGCAGGTATTATGAGATGATGAGCATAGCCAGGTATGAGCTATGATGATTTAGCATGATACAGATTAAATAGGACTTGTGAGCCATGTGAAATACTTTTACAACAAGTATGATATATATAGGGTCCATCTTTAATACCCGCGCGGGTAGCTACCTGCCCCCTATTTCGGTTACTTTTTTTGAGTTGCTTACTTTTGACATGTAGAGGGTTACTTTACCTTGCAAAATATTAAGTTTCATGCATAGATAGTTACGTTTGCAATAGCAGATTTCAAAACAAGATTACATATATTTCTACTGTATATTTTTTACTGGTTTACTTTTTTAGTCGTATAGTTACTTTTTTATCAACATAGTTACTTTTTTGATAGCAGAATTACTTTTTAGACCAGAACAGTTACTTTTTTGGCTGTCGGGTAGCAAATTTCCAGGCTACCCGCATGGGTATTAAATAAACGCCCATATATATATATATATATATATATATATATATATATATATATATATATATATATACATACATATATATGGGCCCATCTTTAATACCTGCCCCCCATTTCGGTTACTATTTTTTAAGTTGGTTACTTTTGACATGTAGAGGGTTACTTTACCTTGCAAACTCTTGAGTTTCATGCATAGATAGTTACGTTTGTAACAGCAGAGTTCAAAACACGGTTACATATATATCTATTGTGTATTTTGTACGGGATTACATTTTTTGTCATATAGTTAATTTTTTATCAACATAGTTACATTTTTTATAGTAGAATTACTTTTTTGGTCAGAACAGTTACTTTATATATATATATATATATATATATATATATGGGCCCATCTTTAATACCCACGCAGGTAGCTACCCACCCCCCATTTTGGTTACTTTTTTCAAGTTTGTTACTTTTGACATGTAGAGGGTTACTTTACCTTGCAAACGGTTGAGTTTCATGCATAGATAGTTACGTTTGTAACAACAGATTTCAAAACACGGTTACATATATATCTACTGTGTATTTTGTACGGGATTATTTTTTTAGTCGTATAGTTACTTTTTTATCAACATAGTTACTTTTTTTATAGTAGAATTACTTTTCTTGTCAGAACAGTTACTTTTTTGGATGTCGGGTAGCGAAATCCAGGCTACCCGTGTGTATTAAATAAACAGCCTATATATATATATATATATATATATATATATATATATATATATATATATATATATATATGGGTGTTCATTCGTTGCCCGCGCGGGTAACTTAGATTTTCGCTACCCTGCAGCCAAAAAAGTAACTCTCCTAGCCAAAAAAGTAAGTCTGCTGTCAAAAAAGTAACTATGGTGGCCAAAAAAGTAACTCTGCTGGCCAAAAAAGTAACTATGTATAAAAATACAGCAGATATATATAAGGATGGGTTTTTTTATTTTTGAGGGGCAAATGATATTATTTTTGGCCAAATTTTTTTGGAGAACTAGACAAAATAGTCCTCTACAATTGCGAAAAAAAATTGAAAAAAAGTTATGGGAAGGGTGGGCGGGTAGCTACCCGCGCGGGCAATAAAGATGGGCCCTATATATATATATATATATATATATATATATATATATATATATATATATATATATATATATATATATATATATGTGTGTGTGTGTGTGGGGGGGGGTCTTATGACCTAGAGATGACTGTTGCCTAGTAAGAGGTGACATTGTTCAATTATGAACTGAGTATTTGATACCCAAAACATGTGATCATGATAATGAAAATGTTTAAGGGATGAGATTCCCAATAATATGTTTAAGAGATTGAGATCCCAGGATTGGTGTAACAAGATGTGTTCCAATTGATACAAGATTCCTTAAAAAATGCATTACACTTTTCTTTGTAGTATTTATCTATAATTCATGCTTGTAACTTTATTGATGCTAAAAGATGTTGTAATGCACTTAACTTATCATGTGAAACTAAAAATGTAGTTTACCCTGGCCATAGATCCATTCAGTGTCAGAATTTGCTGGATGCTGAATTGAATTTCCCACCACATCAGCTGACCTCTGATGTGATTTGTTTGGGATCCCAATGTGTGGGAGGAGGGGTTCCCTGGGTTTACCATCCCTATTATCTAGGTGATCACTTGGGGGGGGGGGGGTTACCCCACAATCAAAAAAAAATATGCAAGGGTGTAAGTCGAGTATCTCCTTACTCCCTTTAAACATCAGGATTGGCTTCGGGCCATACCCTAACAAGAGTGTGTTTGTAGGTCGTGACTCAATATACAATTAGGATTGGTTACGGACCATACCCTGATAAGAGTATGGCTACTAGCCATGAATCAATAATACAATCAGGATTGACTACGGGCCATACCCTGATAAGGAAATAGCTACGAGTTGTATCTCTCTAGTATTGAGCCTATATACCCAATCTAGCTAGATTGTAGTTTGACTCATAATGTCACTGCCAATAATCTCATATTGACTGAGAAAGGAGAGGTTGTTGAATCTGGCTCTTCCATGGACCTTGTATGGCACTGATGCGACCTAATTTAGGTTGGTTGGAGAATGAGCGGTATACCTCATCTCCTCAGAGCATAAGATTGATTGTTGAAAGATGTAATCAGTCGTGTAGCGTATTTGCTTAAGGATCGACTACCGAAACATTGAATGAGGCTGCAATTGCTTTTGTGTGTCATAGTTGATAAATGTTATACATGTTCTTCATATTCCTTCTAAAAGTGATTAGATGATCTATTGCTCAGTCATAGATATCTAAACTACTTAAATGATGAGATTGCTCCACTCTACATATAACAAGTAGTTATACCTATTTAATTCAATAAAGGTTCCTTCTGCTCTCTTTCATGAAGATTTATCTGTGATAATAATATTTTTGGCAGAGAGTTATATCTCCCGCTGAGATATGGATCTCACCATATGGGTTTCCACACTTTTTAGGTGGACGTGCATGAGGAGGTAGAGATCGTGTAGCAAAGAGCGGGCAGTCGCAGCAAGGATAGCAGTAACAGCTCAGGCTTAGTGTGTTGTTATGTGTCTTGTAGAAATAGAGTCCTATGTGTCATCCATGTACTCTCAGTTCCTTGGGACATAGAGTGTAAACATTTTTATAATCGATCTAAGATGTTGTCTAGAACGCCTCGATGTATAATGTTGCTTTTGTATATGTTTTGGTAAAGCAATTGATATATCATTTCCTTGCAATGTGATGGAACGATGTCTGTATGAAGTGAACCATGATGTATATATGGCTTTGGTTCTTTTTGTATAGAGTTTCTTGGTAGTGGATCTCTTGGTAAAAAAGGTTTTGATTTTTAGTGATTTTTGGTAATCCATTGCTAATGGTTATTTTTGTGTAGTTTTGTGCGATGTCACTTTTGGTTTGATAGCGGTCATCACAATTTTTGGTATCATATCCTTAGGTTCGCTAAGTCTATAGGGACATAGGATTAAGGTCGTTGAATCTGTTCTAGTGTCCTCCAATTTATCTTATAGTGACTTTTACTTATATAGAAGAAGAAGTAAAGCTTCAAGATAGCTAGAGAACATGAGGAACATGTTGTTGAGAGTAGTATTGTTGCACTAGGAGGAGGTGAAAGGGAATAGGTGAGAGAAGAACAAGTGCCTGAGAATCCCCATATAGATCAGACTATGTTGGAGAACCCTGCCTTTCATGCTCTCTTTGGGAAGTTCATGATGACGGTAACGCACATGGTGGACAGGATACCAGCACCACCACCTAGGGCACTAGTCCCCAATGTAGAATCTTCAGGTTCTAGTAAAACTTTCAAATGTCTATGCCATGTAGGAGCTATGGAATATGTTGGAACACCTAACCCAGCAAATGTAGATCTATGGCTTACTAAGTTAGAAAAAGCCTTTAATATCCTTAGCATCCCAGATGCTGATAAAGTTAGGCATTTCGTGTATCTATTGAAGGGAAGTGTTGGCCATTGGTAAGCCATTGAAGAGGAGAAAAGGCATGATATTGAGGTTAGATGGGAGGAATTTTGACGTGAGTTCTCCAGTAGGTACTTTCCTTAGATGTACCTAAATGAGAAAATCTCACAGTTTGAACGGATTAGGCAAGGGCCTATGAAGATCAATGAGTATGAAGCTAAGTTCAAGGAGCTTATGTGGTTCTATCCGCACATGGCTACTACAGACCAGGAGAAAATTCAGCATTTTGAGAAGGGTTTGAATGCTGAGCTATCCACTTCTACAATTTCTTTGGAGAATGGGGAGAGATTTGCTACATTTTTGGAATCAGTTAGGAGGATATAAAGGTCAATAACCGAGAAACATGAGGCCAACTTTAGGAAAGGACATGCCTAGTTCAAGGGACAGAGGTCTAGAAGTTATAAGAAACCAAGGTTTCCTGCACCGTCAGCACCACAGAGGTTTAGTGCTCAGACGCAGTGGACAACAAGTAAGGGTATAGGTCATAGTTTTCCGCCTATTGGAGCCCATAGTGTGGCATCAATGTCAGTAATAAGGCCGCCTAAGCCACAGCAAGAGACCTGAACCTACCACAAGTGTGGGCAGACATGACATTTGATGAGGGATTATCTAGTAAGAGATATTGAGGTAACCCAACAACTAAGGCAGAGTTAGCAAGGTTCTCAGAGACAACATGTTAGTAGTGGTGCAAGAGGATGAGGATGTGGATAGGCGTCTCAAATAGGTTCATCTGCATAAGCCAACAGAGGATGAGGTCGGCAGCATGCAACGGTGAGATTCTATGCTATGAGTCAATTAGAGGCAGTAGTCAACCCACGAGTCATGACAGGTCAAATGGATTTATTTCATTCTAACTTGTCTTCATCTTGCTTCATATTTGTTTTGGTTAACTTGTGTGCTACGCTCTCCTTTATCACTTTTTAAGTGATTCATAACAATTTTTTGCAAGTTAGTCATAGAATAGATAATTGTTGTTAGAAACTCCGTTAGTTGGTTGTGTAGTATTGCAAGAGGTATGTTCCCCCTGTGTTCTTTCTTTCGCAGAACACATCATTCAAGTGGATTTTATACCACTTGATATGCATGGATTTTATGTAATCCTTGTGATGGAGACCTTGGAAAAGTATAAGGTAGTCTTGGATTGTGGTTCCAAGCAAGCTATGTTAACATATGGTGATGAGACATGGATCTTTTAGGGAGATAGGAAGATTCTTCCAACATGTCTAGTATCGATAATGGTAGCTGATAGAATGTTGCAACATGGATGTGAGGCATTCTTGGCACATGTGGTGGATACCAAGGTAGAAAGTCCTAGTATTCCAGAAGTTCCAGTTGTCAGCAAATTTAAGGATGTGTTCCTCGAGGAATTTCCTGAGTTCCTCCACCTCGAGAGATTGATTTTGAGATCAATCTAGTTCCTGGTACACAACCAATAGCCCAAACACCTTATAGGATGGCTCCATCTAAGATGGAAAAATTAAAGAAACATTTACAAGAGTTACTTGATAAAGGATTTATCTGGTCGAGTACATCATCGTGGGGTGCTCCAGTACTTTTTGTAAAGAAAAAGGATGGGTCTATGAGGTTGTGTATAGACTATAGACAGTTGAAAAATGTGAAAATAAATATTAAGTATCATCTGCCAAGGATAGACGGTTTGTTTGATCAGTTGTGTGGTGCAACAATATTCTCTAAGATAGATCTGAGTTTAGGATATCATCAGTTACGGATTAAGGAATGAGTTCATAGTTATGTCATTTGGACTAACTAATGCACCAACAGCATTCATGGATTTGATGAATAGAGTGTCCCGACCATTCCTTGATCAGTTGGTAGTAGTCTTTATAGATGACATTCTAATATATAGTCGAGATAGCCAACAACATAAACAACATCTTCGTCAAGCATTGACTTTGTTCAGACAACACAAGCTACATGCTAAGTTGAGAAAGTGTGAGTTTTGGTTGTCAGAAGTGTCTTTTCTAGGACATATGATATCTACTAAAGGTATTTGTGTCGGTCCTAAAAAGGTGGAGTCTATTCTAGAATGGGAACAACCTAACACACCAATAGAGATTTGCATTTTCCTAAGTATGGAAGGTTACTACAGGAGGTTTATCAAAGACTTCAGTTTTGTAGCATTACCCTAACTAGGTTAACCACAAAGGATGTTCCTTTTGTCTGGAATGACAAGTGTCAACTCTCTTTCCAGTTGTTGAACGAGAAGTTGACCAGTGCACCAGTTTTAGTTTTACCTAAGTAAGGGAAAGGATACATTGTCTTTTGTGATGCCTCAAAGAATGGTTTGGGATGTGTGTTGATGTAGGATAAACAAGTGAATTCTTTTGCTTCTCGACAGCTTAAGAAATACAAGGAGAATTATCTAACACATGATCTGGAGTTGGCTACTGTGATTCATGCCTTTAAAATATGGAGACATTACCTGTATGGGGAAAAGTGTCAAATTTTCACATATCGTAAGAATCTGAAGTACATCTTTTCACAATAAGAGTTGAACATGAGACAGTTTCACCAGATGGAACTAATCAAAGAATATGATTGCATGATTGGTTATCATCCAGGAAAGGCAAATGTGGTGGCAGATGTGCTAACCAAAAAGTTTCATCTTCATTCACAGATAAAGCATAGTTGAATTCTTTGGTGTGTTATAAGTGGGACATGCTAGTCTCCTTATGACAGATGAATCTACATCTAGAAGTATCTTTGCTAGTAGAATTGTTGGCATAGATGCAAGTGAAACATATATTGAGACAACATATCAAAGAAGCACAACAGGCTTATATTGTCTTATAGTAGATCAGATCATAATATGGCAATGAGAAATAGGATGGCTTCTATGCGTCAGAGGATGAGACAGTTTGTTACCATGGTAGAATCATGGTACCTGATGTTAATGACCTAAGGAAGATAGTTATGGAAGAAGCTCACTCATCTATGTATGCTATGCATCTAGGAAATACAAAGATGTATAAAATCTAAAAGATATGTATTGGTGGCCTAGTTTGAAGAAAGATGTACCTGAGTTTGTTGTGCAATGTTCGGTGTGTCAGCAATCCAAATTTGAGCGCAAGAAGCCTACATGAACATCACAACCACTACCTATACCACAGTGGAAGTGGGATCATGTGATAATGGATTTTGTGGTTGGTTTGCATAGAACAACCAAAGATCATGATTCCATTTGGGTGATTGTTGACAGGTTGACAAATTCAGCACATTTTCTTTCTGTTAAGACAACATACACTGCTAAGAAACTTGCACATATTTATGTAGATGAGATAGTGCAGTTGCATGGAGTCCCAATAATAATTGTGTCTGACAGAGGTCCTAGGTATACAAGTTGCTTTTGGGAGAAATTACATATAGCTTTGGGTACACAGATAAAGTTTAGTATTGCATTCCACCCATAGACATATGGACAATCTGAACGGACCTTACAAACTTTGGAGGACTTCCTTAGGGCATGTGTTCTTTAGTTTGTAGGTAGTTGGGATTTACATCTGAGCTTGATAGAGTTTTCCTACAACAACAGTTATCAAAAAAGCATTGATATGGAACCATATGAAGCGTTGTATGGTAGACATTGTAGATCTATGTTATGTTGGTATAAAATAGGAGAATACCAACTTCTTGGTCTTGAACTTGTGCAACGGACAACCAAAAAGATTAAAGTGATACAGAAACTGTTAAAGGCACCACAGGACAGACAGAAGTCATATGTTGATAATCATCATAGACCTTTAGAATTCCAAGTAGGAGACAGAGTGCATCTCAAGGTTTCTCCTTGGAAAGGTGTTCTTGGATTTGGAAAGACGGGTAAGTTGGCTCCTAGATTTATGGGACCTTACCCGGTGATAGCCCATGTTGGAAAAGTAGCATATAAATTGGAACTAGTACCTAAGTCACACAGATTACATCTAGTATTTCATGAATCTATGTTGAGGAAATGTCACCCTGATACATAGCTTGTATTACAACCTGTAGAGGTAGAATTAGATGAAGATATATCCTATGTGGAAGGTCCATAGTTGATTCTTGACAGAAGAATCAAGAAATTGAAAAAGAAAGACATAGTGCTTGTGAAAGTTCTTTGGCATCATCATGGCATTGAAGAAGCCACATGGGAACTGGAGGAAGAAATGAGGAGGAAGTACCCTTCTCTTTTCTCTTGAGATTTCGGGGACGAATTCCTTGTTGGGGTTTGATAACTTATAATACCCCTGACCTGGGTTTTGGTATAACCCTAGAAGTTTTTCCTAAGTAAGTTTCTTAGAACCTTGTCTTAATATTTTGAAAAGTAATTAAGACTTAAGTAGAGTTTAATTCTCAAGTTTGAGCTTGTTTGCAAATTGTTTGTGCTTCATATGATAGTTTTGGTGCAAATTGTAATTTACCCAAAATGTGGGGTTGATGTGCAAATTATCACCTCTAGAGTGTCCCTTCTCTCTCTTAGCATCATCTAAAGGAGAGAGAAAGGTGGGGGCACCTTGTTTCAATCTTTGTTGAGTGATAGAACTCTCGGTGGTGAAAGAACCAAAGAGTGATGAGTGTCTTGAACCCTAGATGGGGTTGTGTCGAGTTATGAAGTATATATGGGAGTGCCTATCGGATTGGAAGCCATAGAGGAGGTCCCATATCGGTTGAGTAACTTTTTGGAAGTATTCATATCAGGACAAGCACCTCAAGTAAGTGAAGCATATTGGTTTAGGACTTCCTTGAAAAAGTTGTATCGATTTACATGAAAATTGATATTGGGTTGTGATATCTTGTCAAGCAAGATACCCAATGGCCGATATCTTATATTTGGATTATCCACATGAATTTTTCATGTTAAGATAATTATGGATGCATGGAGTCAGCATCCATGGACACGTGTCACCTAAGTGCATATGGTGGTGACACATCACATACACTCTCTCTGTCTTGAACCTCAACTATATAAGCCTCTCTTTTCACCTACTAGTGAAACCTTTTGACTCTCATATTATCCTTCTCTTGGTGGACGACCATAGAAGCTTGAGGAATATGAAGGATATTGAGCATCAAACCTAAAGTGAAGTCATGGTCATCTTCAACCTTGGGTGGACTATGCTTCTTGGATCATGGTTTCTTTCTTTCTTTTCTTCTTCATCAAGTTCCTAATTATGGTATCTTCTTTAAAATAGAAGTGTGGTGATCAAGTCTTGGACTTTTGATAAGTCATCTTCAAACTTGGGAATGTGAAGCTTTTGAGCTTAAAGCTCTTGTGTTGATCTTGAGGCGGGTTATATAACTTGAACTCAACTATATTATTATTCACCTTCAATCATGCAATACTTGATGATTCCTTTTCAACTTTGACTTTTCTTGGTTGAATAATGGTTCTATGAGACCTAATGGATATATGGGCCTATTGCCAATGAACTAGAGTGTTAGTGGATGAAGGTTTGGATCTTGAATATGATGGAATCTCCCATGCACAAACCGATATTAGTTTGAGAAACTAACCTGATATTAGGTTATGTGAGGGGAACATGATACACATGAAGTCCTAACTCATTACCAATCTACTACATGTGAATGACAATCATTCTTACAGTTGTCTAGCATGTCACCTAAGACTAACGATGGGGACAGGTAGATATCTTGAAAGTTGAGTGAAGATATGAAGTCAATAGGGCTAACCTAATATGCCCTAACCCTAGCCACCGACACACCTTTAACCCGAAACCAATGTGAAGGGTGACACACTTCTTTGAGTCTAAGGCTGACACACCATGTGAAGCTATGGGTGACACACACCTTGAAGTCATGGCCGACACACCAAGTTAGTGTGAGGTCGGTACCTTGATAGGTGAAAGTATATAAGGGTGTTGATGATGGCTAACCCGATACTATCAAAATCCTAAAACCCGATATGTATCAAAACCCTAGAGGCCGATATCACTTTGTGATATCTAGGGCAAAGCCATAGATGGTGTTATGGCCGATACACTAGATCACAATGTGGCCAATACCCTAGAGTATACTATGGTCGACACACAAAGTGATACGGTGGTTGATACCCTAAAGTGAGGTCAAGATTCTATGCTTAAGTGAGGTGAAAATAGTATACTAAAGTATGATGAAGGTGATGCACCAAGGTATTGTGAAGGTGATACACCAAGATATAATTCATGGATGATATCACCTTAAGCACCTCAAAACCTATATCACCCTAAGCACCTCAAAATTGATATCACTTTGATGTGTCATGGGAGACACAAAGTGATAATGGTATCTAGGCCGATACACCTTGATGAGTGTCGGCCGACATGTGATGAATATAATCAATTGATACACTATGAAGTAATGAGATGGTCTTTAGTCTATCTGTCTATTTGCAAGATCACTTGGAATTCTTCCAAGCTTTCTTGAGGGAGAGTATTAGAGAATCTAGTTATTTATTTAATTAAGTTGTTGGGTCTATTTTTATATGGGACCATTGTGTCTTGGCCCACTAGGGTTGGTTTTGAGTCTGTATGCTTCCTTATATCCTATTTAAAGGAAAGGGGGTTGTCCTTCTATCAATAAGAAAAACCTACACAAGGGGAATTCCCCGTAATATCACTTTTTCACAACTTTTATGTGTGAGTTTGGGTTAATTTACCTCTTTAGCCTCTCCTTTGTGGTTTTTAGGTTAACCCTAGAGGTGGGCACTACATATCTATTCTAAAGATTTTAAGTTTCATTTGTGGATATCATAGAGTTTACTTCCTATGGTGATTGAACATAGTGAGTCATATTTTCCTTCACTATTTTTTGTTGACCTCCTCAACAAAAAGTTTGAGGTCTATCTAGTTATATTTTTTACTATGATTGGCTTGACTTGTAAAATATTATCGACGATTGTGGCTTCTACCATGACTAACCCAAAATGTTTCACCCATTGATTTTGTGATTGTGGCTTCATCAATGCATGAATAACATTTCTCTAATTTCCCATGATTCATCTAGTCCAGATGTTATTTACCTTAGTTATTCTTCTTTGTCAAATTCTCACTAATGCGGAAATGGCATATGTCATTAGTTAGGCATATCTTATCAGTTATAAACCAGTGATTAAGTGGGAGATGATAAAACTCAAGACGTACATCATCTCTTATTTTGACAAAAAGAAACTGACAAGGGTTCTATATATATCATCGGTTCCACGTTACAGTCAAACTGACAACATAACATGTAATGTGCGATAAAAATGTAGTTTCCCTTGGAATTTGTCATTGTTTAGACCAAGAATAACTGACACAATATTTTGTATAGTTGGCATCATATTATGAAATAACCGACGAGGTATCAGTGTATCAAGAGAGAAAAATTAAGGGAATTGGCGTCGATTTATATTGAACTGCAAATATAATGATCCATTATGTAGTCAATTTTTTTAAATAACCAATGAGGCATTAGTGAATCAACACTGAAAATAAGGGATTTGTCATTAATATATTTCAAATAACCAACATAGTATGTATATGTAGTCGGTTTCTTATGAAATAATCGATGACATATGTGTTTTTTTCCTATAGTAGATATATAGACCTGATGTCCTGTTGCTAGCCTGTCTATTGCCTACAATTCATTAGAACTATAGCAGTTCATCAAAATTGTAGCAGTTCATCAAAATTGTAGGCCTCTGCAACCATCACAGCTTAACAACAGGCCAACAAATTTGCAAGAAGAAAGAGATATATACAAATACACATATGCTTTTGATACATATTCACAAACAGATCAGAAAACCTCAATTTTCTATCCATTTTTCACCTCAATGCACACACATATGCATGAACTCACAGCTCAATTGATTCATTTCTCATCCAAACATTCAACTTCATACATATGCAAAAATATAAGTCATTCTCCTCCTCATGCACTTCACATTCAATTCACACATACACAAGCATGAATGCATATACACATCAAATGCCATAGAGTTTAAGCCCACAATGTATAATAATATATAAAACAAAATAATCAATCAACCATCCCTATTAGTTGACAAGTTCACATGTTTGATAAAACAGTTTGTCCATTGTAGGCGTAGCTCATTCAGCCGCTCCAATGTACAGGCTTCATTAGTGTCAAAAAAAACTACAAAGAGAATGAGATGTTATTATAATTAGACTCTATTCTTTGAATTATCAAATGAGACTACTTCATTAAAATGATTCAAGACTAATTGATGTGGAAATTAATGCACTACAAATTCACTAGGGATGGAATTCCTAGATCTTACCAAAACTATCGTGTAATAATGTCTCTCGCAATCTAGTGGATCTTATTGTAGTACATTTGAGGATGGAATCCCAAAGCACAACATTTTTAAGAATTATCTTATCAAAGTAACTTACCAAGAACTAGTATTTATCACAAAGTTTGAGTTGGTTTGATTAACTGAAGTTGCAAGAATAAAAAGTGTTAGATTAAGGTTCTAGTTATCAATTAAAAGAAACACTGGGGTGTAATTGGGTTTCATCGCCACTGTCCAAATCTGCGCATTCATTCAAATTCAAACATGTATGAAGATATAATTGGAGTTATGCAAATTTCTCCTTTTCAATGTTAGAAACTTGCATAAGTAGATATCCCTATAATATCAATATCCCATTACTTACATATCATATATCCAATACTCTAGAGACCTCCCATTAGTAGTTCTCATCATGGCATCAACCAAAGCTAATGATATTCAAAACTTAAACGTTGAAGTTTTCATGGTATAAGATTGTATTTCGTGAGGGAAAGCATCATTAGAGATTCACTGATCGCCTTCATTTCAGGCTTATCTTCTTCCATGGCCACCTTGAGGACACCTCCCTTACGGGATGAACCCCAATTAGCTTGGTTCTCGGATCAACAAAGCTTTGCCGCATGAAGTCTCCACTACAGGAAGCATCGAGGAAATGCTTGATGTTATCGTCAACTCCCCTATAGAAATGTTTGAGAATTGGTAAAGAAGGGATGCCATGGTGAGGGTATTTTTGCAGCAACTCTTTGAATTGTTCCCATGATTCGAAGAGAGTCTTGGATGGATCTTTCTTGAACTGAATGATTTCCCCTGTGATCTGATAAGTGAGTGAGGGTGGAAATAACTTCTCAAGAAACTGGTTTTGAAGTTCCTCCCAAGTTGTGATGTTGTGGTCATCTAGGGAATTGTACCACACCCTATCTTTGTTAGTGAGAGAGTAATAAAATAAACTTGACTTCATTTCCTCCTATGGCATAGCAGCATGCTTACTCAGTTCATAGAGGTCTATGACCTTCTATAAATCATTGTGGGCATTCTCACCAACGTGCCCTATAAAAGTATTGTTTTCATTATTGTTACCCAATTTGTCTTGATTTCAAAGTTTTGAGATTGGATGGTAGGCTGGACAATAGGGTTTTGTACATATGTAGCTTTGGGAATTAAGAACTCTTGTAGTTTCTCTGTGGCTCTACTATTATGGTTGCTTGCTTCCCAGCTTGTACAGCGGCTCTGGCTTCGGCCATGAGCCTCTCTCTTTGTGCATTTAGGGTTGCTTGCACCCCGTAATTGACCACCTCATTGTTCATCTTGCCTCTTTGTTTACAAAGGAGCGTGTGATAGGTTCCTTCAATCTCATGGTCAATGAGTGCAATAGAATCGATGCTAGAGGAGTGTCACATGCACAATAGATATTACCTAAGAAGTCCAATGAACAAAGATCAGTGATCAAAAAAGTGTTGAATTAAAAGTCCTAACTAATCCAAGTTAAGTTACAAAGATAAAAAAGTTATGTTGTCCCTGGAAATGGAGCCAAAATTTGATGTAGAAATTAATGAACTACAAATTCACTAGGAATGTAATTCTTAGAGTTTACCAAAACTATCATGCAATAATGCCACCCGCAAGAGGATGGATCTTATTGCAGTACAATTGAGGATCAAATCCTAGAAAATGATGTTAATAATTATCTAATCAAAGTAACTTACCAAGAAATAGTATTTATCACAATGTTTGAGTTGGTTTGATTAACTAAAGTTTCAAGAATAAAAATAACTAGATTAAGGTTCTAGTTATCGATTGATGGAAACACTAGGGTGGAACTGGGTTTCACCCCCACTATCCAAATCTATGCATTCATTCAAATCCAAAAATGTATGAAGAGATAATTGGATTTATGAAAGTTTCCCCTTTCCGCATTAGAAACTTTCATGAGTAGATATCCCTATAAGCTTGATGTATCGTTACTTATAGATCCTATACCCAATACTCCAGAGACTTCCCATCAGATTTGCTCGTCAGGGCATCAACTAAAGTAAATCAATATTAAAATCTTAAACATTAAAGTTCTCATGGTATAAGATTATAATAAATCACTTAAAGTGGGTGACCAATCCACAAAACATGCAATAAAGTATTAGTTGTGAATTGAATGAGTTCATACAACCATTAGAATAGGTATACAATTGCAAGAAATAGGAAGTAGGGCTAATCCCACACCCCAGTGAAAGGACTACTTCCTCGACTTAAAAACATTAATATCATTGGTAGAGGAGATAGACACAATCATGGACCATGGTCATGATTGTAGTAAAAGTATCTTGGTCTGGTGTGTGATGGCAGACTTCCTTTCTTCTCTCTCTTCCTGATACTAACCCTAACTTGTGATTGAATTAGGTAGATGGAAAGTAGCTCCAGAAAGAGACCGATCACCTTTGAGAAGGAGGTTAATGGTTGTTGATTTGTGGACTTTGATGGAATCACAAGTCTGTAGATGGATGGCATATCTAGGTCGATGGCACTAGCTTGGTCAATGGACCTAGACTTGGATCTAATCTCAGCATCATCCTTTCGGTATGTTCATATCCAAAATTTGAGATGCCTTGAATGATGTCTTGGGGGTTTATTTATAGGGTTGTGGTTGTCAACCACTTGTGATAACTCTTGGACTTCCAACCATCAACTTTGGAGGTCGATGTGGTAGATGAATAGTTGTCTAGGTTGATGATCTTGAATTCTCAATGGATTTGATGTTGAGATCTACTCATCGATCGATGGGTCTCGGTGGTTGTTAAGATGGTAGGTCAATGGGTCATCCACCTTGAAGGTGGATGGTATGCTTGAGTTGTGGCCAATTATCAATGGTTCCTATCCTATTGGCTATAGGTCGATGGTTGATGTAAGATGTTGGTCGATCGAGAGAGATCGATGGGTCATCAACCTTGATCAACGATGAGTTTGGATGTCGAGCTTCCATGTGTCGACCAAGGAGATCGATGGGTTGCTCGATCCTTGATGATTTTTGAAGGTCAATTGGTAGGTCAATCGATGGGTTGCTTTTGTCCTCGAACACAAAAAAAATCATCAAATTACATTCTACAAGTGCTCAAAATCCATTTTGGCCTAGGGTTTTACC
Source organism: Alisma plantago-aquatica (assembly GCA_963693085.1). Classification (NCBI taxonomy): domain Eukaryota; kingdom Viridiplantae; phylum Streptophyta; class Magnoliopsida; order Alismatales; family Alismataceae; genus Alisma; species Alisma plantago-aquatica. The sequence continues at coordinate 1,176,904,693 of OY856411.1, read as the reverse complement.
CCGCACCCCATGAGAGGCATTCTCCTCTCAACTCCCGCACAGTGAAGGGTAGCGAGACCCCCTAGGAAAACTTTTTTGTAGGGTGATAAAACTCAAAACATGTAAGGGGTGTCAAGAAAAGCATCAAATTCCTATAGATTAGCACAAAACCCTAAATATCTTAAAACAAAGTTATTATAGGGAAAAATAAGGGATTTAAATGCAAAACTAGACTAAGAATGCAACTAAAATAGGGATGAATATGCATCCATCATAATACCCTGTTCTTAAATGTTTCTCATCCCTGAGTAACATAAAATCTAAAACAAACACCAAATTAATATTTTCATCCCATATGATTGTCTCATCCTCCTATCATTTTGTTTTCCTTACCACCTGGTATTGTCAAGCTATCCCAACTTCCTGAGATCACATAATACATCTTTATGTATCTTTTTTCCTAATTTCATTTCCTTACAACACTTCCTCACCATTGTCCCAACATCAATCATGCCAAGGAGTTTCATGAGAGTTTAGAGAGACTCGCAGAACAACAAGTATGCACTTGATCTGACATTGGTGTAAGTCAAGAGAATGAAAAATTTTGAGGCATTCATTGTGCCCATAGGTATATAAAGGAAGTGAATGGAGGTATGGAAGAATATGATCTCTCCTCTATTTGACTAGATATCTTTTATTTTCTTTGATTACAGTTACATTCATTGATGTTTTGGTGTATACTTTGGCATCTTTTCTTGGTGGTACGTCCCTATTAAACTTATGAGGGGTATGGAAGAAGAGATAGAGAGGGAAGAAGGGGTCTGCCACCCTAAACTTAAGGTTTGGCACATTTTTGTGGTTTTTTATTTAATTTTTGGTGGAATGGGAGGTAAGAAGATGTAGGAAGAAGTGTAGAGAGTTTAAGTCGTCATGCAACTTGATTTACCAATCAGCGCACCGGGTTTTTCTTCTTGTTCCACTATACTCAAATAATGACTTAAGGAGGGAACAAGTGGAAATTCCATGTAATTCTTTCACTAGTCAATAGGAAGCATGATGTGTTTGATCCCTCTCAGTTCCTTCAGATCTTACCATCTTTTCCAAGGAAACGTGACTTTTGGATTCTTAGGCCAAAAAGGACAATTTCTAGCCATTAGTTAGTTTCAGATTTTGGTCCTTTTGAGGTGATGCACGGAATAAGGGGGTAATGATGCGAATAGATTGAGAAATTGAATATAAGGCGACTAGATATTGTCTTTAGTTAACATAAAAATTTTGAAAAAAAATCACTAATTGTTGCAATGATGGAATCTTAAGTAGAAAATCTAATAAGAGTGGAGGGAAAAAGGAATACATACCACCCACCCTCCACTACGAACTTAGAAATTTTCTCATCTCGAGCAAACACTGAATCCAAGACGGAGGGGGAAAATAATGTTGGTTGGACCATGGGATGTGGCTATGATCCTATCAGTAGTGTTTTCCTCCATTTGTAATCTAAAAAGAAATTGTCATAACATAGGATTGCATCTTGTGATTCTTATCTAATGTATGAAAAAATTGAAAATAAGAACTAAGATAAAGATTGGGTTGCCTCTTGGCAAGTGCCTTTGTTTTATGTTGAAGGCTTGAAACCTAAAACCCAGTCATGATATGTTGGAGAGAGGAGATGGAGATGTTGGTTGACCTGCATATCATTCATTGTAAAATAGCATTTGAGATTGTGGCCATTAACCTTGAATTCTCTAGTTTTATCACTCCAGACTAATACAACATCGTGAGGGAAGATATGGTTGATGATGAATGGGCCAAACCATTGGGTCTTTAGCTTTCCTAGAAAAAGGCAGAGGCGAGAATTGGGTAGTAATAGTTGATCTCCAACCTATATATCTTTCCTCTTCAAGTGGTCATCATGTCACATCTTCGTGTGTTCTTTGTAAATGTGTGCAATTTCATATACACTCAAGTATAACTCTTCAAGATCCTGTAGTTGAAGCAGACAGGTTTCCTTTGCTGCATGAAAGTCAAAGTTGAGTTGCTTGATGGGCCATTGGGCTCTGTGTTTGAGCTCCACTGGTAAGTGATAAAACTTTCTGTAGATTGTATGAAAAGGTGTACTTCTTAATGGAGTCTTGTAAGCACTCTGATAAGACCAAAGAGTGTCATTCAACTTGTGACCCCAATCCTACCGTGTCTTACTGGCTGTCTTTTTGAGAATGGCTTTTATTTGGAAATTGGAAATCTCCACTTATCCACTCATCTGAGGATGATACATAGTGGCCACTCAATGGGAAACATCATATTTGTGAAGGAGTGTTTTGAAGTTGCCCTCATCTGTCAAAAATGACAGTGTAGGGACTCCAAAGTGCAAGAAGATAATATCTTTGAACATCTTTATGACTAGCTTGGATTCATAAGAATCGATGGGATGGCTTCAACCCACTTAGAAACATAGTAAATTGTGACAAATATGTAGTCAAAGCCATAAGAATAGGAGAATGGACCCATGTAGTCCACACCCTAGACATTAAAAGTTTCAACTTCTTTCCAAAGATTGATGGGCATTTCATCCCTCTTGTAAATATTTACCTATCTTTGGCTTTGATCATATGATTTGACACATCTATGAGTGTCTTTGAGCATAGAAGGCCAAAAGAATCCGCATTTAAGGACTTTGAATGTGGTCTTCTTAGATCTCATGTGGCCCCCAGTTGGGCTAGAGTGACACTACTCTAAAATGAGAGGAGCTTCTTCATCAGATATACATGGGTGGTTGAGACCATCTGAGCATAACCAGAATAAGTAAGGTTCATCCCAACAGCAGTGATGAATGCCTGACATGAACTTCTTTCTTTCATTTTTGGTGCAATTAGGATGAAGGACTCATGCAGCTAAGTAATTAACAACATCAACATACCAAGGTGTGCGTGTAGATATCTTCAATAGGTGATAGTTGAAAAAGGAGTCATTAATGGGGACTGTGTCAGAGTCTTGAATATGCAATTGACTGAGGTGGTCAGCAGCCACATTTTTAGTCCCCTTCTTGTCTTTTATTTGTAGGTCAAACTCTTATAGCAATAAGATCCACTTGATTCATCTGGGATTTGCATCTTTATTTGACATCAAGTACCTTATAGTGGTGTGATCAGTGTAGATTACCATCTATGATCCTAGTAGGTAGGATAGGAATTTTTTGATGGCGTAGACAATGACAAGAAGCTCCTTCTCAGTGATTGCATAATTTTTTGGGTGTCATCCAGTATCTTGATTGCATAGTAGATGTTGTGATGCTTTTTGTCGACATGATGACCTAGTATTATGCCTATGGAATAATGACTGGCATCACACATGATCTCAAAGGTGAGAGAGCAATATGCGGCATAAAGGATGGGGGTTGAGATGAGAGCTTACTTCAAGGTGTTGAAGCATTTCATGCAGTCAACGTCAAAGTTGAAATCCACATCGACTGAAGAAGGTTTATTAGAGGCTTAGTGATTTTATTGAACTCTTGAATAAACCTCCTATATAACCTGGCATGTCCTAAGAATGCCCAAAATTCTTTGACAGTAGTTGGAGGAGATAGATTTGCTATTACTTCAATATTCACTTTATCAACCTCAATGCCTCTGGAGCTGACATGATGCCCTATAATAATGCCATCCAGCATTCTTCCCAATTAAGCACCATATGTGCATCTTCACAATGTTCTAAGACTAAGAAAAGTTTGTGTAGACATGATTTAAAAGAATCTCCATACACTGAAGTCATCCATGGAAATTTCCATTATCGTCTATGCAAGGCTGGCAAAAATTGCGGACATGCAACGCTAGAAGGTAGTAGGTGCATTGCATAGTGTGGAGGGCATCCAACAGAAAGCACATGTGTCAAAGGGACATGTGAATGTTGTCTTCTCTTAGTCACTTGGGTAAAAGGTAATTTGAACCATAGTACCCATCCAGGTAACAAAAGAACTCTTTGTGAGCAAACCTCTCCATGACTTGATCAAGAAAAGGAAGTGGGAAGTATTCCTTCCTGATTGCATTGTTGAGCTTGTGGTAGAATGTACACATGCACCACCCGGTCATGGTGCCTCCAGGAATAAGCTCATTATTTTCATTTAGAACAACTGTAGTGGCTCTATTCATTGACACAACATGTACAAGACTCACCCAAGGTGAATCCCAAATGGGATAGATGATCCCATAAGTCAAAATCTTGATCACCTCCTTTCACACAACCTCCTTCAGAATCAGATTTAGCTTGTGTTGAGGCTCGATAGAGGTCTTATAGTTGTCAACAATGTTGACTCTATGCATGCATAGGGCTTGGATTGACCCTTTTAGGTCAGTCCTTTTGTAACCTAGTGTCTTCTACCTCTTCCTTAGTTCGGTCAACAGTTTGTCTTATTGGGTTGTTGTGACATTACATTGATGATGACTGGGAAGACCTTCCTCTCATCTAGGAAAACATATTTGAGCCCCTCAGTAGAGGCTTCATCTTTAGTACAGTAGGTTATTTGTCTTCTTCTTCAACGACGAGGTAGATTTAACTTCTTTGAACTCGGCTCAAGATCTTCTTCAAGAGAGTTTAAGAGAAGGAGAAATGTCTCCACATGTTCATCATTCAATTCATGAGTTTTGGCCTTGATGATGAGTGTGGTCTCTAGGAGGTCTTTAAAAGTAGGATCCTCCTGTCTTAGTTGTACCATTTTGTTAATACAATCAGTTTAATAGCACTTCTCTTGAAAGGAGGGACCCTTGAGACTTCTAAAGGCCTTGAATTCAATAGAATATGTTCCCAGTCTAATGTCAACATGCCATCTTCAACAGTATTAAGTGTGCGAGTGGCGGGAAGGAAAGGATGGCCAAAGATAAGAGGGTAACATTGGTCTTCCTTGATTTCTATGGTGACAAAGACACATGGGCAATATGATTTGGGACCTACATGAATAGGGATGTCTTCCACGATACCCATGGGGGTATTCATAGAAGAGTCGGAAAGTTGAATTACGATACTAGTAGGAAGGATGTCTATTGTGAATCTTAGTCATTTATGTCGGATCTAGGGCTCTAGAGGGGGTGAATGGAGCTTCAAAATTCTCACAAGAATAGTTAGACCTTCAAATTATATCATTTGAAACCAAAAGCTAAACTCAATTTGAAGTTCTATCTAAACAAGCATAGAAAGGATGACACTTGGACAAGGTGGTTAGACTGGTTCCAATCTCCAAACTAAGAGACCATCAATCCACTACCGAGATAGGTCAACCTCTAGGACTTTGCAACCCATGTATACTTATATTTCATTATAAGAGATACAATAAGACCGCCATACATCCAAGGACTTACCTATTCAACACAGGAGTCTTTTACCTACACAAGAACTTACTCACTTGATCAAGATGTATTCAGCCTTCACCAAGGACTTACCCACGCTTGCATCAAGTATTTGGCCTCACAAGAATTACACACTTCTTTTGAATCTTCTTCCTTGTCCTTCTCCTTCACTTGGAGAATATCTTCACACCTTCTTCACCTTGAAGAAGAACAACAACTTTTCCTTCACTCGGAGAAGATCACTTCAACCTTTGCTCTTTGAGAAAGGGGATTGGGAAGATGGAAAGATGGAGAGATTTACAAGATAACATTGAGGTAGCTTCCTTAAAACATGCCTAACTCACTCATAATCACAAAATGCTTTGTAAATGAGATAGAGAAAGGGGCTCAAAGGGTGGTATCACACTCAACTATAGCAAGGACCAAGGATATCATGAATGAGCAACCTTGGAATGAACCCCAAGAGGTCCTATTTATAGATGGGGTTGTTCCTTTGAGTGTGGGATCACTTAAGAATGAAAAATATCCATTTTACAACTTGCAATGGATCTATTTTCATTTCTAACAACTCTCTAATGGTTGGAATCAATTTTTCTATGTTTTTCATACAATACATTCAATCGAGTTTCAATAAAGATAACTCAACTGATCCACTATGGCAAATCCAGTTTTCAAATTGTCAGTCGAGTTTGTCCTGGGGAACTCGACCAACCAATTAAAATCAACTTTGGTCAGTAAATTGGTCAGTCGAGTTTAGTGAGTGTACAAATCAAATGATTAATCCATTTCTAAAAATCCATCACTGATCGGTCGAGATTCAAACTCGACCGATTAAAGTGTTGTGACAAATTTTTAAAGGTGATCAAACAATGGAATTAAGTGTCCCTGATTTTTTCTTATCTTAGTTACAAGTCATATCATCAATACAGATGATTACAAAAATATTCTAAGGTGGTTTGGGGTGATTTTCACAAAAGTGCATTTGCATTACTTTTGACTTGTACTTGGACAAGCTAGGGCTTGTGTAATTTGATCCTTTTCATGTTCCTAAAGCCTAAAATCAATCTTAAACAAACATATTAGATACATATGAATGGAATAGTTAACTCATTATCAAAATGTGGATGATGTATAACTCTCAAGTTAATATTTTACACAAGCTATAGGGCATGATAGAAATTCTTGCCCTAAGATCGGCTAGACCCTTCTGGCATGTAGTGTCTCCAACAAAATAGGAAATGCCAAAAGATCCATGATCTTTTAATTTCTTTGGCATCTTGCTTAGAATAATGTTTGATTTTGTCCATTCTAGCTTCATAGCCTCAACCTCCTCTATTAAGTACTTGCACGTGAGGAGGGTCTTAAAGAACTTGGTCCATGAAGGCATTTCAACAAGAGAGTCAAGGAAGGGGATGTCAACTTGTAGTTTCTTCATTGCTTCCTTGAACTTCATAAATCTTGATTCTAACTATCTGAGCTAGACAACTCTAGTACGGGACTTGAGGTTTGTATATGGGTACCCCAGGCATGGAAGGGATTTTGGTGCAACTTCTTGTGCTATCTTGGGATTGGGTGTGTTATCTACCATTGGAGGTTCAAAAACTAGTTCTGTTGGAATGGCTATTGGTATAGCAATTGCAGTGACTTATTCATCTTTGTTATGTTCAAGAATCAACCTATTACTATTGATGATTGGTGTTGGAGGTTCTGGAAGCATGAGTCCAAAATGTGTGGTAACAACCTTTATTTGCTCCACTTGATGCTTGGGTTATTCTCAGGTTGGCCAGCAAAGGAGCTCATGGGAGATCTTATCGCTACTGCAATCTGAGAAACATGGGCTTCTAAAGACTTTATGTAGGCTTGTTAGGCTTGTTAGTTTGCTTCTTGTTGTGCTTGTTGGGCTGCTAACATCCTCTCAACCACTTCCAGATGACCTTAATCATTGGGGGCTAGCAAGTTTGTTGGCTGCCTTGACCTGGGAGGAGTTGTCCTTGCTAATTGTAGGGCTTCTGCCCTGTATTGAAATTGTTTCCTTGGTTGAAATTATTACGGTTCTGACTAGGATTATAGTTATTCTAGTGATAATTTTGCACTGTTGGAAACCAAGAGGACCCTGAACTTGGTTTTGACTAGGTCCTTGTTGGAGTTGTTGTCCATTTGTTGCTCTGTCTGGATTTTCATTAGAGAAACACGGATGATTTCTGGTCCTATTGGGGTTGTAGTACCCTTATCTTGAATAGAGTTGCATGCATTCGTGTATTCAATGATGGGGTTGTTGTTGAACAGGGATTGGTTCATGTTCAAGGCGGCTTGATATGGGTAATTGCACTCTAGACCTATATGGCCTTCTGTAGTACAGACTTGGGAGACTTCCTGGGCCGCCTTAGGTTGGAAGGAAAATTGACCTCTTTGCTCATTGTTTAGGAGGGTATACTCAAGATTGTCTTGCTTGAGGGTGATCATATTTAGAGATTCAGTGATGGCCTTCATTTCAAACTTAACTTCTGCCATGGCCACCTTGAGGACACCTCCCTTGTGGGATGAACCCCAATTGGCTTGGTTCACAGCTTCCTACTTACAACCTTCCAGGCGTCGTTAAAGCTTTGTTGCATGAAGTCTCACTAGAGGTAGCATCAAGGAACTTCTTGATGACATCATCAACTCCCCTATCAAAATGTCTAAAAAGTTGTGAAGGGGGGATCCAATGGTGAGGGAATTTTTGCAGCAACTCTTCAAATCATTCCTAGACTTTGAAGAGAGTCTCAGATGGATCTTGATTGAACTGAGTGATTTCCCCTATGATCTAATAAGTGAGTGAGGGTGGAAACTTCTCAATGAACTGGTTCTGAAGTTCCTCCCAAGTTGTGATGATGTGGTCATCTAGGGAATTGTACCACACCCTAGCTTTGTCGATGAGAGAGTAATAGAATAATCTCAACTTCAATGCCTCCTCTATCATGCCAGCTTGTTTACTCAGTCCATAGAGGTTTATGAACTTCTATAAATGATCATGGGCATTCTTACTGACACTCCCTACAAAACTATTGTTTTGCATCATTGTTACCAAATTTTTCTTGATTTCGAAGTTTTGAGCTTGGATGGTTGGATGGACAATAGGGTTTTGTACATCTATAGCTTTGGAAATTAAGAAATCTCATAGTTCTCTCTATTGCTTTGCTTCTGTGGCTGCTTGCTTCTCAGCTCATACGGTGGCTCTAGCTTCGACCATGAGCCTCTCGCTTTGTACATTCAGGGTCACTTGCACTTTGTGATTAACCTCCTTGTCATTCATCTTGCCTCTTTGTTTAGAAAAGGAGCATGTGATAGGTTCTTTGGATCTCAAGGTCAATGGGTGCAATACAGTCGATGCTAGAGGAGGGTCGCATGCATAATAGATATTACTGGAGAAGTGCAATGAGCAGAGATCAAATGATTGAAGAAGAGTTGAATTCAAGATGGTTTTCAATAATATCAATTGAGAAGGTAAAGTCCTAACTAATCCAAGTTAAGTTACAAAGATCAAAAAAAATTGTTGTCCCCCTACAAGCACCAAAATTTGATGTGGAAATTAATGCACCACAAATTCACTAGGAATGGAATTTCTAAAGTTTACCAAAACTATTTTGTAATAATGCCACCCACAAGTGGATGTATCTTATTCTATTATATTTGAGGATTGGATCCCAAAGAACAACATTTTTAAGAATTATCTGATCAAAGTAACTTACTAAGAACAAATATCTATCACAAAGTATGAGTTGGTTTGATTAATTAAAGTTGCAAAAATAAAAAGTGTTGGATTAAGGTTCTAGTTATCAATTGATGGAAACACTAGGGCGAAACTGGGTTTCATCGACACAATCTAAAACTGCGCATTCATTCAAATCCAAACATGTATGAAGATATAATTAGAGTTATGCAAGTTTCCTATATCAATGTTAGAAACTTTCATGAGTAGATATCTGAATAAGCTTGATGTCTCGTTACTTACAGATCCTATATCCACTACTCCGGGGACTTCCCATCAGAAGTTCTCATTAGATCGTCAACTAAATCTAATTGATATTCAAAACTTAAATTTTGAAGTTATCATGGTATAAGATTATAATAAATCACGTAAATTGGGTGATCAATCTACAAAACATGCGATAAATAATTATCTATAAATTAAATGGGTTCATACCAGCATTGGAATAGGAATGAAATTGCAAGAAATGAGTAGTGGGGATAATCCCCACACCCCACTGAAATGACTACTCCCTCTACATGCCAAGATTTATATCACTGGTAGAGGAAAGGGACAAAATCATGGTCGTGACTATAGTAGAATTATCTTGGTGTGGTGTGTGATGGAAAACTTCCTTCCTTCTCTCTCTTCCAAATGCTAACCCTTACTTGTGGTTGAAGTAGGTGGATCGTCAGTAGTTTTGGAAAGAGATCGATCACCTTGGAGAAGGAGGTAGATGGTTGTTGATTTGTGGAGATCGATGGAAGTCACCAAGTTTGCAATCGATGGACCTAGACTTGTATGATATCGGCATCAGCCTTTCGGCATGTTTGTCTCCAAAATTTGACATGCCTTGAAATGATGCGCTGGGGGCCTATTTATAGGGTTGTGGTTGTCGAACACTTGTGTTACCTCTTGGACTTCCAGCCAATGACTTTAGAGGTTGATGGGGTGGATGAACTGTCATCTAGGTCGATGATCATGAATACACTATGGGTTTGATGTCAAGATCTGGTTATCGATCGATGGTTCCCAGTCGTTGTTGAGCTAGTAGGTTGATGGGTCATTGACCTTAAAGTTTGATGGTATTCTTGAGTTGTGGTCTTCAATCGATGGTTGCTATACTCTTAGGTGGAGACCGATGGCCTATGTAAGATATTGGTCAATGAAGAGAGATCGATGGGTCATCGACCTTGATCGTCGATGTGTCTGGATTTCAAGCTTATGTGTGTCGACCAAGGAGGTTGATGGGGCACCTAATCCTTAATGGTTTTTTAAGGTCTACTGGTAGTCTGATCGATGGGTCAATTTTTTCCTCAAACACAAAAAATTTTCATCGACGTGCCTTCTGGAAGTGCTCAAAATCCATTTCAGTCTGGGGTGCTGCCTCAAACCCCACAAGAAGTGTCCTCCTCTCATCTCCCACATGTTTAAGGGCTGCAAGACCCCCTTGGAAAACTTGCTATAGAGTGATAGAACTCAAAACCTGCAAGGGGAGTTAAGAAAAGTATCAAAGTCCTATAGATTAGCACAAAACCCTAAATATACCAAAACAAAGCTATTATAGTGAAAATGAAGAGATTTAAATGCTAAACTAGACTAAGAATGCAACTAAAATTGGGATGAATATGCATTCATCATTCATAACAATACCTTATGTATACATTTGATTTGTGTCGCATGCGTGACAATCCTCTCCATGTACAGCATCATGTAATATATGCATGCCCGGTCATTGTCTTGTATAAGGCATTGTATATTAGAATTATGTTAATAAATGTAATTTAAGCAGAGTTGGTAATATATATGCATTTGGAGTGAGAATACTATACATTAACACTCCTCCAAGCTATTTTATCTACTTTCCCTCTGGTGTTATGGAATGTTGTCATGCCCCTATAAGTTAAATTAACAAATATGTCGCATTGCCAAACTGTCATATGATGCAAATATTAAATAATATGTTGATAATGGAAACAATATACTTATGAGTGAATCGGCAGTTTTGTTGGGTGTCCCTCATTTGGTGTTTGTTTCATACCCAAAGGATCAAGGAAATACCCAACATAGATCTCGGGAACAATCACGAACAATGGTCAATGCCTACTATTGAGTGAATAGAAGGAAAATAAAAATAAAAATTAAATTCCACAAAAATTGTATATTCATAAGTTAGAAATATAAACAACAAGTCCAAAACTTACAAAACATTGAACGGATCTATGATCACCATCTTGGAAGCAACAAAAACCTTCATCATGTTACTCACATAATCAGTGACGCCACTTAGATTTTAGGATACATTGCTAATTATTGTTGGCATTAGAAATGCCACATTTGATACTCCAAACTCAGCAGTCATGTGTTACAAATGACTGAACATATATGTGCAATAATCAGTTAACATATAGAAAACAATTATAAATAATTATTTTTCACACATAACTATTTAGATTCACTGTATTCAAAGTTCTATCACTTATGTGCTCATCCATTGATATCAAAATAGCTCAAAACATCTATCAGCACTATATTAGTGTCGTGATATATACCTATGACCTCATCCACAAGGTCAATCACCATGATATCTGATTGATCTTTATTGTCTAACCATATTGTCAATGCCTTGCAGCTAGGGTCTAAGGAGTCGAATTACTCATGTGGAATAAAATGTGGGGGAGGAGGCTTTCGAATCCTAGGGGGATTTTTAGTTGTTGTTGTTGTCTACATGCATATATTCTCACATTAGCTTCCGATTATATATAAACTCTATACATTTTTTATACCTCAAGAAGTACAACGAGTTGCTTGGACCACCCAGTAAAGTGTTCTACCTCTCTGACTGTGGTGGCATCCAGGTGCTCGTATGGGAGTGGTGCTTCTCTCCAAGCCAGAACGACACATAAGACGGACACACGAACATGATCAGCAATAAGGGGAACACTATGAACCATATCAGAGTGTAGATTAGCCTCGGCATCTGCCACGACATCATATGATGGAACATAGATGGCAACATGGAATTTTTTGTCCACCTACAATTTTATGAAATACAACATTTATATTGACACGCATATATATTGACTTGTTGAAGGATTACTTTGTCAGAATGGATATATAAATTGACTTAAATTAAATCTTACCCCGGTCATGTCGTGTGGGTCTGAAGGAGTACTCCTAATACCCTTTGTGGGTGTGTGACACTGTATAGAATCTGTAAATGCTAAAGAAGCTTGAGCCACCTGAGAAGTCTTAAACTCCTTCAAGGTTGCATCTATCAATATTTACACATCCTCCTAGTCCATTCCCCTTTCTTGGTAGATTTTCACTTTTACTGGGATGGCCCAAATAAGATTTTAGCCCGAACCTAGCTCCAGCAACCCTAACACGTCTAAGGTGCTATTCCATCCCTAGAGCAACTGTCAATTCGATGTGTGTGTTCTGAGGGGTGAACTTGGCCTCCTTTCCTTGCTCACCCAGCACCAACTATTCATGATGAAAACTAGCTAATTAGTAAAATTTAACAATATATGGAAAAATAACATGGACATACATTGTGAGACCAAGAAATTTATCATTTTTTCAACCACCTCCTGGGTTGCTTGGATGGGTATTTATTTGGCTTTTTTTTCCTCACATCTATCCACTCCAAATAGCACGGCAACCATCCATAAGCACTAGAAGACTCAGCACTAGAAGGAGTAGAAGGAGAAGGCCCTTGCTCTTGCTATTGCTCTCTCAACAGGTGGTGTGTGATATAATTGTCAAAACCCAATTGATGGTTGTGCACATTCTTGTCACGCATTTTTTGAACATCATGAATGGCCTAATTATTCAATCAAAATATTATAACTAATCATAAAAATCATAAGAATGTAATATATTTAATACCTTAAACTCACGCATTTTTCTCTACTCAATATATACTCCCACTCTTTTTTATCAAGATAGGGCCATTATATTGTGGGGTTCTTGTCCTTCTTGTCACCATAGATGTAGTCTCTTGTGAGGATTGTCCACCAATCTCTATGTCTTCTCTCAATGAGATGCATAACATTATTGTGATGCAACTTTTCATCAATCTCATATAGACCCTAAAAAGGTTCAACATTCACTACTTTTAGAATTGTGAAAAGAAAGAATAGTAAAAGATTGTGAAAACATAAACGCATATATCTCATGTATAACTCCTTCTAGATGAGGTTTTTAGTGGCCCGGTCCATGTTCCTTCAATCCTCAATAAAAAGAGGCACTTTTCATAAACTAAGGATCCCACAGTAGTTGATGAACTCTTTAGTAATCAATGTGCCTACTTCATTAAATTCAATGGCGCCCTTCTTCCCTTTACCCCTAGATGAGGCTCTTTTTATCAAAGTTATCCCTCTCCAATGTGTAGATTTAGCAGTATCATCATCACCCTGGTCAGGAGGCCCAGTAGGATCTTCACTCTCAGGAACCTCACGCTCAAGATTGTGTGCTCCCTGTCAGATGCCATCTATAAAATCAAAAGTAAATGAAAAAGATAGTTCACATTTTAAAAAAATGAACATGTTATATAATTACAAATATAACATAAGAAAAAGTCAGATCATATATGAAAAAATAAACAGGTTATATAAGGTAAATATAACATATGAAAAATCCAGACTACATATAAAAAATAAACAAGTTTAATGCATGTATATACCTTAAACTGATATCCCCTCTGTGTGATCTTCACGTGTATAGTCATCAGTGTTAGATTCAACATTTACACTTGGTTAGCCAACAAAGAATGGGCTAGAGTCATCATACTTGTCATAGTACTCTTCTTCATCAATATAATATGAAATGAATTATCTTTTCCCATAAAGAACGACAGACCAATTTTCTCTTGTAGGATCGTCTATATAGAATACTTGTTTCTCCTATGATTCCATTATGAATGGTTCATCCTTCTTACCTGTCCACTCCAAATTCACTATTGTGAAACCAATTTCATCAACTACAACTCCTTTTTCATTATCAACCCAATTACACCTAAACAATGGAACTCTAAACTATGTGTAGTAAATTTTATATATGTCTTCAATGACACCATAATAGACATCTTTCCTTCATGTAGACTCTTATCCTTGGTACTAGAAAAATACAATGGTGATGCTTGAAGGATGACCCCACTATTTTGTATGATACTCTTATCATCTTAATGTTTTGTGTAGTATGAAAATTCATTTATGTCAAACCCTTCATAAGATGAATGTGCATCTTTGGCTTATACATGAGACATTTGATAGTTTTTGTAATATTATTTCATGTTTGAGATAGTTTACTAAATACTTTCTCTTCAAACCACCTAATAAATGTCTGACTATGCTCTCTGGAAAGCCACATTCAACTGGTTTGGAGATATTTTGTTTTAAGTTTGTTGGTGTGTTTGGTGATATAAATACCCACATCATCAATGTTGTCTAAAACATACAAGTGTGCTTCTTCTGCTGCTCATGGCTGATGTCTATCTGTCATTGTCCTGAAGTACCTTTTCCAAAATAAACATTAGGATCATAGTATTAGTAGTAGTTTTGTTGCAAATCAAAAAGTCATTGCAAAATTTCATAACCTCCCCATAAACATAGCCCTCAATGATACTCCCTTAACATCACCTTTGAAAACACTCAAGTATTGGTTTTGAGGATACAGACAATGCAAAAAAATTGGACCCTACATTTTCACTTCCCTAGTCAAATTGACAACCATGATATCAAAGAATGAAGGTGGGAAATATTGCTCAATTTGGCATGGGGTAACGAACACTTCTCTTTGCAACTTATCTAGAATCTCATAATCAGTTACTTTACTACATAGAATGTAGAAGAAGAAGAAGAAGAAGAAGAAGAAGAAGAAGAAGAAAAGCCTAGTGATTTCAAACCTTACATGCTTAGGAAGGATGGATCAAATAGTCAGAGGAAATATGTATTGCATTAGAGTGTGAAAATCATGAGGTTTAATACCTTTTAGTTTTAGATCATTCATTGATACCAAAGTACATATATTAGTTGAGTATCCATGTGGTACCTTAACATTAAGCAACCACTCGCAAAAAGTTCTTTTCTCCCGTATATACAATGTGTAACAAGTAGGAGGTAAATATGTGTGGCGACCCTTGGTAACTTATTTTCTTAATTCTTTCTTTATACCCATTTCACATAGGTCCATTCTAGATTTGATGTCATCTTTGGTCTTTCCTTTTATATTCAACAAAGTACCAACAATGTTATCACAGATATTTTTCTCAGCATGCATGACATCGATACAATGAAAAACTATTAAAGAAATCCAACAAGGAAGAACCCAGAATCTCAACCTCTTTTTGAATAAAGACTTTTTAGATGAACAGGAAAAACCACATAAGGATTCCAGCCATGAGTTCCCATATGACATAAGTGCTCATCGGGGCGAATGACGGGGCCTCGCGCATCCATCACTCCTTTCCCTTTCTAATCTGCTCTCGCTCGCCTGATTTGTACCTCTCCCTGAAGGTGGGATTAGTACATGGTCTCTTACCAAAATGATTTACAATATTATTTACTCTTGCATAAACATCCTCCCCTAACATAGGTTTAGGGGCACTTTGTTCCTCAGTTGAGCCATTGAATGTTTTGCATAAATTTTGGTAAGGATGCACCTTTGGTAGAAAACTTCAATGACCGAGATACAGTCCTACCACCATGTTTAATCAGATTGAATCTATATTTTCCTTGCATATAGGACATCTCTATGCAATGTCATCACGCCTTCTCCTTGGATTTTTTTAGGTCATCAATCAGAGGTTCAAGGTAAATGTCAATATCAGTGCGAGATTTTTTGGGGCTCGATATCAGCAAAGACAGCATGATGTATTTATTCTTCAGACACAACCACGGAGGAGATTGTGTATAACAATCATGACAGGCCAATTGCTATGTTGGAAAATTAATGTTCCATATGGATTCTTCCCATTGGTACAAAGTCTAAGTCTTAAATTCCTAGCTTCTTCACCCAATTCAGGATACAACAAATCAATCTTCTCTCATTGTGGGGAATCAGACACCTGTCATGACATACCATCATTATTTTTTACCTCTGCATGCCAAAATAAATTTTTTTCATCTATTGTATTAGCAAACAAGCATTAAAACTATGGTATTATAGGCAGATACCACATCACTTTGGCATAAGACTCGGTTTTGATCTTACCCAATGCCCTCTTTTTATACCTAGACGCCCCACATTTTGGATGTTATTCCAGATCAATATAGTCATATTGAAATAGTACACTATCATTTGGGCATGCATGTATCTTCTTAGCCTCCATTCCCATTGGGCACAACATCTTTTTCATTTAGTATGTTGATATTGGAAGCTCGTTGCCTTCAGGGAGAATTTGTTTCAACAGAGACAACAAAGAAGTGAAGCTTTTATCACTTCATCTATTGTTAGCCTTCAGAGTATACAATCTCAACACAACGCTCAACTTTGTAAACTTAGTACAACCTAAGTATAGTGGTTTCTCAGCATCATTCACAACATTTTTAAATAAGGGAGGTGGATCTATAACATTTACCCTATAATTATCTAGCATCATAGTAACCATATATTTGGAATTAGTTCATTCTCATAAACATTTCCAGTCATAGGTGCGATCATACCATCACTAATGCACCGGATCCCATCAAAACTCTATAGTTAAGCGTGCTTGGGTGAGAGTAGTACTAGGATGGGTGACCACCTGGGAAGTCCTCGTGTTGCACCCCTTTGCTGACCAAAAAAACATTATCAGTCATTTCTTGTTTGACACAACTACCACTACGACATATATTGATCGCATACTCAGAATCTCTCCATGCTAGTAACATTCTATGTAGCATTGTACAATCCCATTGCACATGACATGATCTTTGATCATGTCAACAGTATCAACTTTCAAGTTGTTACTACAATTCCTACAGGGGAAATAGAACCTATATCTAGTTTGTTTTCTATGTTCCTCTACAAATTTCACAAACTCATCAGGACCATTAATAAACTCCAGAGTGTAGCAATTTGGATTAGACATCCATGATCGATCCATCCTATGATCGGGTGGGAGACAAGTAGCTCATTGGGTGTTAGCTAATAAGTTGATTTCATAATAAAATATGTTTGAATTGAACCTTAATCGTCTATTAGAATTCACATTGATGAATGTGTACCACCTATCTCGTTCTTGATCACTTCATCTCACAAGTGTACAATGTTTGATCAAATTCAATAAACTTTGGCAGAATTTCCTCACATTCTCCAAGTACATTGATGTTGATGGGAAAATACCCACCTACATATGTACCCCGAGAATAAAAGGGGAAATGTTGTCAAAATTTATTGAAAGTGAACATGCATTATACACTAACATCCTAAGTGAGATTAAGTTCTCAATAATAGCCCCAAATTGGGGACTATCCAAGGTTTACTCCTAATGAGTAAATTTTGGAAGGATTTTAGGCCAACAACATGGTTCAAAAATTAGGGTTTACAATCTATGGTTTATATTGTATTAGATTTCATATATTAGCACTTAAATATTAGGGTTTATAAATAATTGCCAATTCTAATTGAATACATATGTAAAACTTAGAGACATAACCAAGTCAAATAATCAATAACAAGCATGTAATAATCCTAGAAAAGCCAAATAATCAATAACAAGCATGTAGTAACTCATCACATTCTCCATTAATTCATCATAATTTTTACACAATTCATACAATTTGTTCTCAATTTTATCACATTTCATTACAATTAAAATCATAGAAAATATGTCTCCATACAATTAATCACAATCTTCTCCTTCAGTTATCTCCATCTCCCTTCCCCTCTACTCCTTCCTCCTCTCTTCTCCTTCCCCTATAAATGGATGAGAGGGGAAAGGGAGATGAAGATAATTGAAGGAGGAGAGAGGAGCAAGGAAGAGAGGAAGAAGGAAGAGAGGAAATACCCTGTCATATAGTATCAGAGGAGACAATTGAAGGATGGAGGAGATGGAGACAAATGTTGTATTGCTAGAAATGGTAGAGGAGAGGACGAACTAAGTAGGTACTGGCAGTGGAGGATGTGGTTGGTGGAGTAAGCTTCACTGGTTGGCAGAGGAAGCATCAAAGGATGATTGTGGCTAGTAGTGAATAGCTACGGCGATAACATAGGCAGCTATTGCGGTCGGTGGTGAGGAGTTGGCTGGCGGAGGAGATATGGTGGTAAGTGGAGGGGAAGAAAATCACCAGAGGTTGTGGTCCAAGGATATGGGAGGGAAAATTGGGGTTTCTCGTGGGGTTTAAGACATATCTTGTCGGTTTTTGTAAAACACCGATGATGTAACCTATATCGCCGGTTAAAATAGAAACACTATCGACAAAACTTGTGTATGCATAAATCTATAGCGTCAATCAACTACGCTTAGACCAGAGAATAACAATGCATCCCAACAGTACCTACATCATCAGCTTAGGTGATGATAACTAACGAGACGAACCAATTGGGGGTGGTGATTTCGCGGGACGCTTAGCGTTAACCCTTTCTCTTTGGTTCATGTAGGAAAAACCAATACGATAAACAAATTAGAAATGTAAGGAGACGCTTAGCGTGCACCCCTTTATCTCATCATTTTTGTACGAGAAACTAAAGAAAATAAGGTTTTAGGAGGCAAATGAAATGTCTCCAAAAAAATTGTACGAAATTATATTTTCATGGGCAATCTTTCTCGTCGGTTTTTATTTGAAACAACCAACAAGATAAATAAAATACAACCTGTGTTTTCTCATTTGGTCAATCGTGTTAGTTTTCTTTAAGGAACCTATGAGATATATAACTATGTCGGTTTCCCTTGAGGAAGAAAAAATGGTGACATAAGTCATATATGTAGCAGTGGCTATCATATAACTCACCTCCACCCAGACTGAATCCCATATATGCAGGCTTTCGGGAATCCTTAAGGATCTTACCCAAGGGCTCAAGGTGAGTGTAATCAAAGAAAGGAGGTCAAATTCATTGATAAGGGTCATCTTCCACTTTGCCCGTAGTTTCTAGGAAACCAAGTAATAGAAGGCTAGATTGGAAGAGCCTAGATGTTGTATGGACAAGGGTACTGGATTGAAAGCTAGAAATTTCACTAGAAAAATGTGGATGCGCATGCACATTGGACCAGTACATGTCAATGTGCCTCTAATCTCAACCTCCTATCCATCATTTAACAAATATATAGAAAATAAAATGTTGAACAAAATCAAAGATGATATTCTACATTGAAACTCATTTCAAATACTTCTTGTAATCAAAAAAATTACTTTTTTATTTAATATCACTTTCACTAATACCTCTTTCACATTAGACTTTAGTGTACCTTCTTTCTTGTATTATTATTACTAGATTAACAATCATTTTATGACAATCAGTATATCATTAATAACTAAATTGAATCCAAATTATGGTCCCTTATGAATATGTTGTAAGAGAGGACATCGATTAAGTCATACAAGTCTAAATTCAACCACGACACTTGTCTATGTTTATGACAAATAAAATGATTATTCTAATAGAGTACTTGTTTTTGTGATTAGGTTTTAAAGATTAAAATTGTGCATGTATTTAAATGTTAAATTGACTTGATATAGATCTATCAAGGCATAAACTACTTCACTATATATTTGGTTGATGGTCATTGCTTTCTACGCGTAGATTTGGCTAAACTCAAATAAACTTTGAATCTATCCACAATACATAGGAAGCTTATAATTAACATGTTAAATTCATTCTAAATTAATTGGACTGAAGGTTTTTTATTCATCCTTAAGAATTTTTTATTATGTCAAATGATTACTCACACTTCTAAACAGATGCATAACATCTGTACCAGTCGCATCTCATAAATGATGCAAAGGGTATCATGTTTATGTATATAGTGTCTAGTATGGCATTGTATTGGGTATCTTTGGGAAAACAAGGGAGAGTGCACACAACTCTCAACTTAACTTAAAGTGCACTCATGGAAGTTAGGACGTGCCAAAAATTGATTTTGGGACAATTGTGAGACTGGCAAAATATGAGTTTATGCAAAATTGTCTAGTCCAAAACTCACATGGACATGGATGTTTAGCTAAGTGCTAAGTTCATAATGTAGATGATTCTATATTGGGTAAACCAAAATTGAACCCACAATATAATATTTTTAATAATGATTGTTTAAAATATAGATAACCATGCACAATATAATTCTACAGTACATATTGATGACTTATAAGTGTAAAATAATTTGAACTTAGTGTTCATGTATTACTTGCTCTACATAAATATATATATGACTATTTAAATCCTCACATGAAATTAGAACATATTGATTACATTTTTCAACCAAAGATCAAACGGGTTTCAATTTGAACGTCCACTTTTAAATCTTGTTATTGATGTGGATTTAAAATTCCAAATATGTACATATGCACTTTGATCGATTGGGGTCAAGTTAACATGTTTGGTGGTAACATTGACAACTCTAGTGGAAACTACACTTGGTGTGGCATTCTAAGAGACTTTTGTAAGTGTGAAGATTATGCCCCTAAGGATGAGCATGGAACATCATATCAATCTTCTTTAGAGTGTTGACACCTCTGTGTGACTAGGAGGATCCTTAAAATCTAGTGAGGACTTTGTTTATTTGATGGTATGCCTTATGGTTCATGTTGTGTGCATGTTTTCCATTTTCTATGCCATGTGTCTCTTGTAAATATGGGTTAGTGCATTTAGTACTTTATTATACTATTAGCACTACTCATAGATCATGCTCCAGCTATGTTGAGCCATGTTGCAAATGTCATTTAAATATATGTAAGTAACATGCCTTAGGTTCTTGCATGTTGAGAGTTTCGGGTTGGCACCTAGAGTTCCATGGTGGTACTAGTCGGTGTTGGAGTAGAGCATCGATTAGGGTTGTTGCATGTTTATTAAAGCCCAACCCTTGACCCAGATTTTACCTGTTGCGGACCGGGTCACGGACGATCATTGTCACTCTTGATAAGCCCCAACCCATCCTATGATATACTATTCGGTTGTGGGCTGAGTTCAGGTCCAATTTGTGTTGATATTTTTCTATAAAATGTAGATAGTGGCATACCTCAATTTTCATTTTTTTTAATCAAATTCAAATTGTGTTAGAGTGTTTACATTGCAATGCATAGATACACATTGTTCTTCTCTGTTCAAATTTGAAATTTCATCATGAATGATAGAGATTTTGGGTGAATAATGGCATGGACATATTATTAAGTTAATTTAAAATGGTCATAGGACATTAAAGCAATTCAAGAGGGGAATTTCCCATTGAATTGATGTTTTTATCGATATCATAATCAGGAGTTATATATAGATATCACTTTTTATCTTAACAATATAATTTAAGAAAAAGATTTGTCAAGCGGTAATATCCTTTACCCACTACTGGGGAATGAAAAGTCAGACTTGGTTGCATAGTTGAGTGAAAAGGGGAAAGTGAGAAAGTGAAAAGCACAACTAAGTTAAACGACTATATTGTATGTAAAATTTTAGTAAACTTGTTTCAACAGTTTAAAAATAAGAAGTTTACAAAAGTATAATGCTTTGACCAAAAAGGAGATATTATATAAATTGGAATAAATAACGGATATGAACATAGTTTAAAATAAATGTAGAATAATTAATGGGAGTGAAAGAAATTGAAAAGGCATGTTGTTTATTAAATTATGGTCTTGTTAGTATGGCAAACATGAGTTATATGCGGATATATAAATTATTATGTATATATGTGTGTTTGTGTGTGCGCGTGAGGGGTGGTGACATCTACAATCCTTCGATACAACCATGTGATATGCGGAACCAAGATGTTGATGAATCTCCATATCAGAGCAAACTTGTGTGTGTGTGCACGCGCATGTGTGCGTGAGTAGGCGTGTGTGTGTTTGTGTGTGTGGGTCGGTGTGTGTGTGTCTGTGCGTGCGTGCGAGCACGCATGCGTGTGTGTGTGTGTGTGTGTGTGTGTGTGTGTGTGTGTGTGTGTGTGTGTGTGTGTGTGTGTGTGTGTGTGTGTCCTTGTGTGTTCGCGTCCGTCCATGCATGTGTGTGTGTGTATGTGTGTGTATGTGTGTGTGTTTGTGTGTGGGCGTGTGCGTGCATGTGTGTGTGTGTCTCTATAGGTCGGCTCTTTGGGTACTCGGGTTCGGATTTATCTAGATCTTAATCCGGCTCATATATGATTTCAGTCAAAGCCCTAGTCCGTCCATAAAAAGTTATGGCTCAGGTACAGATAGGTTTCATGGATCGGATTGTGGGTCGAGTAGGATTGAACCCCACCCAATGCTCAACCGTAGTCGGTGTTGATTCCAGGACATGAATATATTAGTCACCGTTTAAGTTGTACATATTTTTCTTACCAGTAGATCTCTTACATGGCGTTGTTATACAAGTTGTAATCTGTACTTCGCTGTGTAGATAGATATTGTGGGCTACGATCTTGTTGACTATTATAATTAATTTACTACATGTTAAATATGACACTTATCGGCTTTCACTGAATTGTATGGAACCCATAGACACCCAACCCAGTTTGGCTAGTCTAATTACCTGCCAGCTAGATGTTTCACATAAGTACGGTCCGATAGGCAGGTTTCCTAAATCGAAATACAAATTTTCATATAAGAAAAGCTTAAATAATGTGCACTTAATGGATCGGTTAGAAGAAATAAGTGTGTGGAGTTATAGAGCCCCATTGTCCCACACACTGTGTCTTCCATTCTCCGATGGCCTATACTGAACCAATTGTGCGTCTTCCATGCAAATATTGGGACTTAGGAATCTGTCTACCTTTCATTATTGTTGCAGCTTGCTCAAAGATCATAGTGAAATCTCACATCAACATAGGATCCTTTTCAATGAATTATTGAATAACATCCACTCAAATTTATATCACGGGTCGATGACTACTTTCTGCTTCCACAGATTTGTTGCCTGTTTTAAAATACTCTTCCTCATCGATCAATCCATACTTCGTAAGATTTGTTTGTGGCAGTTTTGCGTTCCTTAAAGATGGTTCAAATTTTGAATCATATGAAACCCTTAGATGGGAATGTTTATCCACTATCTTGCACTTCAATAAGTCTTTCGAATGAATACAATTTCCAATATTGTAAATTGTTAAATAAGGAACGTTTCTTTGTATTCTTTTCATTCTTTTTTGGTGTAACATAAGAGTGTGAGCTTACATAGTGAAACTTTCCAGTGAATATAATGCAAAAAGTCTTGGATGAGCAAAAAAGGAGGGAAGTTAAAGAATATGTGACGAGCGAATAAGTAAATTATGATCACTAATTGTTTATATACTTGCATGCAAATGCAATAGTTGATAGCGAAGTACAACATTTCAATTGTGGAAATATATTGCTTTTGTTACAAACACCATCCTCATCGTCTCTATATTGCATTAAGTGAAAGTTCTAACAATATCTGACGAATACTAAGTATCAGATTTTTTTTTTGAGTTAGGAGAGACATTAGTCTCCTCCCTCCCTCAAAGAGCACGTCAGAGCCCGGATGACTGCAAGGGTGGTAAATATTGTGCACAACAGGAGGTTCGAACCCGAGTCCCCTCCGGGGAGGACCTACCGTGCTCAACCATCCGCGCTACACAGGCCGGGTCCAAGTATCAGATTTTGAAATTCCGTTATACCTATATGTAAAGTTGTAGGTGTACCATGTGCATTATCAATGCTTTTAAGCATCAGTATATACCATAATAGATTCATGGAAACACTATTATATATTTATCTTGTCTCATGGGCACACATCACGCCCGGGAAAGCAGCCTGCTGACTTGCATCGGCTGAGGCACATAAACGAGCCGCCAAATTGAGGTGAGGGTGGACAGGGGGGGCTACATGATGATCCTGGTCGCCAAGTTCGCTGTGGGTCCCTTAATTATAGTTAAAAAGGAGAAAATTGATATAGTTTGACAGTCTAAACGACCCAACATGTCATCTGGCCCTTTTGTGCACCCTAAACACTATAGTTCAACATGTCAGTCAGAAGGCATTGCTTTACTTTATAAGGCTATGTTGACACCATAAATCATTGAATTAGATTTCACCTCGGCAAACAAGGGTCCAGATTTTGTTAGACCCCTTCACCAAGCTCAAGCAATATAGCTCCACTCCCCTACCCCCTTTCTGATGTGTTCATCGCCATGAAGAATTTAACACTTGTTAAGAAAGAAGACGTGTTACACAACCCTAACATCTATTCAAGTAGCATATGAACAGTAAGGTAAGGATAAGAGTTCAGCTTCCAATAACTTTTAGTTTTTCTAAGATAATTGTTCAAGGCTAATTGTTGAACAAGAGAACAGCGATAAATACCCTACTAACATCTATTTAGCTAAGCACTGCCCGGATTTGCCGGGGCTGTTATAGAGGCCGTACAAGGATTTTACAAATGTAACTACACCAGATGTTATCATAACTTAGCATATATTCAGATGAAGCGCTAACTGCCGTGGAAGTGGCTGAAACTCTTGACCAGCGCACATCATGTTTAGTTCAGGTTGTCCTTTCATCTTATCTTACTTGCACAAGGCTTAAGCATTCACAAAATCTTGGCCAAATCTGTTATTCCAGAAGGTGTGTGGAGCAACAAGAATTCACTCAGCATCATCAATCCAATCACCATATATCCTGCTGATCTTGTCTGGCCCTTTCCACCGCTGCAAGGGGCGCTGCCCCTGCCTCAGGTTGATGCTAGCAACTCTCTGAGAAGGAACTCCCATGTGGTAAACATCACCATGTGGAACAGCTGCATTGGAAGCAACTACACTGTCCACTGGAGTTTTTGAAGACATTGTTCCAGCTTGCTTTTGATCTGCAGAAGCTGCAGAGGAGTCTCTACCGTCCATGTCTGCAAGTCCCCCCCCATACCTGTGAAGTTCTGCAAAGAAACATGCAGAGCGTTAACTGGAGGATGGAAAATTTAACATCATAACCTGCTGTCACCAACGCTGTAAATCGTCAAAAAAAGGCACGAGACAATAACGGAACTGCTGAAGCACAGATTTAGAGACCAAATAAGATTTACCAGCTCCGGATGAGTGGCAAGAAAGATATGGCTTCTTCAATTCAATTAAACAAGCTGTCTATCACACGAGCATTCTAAGTTAAAGGGCTTGTTATAGTTGAATAAAATCAGAATACACAGTGCAATTAGGAAAGTGACTAGATCAGAGTACGGATATTAAACTATGTATTGTTTGGTACAAAATCTTGAATTTTACTTTCCTATGTTTGGATTGATGGAGGGAGAGAGAGAGAGATAGAGAGAGAGAGAAAATAGCAGTATGTGATAGTTTATGTATCTTTATGACAAAAATGACCATTATGTTGGGACTCTGTAAGTCCAAGTTGGTTGTGGTAGTATCCTAAATCTACCTTGAGAGGATATTTTCCTAAACAGCATCACACCATATCGCACGTACCAAATGTTTGTTTTCAAAAAAGCTTGACATGTGGATGTTAGGAAATGAACATCTACCAAACAAGCCATAAACAGTTCAGATAGTCTTTAAATTGGGAAATCATAGAAGTGCTTCGTTATCAATGCACCTACTTATGCTTATCTGAAGTTGCTTGAACCTAGTAGTATAAAATTTCCTATGTGCTCGTGTTTGTCCTTTCTAACGTTTCGCTAATCACATAGATCACCAACCTCAGCCAATTGCACATAGATCACCAACCTCAGCCAATTGCATAATAATGTCCAGAGGCGGGTGTACTTTGGTTGACTTTCAGAAAACATGTTACAGAGACCAATTTCTTGCTGCATGTGATAACTAATAATATCTATAAAGAATCATATGTGTAAATTGGTATGTATAACTGCAATATATAGACTACTTACGCTTCCGCCAGTCCCTCTAACTTCCTCACCACAACATCACCGCCATGTCCCTCCACAGCTAATCCCTCATCCTTCTCAAGCTACGATGCACACAAACACAAAGAATTAGTTATGTATCCAACCCATTCATCATACAAGAACCAAGTGTACCCAAACCGCATGCACATGCCACATGCAGCTGATGTGCAGTAAACCTATCCAGCCACAACATTCTTTTTCCTGTTTTGTTTTCATTCTTGATTTCTTGGTGCGAGGAAAAATTGATTCCTTCTTTAACATTGTAAATTTTTCATTGATTTATATGATGAAGGGTGACAGACTTTATAGTCACAATAATCACCGACTATTTTAAAAAGCTGTGTCTTAAACGTGAATATTTCCCCAGCATGTGACGGCCGAATAACTCCCAATTCCTGAATTTTTTCATTCTATTCCCCTATTATTCGTGAATTATTCATGTTTTACATATTTTTCCCGTTTATACATTTTTCCTGTTTTATATAGTTTGTCTCTAACTTTGCTCAAGTGTGTATACATGTGTCTATATGCATATATGTATGTGTATTACCGGAATTGGGTTAATCTTATTCTGTACGGAAACGATTACATACGTAGTCAACACTACTATACAACTCAATCCATAAAACGGTCTACTCTACGACTACTTTAAACTATACTTTACAAATTTGACATTCTTTTTGCTATACCAGCTCTGTCCTTATTTGTTCCATGATGCTTTCTATCATTCCTTTCTCTCCCTATATGGTAGCAAAGCATTACGTATACAATCAGCACCTTTTTGTCCCTGTTTGTGATCACATGTTTTTCAATCATCCATCCTGGGCTCTCTTCCATGCCCACGGTCGCTACCTCCTGGTCCCTCAGGTTTGCCAGACTGCATTTGTATATGTGCATCCGCTGAAAACGTGATTAGTATCTTCGTCTCTGTCGCCGCAGATAAAGCAGCGTGTGTCCACACTTGTCCATTGTAGACAGTGATTTGTGCATGATCATAGAGACAGCAGGACCATTTAGGGATCATCCTCCTAGTCCAAATATGTTTGGATATACAGCTTGGGTTGCCCTTGGTTCTGGTAATCTCCCACAGGCTTTCATTGTCCTCCTTAAGGTGCCATCCACGTGCATTATCACCTTGAAAAGCTCCCTTCACTTCTTGGCACAATCTAGACATGACATTGATGACTCGCGAATATCCCACTCTAGTCTTCTTGTGGTGTCAAGCAGGGGGATCCCCTCTCGCCCTACATATTTGTTATGTGCCTGGAAAGACTCAGCCAACTCATTGGTGAAGAAGTGGCCGCTGGTTCTTGGCGCCCGATCATCCTCACTAGGCAGGAAATCCCTTTCTCACATGTCAGTTTTGCAGATGATATCATTTTATTTGGAGAGGCGTCTGTACACCAGGCTAAAATTATCAACCGCTGCCTTCGAAAATTTGGTAAAGCTTCTGGCCAATTGCTCTCCCACGAGAAATCTTCGGTGTTTTTCTCCTGCCACACTCCTGCTACCGTTAGAAACCAGGTTCGTCGAACCTTGAAAATTCCTGAAACTGAGAACCTGGGGCGACATCTTGGCATCCCGATCATACACCGCTGGAAGGGAAAGGCTCATTTCCAATACTTGGTCGACAGGATCCACAACCAAATCTCCAACTGGCAAAACAGATTTCTCTCTCTTGCGGGCAAAGTTACCTTGGCCAACTCTGTCCTTCTCTCGCAGACTTGTTACACCATGCAGATGGTTCAGCTTCCCGCATCCACCATCGACAGGATAGATCAGCTTGTGAGGAATTTTATCTGGTCCGGCTCCGCCGTCTCTAAAAGATTGCACCTGGTGTCATGGAATCAAATCACCAAGCCTCTTCCCCTTGGGGGTCTGGGAGTTAAACGCACCAAGCTATTCAACACAGCCCTTACCATGAAGCTATGTTGGGATTTCCTGATCAACAGGAACGTACCTTGGGTACAACTGGTCTCTGCTAAATATTCTAGGTCCTCACAAAGCAATGCCTCGGGGTCGCACGTTTGGCGCAGCATCAAGGCAGCTATTCCTTTCCTGATATCCAATTCTAGATTCACACCCCTCTCAGGTGCGCAGACAAATGTTTGGGTTGAGAAATGGGTGGGTGAAGGCCGCACCCCATCCCTACGTGCTGGTCTCACTATTCCTCAAGACGTCTCTGACCTAATGGTGTCCAGCCTGGTCCTTGACAATGGAGACTGGGACATCGATTTCTTGCGCTCCTGGTTCACCCCATCCACGGTCAGGGACATTACCAGCATGCCCACTCCTTCCCTTGAACTCGGAGCTGACCGCAGGGTTTGGCTCCACTCGGTTGATGGTGAATACTCTTCTAGTTCTGCTTACACTCTCCTCTCCCAGCAGCAACATAATGTCCATTCTAGTAAGTTCTCGGCAATCTGGAACCTCCCCATTCAACAGCGCATGAAGACGACGATGTGGCTTATTTTCCAGGATAGGCTACCTACAAACCACCTTCGCTTCAAACGCAACATGGTCGACAATTCGCTCTGCACTAGATGCCATAACGCGGAGGAATCAGGTCTCCATACTCTTCGTGACTGCCCTTCTGCTTCAGAGGTATGGTCACGCCTGCGTCCTACGGAGATGACCCGCTTCTTTCTACCGGAGACAATCGAGGCCTGGGTGGAGCTCAACCTCCAGGTTCCTAATCAGCTCAATGAATGGAAGCTTCTTTTTGTGATTACATGTTGGTGGCTTTGGAAGGATAGGAATTCCACCATCTTCGAAGGTAGAAGGATGCCGCCGGAGGTGCTGGTTGCAAATTGCAAGTCTTGCCTCGCTACTACTCTCGTCGCCTTCAGGAAATCTTCGTGCAGTCCTCCACCACAGCGGCCCATGACAGCTCCCTTGGTTACCCCTTTGGCTGATCCTGTTATCATATCTGTGGACACATCAGTAGACACTGGCAAGGACGTCAAGGCCCTAAGCATCATTATGCGGGACAAAGCGGGTAGATGGATCAAAGGGGCGGCACTTAAGCTTCCAGGTGTAGACCTAATGGACGGAGAACTCCGGGCCATTCTGGAAGGACTCCGCCTCGCGTGCAAAGTTCGGATCACGAGCCTTCACATCCTTACTGATTCAAGCAACGCAGTTCAGTGGATAAAAGATTTACGCCCCACGCCCCCCAAATACATGCTCCTAGTCCACTCCATCAAACATCTTATTCTTCAGGGCTCAAGAGATATTTGCTTCAAGAAGCGGGACCAGAATAAACTAGCGGACCAACTTGCAAAGCGACATCTCAAGCAACCAGAACTGGAAGACTCCTGGGACTCCTGTCCCGATTTTTTATTTTTGCAATACACCAAGGACCTTGAGGCCTTCCATAATTTTCTGTAATTAGTTGTCATATTTTTCCCAAAAAAAAAAATATCCCACTCTAGTCTTCGCTTGAAGTCTAGAACACAGGGATGATGTGCCCTCATCCATCTTACCCACACTACATTTTGGGTTTGCATATTGACAATTCTTTTCATCGTCCCCCACATTGCAATGTCTCCTGGGGCTTTAAGCTCTAGCCCGCCCTCTTCTCTTGGCAACGCTATCCTGGAATATTTCATGGGGTAGTAGTTTCCAGCCCATACAAAGTTAGAGATGGACGTCTCTATTCTCTCCAGGGCCGCATCACGTATCTCCCATTGTTGGACCCAGAAGATAAGCAGGCCTTCTACAGCTGACCTCTGACTGTTTCCGCCAAGCATGTCTTCGTGGTGGAGCACCTGCTTATCATTTCCTTGAGCTTGTCTATGCATTCAGAATAATCTGCAACTTTAAGATTCGTCTCAGCTAGTGGAAAACCCAAGTACTTGGTGGGCAGTATGTGGATATTCACCCCCCATCGCCTCACTCAATAAGTCCCCCATCTTGCTGCAATTTTCAGAAAGAAACATCTGAGTTTTTTCCACATTCATTCACAAACCCATTTGTTTCCCAAAGTCCTCCAGAAGCTTCTTCATGTGTCTTAGGTAGTGCTCCTTTGCTTCCGTAAAAATAAGAACGCCATCTGCAAAAATCAAGTGACTCATTACCTTTGTTTCATGCACCATGTATGCTGCAATCCTTCGTTTTCCTTTCTGCTTTGTTCATCATCTGTGTGAAATACTCCATCGCAATGGTAAATAGGAGCGGGAAGAGGGGGCCCCCCTATCTAAGACCATTAGATCCCTGGAATATGCTTGTAGATGTGCCATTAACCAACACTGAATAACTGATGGTGATGATGCATTGTTTCATCAGTGTTGTCCACTTCTCCTGGAACTCCATTTGCTGCATGATCCACCAAAGCTTTTCCCATCTGACACTATCATATGATTTTGAAACATAAAATTTCACGCGTGCTTTCTTATACCCCCTCTGTACGTTGAACTCCAGAAGAAACTTCCCATCCAAAAGAGTGCAATCCTGATGCTTCTTCCTGTGATGAAAGCACCTTGATTTTCTAAAACCAGTGTGGGCGGCACCATTTTAAGTCTCTTAGGCAGGATTTTTGCAATGATCTTATATTGCACCGATCAGCATGCTATGGGTATGAAGTCCTCTAAAGAGGCGGTCACTTTCTTCTTGGGAATAAGAATAAGGAAGGCATGGTTAACCTGCCTAACCATGTTCCCCCCGTGCATGAACCACTTGATGCTATCAATCAGGCCCTCCTTGATGATACCCCACACCTGTCTATAGAAGTGAGCGTTGAATCCATCCAGTCCCAGATCTTTGCTTGTCCCTATGCTCCATAAAGCTTTCTTGATTTCCGCCTCGTTAACTTCCATGCAGTGTTCTCATATGCCCCGCATGAGGCCGCTTATGCAGCCGCATATGCGTATGCGACCCTCAGCCGCTCCGCATATAGCTATGCAGTGCTATCTTTGGGCATGGACCGAATATGCGGCCTGCGGTCCGCATATGCGGCCGCTTAGGCCCCGCATTTCATTTGGTGACTTAAGTAAAAAAACCTCAAATAAAATCAACCAAATTAAATGACATCTTCTTCTCTATAGTTGGTTTAAGATCAGATATTGAAATTTTGCTACCTCGAAAATAATTCTATTTTGAATGAGTGGTGCAAAATATTTTATTACATTTTACAATTGTTAAAGTTTCATTATGCTCTTTCCTTTGCTCTTTTTTTCTCTTCTATTTTGCTCTGAGATTAGAAAATGTTGCACTTGCAACACTTCTAATTTTGTCTTGTATAAAAGGGGAACCTATTGCAGATGTTAATTGGATATGATATTTTCTTTTACAAAGTATCAAATTTGTGTGCTACCTAGGGAGTAATTTATATTCCCTACGACTTTTTCTTCTCTATATATTAGTGACTTGATTTCTTCATATCATTTTGATGTTTTGATTTTGTTTTTGATGTTCTTTTTCTATTTCTACTTTGAAGTACCATGTCTTGTTACTGTGAATTTTCTTATAGTGTTCATCCAATAAATGTTCTGCTACAAACTGCATGTGTTAGTGTGTTTTGTTACTTGTATATTCTAGTACATTATATAAACTTAGGCATTTGTTGATTGATTTTTCTTATTGATGATTGGAAAATGTGTTTCTTCTTCCATGATGTAATGATCCATTGGTACATTTTGGGCTATTAGGCTATAAAACTAGATAGTATGAAATTTATGATTATGATTATATTTTTTTATTAAATATACATGTATAAAATATAGAATGTATTTAAAAAAATCCAAAAACGCATATGCCCCGCTTATGCTCCCGCATTCCGCTTATACTCTATGCGGTACCCTGACCGAACGCATACCGCATAACGCATTTCAGAACATTGCTTCCATGCATAATATATTATTATGAGTGCTTGTCAATTTGTTCTTCCACTGCATCTCTTCCTCTCCCGTCCTGTCCCTGTGCATTTTTGTTATAGAGCCGCTTGTGAAATTGGTTTGCTTGCTCCTCTAATTCTTCCCGGTTGTTCACCACCCTCCTATCATTGTCAATCAGTTCGAATATAACATTCGTGGCCTCTCTTTTTAACCATGCTATGATAAATTCGTGTTTCTGTCTCCATCTCAAATCCATTTCTACCTACTTTGCCATAGAAAACTTTCCTCAACCTTTTTTAAGTCCACAATCATTTTCTTTGATTTCGTCTCCTTTTGGATTAGCTCTCTGTTGAGGGGATCAGTGAGTAATTTCTTCCTAATCTCCACACATTCAGCCTTGCTTTCATGTCGAAGTTTTGGAATATTTACCTTCTCTTTAGATCATCTCTTCAGTGCCCATTTTGTTTCCATCAATTTTTTTTTTTTGCAAACCTATACATCGGGTTGCCCTTTATCTCTCTCATCCATGCTTGGGCTAACACCTCATAGAAATCCTTCCACTCAGACCAGAAGTTAATGAACCGGAAAGGTTTGCTCTTTTTATTTTTTGTCAGCATCATGATCATTGGCACATGGTCACTAACTTCAGATCCCCCAACCTTAATCTATGTGTGTGGAATTTTTTGTATCCACTCACCATTAGCAAGAGCTTTATCCAGTTTGCATGCAATCCTTGTGTCTTGTTCATTGTTCCATGTGAACAAATCACCCCCTATCATTGGAAGCTCACACAAATCAGCTCGTCAATTGCTTTAATCACTGCCATGGGGACCAGCCTGCCTCCCCTCTTCTCCTCCTGCAACCTAACATTATCAAAGTCCCTCATCACTAACCATGGCACGTTGATTTTGCTTGCGCGTCGTACAATATCATCCCATAAAGTGATTCTTTGATAATGTAAATTATAGGCATACACTGCAAACTGATATCATGAGATCCGCTTTATTTGTGCACTCCACTGTGACCATCTGATCCGATATCCCAACCACCTTGATGTCTCATATATTCAGTTGCTATCCCACACATTCTTCCAAGCTCCACTTTCTCATGGTTCGATAAACTACACCAATGTTTAAGAAAGATATACTCTACCGACCGCACATTGCATCTTTTGATCTTTATCTCTAGGATAACCGCTATAGAGACACCACTAGAATTGATTCATTCTCTAACCTCTCTTCTTCGTGTCCCCGCAAACTCCCTTCACGTTCCATACTAGCATAGACGTCAATTACGATTTTTGGCATGTGTCCACCCGGTAGGCTCCTTATTCTTCTCTTTTCCCATGTCTTCTTTGATTCTAGATTCATTGATCAGCTATCCTTCTCTGTTCGAGTCCAAGAGGGACTCAACCCTATTAGCTTGTGATGTACACTGCTCATCAACTCTCGTAGTCTTCGATGAGGTGCTTGTCTTTTCTTTATTGGGTGTGTCGTCCATCTTTTCCTCTCTTTCCTTCCTTTCAATATTTCGTCCTCCTTGAGTCCTCTTCTAAATCTTCTTTGGCACCTAGAAACCGTCCTCATCTTCCTCGTTGGATGCCTTCTTGTCTTGGGGCACTCCTCGTCTCCATGTCCAAAGACACAACAGTCGTTGCACTTCCACCCTAACGTAGATCTTGTCCGGTTGGTTGTTTGCAACCTCAAGATTTACTAGAACCTGAACTTCCTCCACAGCCAGCACCAAGCCGATGTGAAGTACCTTGCCCACACCTAATGCCACTATGCTCGCCGCCTTCCTCGTCCTTGTTTTGCCAGTGGATGGGGATAGTGATCCACGTAGGAATCGATGATTGAGCATCCCTCGAGAGCGCATCACCTTTCCTAAACTCCTTCACAACTACCAGTTGTTCGTCAAACCATCAAGGCTCGTTGTTTAAGCATGTTGACTTATCCTCAATTGCAAATTTGATCAAGAAGATCCCATCGTGTTTGAAAATGACTTGGGAATCCCCTTTTGGCCTCCACGTTCTGCGAATCCATGTCGGGGATAGACGGTCGCTTGCCCATCACATATATAGCGAAAGAATTTTCCCAAATAACCTTCAGACAGTCGTATTCCTCCGCTTCCAGTGAAACAAAGACTCTTCCCTCATCATGCACTAGATCCAGGAACACTGATTCCGCCTCCTCTATCTCATGCATCGACGTTTTCTTCAGGACTTCATTCCATGCCCTTGTCACCATGTGGGTCGCCTCTTTTGTGCCTCCGTCCATCTGGTTATGGTTTTGTTGGGTCGGTATGGTGGTAGGGTGTGTGATGGTGGTAGTAGTGGTGGTGGGAATGGGAGAGCCAGCATCGGGCATGGTGTTGCTCTAGGTCGTCGTCCCTTCCTGGCCACCTGGCTGATCGCCTGGAAAACCTAGAGGAAGGAGGGAGTGGGTGTTTTTATGTATGTATATGTATGTGTAT
This sequence comes from Alisma plantago-aquatica, assembly GCA_963693085.1. Classification (NCBI taxonomy): domain Eukaryota; kingdom Viridiplantae; phylum Streptophyta; class Magnoliopsida; order Alismatales; family Alismataceae; genus Alisma; species Alisma plantago-aquatica. Next base: position 1,176,870,374 of record OY856411.1, on the reverse strand, counting down.
TATAAGTATGTGTGTGTATATATTAATATATATATATATATGTATCCAGTGAATTAAAAAACGGCCAGGCGGGCCGCTTAAGCGGCCATGACCTTCATCCGCCTAATTTAGCCCCTAAGCGCCCGTTTAATCATTTTGAACATAATCGCCCACTTTTTGCCCGCCTCACCCGCTTTTTCCGGCTTTTTCCCCGCTTTTGTTTAAAAATCCTAATATAAGCATCTAACATTAATTAATTACATAGTCCAAGTAGTGTTGACTATAATATATGAAACTTGTATACATTAAATGTTCTATGATATAGTTAGTCCTAATTTAGAATGCATACTTTGTGTGTAAGCTGTAATAATTGGGTACTGCTGTAATGCATCTAAGTAAATATCCTATTGCTCTATTATACTAGTAATGCATGATTAGTTTTACTGATTTCCTTACTGCTTTCAGTGATTAATGATTGGTACTACTGGTTAGTATTACTTTAGTGATTACTTTAATTCAACAATTCATAGTTTGTTATTTACAATTACTGATCTGCTTGCTGATTTTAGTGATTAGAGATACTGATTAATAGTAAGTATTGATGAATACTTAGTTAATTACTGATTTGCTGATTAGATATGTATAGAAGTTCCTTATAAATATATTTTTTATATACACATACATGTAATTTTGTATAAAAATATATAAAATTTAGACACCCGCTTTTTCAAAAATCGTCCGCTTAATCGCCTGCCTACCGCTTAATCGGTTACAGGGTGTTGTCTGCACGCCTCCCGCTTTCTGATACACTGTATGTATCCAATACATATGTGCATATACATGTGTGTCTGACTGTCTGTGCAATATACATATATATGTGGGGATGTATTCATTACCCAATTGGGTAACATAAAATAGTTACCCAGCAATTCTAGTTACAATGTGAGTGTTCTTGCTACGATTTTGGCGTTCTGGTGACAAATTTTTGCTCCTAGTTACAGTTTGAGGTGGAGATTTTTTCCCAAAAATGTCTTTTTTCCTGTTTTCGTAGAAAAAAATACAAAATTGACAATGTTTTAACAAAACGAGTCTTTGTATTACAAATTCGGTCGTCTCATTACGATTTGGTGCCTTCCTGTTACGAAACTAGATCAATGAGTAACTAACTTAGTTACCCGACTCGGGTAACAAATACATGGTGTGTGTGTGTGTGTGTGTGTGTGTGTGTGTGTGTCTATATATATATATATATATATATATATATATATATATATATATATATATATATATATATATATATATATATATATCAGTGTTCTCATATGCCCCCCATGAGGCTGCTTATGCGGCCCTCAGCCGCTCCGCATATAACTATGCAGTGCTATTTTTGGGCATGGACCGAATATGCGGCCTGCGGTCCGCATATGCGGCCGCTTAGGCCCCGCATTTCATTTGATGACTTAAGTAAAATAAATAAATAAAACCTCAAATAAAATCAACCAAATTAAATGACAACTTCTTCTATATAGTTGGTTTTAGATAAAATATTGAAATTTTTCTCTTCAGAAATAATTCTATTTTGAATGAGTGGTGCAAAATATATTATTACATTTTACAATTGTCAATGTTTCATTATGCTCTTTCCTTTGCTCTTTTTTTCCTCCTATTTTGCTCTAAGATTAGAATATGTTGCACTTGCAACAGTTCTTGTTTTGTCTTGTATAAAAGGGGAATCTATTGCAGATATTAATTGGATATGATATTTTCTTTTACAAAGTATCAAATTTGTGTGTTGCCTAGGGAGTAATTTATATTCCCTGCGACTTTTTCTTCTCTATTTATTACTGAATTGATTCTTCATATCATTTTGATATTTTGATTTTGTTTTTTATGTTCTTTTTCTATTTCTACTTTGAACTACTATGTGTTGTGTTACTGTGGTTATTCTTATTGTGTTCATTCAATAAATGTTCTGCTATGAACTGCATGTGTTAGTGTGTTGTGTTACTTGTATATTCTAGTACATTATATAAACTTAGGGTTCTGTTGATTGATGTTTCTTCTTCCATGATGTAATTATCCGTTGGTACATTTTGGGCTATTAGGCTATGAAACTAGATAGTATGAAATTTATGATTATGATTATATTTTTCTAATTAAATATATGTATAAAATGCAGAATTTATTTTAAAAAAATCCAAAAATGCATATGCCCCGCTTATGCTCCTGCATTCCGCTTATACTCTATGTGGTACCCTGACCGAACGCATACCGCATAACGCATTTCAGAACATTGATATATATATATATATATATATATATTATATATAGAGCCAGGCTAGTGTACACTCGAGTGTACCGGAGGCACCGTACACCTCAGTCATTTTTAAAGATGCAGTAATTTTTTGAAAATTCTAAACCCTTGATCTTCCTAAATATTTTAAGAAAATACTATATAATAAATTTTAGCTCATTTGGATACTTATAGCCTTATAGGTCGTGCATCTAAAGGAGGCAAGAATCATGCATTTCAAATTAGTTTTGTGCGTCGATTTTGTTTTCCGTGGATGAGTGACTTACACTCATCCAAATGAGCTCAAATTTTGTATGTGGCCTATTATTATTGTAACCATGAAGATCAATGGATTGGATTTTAGAAAGACAAGGTCTAGATAGAAAAACACCATTGAGGTGTACGGCGTAATCTGCATACTCGAGTGTGTATATATATATATATATATATATAGAGAGAGAGAGAGAGAGAGAGTGATGTGTGTGTTCTCCGACTTATTCCCGAATCGTTGACCGTTGGGTACATCAAGGTAACAGTATGAAAGCTCGACTGCAAGTGTGAAGACTCATGGAGGAGATATATATATATATATATATATATATATATATATCGAGAGAGAGAGAGATGTGTGTGTTCTCCGACTTATTCCCGAATCGTTGACCGTTGGGTACATCAAGGTAACAGTATGATAGCTCGACTACAAGTGTGAAGACTCATGGAGGAGAGACACCAACATTTTCTATAACAATTAGGGTACATCAAGGGTCAACATTGAGCCCATATCTATTTGTTCTTGTTATGATGAAGTGACGAAGCATGTTCAGGATGATATTTCTTGGTGCATATCATTTTTTATTATATTGTGTCGATTGATGAAACTAAAGATGGTTGAATGATAAAGTTGAACTATGGAGAAAGGTGTTGGAATCAAATGGATTGATGATTAGGAGCAAAACTGACTATATGCATTGCACTTTTAGCCAATCTATGTTATGAAAGATGGGGCCAAGTGGGACGGAGTGGACGTACCAAAACATGATAAATGTTGTTATTTGTATCTATTATTCAAAAGGATGAGATGTTCAAGATTACGTTGACCACATGATGATTGCAGGATGGTTCAAATGGAAAGCAACTGGAGTATTATGTGACTGGAAGATCCCTCTCAGATTAAAAAATAAGTTTTATGGAACTACTAGTGAACGCACACGTGCACATGCACGTGAAATATAATTTTTTTTGGAAATGTGTGGGGAGAGGACTCGTCCGTGAAAGGTCCCTACGGTTAATAAATATATTTGTGTTGGTTGTTTGAAAGGAGAGAATCAAGGAACCGTTTTCTTGGGATGGAGAGAGAAATACATAATTAAAGATAGGAAAAGTTAATAGGAGAGTGTGAGAATAAATATTTGTAGGAGCAAAATTCCTTGAAAAAAGGAGAGAAGAGAGTGAATCAAGGCAAGCGCAGCATCAAACTCGCTCTTTTTATAGTAGTATAGATACAATCAGCCATGCTACATGGGAGTGAATGTTGGGCAGTGAAGAATCAAGGTCTCAACAAGATGAATGAGGCCTAAATGTGTATGTTGAGATGGATGTCGGAAGACAAGAAAAGATTGCTTGAGAAATGACTATATGAGGATCAAAGTAGGGGTAGCGAGTATTGAAGACAAGTTGTGTGAGGGTCGTCTAAGATGGTATGTACATGTGCAATGCAGACCGACTAGCATGCCTATATAGAGCAATGCTATTGAGTCAAGCACAATATAGAAGAAGAAGATACAGGCCTAAATTAACTTGGGAAGAGCTTATAAAGAGAGAGTTTTAATCTCTACAAAGAAGATACAGGGCCATGGTACAAATTATGAGGTCTCAAGTTCAATTCCCAATGTGGTTGGATTATAATGGGATTTTTTTGTTAATATTGTGGTTTGTGCCACGTATTTTGTTAACCTTTGATTTGCCTACCCCCTTAGAAAGGCATTGGAGTCCTAGGGGGAGATCTTCCCTCATCCTATAAGGAATCATATATACATTGATACATGCAACTGCAATATATAGACTAGTTACACTCCCACCACTCCAACTTCCTCACCACAACATCACTGCCATGTCTCTCCACAGCTACCCCCTCATCCTTCTCAAGCTACAATGCACATAAACACAGAGAATCGGTTATATATCCAATCCCATTCATCATACAAGAAACGGTTGTATCCAAACTGCATTCACATGCCACATGCAGCAGATACGTAGTAAACTTATTTTTCATTCATGATTTCTTGATGAAAGGAAAGAATGATTCCTTCTTTCACATTGTAAGTTTTTCATTGATTTATATAATGAAGGGTGGACTGTGCATATGCACACGTCTAACAGAAATAATTTTTAGTAACGGTCATTTTGAATTTAGATTAATCATGTCGTTATCTGATGTCTACAATTATATGCTTAATTTTTGTAAACACTGGTTTCGTTCATTCTAGTCTACTAGTTTTTATGAAAGAAAACTTAAACAAAATGACCATTCTTTTATATATGCTACGATATACAAACAATTTAATAATATTCAATAGCCCACAAGGGTGTAGTGTAGTGTGCCATTGGTAATCAAACAATGGTACAAATCATGAGGTCTCAAGACCAATTCCCACTGTGGTCGGATTATCATGGGATTTTCTGGTTAAAAATGTGGTTCGTGCCACGTATTGTGTCAAACCCTTGATCTACCTATCCCCTCTATGGCATTGGAGTCCTAAGGGAGATCTGACCCATCCAAAATATTTAATAATAATTTATAGCCCACAAGGGCGTAGTGTAGTGCCAAGAACATGGTACAAATCATAAGGTCTCAAATTCAATTCCTATTGGGGTTGGATTATCATGGAATTTTTGGATAATATTGTGGTTTGTGCCATGTTGTATTGTGTTTTTTATAGTAACATTGTTGTTTTGTGTTAACCCTTGATTTTCTTACCCCCACAGAGAGGCATTGGAGTCCTAGGGATAGATCTTCCCCCATCCAAAAAATTGTTTTATAACTTATAGTTTGTTAATTAAAATCAAAAACTCAAAAAAATGATGGGTTATTCATATTTTGATGAATTTCACGTTTATTTTTGTGTACAACTCAACAGTTGAAGGAAATTTTAACAATTGCAATCCTTGGTGTTGTTCATGTTTGAAGAGGAGAAAGGGGGTTTAGGGTGGTTTCACCATGGATCGCTCAAATCCTACCCCAAATAAGTGCATGCATGTATATAGATCATGCTTGCAAAATTTTATAACTTCAATCCTAGTTTGGTTATCAAAAACTCTCATCAAAATCCCCAAAATACAGCTCAATTTCCATACCTCACGCATGCATGGACCTCCTGCTCCTACGCCATATAAAGTTTTGTTGCATAAAAGAGCACATTTAAGCGCAGAGATCATGCCTATAAAATTTCATGGCTTAATTTGTTCATTTTGGCATCAAAACAGCTAGGATTGCATTTATGAAAACTTCCGTTGAAATTTCATCTCCATATTGTCGAAACAGTATAATCGGATACCTCGTTCCTTTGGAACAAATGGAGCTAGTCAGAGCACTAGATTGAATACAAAGTAGAGGTGCGCAAATATTGGACTGCTAGACCGGACTGAACCGATCCTAAACTGTTACAAGTTCGGTCTGGTCTACGGTGTATAAATTTTTGAAGTTCAGGCTTCGGTCCGGTCCAAGACCGTTCATACTATGGACCGGATGAAGAACCAATTTATGCATACCAAGGAAGAAAATATCAATGATATCGTCGATATATCGACCGGCATTACTGATATCGATGGCATCGGTCATCAATGCACACAAACCTTGTCGTTGGGATTGCAATTATCGGTAAAATGGTGGGCTTATCGGTAAAACCGTCCGATATCAGTGAATATCGGGGTACCGCTGCAAAATGTCCCTCTTAAGGGGCGACACCGGTATTATGTCGCCCCGACATTACCGATAATTGCAAACTTGCGTCTACTGCTGCTGCTGGAGTGAAGAAAGTTGGAGATTTTGGTGATTTCTTTCCTTGGAGCTCAAATCAGCCCTGATCAAGGTATGTTTTCTTAATTTCTTTTATTTCTCAAAATTTCCAACCCCTCCCCTCTCTATTTCCTTCTATTTGCATCATAAAAGTTCTCCAAAATTCTCTAAATACACCCAAATCCTAGATCTACTCCAAAAAACATAGGATTAATGCTATTTAACAATAGATCTATGATTATATTATGTAGATCAACTAATGTATCACTAGATCTACTACTATTCATTAATATTATCATATAATTTCACTAATTAATATTAAATCCGTAATAATACAATAAATAGTATTAATAATAGGTATCTAGCTTAGGTTTAGTAGAAGAAGTTGTACCAAATACTAATATGAACAAATACAAACAAAAATATAGTTGGAAATATTTATTTTTTTGGTTTTTCATTTATTAAAATGCTGAAAATTAAAAAAAAAACAACAATTCTACAAAAATGTGTGTTAGTGTTATATAAGATGGAATGAGTATTTTGTAACACGTCACTTGCCTTAATACGAGATAAATATCAAATTTTATAATTTTTAAAATAATTTCAGACTTTTATTTTTTTATTTAACCCTTTTTTCTTGTTAATAAAAAACTTAAAAAATATTGTGTTGGATTCTATAAATACATTTATCATTTATACACTTAAAGTATTGTGTTTGATTCTATAATACATAAAATAGATTAATTCTTGCAACTTAATGGGTTAGATTTCATACACCTAATTTTTGTGTCCGTCTTTTTGTAGTGTTGACTTTTGGGAAGATGTCTTCAAGCGATGGTGAGGGAGGGTACTCGGACCAATAATGTTGGATTTAAGGATGTGGATTTTGCATGGAATCATTGCACGCCTCTTGACGGGAACAAGGGAAAGATAATTTGCAATTACTGCAAAAAGACAATTGGTGGAGGGGGATTAATAGATTTAAACGTCACATTACTGGTGGTGATAAAAATGTGGCAATGTGCCAGAGGCGTCCCCCAAGCGTTAGGGACGATTTCAAGCAACTTATGGGTGCAAAGAAACAAAAATAACAAAAGATGGAGGTTGACAGGACTTGCACAGATATATTATTTGATGTTAGGCCCACAGATTCTTCTGTGAAGTCAGATGATGATATTGGATATCCTCCTGAATGTGATACAGCTTATTCAATTCGTATGTATAGATGTTCTATCAAAGATTCTCGCAAAAGTGAATGGGAAAGGAAGGAGGCATCTCAAATTACAAGGAGGTATGGGCAATCCGATGCAGATGGAGGCAGTGGGAGTGCACGTATTCCTGTTGTTGACCTAGATGACGATGAAGACCGAGCTAGTCATGGTAAAAGGAAGAAAGGCAGAATTGATACACTTTTCCATTCTGCTAGTGTGAGATTGAGGAATGTTGATGAGTCAGGGATTAGGAAGCCTGAGGCTAGGCAAAAAAGCCTCAAAGCAATGTTCACTGGTGCAAAAGATAAGGTTGGCAAAGGCAGTGGGTGAGTTCTTCTTTACTCATGGTGTACATGCACATGTTGCAACTGAACCCTATCTACAGCATATGGTAGATGTGATAGGAGAGTATGGTATGGGCATCAAGGCCCCCAATTCATATGAATTAATGAACAAATATCTTCCCCTAGAGAAGAAGGATATACAAGCATGGATTTCAAACCAAAAACATGTGGTATGAATATGGCGTCACACTTATGTGTGATGGGTGGACTAGTGGGAACAGAAGACAGATTATCAACTTTCTTGAACATTGTCGTGGATCCACAATTTTTCTAGACTTTGTTGACGCTTCAGGTGAGGTCGGGAAGTACAGGTACATAAAGAGACTAATGAAGACATGCATGAAGCAAAGCGGGAGGCGAGAGGCGTGCGGACAGCACCTTGTAACCGATTAAGCGGTAGGTGGGCGATTAAGCGGGCAATTTTTTAAAAAGCGGGGTGGCTAAATGTTATATATTTTTATACAAAATTACATGTGTGTATATAAACAATATATTTCTAAGGAAGTTTTATACATATCTATTCAGCAAATCAGTAATTAACTAAGTATTAATCAATACTTTACTAATCAATATTTCTAATCATTAAAATCAGCAAGCATATCAGTAATTGTGAATAACAAACTATGAATTATTGATTTAAAGTAATCACTAAAGTAATACTAACCAGTAATACCAATCATTAATCACTAAAAGTAGCAAGGAAATTAGTAAAACTAATCATGCATTTGAAGTATAATAAAGTAATATGATATTTATTTAGATACATTACAGCAGTACCCTATTATTACAGCTTACACAAAGTATGCATTCAAAATTAGGAATAGGTATATCATAGAACATTCAAATGTATACAAGTTTCATATATTATCGTCAACACTACTTGGACCATGTAATTAATTAATGTTACATGCTTAAAAATACAACAGTTTTTTTTAAAAGCAGGAAAAAAGCGGACAAAAGCGGGAAAAAGCGGTGAAGCGGGCAAAAAGCGGACGCTTTTGTTCAAAGCGCTTAATGGGCGCTTAGGGGCTAAATTGAGCGGCTGAGGGTCTTGGTCGTCGGGGCCGCTTTTTAATACAGTGAAGCAGGTTGGTGTGGAGAATGTGGTGGAGATAGTTACTAATAATGTTTTTGCCTTCAAGAAGGGCGACGAGAGTATAATGACGAAATATTTAAGTCTATTGGACACCATCTGTTGTCCACTGCATAGATCTCATTCTTAAGGATACTGGACACCATGTGTTGTTCACTGCATAGATCTCATTCTTAAGGACATGGGTTTACAGATCTCAATGCAAAGGATTGGTTTTCAAATCTCAATGCAGATGAAGATGAGATCTATCCAGGTGTTGGACTTAGATGGGGACAAGTAGCTGAAGCATCTGGGGTGACACCATGACAGAAAGGGTTTATACCAGGACCAGAAGAAATCCCCAACCCACCATCCTGCTCAGTCTACCCCGTTTACTGTTGGTGATGCACAAAGAGAAAAGGCAAAAAGAGTTGCTTACCAAGAAGATTATAATCCAGAGGTTGAGGGAACATATGATCCCCTAAGGGATGTTGCTGGTCCAGAGCCTGACAACTATTCTAGTGCTGAAGACATGGAGGGAGACGGGGATAATTAGGGTTGAATTAAGGGGGATGTGATATTGTAGCATTTTTTATGTTTTTGGGCATACACTTGTGGTGTTTTTTGGTTGGGCATTCACGTTTGATGCTATTTGGGATTAGACTAATGTCATGGTCATGGGCAACATCCTCCTTTCTTCTGTTATGTTATATAGCTATTGCCTAGTGCCTACTTGTTTTATATTTACAATCAGTACGCTAATGTTATGCATGCAAATTGTCTTTGAAATTTAATGTCTAATTATTTTGTGGTGGCATTGCATCAACTATTTCTTGTTTTTATATTTTCATGTTGGTGTGTTGTGGCGTATCTACAATGGGATCAACTAATTTTATACGGAAAATGCTCGATATACAGGTACAACACTAATTTAGATTTATTTCTTGATTTTTTTCATGCATTAAATTTATTCACTTGAGTTGTATTTACTCATTGTCATGATGTCATCCATTGTTTTATAGTTGTGTTATAATTCATAGACTGTTTGAGTGTTTTATTGTGTTGTATAATGTGTTTAGATAAGTAAAATGTTTGCCTACAATATGTAATTTATATAGACTTATGTGTAATTTTATATTAAATTGCATAAGGATTTAGGAATCCGCTTTTTCAAAAAGCGCCCGCCTGCCGCTCAAGCGTCCACAAGGTGTCATCCGCACGCCTCCCCTTTCCCGCTTTCTAAAACATTGGCCCCAACTGCCACAACATAATTTATCAACAAAACAATTTATATATTTTTGGTAATCATGATAGTACAAAATTCTTCAAATTAACATGATGGTCACATTTCTGTATTTGTATATGTCGCCATAAAACATTCAATTAAGAGGAAGGGATATTGTTTAGGTGAGAAACCGATGAGCTTCTTGCATTTTAGCTTTTTTATAAATTCATTCCCTAGTAAGAAACTGAAGGTGCTTGATCATAGTTGTCTTGTCCATTAATAATAACATCAATATCTTAGCTTGCAGATGTTCTATTCATCTACGTAAGCCCTATGAATAACCAACAAGTCTATTTAAACTGAAGGCTGAGTCAATTTTTATGTTAGAACAAAATGTAAGTGATCCTAGAGAATTTGATTGCATAAATGCTCATTTTCTAACCAGTAGTACTGCATCAATATTGGAGCATACTAGATAACAAAAATATATCCAACTGTCATGTGCTTTGACTTTTAACCTAAAAAGAGTGTAAACAAGACAACGAATTGTATGATTCTAATCGTCAAAAATGTATGTGTGCTGCTCTTATCTCTCTTCATTTACACTAAAACAACAATCAACTTATTTTCATTGAAACAAGCTCCTGTTTCATGCCAAACTTACAGATATACCAAAAAAGGCTCATATTTTGGAAATGCATATCTACTTGGAAGCAGTCAAATTGATAACCTTTCATTTTTCGGTGACTGTTTCATGAGTCTTGATTCATATAATAATAAGTTATTATTTATTCCCAAGAAAATTACATGCCTGCATACAGATATAAATAAGATGCCCTCTCTATGATCATATGAAACTAATGCTAAATGATTATACTTCCATAACATGTATATGCCATACAGTGATGAAAAGGGTTTGTGCTGCAGAAGTAAATGTCCATCTTCAAGTGGAATAGTGAAGCATAACGTTGTGTGGCAACCTGATTTCCACTAAATAATGTCTAAACTTTAGGTGAATCACCTAAAATTGAACTGGTGTTTACGTCCTATTGCACCATAGGCTCGCACCATATATGAGGTTAACAAATGCTAAGCTGATGCTTAAGAAGGGATAGATCACCATATGGTTTCCCCTCACCAGTTTTATTAGCAAACGTGCATGCTGCCCCTAACAGCTGGTTTGTAACATTAAAAAAAACATGGAGAGGGGAAGGCGGACACATGTTTCACCTTGGTTGGGAAAGTATAAGCAGTTGAGGTGGAAGGGAAAGATATGTGGTTGTACATGATTTTCTTCCTCGCCAAATTGTTGAAACCATGGTGAAGGAGGAAGACAGATTACAATTCGAAACAATCTCAATTCTCCTCCTTCCCTTCAACATATACAAAACAAATCAACGCCCTCACTCATTCATCAACTCATCCCTGCCTCTCCTCCCCCCATCTTGCCTCTCCTTCCTTCACCATCCACCAAACAATCCGTAAGAGAAAAGCTGGCTTTGATCATCTCCGGATAGTCGTAGAAAAATAAGAAGAGCATGGCTAATTATTGTTAGAACAGGTAGTGTGGGAATAGCCCGGTGTAGTACGAAGACCAATAGACCCAATAAATACAAGAGGGATAAAGACTGCTATACAGATGTTAGTATGAGACTAAACAGTTGTACATTACACATAAACAACCCCAGTCAAACTCAAGGCAGATCAAGCTTCTTGAGTTTAAGAAGCAGATTACTGTGTTGCTTCTTGGTCTGAATTTTGGTGAAATAATATGCAATTTGGAGCTCAGAAGGGCAATAATGAAGGGATATGGTCTTCTAATGGAAGTGAGATCGAGTAAAAGAAGCATCAGTGCCAATATGCTTCTTCAGCTCATCCTTGATTGGATCAAAGGCAATTATTTCACTTCAACATATACAAAACAAATCAACGCCCTCACTCATTCATCAACTCATCCCTGCCTCTCCTTCCCCCATCTTGCCTCTCCTTCCTTCACCATCCACCAAACAATCCGTAAGAGAAAAGCTGGCTTTGATCATCTCCGGATAGTCGTAGAAAAATAAGAAGAGCATAGCTAATTATTGTTAGAACAGGTAGTGTGGGAATAGCCCGGTGTAGTACGAAGACCAATAGACCCAATAAATACAAGAGGGATAAAGACTGCTATACAGATGTTAGTATGAGACTAAACAGTTGTACATTACACATAAACAACCCCAGTCAAACTCAAGGCAGATCAAGCTTCTTGAGTTTAAGAAGCAGATTACTGTGTTGCTTCTTGGTCTGAATTTTGGTGAAATAATATGCAATTTGGAGCTCAGAAGGGCAATAATGAAGGGATATGGTCTTCTAATGGAAGTGAGATCGAGTAAAAGAAGCATCAGTGCCAATATGCTTCTTCAGCTCATCCTTGATTGGATCAAAGGCAATTTGAATTGCAGTCCACAGAAGAAAAGAGTTGGCATACACCCAAATCTCTACAAGAAACCATTGGAGCTAGATAATCTCACCAGTAGTTGCAAGTAGTGTGTGTAACTCGGCTTCAGCATTAGAGCAGGAGACAGCAGTTAGCTTCTTGAACTTCCATGTTAGTAGGGAAGTACGAAGGAAGATACAGAAGCCAGTGACAAAAGTCGATCAAATGGATCACCAGCTCAAGTGGTGTCTTAGTAGGCTTATAAGTTATAACTGATGAAAGTTGTTGCTAGAGAAGAAAAGAAAGCATGACGACATCCCATAAAGATAATGAAGCACCCGAAGAAGATGAGGGTAATGGACACTTGTAGAAGCAAGAAATTGGTTGAGTATGTGAACAGATGAGAAATGTCAGGCCGGGTCACAACTCACAACAAGGTATACAAAACTCCCTACCAGCTATTGCATCGGGATTCGGGAGAGATCAGGAAATTGTGTCCCATCAGTCAGGCAAAGCTGCAGATTAAGTTCCATAGGTGTAGCAGTAGCCGTGGGAGTCAGTGAGAGCAGCACAAGGGAGAAGGCCGATGGTAGATTGTTACTGAGACAAACAGAAACCATCATATGTAGCATTGATTTCAATACCCTGAAAGTAGGGAAGGAGACCGAGATCAGTAATAAGATATAGTTCACTAAGTCACATCTTAACAAAAGAAATATAAGATGGATCATCGTCGTAATGATCATGTCATCCACATGTATTTATATAATAGTTCGGCCCAGTGTTTTGAAAAGTGGTATGCATTGTATGTTTGGAGAGGTCACTGAATAGAGTATATGAGGTATGCCAGACTAATATGCGGTTTTGGATATTCTAATTTTTTTATTATTATATCAATATAAAAAATAAATTTGCAGTAATCATACAATTACATATTTAATTTGTACAATTATATATTTTAGATATAATCATGCAAATATGCAATCCACAACTTAAATATATACAAACATGTAATAAAGAGCTAAATGTAAAGTAACCATAGATGAATTTAAAGTAAAAGAAAAGAGGAAATGGAAGCAAAAGGTAGGCTAATTGTAGGTGGTGATTTTAGTTACATGAAGAATAGGGGGTGATGTAAAAATTGCCAACTTAGCAATTTGACCATTTAAAAATCAGTGATTAATTGGCCTTATATGCGTGGCTATCTTATATGTGGTCATGGTCTGTTTTAAGCACTGATTTCCCATATGTGGTTTGGTCGGTCCAAACCTTATATGTGATTGCATGGACCATTTTTTGAAACATTGGTTCGGCAAGTAGGAGACAGAAGAACAAATAGGGTTGGATCATGCTCACTGATCCAAAAATCGATTGTACAAATAATAGTGTTGAAGCACTTAAACCAAGATTGTGGAGCTTGTTTGAGTTCAAAGAGAGCTCAACAGAGATGACAGATGCGTCCAGAAGGGCAGATGAACCCATGTGGAGGACGCATATAGACTTCTACAGTTCTACCTACTAATCGTCGTGAAGAAAAACATTTTGAACATCCATCTGAGAGGTCTTCTATTTGCAAATGACCGCAACTACAATGAGTACAAACAATGGTCATGTGAGCAACTAGAGCAAAAGTCACCTCATAACCACGACCGCATTCTTGTTGAAAGCCACGACCTACTATCAAGCCTTCTAGCGTTCAATAAAACCATCAGAACGGGTCTTGATTTTATATACACCCAGTTGCAAGCATAGAAGAAAATGTTCGACGTTGTCGTTTCAGTGGCCACAGAATCAGAAATTTAGACAAATTTTGACAAGATTTTTGATAAATGCATTCCTGACGTTTCGACGACAAAACTAACGAATTAGTTTATGAAATTTTACCACAATGATCTACTAGTGTAGATCTACTCAAATATGTCATAATATTTCATATTGGATATGTGGGGGGTGGGGTCTCATCATTTGTGACTGAAGGACTGAGCTGTTTCTATGGGCATTTTGATGGGGAATTATGATGTCAATTCTCAATGGTGAAATCAATGTTAAGTCATTATAGTTTGCAAGCACAATATATAGACTTAAAGACACAAAACTGTGAAAAAAAAATATGCTCTAAGTAGTACATAGTATATGAAAAGGTTAAAAAAAATCAATATCTACATGTTTTGAGAGTTTCGACGGTCCATTTCGATGTCTGATTACAGCCGAAAAAATAAAAAATTGTCGAAATTTTGACAGTTTTGACGAAATTTTAAACATTGCTTGCAGGTAGTAGGAATAGGAACTACATCCCAAGTCAATGTGCTCCACTGTAGAAAGCTAATCATACATGTCCTCTTGCCACTCAAGAACCGGTGTTGCTTCTTTGTAGGAGCGTGGAGCCTATGAATCATTAATAATGGCAAGACTAAGATGCTCAGGAGCACTGCTAGTTTTATGATCTCGAAGTTTATAACTTGGTGCAAGAGGAGTAGCATAGGACTCCATACACTCAGGGGGACGGTAAGTGGGAATCTCATTGCAGGGGCCAGGAGTCATGTCATCTACAGGGTTTTGTAGATGATGAGTGTAGTGAAGTGAAATAGACATGATATTTGATGGACGAGTTGGTAGTCTAAGAGGTGGGATTGGGAGACCAACTACTCTTTATGGATAGAGATAAGAAGGAGATGGTCTCAGTGGGTGAGAAGGTTCGCCTAGAATGAGGAGAGCCATAAAAAGGACGGTCCTTAACGAATGTGACATCTCTAGAAATGCAAATGCGGCGAGTAGAAGGGTCATAACAACAATAACCCTTGTGCTCAAGATTTGTGTCCTAGGAAAAGGCATACAATAGAGAAAGCAGTGAGCTTGGTGCGTTCTCGTGATAGAAGTAGGACATAGCAAGTGCATCCAAAAACATGAAGATGGTCATATTTGGGTGGAGTAGAGAAAAGGCACTCTACAGCACTAAGTTCGTAAAGAAAGGAAGAAGGTCGGAGGTTGATGAGATGTACATCAGTGGACACAACTTCTGCTCAAAAATGATGTGGGACATGAGACGCTAAAAGAAAAGTATGGGATGTTTCAATGATGTGGTGATGCTTGCATTCAGCAACACCATTTTGAGCATGCACCTAGGCAAGAGAGATGAGGTTGGGTCCCATGAGAGACTAAAAGTCGGTGGAACTCACGAGATATGTATTTTCCCCCTTAATCAGAGCGAAAGACTTTAATAACATTAGAGAATTGGGTGTCGAAAAGTGAAGCAAAAGATTTTTATATGGAGAGTTCACTGTGACAGTTTATGAAATCTACACCTAGATGCAACAACAGAAATCGTCAATAAAGATAACATAACATTTATGACCCCCTTCAGAAACAAAAGGGGTAGGGCCCCATACATCACTATAAATTATACTAAAAAGGGTCAACGCCGAAATGTACTATCACGATAAGGGAGTTCTAGCTGATTACGAAGCTTACGGCCCTTACATAAAAAAGAAGGATCGGTTTGGACATGTCCTAGGACAACTTTTTTAATGAGGAGACCTCATAAGTAACCAAGACGATGATGTCATTGTGAAAAATTGTTGGTAGAGAAAAATGATGAAACGTGAGTATTTATATCGCGGGGTTCGGAAGATGCAAATAATTGAGTCGATACCCCATTATCGTGATGGCCAACTCGAATGAGTGCTCGCAAGACAATCTTGTATGTGACAAGAGAACTTGTCAAAACCAGCAAAACAGTTCATATCATTCAATTATCGAACAGTTAATGGACAATTTTAGTACATATGATACTTGAAACGGTGAAGGATTAGTTCTTCAAAGTTTTGTGTAAGGAGAAAGCCATATGTTGCCATTAGCAGTTCAATTAGTTTGGTACTTTGAGGAATAAGAGGAGTAGCGGATAAGTTGTCTAGCATTAGGTGTCATATGAAAAGAGGCACTCGAGTCTAAAATCTAGGAGGAATTGGTTTTAGCTAGAGGAATTGAAGGAGCATGTACAATAGAGATTGCAAGACCAGAGAGGCAATAGAATTCTTTCAATAGTGTTATTCTACATATGCGAGAGGTCTCGAAGAAGAATCAGAAGTTGATTGAATGTTTAGCAGAAGTCGTTGTCTCTGTGGATGCTTCTTGCATCCGAAGCGTTGCACCTTTAGTTTGGATGATTGTGGAACAACAATAGTGCTTCTAAGGGTTTCTAAAAGAATACTAGTAGAGTAGGAAGAAGACCACTGAGCAACGAGCATAGAGTTTTTGGGCATCAAAATGGAGGCTCTAAAATTGATCACGAACGTGCTTCTTTGGCTATTATGAGTATACGAGCATCGTCTAAGGTGTGACCAATGGTTCGATGAAGTATTCGGGCACCAATTGGCTCAAACTCAGGACAGAGTTGTATAACAAACTCGTATATGTGTCGTTATTCTTCATAGGTCTAGAGTGTAGTACAGTTCTGATAGGTAGATCAAACAAAGGGTATCATAGCTTCCATTTAATGCAAACAAACCAAAATTGGTTGTAAAGTCCTCAATAGAAAGATCTCGTTGCTGGGGAGTAGAGGTCTATTGGATGAGAATAAAGAGACGTGTTTGGCTACTATGAAGGTAACGCCATTTTAAGTATTACCACATATGTTTGGCAGACGGAAGGTGGATAATGTTCATGCATATAGAACTTTGAAGGATTGACACATAATAGATCGTGTGTGGGCCTCGTCCCCTCGCTATTTTTCAATGAGAAAAGGATCACTAGGTTCTTTATCGCATGTAGTGGGTAATACCGAGTTGTTGTCAATGTGACCCAAAGACAAAGGCCATTGAGAACGTGTGTACCAAAGAGGATTGTTCATTGTAAATTTCAGCCATATCAAAAGTTTGGAGGAAGCTCAAACCTGCCATATTTGAAAAATAACTTAGTAACAGAGAAGCAAGCAACAACTCGGGAAGAAAAAAAAAGACTAGAACCGAGGTTGACTAATGCGAAAAGAGAAGTCTCTTGTTGGTTGGCGGGATTATTGCACGATGGGTGAATGGCACACATTGGAACTACATGTAGAGATAGAAGAAAGGGAAAAAAGGCATGCAGAGGGGCGGAAGGTGATAGATGGTGGCAATTGGAGTGGAGAACATGAATGTGAACGGGTGTCCCGTTGGGGGATTTTACGAGTAGGAACGCACGTCGGGAGTACATCAAACGAATGCACAAGGACGGAAATTGGGACATAGGCATTGGAGAGGGAAAGCGGAAAGGAGGAACGTGAACGGGCATCCCATTGGTGAAGTCCACTAGGCGCTATGACAAGAGGGGAAACAAGGGAACATGCGTTTGTCGTCGGTGGAGTCGGCCAATAGCAGTACATGAGCAATAGAACAGGCATCTCCCGTTACTAGAGTTTGTCTACAATAGTGCAGGAGTAACAGGGCAGGCATCTCCTGTTAGTGGAGTCTGCCTACACCAGGGCAGGAACAGATGGACAGGTGACTCATGTTAATGGAGTCCACCTGCAACAATGCAGGAGTAGCACGGCCACCACATCAGTTGATCGTTGAGAGGAAGGGACGTTGACACCCGTTGTCTGTGAAGAGAAAAAAAATGTCAAGAGCCTTTGTGGAAGCTAGCAGGCATAGGGATGGCAAAAATGCGAGGTGGGCATCCACCATCCACCATTGAATGTTGTCTTCCATTATTTTTCGGATTGGATGAAAAATCATGCATTCATGATGGATGGAACAAATAAATCATGCGGTCATCCATGGTGTTTTAATTAACATCCATTCACATGAAAAATCAGGCAAACAATTTATATAAGCTGATTAAATTATTATACTTTCAGAACCACGACTTTTGTAAGTAGGTGTGGATGTGCATGCGAATCAGGGTAGCAACTGTAAACCTTGCTCTTATTTCTTTCTAGCAAAACTAGTTGTCTTCCTTGATAGAGGGGACTCAGCCCCATCCTTTGTAATAGTAACCATCGGCCTTTTCTTGGCATTGAGGCCTAGTGCCACAAGGAGCCATCAACCAACAACGAGTGCATGTTGGGTTGCCACTGATGAGCATTCACGTATGCGGACTACAGAGCTACACTACCACGGCGTCTAGACCGCCATGTCGAGAATGAACAGGAACTGAGCGTTGACTGTGACGACACCAGGCCACAAAGACGGACATTAATAGGAGTACACATCAGACCACTATTCTAAGGCATCCAGACCACCACCGACCGGAGTCAACAACATCAACTGACTGAGATGGCATTGGGCTGCATCTGACGAGCATGTGCATGTGTCTATGTTCGAGCTGCTCTGGCATACATGTTGCCATTGATGAGAATCACCAAGATCATCTTACATGCAAGTGGATGTTGCTGTCAAAACAGAGAGTAGTCGTTGCCGAAACTGAGGTTGCAGTGAAATCACTTAGCTCTGCCGCATCTATTCTATATAACACAAGTTGTTTTGATTACTTTTGTAATTTTTTTCCAAAGTTGTCAGGGTCTTCAATGCAATTTTTGCAGTTTTGTGAATCACAATCCTTTATCTCATTCGAGAAGTAGTGCTAGACGTTTATTGCAATGTTCACATATTC
The DNA here is from genome assembly GCA_963693085.1 of Alisma plantago-aquatica. Classification (NCBI taxonomy): domain Eukaryota; kingdom Viridiplantae; phylum Streptophyta; class Magnoliopsida; order Alismatales; family Alismataceae; genus Alisma; species Alisma plantago-aquatica. The sequence goes on along the minus strand of OY856411.1, from coordinate 1,176,851,234 downwards.
GCCGGTTATTTCTCCTCCGCTCACTGCTAAGGTTTGGCGAGTCGAAGAAATGGAGGTTGACGGTCTGCTTGGGGCCATTGCCATCGCTACTCCATCTCTAGCTTTTGTTGTTGCACCTTCTTTGGCTGCCACTTCTGGAGTTACTGGCGCAGATCAAGGCCGCCGCTCGAAGTGTTGTTGCTGCGGAGCGAGCTGCAGCTTCCCTGCTTGTTGGTGCCACCACGGCCAAGGTATGTAGCTCCTTTTCTTTTGTTCTCTATCTCCCTCTCCTTTGTTTATCTCCTTCCCCCTTGATACCTATTTTGATCGGCCTCCTCCCCCTACGTTTCATGTAAACTTCTCCTTCACTCTTTTTCTTCCTCCTACCCCTTCGTATCATCATCGTCTAAGCCTCAATCCCAATCATGATGGGGTCGCCAATTCTTATTTCATATACAACAAAAAAATGAACCATTCACTTTCAACTATATTGAAGTACTTTGCCACACCAACCACATCAAATAGGTGTGAAGCATATGATATAACATTGGAAGGTAACAATCATCTTTTCAAAAGCTACAAGATCACTAAAAAAACATAAAGGCTGGTCTAGGGGGAAGGGGAGATGAGTTCACCTCTTGTGCATAGTTCTGAATTTGAGATTCAACAATCATTCAACGAGGTTTAAAATTTTGATATTGGGGAAAAAATGTGGAAAACACAGATAAAAATTGATAAGATCCGATAAAAAGGTCAGTCAACTATTTAGGAAAAATTGGATGTCTGTGTGTATAATGCATACGATATACATTGATCATCTAATCTCGATTTCCTAGTGTAGGAGATGTGAAGATCCCCTCGCTCTGGCCACTGGAATAGATTTCTCACGCTGAAGTTGATAAGCCCGTTCGATTAGACTCGGTATAACAGATTTGATCAACGGAATGTCCACCTCCACTATTGTTGCATGTCAATGCATGGCATCCTGCTATTTGGTTTTTTTTTTCTTACATGAGAAAGTCAGGTAGAGAGAGCATGGAAGGACAAGAATATGAGTGGATGATGTTGAAAACGCAAAGCATGGACGGTGTGGTTTATATGTCATCATCCGAACTAAATATCCAAAGAAAATGGACAACCGGTCCGTCTCTCTCAGGTCCGAGTGGTTATCCACTCAGAATGGTTTGGTTGTACGGATGATCGGTTCAATTTGGATGCAACGGATGATTTTGCCATACCCAAGCGTGCACATAGCCAGAGGAGAGAGAAAGACTAGAACTAACTGATGGAGGCTCTGATACTATATTAGAAAAGGTAGTAGTGTGGGAATATCTTGGTGCTTTACTATGGAGACCAATAGGTCCAATATATACAACAGAGCTGAAGCCTGAGATTTCGGTGAACAATTTTACATTCACAATTATCAGATAGAAGTTCAACATCAGAAAGGCAATGAAACAAAACTCACCGGCATTTCCATGTGCAAAGTGACATTTGCTGCCAAACGGACAATACCCGGTCATTTCCCATTTGTTGCATATCCTTGTCTTCCAATTTGAAGGCTTCTGATTAGCACCTGCAGCTCCGGCACCATACCCACCACCTCCAGGAGTTGGTCCCAAGCTGATGGCTACACTCTCTCTTGCTTTTGACTGCTCATCATGCAAAAATGTGCACATATCACCATAAGGGCACCCTTCCTCCGTATAGAATTTCTTACAGTGCCTCCCTTTATAAGCCCTCTGGATGTCCCCACTCATATTGGAGGAGTTCAGTATAGGTATCTGGTGCTCCTCCCTGGGCTCAGACCCGTCCTCCTGAGCAGCCACGATCTCCTGCCAGTTGGGGGGCGGCTTCCGTAGCTCCTCGATCCCATGGGCGAAGTTGCAGTTGGTGATGTAGGGGCACGTACCTGCACGGAACTTGCAGCAGAGCTTCGTCTTGAAGAACATCTTTCCGAGCGCCCTGGACCTACTGGACCCACTGTTCCCTCCCTGCTGCAGATCGCCCTGGGAGGACGAGTTATTCCTTGACTTCTTGTTGGGCGGCTGCTCGCTGCCGGCCCGTGACTGGGGCTGCCCACGCCCAACCTCGTAGTTAGAGTCCGAGGACTGATCTCCCCCATTCCAGTTCCTGTAGTCGTCCTCCGTCGCCCATATCCCCTGGTCGTTGTTCAAGCTGGCCAACCAGGCTTCCTGGCTGTTGGGATCCGGAGTGATGGTGATCGCATTGGTCTCGGCGTTGCGGCCGTAATCCATGGCTTAAATCTAATCAGAACCACCTACATATCTTGGAACCTACATGAATCCGAGCAAAGTATACTGTCAAAGATGCCGCAGAAATGAGGAAATGCGTGCCCTAGCTCGAAAACTGAAGGGGGCAGAATGACAGCCGGACAGGCGCCCTTCTTTAGGCAAACCTAGGTCGGAGCAGTTACGTTCTGATAAAAGAGGAAATTTGGTACGGTATTTACTAATCAAGTCGGGGGACATTACAGCAGTATCATGCTCGAATTTCATAGATGGAAAGAAACTAAGTACAGACTGAAAACCAAAATACCACCAGTGTGTATAACAGACTCATTCAATGTGAGAACTACTTGGCTTACCTTCACCGATTCTGTTAACGGCGAGATGAAACGGACTTGGCACCTAGCTCGAACACATATAAGATTTGAACTGGAACTATTTCCTCTCTGCGACCTGAGAGAAGTGGATGGTAACGGTATCTTCCACTCCAATCGATCCTCGTCTCGGCTAGCCTGCCAAGCAAAGATTCAATCAAGCCAGAGAGTTAGGAGTCTAGGGTTGTGTTTGTTAACGTAGCTCAATCACGGCTAAGAGCGGGAGCAAAGAGCCAAAGAGAGCCCATTTAGACACCCATCAGAATCCGTGATGAAGTCTTTCTTGGTGCACATAATAGACTTTGATTCAAGACACCATATTGTAGCTTTTGTTTTTCTTTTTAAGAAATAGTAAATAGCAAAACTAAAGAATAATAGTATGTGGACACCATAATTAAAAATAAAATCTAAGCTATTCTCCACTACAAAAAAGATATGACAAATAATTTTTTTGGTTTATTTAGATTTTTTTTTTAAAGAATGACTTGAATTTTATTTTTTCGTTTCAAAATTTGTCCACCTGACGAAACACGAAACTAAATGCATACAGTGGTTCGGTATCTCAAAATCGCACTAATGTAATTGTAACTCTAAGCAAACGTCCTATGAACTAAACTCTGGACAAATAAGAAACAAAACTCACAATGTCATCTCTTTTGCAGCTTTTATATTTGTTATCTTTTTCATTATGTCATGTTTTTTATTGTGATAGATATAGGCGTTAATATTCATCTAAAGTTGCAAGTGTACATTTGGGGGATGTAAAGAAATATGTGTGCATGACAATGTTGATATCTTAGTGAGAAAATTTTGTTTGATACTTAATAATCGTTCAAGGAAGTAGAGATCGATAGGTTTAGTTGTATATTCAAGGAGTAAATATCATATGTTGTTGCAGAAAAAATTGATGTAATGCAAAAAAAAAAATCCACATGACACCTGACTAACATTGTTGATGAATGCAATTCTAGTGTTAAGGTTGTGCATTATTTGAGAAATAAAAGGTCAAAATGTTAGAATAACACATTGTACCAAAACCACTAGAAAGTTTATCAATTTTAGCATTAAGCACGGCATAAACAACTAAATCAAGACATGTTATAATTTGTGTTCTACTCCTAGTGACAGGTGGCCTTGCCATAAAATAAGCACTAAGGGTGGTTCTTGTGGGTGTTTTATAGGCATTCTTATGAACATATGTCGTCCTCTAGCTTAGCTATGAATATCCTTTCTAGATTTGCCAACTATCTTCTCCAATATATGTTTGGTCTATCAAGGCGTGACTTCAATTTTCCAGGACGTATGGGGTGGTATTGTGTGATAATTTTGTGCATGACTCCATACTTTTTCAGTAGTGTGTCAAATTGTATCTATGCAAAATGAGAACTCTAGTCACTTCTAACAGTTCGAGGAACTTCAAACCTTAAATATGGTCTTGTTAAACATCTTTATCATAGCTTTTGAGTCACTGTAGGGGGGGGGGCACAATGGCTTCCACCCATTTTGACACATAGTCAATTGCCACTAGGATATACTAGTTCCCAAGAATCAATACCCTAGGTGTTGAAGATTTCCACCGTGATCCATTGGGCAATCAACATTTTGTTCCTCCTTGAGGTGTTGTCGACTCTCTAGCATTCATCACATGACTTAATGTATGGTTGAGAGTCCTTAACAAAGAGAGACAGTAAAAATCTAACTATAGAACTCCCACGTCAGTCCGACCATCCCACAGTGCTATACATATGGAGTTTTTTTAAGGATGAATGGGGACTCTCCCTATGGAATGCATCTTATGTATAGGTTGTCAAAGCATCACCTAAATGGGATGAGATGAGAATAGTATTAATCCCCATGACCAGATGAGAAATTCTTTTTCTAGTTGTATACCATGTCAGGACGGAGTTGAATGCATGCTAGATGGTTACATATATCTATATACCATGGAAAATCCAAATCCATGGCATGGGTGATCATAAGTGTAACATCCCAGGATTTGAGGCCTCGGATAACATGATCTTAAAAGGAAGGATTGAACTACCCATATCACCAAGGTGCACCTCCTTTTTCGGGAACCCATCACTAAAGAACTCCATAGTTAAACGTGCTCAGCTTGGAGTAGTACTGGGATGGGTGACCTGTCGAGAAGTTGATCCTGACATGCACATGAGTGAGGACAAATACGCAGTTAAGGCTAGTGGTGGTCTGTGGGGACAGTCGTCATTCCTGAAACTCTACTTGAGCCTTGGGCAGTGGGCTCGGGCGTTACAAATGGTATCAGAGCCTGTCGGGAAGTTGATCCTGGCATGCACGTGAGTGACGACAAAGCGCGCAGTTAAGGCTAGTGGTGGTCTGTGGGGACATTCGTCATTCCTGAAACTCTACTTGAGCCTTGGGCAGTGGGCGTGGGCGTTGCAAATGGTATTAGAGCCATAACCCCTCTAGTAGGTGGGGCCCACATGGACATGGCATGCCAGTCTTGAGCCGTGCGGTCCAGGCATGTAGGAAAGGGTTGTCCATAGTAGATGTAACCACCCTTGTGTTGGTATTTCATGATCGGGAGTTGGGTGTCCATGGGGCATAGTGGGTCTGCACTGAAATGGGGTCAAATTATGAGGCCTTGACGAGGACGTCAAGAGCCTAAGTGGGGGAGATTGTAACATCCCAGGATTTGAGGCCTCGGATAACATGATCTTAAAAGGAATGATTGGACTACCCATATCACCAAGGTGCACCTCCTTTTCCGGGAACCCATCACTAAAGAACTCCATAGTTAAGCATACTCAGCTTGGAGTAGTACTGGGATGGGTGATCTGTCAAGAAGTTGATCCTGGCATGCGCGTGAGTGAGGACAAAGCACGCAGTTAAGGCTAGTGATGGTCTGTGGGGACAGTCGTCATTCCTAAAACTCTATTAGAGCATTGGGCAGTGGGCCCGGGCGTTACAACAAGAGTCTCTCCTAGGTAAGAATCATAAATTGGAATAGAACTTTCCTTCTTGAAGCATATTTGGAACAGATGGTCGGGTTCAGTTCCCCTTTTATCAATAATTTTGTGATTAAACTTTTGCAGTAATAATTACCCGCTTGAGTAAACTTGTCTTGGCATCTTTCTTTGACATGAGGCTTTGGATCACGCCATGTTCATTATATACCACGACTTTGGAACTTGTTAAGTGGGACCCTACTGTAAAGAAGCGCTAAACACCCCTTTTCTAATAATGGTAAACAAAAGACCAATGAATAGCAGCAGAATATAAAACATTGTCTAAATTCAATTTCATAAAGGGTACATCAAAATATCTCAATAAGGGTGTACATGATAGATACAACAAAAGGATCTAAGATAGAGAGAAACTAAACTACATCAATCTATCTCCAAGAAACAACTTAAGGGATAGGTCCAAGATGAAAGGATGAACTCCTTATCCCTAATCTTAGGTTGGTCCACCATGCTCCTGCTACGCACGCTGATCCTAAACCTGGGTGGTTGGGTTCACCCAGCAAAAGGAGAAATAAAGTATGTGTCAATTGAGGAATAAGAACAAAGTAAAGTATAGCAAAATGTAAACATGGAGTAATGATATAACTATACTAAAGAGAGTCAAGAGTATGAGGCATTTAATAAATAAGAATTCTGCCAATTCAAATAATTATAAAGTTGCATGCATGAATATTAATATGACTACAATAACTAAAGTAGGGTTGAGGTACCTACCTAGCCTCAACCAATAGGTGAGGGAGAGCAACACATTCCTAAACACCTACAATATATATAAGTGGGGAGAGTAAACACATTCCCCTCGGCGAAATAACGCATGCCCAACTATGGGTGCTTGTACATAAGTACACTACATTAGCTATATAGTCAATAATTCATCATATTATAAAACGAATCATATGGTAGATTAAATAAATGAAATATTGTAGAGGGGTCAAAACCCAAGAAGTATGAAGTAAATGTGCCAAAAGAAGGCAATAAAAGATTAAAGGCTAAGTGTATGCCTCATTGGGAATATTAGGGTTGGATTATGAAATGTGCAACTAAGGGTGAAGGAATGCACATACTCACATATGCACATAAGCACATACACATACACATAAATAGGATTGCACATGCTCACATATGCACATAAGCACATACACATACATAAATAGGATTTCACATGCCTTAATGTTGAGTCCTAATAATCAGTTTCACCAACTTAATTGTATCCAAGACCACTTTAACCTAGTTACAATATATATGTATGAATTAAGGTTTCATATATCATAAAATGTAAGAAAACCCTAATTTTTGGACTTTCTATAAAAATCTTTGATTTAGGACTTAAAACCTAGACCACGCAATCACTTAGATTCTCCTGATTAGGAAAACATATTTGATTACCTAATTTGGAGTTAAATAAGTTAATTACAAATTTTAGGGCTTTTATATAAATAAATTGGTGTTTCTAACAAACATCAGAATAGGGCACAAAACATGACTTGAAAACCCTAAAATCAGATTCTACTCAAAAAATGCTTTCCAATGACTATTTATATGCATTTTTTTGATGAGGTATCAATTTGCTGTGAATTTCTAAAGTATTGACCAATCAAAATTTGAGATAAAGCCATGTGGCCGATAAATTACACAAAAAAGAAGAGAAAGGGGTCGGGCCCGCACTGACCTGGCCAATCACGGGCGGCCAAGTTGTGGGTCAAATCTCGCGTATCTCTGGTCAGTGAGAAATAAAAATAGGGTGAGAGGACGGTTATGCCCTTGGGCGCGAAAGCAAAGAAGAAGGGTGTGTGAGGGTTGAAGGGAGAAATCACTCGGGGATATCTTCCCCTCCAGCGCGTAGTGCCATGGCTACTGGTTGTGTGGATTTGGGTGAATCTGCAATACTCGATCAAATGATGAACTGAAGGTGGAAGAATGAAGAGTAGGAGGTGACGAACTCACCTAGATTACTAATTCCTATGCTAGTGTCACCGAGAGTCAGCGAGGAGTGTCGCAAGGTCTGGGCACTAATCGAGATGGTGGTGGATATGTGAGGGAGCTTCGATCAAATTGATGTAAGGAGTCGACTACTTATGTTCTGTATAATACATTGGCCCCCCTATTTATAGGTGGGGTGGTGACCCATGGCTTAGACGAGTTGGGGGTGAGAAAACTTTGAGCTGAAGGTTGGGCATTTCACACATAATGCATTTCAGTGCATGAGTAATGGCTTGACTTGTTCGATGGAGTGAGGCAAACTCATGGGTAAAGAAATTAAGTGAAATGATGGAGGATTGGCTGAGAAACTGATCGAGGAGTTAAGCCAGTAAAATTGCTCTGGCTCGCGCATTAACTGAGGAAGAAGATAACTTCCAGGCCGTCGGATTGTGAATCCAATGGTTGGAAACACATGCATGAATGAAATAAATGGGAGTAACGTTTGACATTGATTAAAATGGAAACCATAGGTTAAATGCAATACACAAATGAAATCGAAATCAATTCTAGGTCAAACTTTATTCAAACCTTTCAAAATCGATTTGAAGGGTCAAACATTGACCGATTGGCTTCAAATTTGGACCATAGACTAGAATTAGTGTCTAGAATATTCATATACACTTAGATTTTGGTTTTATAACTGTTTTGGCCCTTAATTCTAATATTAGTAATTAATGTGTATATTAATGTATAAAAAGGGTGAGTTAATATGAAAAGAATTTCCTAATTAAATACTTGAGTGAAAATTCGAGATATACAACATATACTAATTTCAAGATTTATATCTCACCACATTATTCCCTTTTCATGTTCTATTGCCACATAGGAGGAGAGAGAAAGAAAAGAGGTTTATTATTCACATTAACTAACTTAAAACCATACTATCTTTTATTCCTTGTCCCAAAAGGCCATAAAAACTCTAAATTAGTATATTATATTCATCATTTCTCATTAGTAGTCATTTTGCATTTTAGACTCTAATTAAAACACTAATTGAGGTATTTGTGCACAAACTGTGATGGAGTGGACTTTTGGAATCCTTAAATATCCAATGACATATTGAAATTTATATGTTGACTTATCTTGAGAGTTCCAAGTTCTTTGGTAAGGTTTGGATGGAGATTGATGTTGTTATCTTTTTAAGGTATTGAGGCCAAAGTAAACAAACTTATACTTAAGTTTAGATATATGCTCCATCACGCTCCCATGGATCCTTTGCTAGGATACGTGGCCATGATAGGTCCTTAGATCCTTGATCAGCGGTGTCGGCCTTTGGGAAGAGAGTGTTGTGGATCGGTGTAGTTGAGGGCGACTCTGGAGCATCAGATGAGATCGAATGACCAGAACTTTGTCTTTGACCTAGCAGTTACACCTTCCTCGTAGGCCACTACCTAAAGAGTCATGCTGCGTTGAGGATGTGACTTGAGGAGGCAGTTGCCATCACACCAAGGAAACACCACTGCCCGACTCATTCATCAGGTTTTCTGCTTAGAAACAATAGAAAACAAGTGAGTGTCCCCACTGCTCTCTCCATCACCCTTGCAGACCATGAGTGCAAGGAGCTATCTGGTTGCCGACCACACACCAAAGAACGCAGGTGAGAGGTCTAAACTGCCAAAATCCTTCATCGGATCTGGGCCAACTGGCGGCGTGCGAGCAGAAAGAATGTGAGAAGGTGACCAAATCATCGCCAGGCTAGGGCCTCACGGTGACGCTGCGTCGCAGTAGGACAGGGGAGTCGCAAACTCACCATGGGATCTCTATTCACGCAAGAGAGGGAGAGGAAACTGGACGACGGTGGCGGTGGGCACTGACTCGCGTCTGGTGCTGAGAACACGAATGAGAGAGAGGAGGGGTAGTAGCACGTAGATGGGTTCTCTTCGGAGAGAACCCTGTAGGAGAGGCCATCATAGGCGCTACAAGATGGAGTCGCAACTACCATCTAAGCAACCGGAGGAGGCGATGAGGAGCAACCAATCTCTAGATAGAGACTAGTCAAACTTTGGCACCCAGGCGACATTGAGAAGCACACATCACGACATCAGACGAGAGGACAAGGAGCGCAGGGCTCCTTGTCGTCGCTCTGGCATGCGGCGGCGCTCGCAGCCCAGCCAACGCTTCGGGCAGAACTAGAGACCAACGACGATGATCTCTCCAAGCTGAGGAGGAGGCTCAGAGTTGGATCTCGTCAATAGAGAACCAGTTGGGGCGGTGGTATGGGACAGAGATGCGCAGAGGCATCACGTCAAGGAATGACACACAGACGGATGTTGGGTGCCCTGGCATTTTGCGGGTGAAGAAGACCGAGAGTTCTGGTCGTACGTGAGAAAATAAGGCAGATCGGGTCCCAGCCCCAGCGGCCGAACCAACAAACACCAGCCACAGAGACATGTGGTGGATTCCCATTGGTTGTGAAAAGGTAAATAACCCAGAAAACACTCAGTTCTTCAATAAATCATAGAAAATAGTTTTGATGCCCAATAATTCCCAGAAAAATACCAATATGTTCATAAAAATGAGTAGAACACAATAAAACTATAATATTTGGCTTCTGAAGAATTAATCTTAGTGATATCATGTAAGAAGTGTAATGCTTGTTTAATAGATAATAAATATCAAACGATGTTCTAAAATTATGATAACATGTCAGTAAGTCTATAATCATGTTTATAATGCATATGATGTCAGATATGGTCATGTTGATGCACAAAAGCATATAATTTGATTAATATGGCTAATTAGGGCTATTAACTCTAAATAAAATGTAATAAATACATTGACGATCAATAAATGATGAAATTTACATAACACCCTCGTATTAGTAACTGGAAGATGTTATATAAATTTGAGATCAGTTATATACACGAAATTCATGTTATATGAAGAGCACCCTTAATACATGTGATGTAACCTAGTTTTAATATGTGCATAAAATACTATGGAAGCTAATGTTCGTATGATGAACCCTAATATGTAACATAATTGGAAAATAAGATCAGAGAGATAAATACATGAAGAGGAGACAAATAATGATGCACATATTCTAATGAACTAAGATAAACTCTAAAATGGTGATAACTAGGGTTAAGATGAGAACCTGATGGTGATATGTGGTATAGTCTTAACCATGATTTGACCAAGATATAGATGACATTAGGAATATATGGTTTAGATTATCTCTTGATCAAGGTATGCCATTACATCTTACTTGGCTTATTATACAATATGCTTGTGTTATATGGTAGTAAAGACTTGGCATATGGTATTGATTGAAATGATTGTTCTTGTATGATATGTTGCTTGATTTTCCATACTTATTGTTATGAACACATCAAACATAATATATCTATTCCATTATACGAAAGCACTAATTCTCTTTGGTAGCATAGTGCTGGAAAGTGATCATTCTCTTTGGTAGAAGATCACATTGTACAATGATCTAACTCTTGGGTAGTAGATCATAAGGCCTTACATCTCATACTCTTTGGTAGTTGAGATGATGCATTATTCCCTTATATGGCAAATGCATGGATATATAATGGAAAATGTGCTTAAAATATGTGTTCTCTTTTGCTAATGAATATCTTTGTGCAAGTATATGCTTTTCTTATATTCTTCTATTACTGCCAAGTATTCACTTTATCTTATTGCCAAGATATGATGACAGGTATATAAAATACATGTAGGCATACTCATTACAATATTCTTGAATATTGTGCTGACGTGTACCACATGGAATCTTTTTTTAGGTTGTGGTTATGCTCTTGAAGATCCACGATAGTTGAGAGTTGTATGGCGAGCTGATGTATAGGTGGACATGTTGTCTTAAGATCTTGTAGTTTAGTGGTAGTACATGTATATGTAGAAGTTTACCTTTCAATGTGTAATATAAAATGTTGTAACAATTCATTGTGTAATTATATGTTGAATGGTGGACATGTGTTTATGGTTTTATTATTGTTCATGTGCATGTGCTATTGATGGTTTCCTTCTGACTCCCTTGATTTTCTCTTTATTAGCCTAGTGTGTGATGTTTAAATTGGGATTCTCGCTGAGGTGAGGGTTTCAATTTGGACGTCACACATCAGATTAAGTTTTAGAAAATCTGGGGACGTCACAGGTGGTATAAGAGCATGAACAATAGCAAAGCCTGACATTTGCTCATTATGCAACTCAAGAACCTTGAACCTTAATAATCTTTTAGGGTTAGATTAGTCGTCTTTTAGAGACTAGATCTGACCTAGCCTCTAGGTTAGCACCTAGATGTCCGAGAACTAGGTCTAGAATGGTGCTTATTGAGTAGCAAGTCCTTAGATGTCCTTCTTTCCTTATAGTGCAGCGGTATGGGAAGTTGCACTATTTGGAAATGACATGCATCAAGGGAAGAGAAACCCTAGACATATTGTGCACGTTGTCTAGAGTAGCTACACTACTCTACCCCTTGTTCTCACCATTTTCACTAGTTTTCATGACACTGTACTCTCTACTATGTGTGGGACACTCATTTTCAGGATTTGGTTTTTGATTCCAAACGGATCGAACCTCGATAGTTTTCTCTGACGCTTGTTTTATCAGAGAAAAACTATATAATATTTTATTATGTATATGTATTACAAAAATGTGTCCCCACGCATGTACAAGTAGGAGGTGGCCATGTAACCTAAGTGAAAGTGAATGACATCAGTCTAGAAGAGAAAGTAGTTCTAGATTAGATGTCTAGAGCCTTGTTGGAATATATGATAAATGGAATAGATGAAATAAGTTTTGATGATATGATGAAAGTCTTATATAAATGACATAAGATGTTTATGATGATATATGTTTGTCTTTGAGGACTTAAGTTCAGTTTTGAGGATGCAAGATGAGTTTTGATGATGCATGTAACTAGGTTTTTATGAGATAAGATATGTTAAGCTAAGACAAGTTGTGAGTCAGCATGAGCCTCAAACTCTTTTACAAAGGAGGACCTCTAGTGTTAGGACCAGTTTTGGGGTTAGCTCAAGAGAGAGTGAGACCCACATGGAGAAGGTCAGAGAACCTAGACTCCATGATATGAGAAATACGAGAATTATGTGATATGATATGTCCTAAACTAGAATACTCCTGAGTGAATGAGTTGAGTTGCCTAATGCATGATTCCTATAGTCCTTTTGAACCCTAGATGTCCTTGAGAGGACCAAACCATAGAGATAGAGAGAGGCTGGTTATATGTGTATATGTGAACATGGATATGAGTACCTACCATCTGGGTGAGGGAGAGAGAGTCCCAAGACCCTGGAGGAGGTAAATATGTTAGTTTCTAGACAACCACATGCTTGAGTTGGTGGTTCCATGTAGGACTCTAGTGGTGTATGTATAAGAGAGTTTTGGGTAAGCATGTTTCATGGGTAGAGACCTATGAAGAGGTGTCATAGCGTGTTTTGCTTTGTGCTTATGTGGCTAGAGCTTGTAAAGCTATCACTAGTGCCAATGAGGTATACATGAGAACCCTAGACTGAGAGGGAAGATAGAGTATATGCATATGAGATACTCATAGAGTTGAGTTAGCTCAGAGAGACTGAGCACGACACTACTGTTGTGGTATGGGTTAGAGGAACATCATTTTGACTATATAAAGTTTTGATACATGTTTCACGAGCCACTTGTATAAGTTTGTTAACACAACCATGATATAATATATGTAAGGAGGCGATCTAATCTCGAGGCGTGATATATAGACATGAAATGATGGAAACTTAGAGATGGTTTAATAGATACTAACACATAAATGGTTAGCCATATAATGACTAATGATGATAATGTGAAATTGTTGGCTAATCTTTTGATGAACCCACTAGTAATGTTGCAATTTATTATGAACAATGAAATAAGATCATATGAATGGAACATGTTACATGAGGTGTTAATCATAGTGCTTAATAAATATGAAAAATATAGTTTGACAGCTAACACAACATAATGATTCTAACGCCCTGATATGATCTAGATGGATAAAGTGGGTTAATTATAGTTAAATCCCTCCTAAAAGGCATATGTTAATGATGAACATGTTCTAACAATGGGATAGATAAAATGTTGATGACACATTGATATAATGGGTTAACCTTAGTTAACTCCTTTAGAACATGGTAATACGATGTGGGAACCCTAATGCATGAGTAAAGATAAGGATGAAACCCTAACAATGAGATATGCTATGACCTAATCAGAGTTTCTAACCCCTTGTTTCAATCTTTTATGAAGGGGTGATTCACCTTAGATGTTTTAAACCTCCTAATAGTGGTTTGGATATGAGTAAGGAGCTTTGTTTTTGGATATGTTGCACACAAAGAGGTGCCTTGTATGTGGTTTTGAGATTTTTGGTTTTTCCTTGAAGTAAGAGGATGGTTTAATTTTGAGGACGAAATTTCTTTTAAGATGTATATGATGTGAAAGACTAGATTTCTAGCTTGATTTTGAGGACGAAATATCTTTTAAGGTGTGTAGGATGTGATGGAGTGGACTTTTGGAATCCTTAAATATCCAATGACACATTAGAATTTATATGTTGACTTATCTTGAGAGTTCCAAGTGCTTTGGTAAGGTTTGGATGGAGATTGATGTTGTTATCTTTTTAAGGTATTGAGACCAAGGTAAACAAACTTATACTTAAGTTTAGATATATGCTTCATCACACTCCCATGGATCCTTTTCTAGGATATGTGGCCATGATAGGACCTTAGATCCTTGATCAGCGATGTAGGCCTTTGGGAAGAGAGTGTTACGGGTCGGTGTAGTTGAGGGCGACTCTGGAGCATCATATGAGATCGAATGACCAGAACTTTGCCTTTGACCTAGTGGTTACACCTTCCCCGTAGGCCACTACCAAAAGTGTCATGTTGTGTTGAGGACGTGACTTGAGGAGGCAGTTGCCATCACACCAAGGAAACACCACTGCCCGACTCATTCATCAGGTTTTCTGCTTAGAAACAATAGAAAATAAGTGAGCGTCCCCACTGCTCTCTCCATCGCCCTGGCAGACCATGAGTGTGAGGAGCTATCTAGCTGCCGACGACACACCAAAGAACGCAGGTGAGAGGTCTGAACTGCCAAAATCCTTCATCGGATCTGGACCAATTGGCGGCATGCGAGCAGAAAGAATGTGAGAAGGTGGCCAACTCATCGCCAGACTAGGACCTCACGGTGATGTCGCGTCGTAGTAGGACAGGGGAGTCGCGAACTCACCCTGGGATCTCGATTCGCGCAAGAGAGGGAGAGGAAATCAGACGACGACGGTGGTGGGCGCTGACTCGCGTCTGGTGTTGAGAACATGAATGAGAGAGAGGAGGGGTAGTAGCACGGAGATGGGTTCTCTTTGGAGAGAACCCTACAAGAGAGGCCATCACAGGCGCCACAAGATGGAGCCGCAACTACCATCCAAGCAACTGAAGGAGGTGATGAGGAGCAACCGAACTCTAGATAGAGACCAGTCAAACTTTGGCGCCCAGGTGACATTTAGAAGCACACGTCATGACGTCGGACGAGAGGACAAGGAGCGCAGAGCTCCTTGTCGTCGCTCTGGCGTGTGGCGACGCTCACAGCCCAGCTAACGCTTCGGGCAGAACTAGAGACCAATGGCGACAGGCTCTCCAAGCCGAGGAGGAGGCTCAGAGTTGGATCTCGTCAGTAGAGAACCAGTCGGGGCGGTGGTATGGGACAGACATGTGCAGAGGCATCACGCGTCAGTAACTTGAAGATGTTATATAAATATGAGATCAGTTATATACATGAAATTCATGTTATATGAAGAGCGCTCTTAATACGTGTGATGTAACATAGGTTTAATATGTGCATAAAATATTATGGAAGCTAATGTTCATATGATGAACCCTAATCTGTAACATAATTGGAAAATCAGATCAAAGAGATAAACACATGAAGTGGAGACAAATAATGATGTGCATATTCTAATGAACTAAGCTAAACTCTAAAATGGTGATAACTAGGGTTAAGATGAGAACATGATGGCGATGTGTGGTATTGTCTTAACTAGGGTTTGACCAAGATATAGATGACACCAGGAATATATGATTTAGATTATCTCTTAATCAAGGTACGCCATTACCTCTTACTTGGCTTATTATACAATATGCTTGTGTTATATGGTAGTAAAGACTTGGCATATGGTATTGATTGAAATGATTGTTCTTGTATGATATGTTGCTTGATTTTCCATACTTATTGTTATGAACACATCAAACATAATATATTTGTTCCATTATATGGAATCACTAATTCTCTTTGGTAGCATAGTGCTAGAAAATGATCATTCTATTTGGTAGCAGATCACATTGTATAATGATCTAACTCTTGGGTAGTAGATCATAAGGCCTTACATCTCATACTCTTTGGTAGCTGAGATGATGCATTATTCCCTCAGGTGGCAAATGCATGGATATATAATGGAAAATGTGCTTAAAATATGTGTTCTCTTTTGCTAATGAATATCTTTGTGCAAGTATACACTTTTCTTATATTCTTCTGTTACTGCCAAGTATTAATTTTATCTTATTGCCAAGATATGATGAGAGGTATATAAAATACACGTAGGCGTACTCAGTACAATATTCTTGAATATTATGCTGACGTGTACCACATGTAATCTTTTTTTTAGGTTGTGGTTATGCTCTTGAAGATCCACGATAGTTGAGAGTTGTATGGCGAGCTGATGTATAGGTGGACCTGTTGTCTTAAGATCATGTAGTTTAGTGGTAGTACATGTATATGTAGAAGTTTACCTTTCAATATGTAATATCAAATGTTGTAACAATTCATGTTGTAATTATATGTTGAATGGTGAACATGTGTGAATGGTTTTATTATTGTTCATGTGCATGTGCTACTGATGGTTTCCTTCTAACTCCCTTGATTTTCTCTTTATTAGCCTAGTGTGTGATGTTTAAATTGGGATTCTCGATGAGGTGAGGGTTTCAATTTGGACGTCACACATCAGATTAAGTTTTAGAAAATCCAGGGACGTCACACAAACCCATTCATTATAATAAATATGAATCCAATATAATTCAAACTGCTAAATATTGCTCAATTTCAACATTGAGGACAAAAAGGATAGAAAAGATAGGAAAATATAGGGAAAAGGCCAAAAAGGTTATGAAGGAAATAAAATTTTGAAAATGGGTTAAATTGCAAATAAACCTGAGTTTTGGTATGTTACAACACTCCACCCCTTAAAGAAGATTTTGTTCCCGAAGTCTCAATAAGAGGGAGGAGTGAGCATGTAACATCCCAACACTAAGCAACTAGGTGGTTACTTCCAATCTATGGTACTTCACGTGCTCTACTCATAAGTCATGTTTTCATGGTTCACTAAGGGTTCCATTATTCATATTACCTTTTATCAAATATAACACAATTCACATTTTTGGCTTATTAGCATTATCTTCATTACATCATCCTTAATATTCTATTAATTATGTCAAGTTATATTCACATTGTTGTCAAAAGAATTACATCTCAACATGCACAAATCATATGTATTTCCTTTGTTTATCTCATTAAGAATTTTAAGAACAATTAGGGTTTACTCACTTGTCTCAACATCTAAAATAGTGACCATTATCCTTAATAATTTGGATTTAGAGTCCAATATCCTCATATTATCATCAAATTGAACTATATCATTTTATTTTGCATGAAATAGATAATATTATCTAACAAGTTATTAAGTATACAATTAATCCAAATATGCCACATATATTACACATTGTCACATTACCTTTCATACTCATATTAATGTCATCATTAACCACTCACTCATATTTATTCATTTCTTATTAGTGATTATGAACTTTTAACACCACATTAGGCATACATGCATATTTGTGTAAATACAATTACCCATTATCATATTTGAGTCATTATATGTATTTTAGTGAATAAGATGGAACACATTGCATATTAATGAATTGATTCATATACCAAGATATGATTAGGTGATTAATGAGGTGTGTATTAGAGAACAAGGTGATATTCATATATTGATGATTTGATTAATCTATGATTAGGTGATTGCATATCATTTATGTGTATCAAAGTATGTTATTAGATTATGACACCTAATGTTACTAATTTATCAAGAATTTATATATTAAGGTTAGATGATTACAATTCAGGGTTTAGATCTACATGATCATTATATGTCACCTATACATTCTTAGCATGCATTAGTTCCATTTATCTTACTCGTCATATCATTAGGGTGACATGGTCAACATTATGTGTATTCATAATTAGTGAGTTACTCATAATACATGCATTAAGTATTTGCTAGAGTTCAAACATATGAACTATTCATTATATATGCTTATTAGTATATAAACAAACATGTGGGTTTTCAACTATAACATTGTTTTAGACAAATCTAAGGATTTAGGCACACTAACCTCCTAATCATAGAGTTGGGGTTTCTAGAGTAGCTAGATTTCAATATGTTGTAGGACTCCATCCCCTTAAAAGGATTTTGTCCTCAAAAGGTACTACTACTACTACTACTACTACACCCCTTAAAAGGGTTGACCTACCAAGTCAAACTAAACTATAGGTAAAAGAGTGAGTCAAACTAAACCATGTGTAAGATCCAACACTTAATTATTTTACTAATCACTATTACCAAACCTCAAAGTCTATTATAGGGGTAGACTACTCCAAACATGCAAAATCTAAGACTCCTATAAGTAACTTACGGAACATAAGGTGATTTTATTGGGTAACAAAGTCATCATATTAAGCTCCTAAGGATACTCAACATTGAGGTTATTTGCCTAAAGGTATGCTATTTCGGACAATCAGTATCAGCTCAGGCCAGGCCGATGTCATATGGATTCGGGAGTCCTCGTAAACCAAGCTAGTGGCGCAGAGGAAAATTTTGCCAACCCCCAGATCCTAACCCTTTCTAGGCACTCTTGCTTTCAACTCATGTCCTAGTAGCTACCTAACATGCTCATCATCTAAAGGTTGACTAAAGATATTTCTAATATGAAATTCTTATGGTCCTAAATCAACTTCTCACCATAGGTCAATTTTAAGGTGAACATTTTAACTAAAGGGGAAATATATGAGGTAAGGGTTTCTAACTAGGGAGACAAATCGAAATAGTCAAGATTCTGACTACCATGGGCTCTGATACCATGTTGTAAAGAAGTGCTAAACACCCATTTACTAATAATGGTAAGCAAAATACCAATGAATCACAGCGGAATATTAAACATTGAGTAAATTTAATTTCATAAAGGATACATCAAAATATCCCAATCAGGGTGTACATGATAGATATAACAAAAGGATCTAAGATAGAGGGAAACTAAACTACATCAATCTGTCTCCAAGAAAAAACTTAAGGGATAGGTCCAAGATGAAAGGACGAACTCCTTATCCCTAATCTTAGGTTGGTCCACCATGCTCCTGCTGCACATTTTGATCCTAAACCTGGGTGGTTGGGATCACCCAACAAAAGGAGAAATAAAGTACGTGTCAATTGAGGAATAAGAAGAAAGTAAAGTATAACAAAATGTAAATATGGAGTAATGATTCAACTATACTAAAGAGAGTCAAGAGTATGAGGCATTTAACAAATAAGAATTCTACCAATTCAAATAATAATAAAGTTGCATGCATGAATGTTAATATGACTACAATGACTAAAGTAGGGTTGAGGCACCTACCTAACCTCAACCAATAGGTGAGGGAGAGTAACACATTCCCAAACATCTACAATATATATAAAAGTGGGGAGAGTAAACACATTCCCCTGGGTGAAATAACACATGCCCAAATATGAGTGGTTGTACATAAGTATTTATGTACACAGAATTAGCTATATAGTCAATAATTCATCATGATGTAATAAGAATCATATGAAAGATTAAATAAATAAAATATTGCAGAGGGGTCAAGACCTAAGTAGTAATTGAAGTAAATGTGCCAAAATAAGGCAATAAAAGATTAAATGCTAAGTCTATGCCTCATGGGAAATATTAGGGTTGGATTATGAAATTCCCAACTGAAGGGTGAAGGAATGCACATACTCACATATGCACATAAGCACATACACATACATAAATAGGATTGCACATACCTCAACGTAGAGTCCTAATAATCAATTTCACCAACTTGGTTGTATCCTAGACCACTTTAACCTAATTACAACATATATGTATGCATTGGGGTTTCATATATCATAAAATGTAAGAAAACCCTAATTTTTGGAATTTCAATAAAAACCTTCAATTTAGGACTCAAAACCTAGACCATTCGATAATTAGATTCTACTGATTAGGAAAACATCTTTGATTATCTAATTTTTGGAGTTAAATGAGTTACTTAAAAATTTTAGGGATTTTATATAAATAAATTGGTTTTTCTAATAAACATCAGAACAGGGCAGCAAAACATGACTTGAAAACCCTAAAATCTGATTCTATTAAAAAAAATGCTTTCCAACAATTATTTATACACATTACTCTGATAAGATATTGATTTACTATGAATTTCTAAAGTACTAGCTAAACAAAATTCGAGATAAAGCCACGTGGGTGATAAATTATGTGAAAAAGAAGAGAAAGGGGCCAAGCTCACACTGACCTGGCCAATACACAGGTGGCCAAGTTACGCGTCAAAGCTTGTGTGTCTCCGGTCAGTGAGAAATAAAAATAGGGTGAGAGGACGATTATGTCCTTGGGCGTGAAAGCAAAGAAGAAGGGTGTGCGAGGGTAGAAGGGAGAAATCGCCTATAGAGATATTTTCCCCTCCATGGCGTAGTGCCATGGCTGTGAGTAGCTTGGCTGTTGGTTGCTTGGGTTCAGGAAAATCCATAATACTCGACCAAACGATGAACTAAAGGTGGAAGAATGAAGAGTAGGAGGTGACGAACTCACCTAGATTACTAATTCCTATGTTGGTGTTGTCGGAAGTCAACGAGGAGCGTCGTAAGGTCTGGGTAGTAATTGAGATGGTGGTGGCTATGCGAGGGAGATCCAGTCAAATTGATGTGAGGAGTTGACTATTTATGTTCTGTCTAAGACATTGACCCCGCTATTTATAGATGGGGTGGCGACCCATGGCTTAAACAACTTGGGGTGAGAAAACTTCAAGTTGAAGGTTGGGCATTTTGCACACGATGCATTTCATTGCATGAATAATGGCTTGACTTGTTTGATAGAGTGAGGCAGTCTCAAGGGCGAAGAAATCAAGTGAAATGATGGAGGATTGGCCAAGAAAATGATCGGGGAGCTAAGCCAGTAAAACTGCACTGGCTCGCGCATTAACTGAGGAAGAAGACAACTTCCAGGCCATCAGATTGTGAATCCAACGGCTAGAAACACACATGCAAATGAAATAAATGGGAGTAACACATGATGTTGATTAAAATGGAAACCATAGGTTAAATGTGATACATAAATGAAATCGAAATCAATTCTAGTTCAAACCTTTCAAAATCAATTTGGAGGGTCAAACATTGACCAATTGGCTTCAAATTTGGACTATAGGATAGAATTAGTGTCTAGAATATTCCTATACACTTAGATTTCAATTTTGTTCTTATTTTGGCCCTTAATTATAATATTGGCAATTAATGTGTATATTAATGTATAAAAGGGTGATTTAATATGAAAAGACTTTTCTAATTAATCCTTGAGTGAAAATTTAGGATAGACAACATATATTAATTTCAAGATTTATATCTCACCACATTATTCCCTTTTCATGTTTTATTGCCACATAGGATGAGAGAAAAAGAAAAGAGGTTTACTATTCACATTAACTAACTCAAAACCTTACTATCTTTTATTCCTTATCCCAAAAGGCCATAAAGACTCTAAATTAATATAATCTATTGATTATTTCTCATTAGTGGTCATTTTGCATTTTAGACTCTAATTAAAACACTAACTGAGGTATTTGTGCACAAACCCATTCATTATAATAAATATGAATCCAATATAATTCAAACCACTAAATATTGCTCAATTTCAACATTGAGGATAACAAGGATAGAAAAGATAGGAAAATTTAGGAAAAGGCCAAAAAGGATATGAAGGAAATAAAATCTTGAAAATGGGTTAAATTGCAAATAGCCCTAGTGTTTTGGTATGTTACACCTACTTTTTCAAAGACATACATTTTAGCTACAATTTATTTTTCATTGGTGTATAGTCCACATGGAATCCGTCTAAGGTTTTGCAGACATAGTATTTGACATGGTGTTTCTTGTCCTTCTTCTAACTAACTACATTGCAAAGACAAAGTCATTGACATCACACTTTAACTCGAACAGTAATTCCCAATTTGGAGCTTGTATTGTCAAATCTGAGGTAAGAATAATATCAAAAAGAAACTATGTACCTCTAATCAATAAACTTGATGGGACTATGAGATTTTTAGAAATCCATTATAAAACAGCGGTAACAATCATCATGTCCTAGGAATCTTCTCAAGTCTGTGACAAATGATGGAGGGGCATCTAGGAGATTAACTCAATCTTGCACTTGTCCACTTTGATTCCTTTTATAATAAAATTGTGTTTTAGAATAATATCATCATGTACCATAAAATGGCACTCCCCCCAATTCAGGACAAGGTTATTTTTGTTGTATTATTTAGGAGTAGAGATAGGTTCTTTAGGTAGTGTCCAAATGAGGACCCATAAATAGAGAACTCATAGCACTTCCATTATATCTTTAGTGGAGACTGGAAAATATTGCATGCATGCATCTTTGAAATATTGTTGAGGAATTATATACGCCAAAAGGCATTCTTCAAAACGTCTGTGTCCCATATATGCTAGTGAATGTTGTCATTCCTATTCTCATGAATGGATGGAGATTTTAGTAGAGTTGTGAATGGCTTATGGAGAGAAATCCCATTATGGAACTAAGAGGGATCAATCCTCTTATGCTCAATATAAAGATTAAAGGCATGTGATGATTAATTTAAGATTCAATATAATGAATAAAGGCACCTAGGTTCGAACCCCAGTTGTCGCTTTGATTTACCACCCTCCCAGGCGTTCGGCCTCTGCCACAGGCGTGGGAGAGGGGGAGAAATCTTTATCTCTTAATCCCACAAGAATGGTTAAGTTTTTATATGCACCTCGATCATGGACCTTTAGGTTGTTATGGGTTTTCTTAGAAATTATGGGCTCCTATCAGGCATTAAGAGAGGCAAGATATATTCACATATCCAATTCATCATGTTTAAGATATTCAAAGAATGATTAAGATAATCCATAGTCAACTTTACTTCATGTCAAATTATAGGTACTTACTGTCTTATAAAGTGCCAAGTACTGCTTACTTATGATGTTGTTTGGTTTGCATGGTTGGGGGATGTGATGTCCATAGGTTTAAGAGAAATTAAAGATTTAAGAAACAAGCAAGGACTATAAGTATTTGAAGTTTAATCTCACGGGATGTCATCTACCAAATTGATCCAATGTCTTTAGATGTCATTTACATGATGTGTAAGTTATCTTATCCAAGTCTAGCTCAGTATATTTAGATTTCATAATGAACAAGTATTAGAGTTCATGTCTATGAACTATGTATGAATCTATTTCAAATTAATACAAGATGTGTCATTTATTCTAATGGCAATGATTAGTAGTTTGTGACATCCCCCTAGAGAATAATGCTTCCTCTTGGTGATAAACATATGTTTATAAAGTAGAATGTTAAACCAGGGTTGTGGTACCACCACAATCATTCTATCTTCATGTAACCGCAGTCGTTATACCTTCATGCCACCACAATTGCGGTACCCATTACAGACGTGCTACTGATGCTCATTTTCCCCATTTTCCCCTGATATAGACAAAATTCCACCATGACACCATGAGCGTAGTGGGCAGAACCACCATTTTGCCTAAAGTTATAAACCACTTTTTAAACTACTTTACCCATACAACCGCCACATAACCCTAGACCTTCTAGACCACTATATAAGCCCCATTGGTGAATAGGGGTCAAGTGTTATCACTTCCTCACCTCATTTCCTCCCCTTGGTTGTCACCCTTCCTATTCCCATCTACCATTTCACCTTTCCCACCCAAAAGCCTACTTTTCTATGGCTATATATGACCATTTCCATCCATACTTCCATGCTATCCGCTATTGGAGGAGTGAATAAGGTGATCTTGTTGCTACTAGAGAAGGAGAAGAATTATTCTACATCAACCTTCATGGCTTCTTCATCTAATTTTTTCTCCTTTTTTTGCATTATGTGAAAATAAACCCCTTTGATGGGCTATTAGAAAAAGAAAATATTGTCGACCTAAGAGTTATACATGTCAGATCTAGGGCTCTAGAGGGGGTGAATAGACCTTCAAAATTCTCACAAGACAAGTTAGAACTTCAAATTATATCAATCAAAACCAAAGCTTAAGAGCAATTTGAAGTCCTAACTAAGCAAGCATAGCAAGGATGAGAGAAAATGAAACAAACACTTGGACAAGGTGGTTTAGAGTGGTTCCACTCTCCAAACTAGAAGAAAGTCAATCCACTGCCTAGAGACGTCAACCTCTAGGACTTTGCAATCCGTGTATACTTATATTCCATTCATAAGAGATATAAGGAGACCACCATACATCCAAGGACTTACCTATTCAAATCAAGAGTCTTTCACCTACGTAAGGACTTATCCACTTGATCAAGATGTCTTCAACCTTCAACAAGGACTTACCCACACTTGCATCAAGTCTTTGGCCTTGAAGGAATTTTCCCACTCTTCTTGAATCTTGGCCTTGCCCTTCTCCTTCACCTAGAGAAGATCTTCACCTCTTCATCAACCTTGAAGAAGAACAACAACAACCTCACCTTCACTTGGAGTAGCTTGCTTCACCTTTGCTTCTTTGAGAAAAGGGGTAGGGAAGATGGAATGGAAATGAGAGCTTTACAAGAACAAGGAAGTAGATCACTTACAACTGGCCTAACTCACTCATAATCACGAAATTCTATGTAAATGAGAGTGAGAAAGGGGCTTAAGATGTTGTAACACACTCAACTATTGCAAGGACTTGGAATAGCATGAATGAGCAAACTTGGAATGAACTCCAAGGGGTCCTATTTATAGATGGGGTGTTCCCTTGAGTATGGAATTACTTAAGGGTAAAATATAGCCATTTTTCCAAGTTACAACGGATCTATTCTTGCTCAAAACAACTCACCAACGGTTATAATCACTTTTTCTACATTTTCCGTATAGTACATTCAGTCGAGTTTCAATAAAGATAGCTCGACCGATCCACTAAATGACAAAGCCAATTTTCAAACTATCGGTCGAGTTTATTTTGGGAAACTCGACTGATGAGTCAAAATCAATTTTGCTTAGTTGATCAATCGATCGAGTTCTGTGAGTGTGCAACTCGACCGATTGGTCTCTTCAGAAAATCCATCATGGATCGATCGAGATTCCAACTCGACCGATAAACAACCCGTGACAAATTTTCTAAATTGACATTTGAGTGATCAAATGTTGGAATTAAGTGTCCCTAATTTTTTTCTCATCTTAATTACAATTCATATCATTAATACAAGTGATTACAAAAATCATCTAAGGTCATTTGGAGTGATTTCCCAAATTACACACTTGCATTACTTTTGACTTGAACTTGAACAAGCTAGGGCTTGTGTGATTTTATCCTTTTTATGCACCTAAAGCTTGAAATCAATCTTGAACAAACATATTAGATACATAGGAATGGAATGGTTAAGTCATTATCAAAATATGGGCAATGTATAACTCTCAAGTCAACATTCTCCCCCTTTTTGACAATGACAAGCCATTCCTTAATCATATTGAAAAGGATATGTAAAGTTATACCTTTGCCTTGTGAATAACAAGGGGATTCATGATTTGAATAGTGTGAATTGCTCCCCCTCAATATATGCTTACTCTTACCTACATAGTTAGCCTATCTACAGAAAGCAACTTGACATATATACTATATGGTCCTTAAGCAAGTCGCATGATAAAGCATATAATGAACAAGAAAAGGATCACATAGACAATAAAAGCAATATGGTTGAGATTCAAAAGCATTGAACTTCACTTCCCATTTTGACATTATCAAAAAGGAAGGGGGTTAGATGAGCATAGAAATGGGTCTTTCTCCAAGCACAACCAAACATACATCCACAACATGCAATCTCAAAGCGTACACCAAAACAAAGACAAGAGAAACACACAAACTAAGTCATAACCAAAATATGGTAAACATGGAACCAACGCATGAGATATAGTAAATCAAAGAGTAAGTATACAAAGGATT
Organism: Alisma plantago-aquatica; assembly: GCA_963693085.1. Lineage (NCBI taxonomy): Eukaryota > Viridiplantae > Streptophyta > Magnoliopsida > Alismatales > Alismataceae > Alisma > Alisma plantago-aquatica. The sequence goes on along the minus strand of OY856411.1, from coordinate 1,176,825,328 downwards.
AAGATTACAACTCAGAACGCATGTTCTCAGAAACAACTACAAGCCAAAATGATGAAAACTAGATGATAAAATAGTACAACTCAGAAAATGTGAGCAGATGTTTTTAATACAAAGTAGCCTAGAAAGATATATATGATCAACATATAGACTAAAAACAAGAAAATCTAAACATCTAGGTCATCTATGTCCACATCATCAACATCGTCATCAGAAGCTTTTGACTCGTAGTCATCATCTTCATCTGATGGTGCAACATACACAACAACATCATCTTCATCAGTAGAGGCACTAGCAAAGCCATAAGAACCATCATCATCCTCATCATCTTCAAAAGCCTCCTCATCAGCCTGGTCTAGCATCTCCTCATTAGCAAGGGAACCAAAGCCACTACCAGGCCAATGGGCATTATGCTTAGCCTAAGACATGCCAAGAGCTTGAAGCTCATTAGCATGTGGAAAGGAGCAGAAGTACCAAGACTATCAAGCACGGTGGACAAGGGGGCAGTAGTTAGAGGCAACACTCCAGAGGTAGATCCACCAACAGTAGAGGGTGTAGCAGCAGAAGCAGAAGGTGGTGGGGATGGTTAGAAGTGATTATATGCATAGGATGCATAGTCACCTCTTGGGTGGGGTTGATAGGCATGATAAGGATGTGCTAAGGATAGGTTCATGTTATACAGGATGGTACAGAGGTCTTGATGCATGTGCTCCTGAACCTGAAGGTTATATGCCTATTGATGCATCATGTAGTCCATAAGGGTTTCATTAGATACATGGAATGAGGCGCGATCATGTCGGGTAGGCTGAGGTGGTAGAGGTGCACGAGTGGAGGTAGAGGTAGAGGCTCCAGGTGTGTTAGAGGATGGGATAGGCATAGACTTCTAAAGTGTGGTCTCACTAATGCAAACTCCTTTCCATGCAGGTTTGTAGTGAAGGTCATGTAAAAGATATTTGTTAGTGGCAAGTTGAAAAATACCACATATCAGGGTTTGGTAGGGTGGGTGGGTGCTGCGGGTGTTCTTACCTGAGTCGAAGTAGGTCATATGGTTGAGAACATATCTTACCCACTTGACTCCTATGATTTTCAAGTGAAAAACATAATTACCGCAGTGTTTTCTGCAATTTCAATCGAATTTTTCTTGGGATGAATATTGTAGTTAACAACTATGGCAAGTATGTGGTTCTTGGGGCCTAAGGTGGAGGATGGAAGGGTACGCTTCTTCTTATAAGGGAACTGAGGCTTCTTCAATAATTTATGAATATCAGTAAGTGTAAGATCATACTATTTGTAGAAGGCCTCAGGCTCAACTATGTCAAAATACTCGGGGAGTCCTTCCTCCAAGTGTCAGTCACCTCAGTACCCGAGAAGAAGATGTTTAGGGTATCCTCAGAGACTTGGAACTTCTTCCCGGTGATCATGGAAGTGAGGACTAATTGAGTATTGGGTGGTGGTATGAGTGTGTCATAATTCCATTGCAAGTTAGCATATAATTCATGAACAACTTTTGTGCTAGTTATGGAATTATTGTAGCACACACATTCGACACACAAGGCATAGAGATGGTGATTGCATAGAAACTTGACCACTTGATCAGTGACCCTTTGTCTATGAGGGGATGGCTCAAAAAAGGCACGGAAAGGAAAAAGATTCCTAAGAAGGATCTCCTTATACCTATTGAGAACCTCATTCGAGACAAAGAAGGTGTCATCAAAGGGTATGAGACACGAGTTGGAAGACGATGATGGTGCTCCAGCTGGGTCGCCCTCTTTCTCCTGTTAGACGCCATGGTGATAAAAAGGATGTTGACCTAAGAGTTATACATTGCCCATATTTTGATAATGACTTAACCATTCCATTCCTATGTATCTAATATGTTTGTTCAAGATTGATTTCAGGCTTTAGGTACATGAAAAGGATCAAATTACACAAGCCCCGGCCTGTTCAAGTTCAAGTCAAATGCAATGCAAGTGTGCAATTTGGGAAATCACTCCAAATGACCTTATATGATTATTGTAATCACTTGTATTGATGATATGGCTTGTAACTAAGATGAGAAAAATATTAGGGACACTTAAGACCAAGGTTTAATCACTCAAAAGTCAACTTAGAAAATTTGTCACAGGCTGTTCATCAGTCGAGTTGGAAACTCGACCGATCCTATGATGAATTTTCTGAAGATGACCCATCGGTCTAGTTGTACACTCACAGAACTCGATCGACCGACTCACTGAGAAAATCTAATTTTAGCTCATCGGTCGAGTTTACCAGAACAAACTCGACCTATAGTTTGAAAATTGGCTTTGTCTTTTAGTTGATCGATCGAGTTACCTTTATTGAAACTTGACTGAATGTACTGTACAGAAAACACAAAAAAAGTGATTATAACCATTGGTGAGTTGTTTTGGGTGAAAATAGATCTGTTGCATTGTGGAAAATGGCTATATTTTGACCCTTAGTGATCCCAAACCCAAGGGAACACCCCCAGCTATAAATAGGACCCCTTGGACTTCATTCCAAGTTTACTCATTCATTCTATTCTAAGTCCTTACTATAGTTGAGTGTGTTGCAACTCCTTGAACCCATTTCTCTCTCTAGTTTACACTTCATTTTGTGATTATGAGTGAGATAGGCCTGTTGTAAGAGATCTACTTCCTTGTACTTGTAAAGCTCTCATCTACTCCATCTTCCCTACCCCTTTCCTCCATGAAGCAATGGTGAAGCAAGCTACTCCAAGTGAAGGTGGAGATATTGTTGTTCCTCTTCAAGGATGATGAAGAGGTGATGATCTTCTCTAGGTGAAGGAGAAGGCAAAGGCTGAAGATCCAAGAAGAGTGGAAAAGTCCTTGAAGGCGGAAGACTTGTGCTAGAGTGGGTAAGACCTTGGAAGAAGGTTGAAGACTCTTGCAAAGTGGGTAAGTCCTTGGTAAGGTGGAATACTCTTTGTGCTTAGATGGGTAAGTCCTTTGGTGGTCTTGTGTTGTAACTCTAATTGGTGAATATATAGATAAAGCACTTGCAAAGTTATAGAGGCTGACCTCTCTAGGTAGTGGACTGACTCTCTTCTAGTTTGGAGAGTGGAACCACTCTACATGACCTTGTCAAGTGCTTGCTATCAATTCCTCTCATCCTTGCTATGCTTGTTAGTTAGAACTTCAAATTGCACTTAAGATATTGGTTTTAATTTGATATAATTTGAAGGTCTAATCTATCTTGTGAGAATTTTTGAAGCTCTATTCACCCCCCTCTAGAGCCCTAGATCCAACAAAGGAGAGGATGGAGAGAGAAAAAGCAAGAGAAACACCACCAAAACCCATACACACACCTAGGGTTGATAGGAAAGAGGTCAAGGGAGGTCGATCTAGGTCAAACTAGGGCTAGGGAGAGGAAGGTCAGGGCTAGGGTTGAGAGCTTGAGGGAGCTAGAGGTTGGATCGGTCGATTTTTCTCTAGTTGAGAGGGAGAAAAGTCGGCCGAACCTTACTTATGTTTGCTCCAGCCTGACCATCAGTTGAGATCTGTGACTTGGAAACTCGACCGACAGGCTCTTTTGAAAAAGCTCTCGATTGGTCGAGTTGGCAGCTCGATCGATGGTCCAACTGAACCAACATTAGAAATTCTAATTTTTAGCCATTAGAATGCTAATTAAATTTATTTTTCAAGTTCATTTTGCATTTTAAACATACTTAGGCACACATCACTCATCATTGGGTACTATTTTGTGATAAAACAAGCGTTTGCGAAAAATACCCAAAACAAGGGAAAAAACAAGGCAAAAAGAACATGAAAAACTAATTTTTAGCATATTAGCAAGAAATGGTGATCAAAACATAGGCAAAGAATATAAGATAAATGAAAACTATCTAGAAGGCATATCATATTCATTCAAGGCAGATACGGGTAGTTGAGACCTAATAAAGTTAAATTTCTCTCTAGCTAGAGGTTTAGTGAAAATGTCCACTAACTGATTTTCTGTGTCCACATGCGTGATATAGATATCCTTTTTGTCAATGTGATCATGAAGAAAATGATGATGAACCTCTATATGACTATCTCTACTATTCAAGATAGGATTATATGACAAGTTAATTGCACTAGTATTATCACAATAGATAGGAGAAGCATCAAAATGAATGTTAAAGTCTTGGAGCACTTAAGTAACTCACTTGTGTACTTGCCTTGGTTGATGAAGTTCCCATCTTTAGTTTGCTTGATTTGAAAGCCTAGGAAGAATGTGAGCTCACCCATCATACTCATCTCAAATTCACTCTGCATAAGATCACTAAATTCTTTGCAAATATCAAGGTTAGTTTCGCCAAAAATGATATCATCAACATATATTTGAATGATAAGAAAATTGTTATAAGTGTGCTTTAGAAATAAGGTAGAATCTACTTTGACCATGATATACCCATGATTTAACAAAAAGTTCTTTAATTTCTCATACCAAGCTCGAGGTGTTTGTTTGAGTCCATAGAGAGCTTTTTGCAACAAATAAACATGGTTAGGTAAACTATCATGTTCGAAGCTCGGGGGTTGTGCAACATACATTTCCTCCTCAATTGTACCATTCAAAAATGCACTTTTAACGTCCATTTGATATAGAAGAAAGTTTTTATAAATAGAAAAAGCAAGCAATATATGAATGGACTTAATTCTAGCTACATGTGCATATGTTTCATCAAAATCTATACCTTCCTTTTGATTGTAGCCTTGAGACACTAACCTTGCTTTGTTCCTTACCACTTTGCCGCTTTCATCTAGCTTGTTGCAGTAGACCCACTTGGTGCCAATGATCTTTCTATCACTTGGTCTTGGCACTAAGGTCGATACTTTGTTCTTTTCAAATTGCTCCAACTCTTCTTACATAGATAGGATCCACTCGTCATCCCCAAGAGATTCTTTGACGTTCTTAGGCTCGAGTTGTGAGATGAAGGCGTTGTTGGATTGTTCTTTGTTGCATGCAGCCCACATCTTCACTCTTTCAAAATTATAAACCTAAAATCATCTCTTTTGGATGGTTCTTTGCAAATCGGGGAGTTGGATCCTTCATCTCTTCATCTTTCTCTTCTTCTTGAGTGACCACCTCTTTTCCCTTTTGGGTGATGTTGAGTTCTTTTAGTATAGGAATTACCTCACCTGTAACATCATCATTTGGAACAATATCTTTGGGAATAGAGAGGTTAGTCTCAATAAACTTAACATTTATAGATTCTTCTACTTTAGCAAAATCAACATTAAACACTTTATAAGCCTTGCTAGTAGTGCTATAGCCAAGAAAGAAAGCCTTGTAAAATTTCAAATCAAACTTGTGTAGAGAATATTTTGTATTCAAAACAAAATAAGGACATCCGAATACATAGAAATACTCGATATAAGGCTTTCTACCATGCCATAGCTCATATAAGGTTTTCTTTAAAGAAGGATATGTAAAAACCCAATTTTGCACAAAACATGAGGTACTGACAGCTTCGGCCCAAAACTTCTTTGGAGTGTCATAATCTAAAAGCATGGTCCTAGCCATCTCCTATAGTGACCTATTCTTCCTCTCTACAACCCCATTTTGTTGAGATGCTTGAGGTGAAGAGAAGTTGTGTGCATAGCCAAATTCTTAACAAGAACGTTCAAAAAAATCATTTTCAAATTCTCCCCCATGATCACTACATATGGAAATGATCCGGCAAGAAGCTTCATTCTCAACTCATTTACAAAAGCTTGAGAAAACATCAAGCATATCACTCTTGGACACGAGAAAGAAGGTCCAAGTATATCTAGAGAAACCATCAACAATAACAAGGCAATACTTGGAACCACAAAGCGATTGAGTTCTCATTGGTCCAAATAGATCAATGTGAAGAAGTTCAAGAGCTCTCTTGGTACTAAGGACTCCTTTGGATTTGAAGGAGGAATTGTTTTGCTTTCCTTTAGTACAAGGTTGGCGTTCCTCATCCTTTTCAAAATCCAATTTAGGAAGTCCCTTGACCAAGTCCTTTTTGCTCAACTTCTTCAACTGATGCATATTTACATGACCAAGCCGATGATGCCAAAGAGAAATATCATTTGAATTAACTACTAGGCATCTACCAACAACAAGCTTAATAGAGTCAAGCACAATTAGATTACCACTTCTAGTTCCCATATATATGACTTGATAGGTGGGGGAATCTAGAATCAAGCATTCAAAGGAAGTAAATAGCACAAGGTAACCACTATCACATAATGGACTTACACTTATTAAATTGTGATGGAGGCCATCCACAAAGAGAACATTCTTAATACACAAGGATTCACCTACATCACCCTCACCTTTAACCTTACCTTTCTTTTTGTCCCTAGAGGTAACCGAAACTCCTTTCTTTTTGGTGAAGTTGTTGAAATGGCTTATATCACCTGTCATATGCTTAGTGAAACCACTATCAACAATCCATCTATCTTTTACCTGCAAGAAAAAAGAGTGTCGCCTCCCAACTCAAACTTTGGGATCTGAAGGCAGCTTGGGGACCCATTTCATCTTTGGGTTGATCCCCTTTGGCTTGTAAGGACAACAAGTAGAGTAATGATCATCACACTTGCAATGAGAACAAATCATAGGGTTCTTAGTACTGGAGGACTCTCTAATGAAAAAGGGGGGTATCCTTGCTCTTTTTCTTACCTTTGGCTTTATTCTTACCCTTAGGTGCTCCCCCTACAAATCTCAAACCACTAGTACCACTTTGTTTGGTATAATGGTCAAGGATTTCATTAAGGGAGTTTTTCCCTTTAAGGAATTTTTGCAGAGAGGACCTAAGTCTATGATTGTCATCATTAAGAGATATGATAGTAGAAGACAAACTAGCAATATCATCTCTAGCATGAACAGGGTCGGCCTCTAAGCAGAGGGATTTAGTTAAATAAGAATCTTTCTCAAGAGAAATAGAAGTAATATCATTACTAGGCAAGATAGGTCTAGAATATAAATCATTAACTTCACCAAGCAACCTAGAATTTTTAGATTTAAGCACTTGCATTTCCTTAAGATAAACATCCCTCTCATACCTACGAGCATCAACAATAAGCTTAAATTCAGTATTTTCAGTTTTAAGAGTTTCAAGCTCATTTAGGCACTTTTAGTTATCTTCTTTAAGAGCTTCAATGTTCTTAAGGTAAATACCATTCTCTACATTGACTCCATTGTATTGGAGCTCATGATCAAGATATTGGCCTTGCAAGTTATCAATGCTCTCAAGATGAGTTTTCTCATTAAGCTCAAGAATTTCAAGTTTAGCATACAAATCATCAATAATTTTTCCTAACATTTTCCTTTTAGATTTACATTTAGAAAAAGAAGAACATGTAGAAATAAGCATATCAATAAGAGTTTCCTTAGATAACTCATGCAAGCTTACCTCACTTACCTCACCAATTTCTTCACTAGTAGAGACCATGAGTGCAAGGTGGCACTCTCCATCTTCTTCAGAGCTAGAGCCACTTGAAGATGATTCCTCCCAAGCTGCATGAGCTGCATTCTTATGTCTTTTCTCCTTATCAATAAGAGTTTCCTTAGATAACTTATGCAAGCTTACCTCACTTACCTCACCAATTTCTTCACTAGTAGAGACCATGAGTGCAAGGTGGCACTCTCCATCTTCTTCAGAGCTAGAGCCACTTGAAGATGATTCCTCCCAAGCTGTATGAGCTGCATTCTTGTGTCTTTTCTCCTTCTTTTCTTCCTCTTGTACTTGCTCTCCTTCTTGTACTCTTCCTCCTTCTTGGAGGTGCCCTTGTGGTGTGACTTTTTGACTTGGGACATTCACTCTTGTAGTGTCCCTTTTGTCCACACTTGTAGCATCTAGGAGTAGAGGAGGAGGATTGATTTCCCTTTGAAGTGCTTGCCCTTTTCTGTAGTTAGCTTCATGCTCACTAGGGCCATCATTTCCACTATAGGAGGAGGGAGATGTTCATCTAGAAAGTTTTTGTTGAAGGATGATCACCTCCACTTGTACTTTGAAAGCACTATCTTTGATCTTCTTGGCTTCCTTCTCTTCTTGCTTGGCTTCTTCTTTTTTCTTGTCAAGCCTTGGCTCATGAGCTTGGAGGTTTCCAATGAGATCTTCAGTTGGGATGTCACCAAAGCTCCTCACTTCTTCAATGAAGGTATCCTTTGACTCCAATCTCTTTGGTAGAGTCCTCAAGATCTTGGAGTTGATTACACCTCTATCCAAAGTATTGCCCCAAGCAGCTAGGCTATTGATGATCACATTGAGCCTAGAGTACATCTCCGCAATCTCTTATTTCTTGCCCATCTTGAAGTTCTCTAGAAGGCCATTGATAATACCCATTTTGGGGCTATTTAGGGCCTTTATTTCGTTGTAAAAACTGCCTTCTAAACTATTTTTCCTCTCCATTTTATCTTGATACTGCATAGAAATAACTTGCGCTATGCCCCTGACTCTTTTCCCATCTTTTGTAGAGATTTTCCTCATTTTCCACCCAAAGTCTGCAAGAAGGCCCGTCCCGACCCATCTACAATGAGCACATGCATCAACCCTTTTACTGGTCGCTCGACACGCCCATTTACCCGTCGCGGTCACTACTTGATACGGCAGCAACCCGATACGGGCGTGTCGCGTGAGGAGCCCTGACGAGCGGTATGCTATCTACCCGACAAGGAGCTTTTCCTGCCACAACTCATTAGCCCGATACGGGCATGTCGTGCGATGTGAGTTACTCATAAGAAGCAGCTGCCCGCCAGGATCACCCGATACGCTCACAACCCGGCACGCAACGCCTACCGTGTCGGGTGACAACATGTCGACCATCCCCGAAGCCACGAAGGACACGTGGCCCCACAAGGACCGCAACCTCTACCAGCTGCTACCTATAAATAGTAGCTACATGACTCCGATGGGACGGGTCGGAACCCCATGAGAGCTAACTTCGGAAAGACACCAGGAGCTAGTGTGTCGCGTTCTAAGGGGTGTCGGGCGATACTAGGTGAGCACACCCCCAACCCAAGAGGGGCTGGAGGAGTTCACTTAGAACCCATCCCGGTAGCCGTAGCAGCACGATACGACCAGGAAGGCCACCCCTGCCGGGTCCCTAGATGGGCCTTAACCCGAGAGGACTCGCCCCTCTATACCCGATACAAGGAACCTGAGAACCTAAGCAATTCCTAACCCGACACGATACCAAACTCGATACGAACTAACCGTTATGGCATGTCGCCTGAGAGGGCTGGCTGTCTGACATGGCCGTATCGGGTAGGGAGTTCTACCCGATATGCCCTGGCCGTCATGCCTGTCGCCCAAGAGGGTTGGCTGCCCCACACGGGTGTATCGGGCAGAGCTCCTTCCCGATATTGGGTTGTCCGCAGTCCCTTAGGGGTCCGCTACTGTATATCGACCTCCTAAATCAAGGAGACTGATGCTTATCTTTCCCTTTTTACTGCATTTTACTTTCATTTCCCTATGCATTGTAACTAAACCCTTTACTCTCCTTAAGCTTATTGGAATCTATGGAGTTTATCTCTTGTTGTTCTGTGTATGGTTCCTTTTTGTTGGATGATTTCTTTATAGCATCTGAACTCTAGTTTCTTCTTTTGGATCACACTTTTAACTAGCTATCGAATCGTGTTTCCCGTTTTGACACCCTTGAGAGGGGGCTGTCACAACTCTAGAGTTTGGTCTGATCTGGGTGTACGAGAGTACCCAGGATCAGGGTTGCTTCGGTTTACCTTACCACTCTAATCTACAACCACTGCCCTTGAGAGAGGGAAATGGTGCATAGCTAGAGGTACCCTCTTTGAGAGAAGAGGCTGTAGGATGTTTTCCTTTGCTGCTTGTTATGCCTAAGTTTTCTTCCTTCGTGCTCTACCTCAACGACAATTTTATCTCCTCAGATTCTGTTATTTAAAACACCTATAAAAATATCTAAACCCCAAAACTTAAATCTTTCTTGTAAATCCTTTTGGAGATAGGATCTTTGTTTGTTTCCTTATGTTTAGTTCATGTTACAACACCCCCCTTTTCTTACACCCCCTTTTGATGTGCTTAGACAAGTGAAACTCAAGTTCTGAAGTGTCGTTCTTCCTATCCCTATGTTCGACCCCGAACTACTTCGATCTTATGCTAGTTGCAGGTGTCTTAAACATTCAGGTATTATAAATTTCTAAAGTCCGATAACCTAGACATGATTCCATTCTTGGACCCACATTTAAGGCTCGTCAACTTTTTGGCGCCATTGCCGGAGATAAGCAAAGAAAACCATTCTATGAACTTTAGTTTCGCTTGCACCTTGCCAAAACCTTGTACATATTGATATAATACTGCAATTATTTACTGCACATAATATTTACTGTTCATAATTTATACAACACTCTTACACCTTTGTTTCTTTCCAGATACTCCTTTCTTTCTTTCTAGGTCATCTAAGCTCTTGACAAGTCATGGTTGACCAAGCCCCTAAAGCTCGCTCTCTTCGCTCGTTTGTTTAAGTTTGAGCTAATGAAGACAGAAACCCGGTTGTAACGCAGCCTCTAAATGTCACCAACTTCGAACTGAAGCCCTCCTTCCTCTAGCTCCTGTAGCATAACAGGTTCGGTGGAAACACCTCTGAGGAGAACCCGTATAATCATATAAAGACATTCAAGAGGACGTGCAACACCTTTAAGATCAACAGAGTCCCACTGACGCATATCTACATCCAGTGCTTCCCGTTCTCGCTGAGGGACAAGGCACTAGAATGGTACACCAGCTTACAGGATGGAAGCCTCCCTGATTAGGAGCATCTTACTAATGCTTTTATCGCCAAGTTCTTCCCCATTGAGAGGACCATCAAATGTCAAAACAAGATCACGAGGTATTCCCAGAAGCCCTCGAAGAATCTTCATGAGACTTGGGAAAGATTCCAGAGCTACCAGCGTAAATGCCCACATCATGGTTTTTCAGAACCAAAGCTCATCACCATGTTTTACAATGGGGTGTGCCCCGCTGAGAGGAAGTCCTTGAATGCGGTCGCTGTCAGTGATTTCTTGGGACTTAGTGCCCAAAGAGCTAGGGAGATTATTGAAAACATGGCTACGAACCAACAAGATAGAGAATACGACCAAGAGTCGCTAAGACACACTACTCCAGGTAAATCTAAGGCTATGGAGGCCCTCACATCCAAGCTTGACAAGATGATGATAGATGTCCAGTCCCTCAAGGAGCAAGGTTACAAAGGGAAGGTTCGACATGAGGTCGTCAAGAGTTGTGTCACCTGTGAAGAGCCCGACCACATGTCAGATTTCTGCCCGCACACCGCACCCCAAGAAGATCTTGAAGGGGACTTTACAGAGAATGTGAGTTTTGTTCAATACCGATGGCCCGACCATCCCGGTTTCTCTTATGGGGACACCAGTGCTGTTGAGAACTCTCACCAGCTCGTGAGTGGGAAACCTTCAGGAGGACCATCAAATCAACAACGACAGACAAGGTTCCAGTAGTAGAGGGCCTTCCAACAAAAGCAACAGCCACGACCGTCTTTGACGACATAATTTATGTCCTTCGCTAAGAGACAAAACGACATCAATGAAAAGATGCACAAGAGCTCAGTGGATAGCATGGCTCTTATCAAACTAATGTAGAAACAGATGGGTGGTTTTTCTACCTAGATAGGGGAGCTCCAGTAGCATAACAAACAGATTGATCAGTAGTTGGCAAGCCTCACCCAATCCATCAACCATCAGGTGGGGCGTTTCCCTTCCAATACTGAAGCCAACCTATAAGGACATGAGACGGAAAAAATGGCCGTTCTAAGGCCAGGAACGATTGTATCACCAGCTGTTGAGACAGTAATGTCAACAACAACACCCACCGAAGGAGTTAGCACAGAGGTTGTTGAGGAAGAAGTTACACAGAAGTCAAAGAAAGTAGTCAAAGACAAGGTTAACAACATCTCTTCTGAAGAGCATCCAGATAAGTACGCACCCCACGTACCATTCCCACATAAGCTGGTAAAAGCCCAACTAAAGAAGAGGTATGAAAAGTTTCTATCCGCTATAAAGATGTTGCATGTGGACGTCCCATTCCTAGATGCCATTGAAGAAATGCCCACTTATGCCAAGTTCCTAAAGGACCTGATAACAAAAAAAAGGAAATGAGAAGACGTAGAGACTGTGAAGCTCACCAAGATGTCTAGTTTTTTTTGTCAAAACTAATATGCCTTTGAAGAAGAAGGATCTAGGGGCCTTCATAATCCCCTTTCAAGTTGGAGATAATGTAACTCGGAAAGGTCTAGCAGACCTAGGGGCCAGCATCAGTCTGATGCCTCTGTCCCTTGCCAAGAGAGTGGGGCTCATCGATATGGTAAGCACCAACATGAGGATACAACTAGCTGACCATACCTTCACCTGGCCAGTTGGTGTCATTGAAGATGTGCCCATCTGAGTGGGACATTTCTTTATCCCTTGCGATATTGTTTTGATCGACATCATAGAAGATCTGAGCTGCCCTATCATTTTCGGGCGACCCTTCCTTGCCACCGGCTGAGCTCTTATCAATGTCGAGGCAGGAATGATTACGATCCGTGTTGGAAGAGATCACATTGATTTCAACATCAGTGATTGTATGAGGGCCCCCTCGTTCTTTGAATCCTCCTACTTTGTTGAGAGCTATCTGCAGTTATGCAACGAAGTACAGGAAGAGAAGGCCATGGTAGATCCTTTGATGCGCGCCTTAACTGGCGAGTTGCGAGAGATCGATGATCCCGAGGTTAGGGAATTGTTGGCCTATCTGGATGTTGAAGAAACGACTGAGGATGAAGATCCTATTGAGACAGTTAGATATGCCGCTCTCTGAGAAGCCCCTACTGAAGAACAGAAAAAGGAAGTCCCACCAGAGCTAAAAGTCTTGTCGAAAGACCTTGAGTATCATTTTCTAGATCAAGAGAAGATGCACCCGATAATCATCAACTCAGAGTTGACTGATTACCAGAAAGACCAGCTGCTCAAAGAGTTAAGGTTGTGGAGGAAAGCCCTAGGCTACTCAATCAGGGACCTGAGAGGGATAAGCCCTTCGGTGTGCATGCACTAGATCCATCTAGAGGAGGACTCTAGGCCGTATGCCCAGCCGCAAAGAAAGCTGAATGAAAAGCTTCGTGAAGTCGTTTGCAAAGAAGTAGTTAAGCTCTGAGACACTGGAATTATCTACGCTATCAGTGATAGCACGTGGGCAAGTCCAATCCAAGTAGTTCCCAAGAAGGGGGGGATGACCTTGGTCAAGGGAGATGATAGGGTCAAGGTGGCCACTAAGATGGTCACTGGATGGCGGATGTGTATAGATTATCAGAAACTTAACACCGCCACCCGCAAGGACCATTTCTCCCTTCCTTTCATCGATCAGATGCTGGAACGCCTGGCCCATCATTCCTACTTCTGCTGGTTGGACGGGTACTCGGGTTTCTACCAGATCCCCATCCACCCTGATGACCAGGAGAAGATGACTTTCACTTGTATCTACAGAACGTTTGCCTTTAGAAGAATGCCCTTTGGGCTCTATAATGCACCTGCTACCTTCCAGAGGTGTATGAACACCATTTTTGCAGATCTACTCGAAGACAAGATGTAAGTGTTCATGGATGATTTTAGTGTGTACGTCAGCTCATTTGATGATTGTTTGAACAATCTATCCCTCGTAATGAGAAGATGTAAAGAACAAAGCCTCACCCTCAATTGGGAAAAATGCCATTTTATGGTACAAGAGGGGATTGTCCTTGGACACAAGGTGTCAAGTAAAGGTATTGAAGTCGATCCATCCAAAGTTGAGGCGATAGCTAAGCTCCCATTGCCTACTTCAGTTACAAGTGTTTGTAGTTTTCTGGGTCATGTCGGTTACTATCGGCAGTTTATAAAGTATCTTTCAAAGATAGCCAAGACTCTCTCTAACCTTCTGGTAAAAGATGTGAAGTTTGACTTCACGGAGGAGTGTATGAAGGTGTTCTCAACTCTGAAGGGTGCTTTAATATCTGCACCAATTCTCCAGTCCCCAGATTGGAGTCTCCCGTTCGAAATTATGTGTGACGCCAGTGATTTTACTATAGGGGCTGTACTCGGCCAAAAGATAGACAAGAAGCATCATGTTATCTTCTATGCGAGCAAGACCCTAGACGAGGCTCGGCAGAATTACATGACTACAGAAAAAGAAATGCTAGCTATCGTGTACGCCTTTGACAAGTTCATGTCTTACCTCGTGGGTTCAAGGGTGGTTGTTCACACCGTCCACGGGGCTATTAAATATCTAATGCAGAAGAAGGATGCAAAGCCCAAACTGCTACGTTGGGCACTATTGTTACAAGAATTTGACCATGAGATCAAAGACAAGAAGGGCTCGAAGAATGTGGTTGCAGACCATCTCTCCAGGATTCAGGTGCAAGATGATCACCCATTGCCCATCAATGAAAGCTACCTCGACGAATCCATCTACTTAGCCTAGTCAGCCGACCCTGAGGGGCTGTGGTATGTAGATTTCTACAACTACCTAGCCTGTAAGCAGCTTCCCCCAGATATGTCTTATAATCAGAAGAAGAAGTTCTTATCTGATTTAAAGAACTATTATTGGGATGATCCTTTATTGTTTAGGCGTTGTGCTAATGAATTATATAGAAGATGCATACCTGAGGAGGAAGCCCCCAAAATTTTGTTCGAATGTCACTCCTCTCCATATGGAGGACATCTGGGAGGTGAGAGGAAAACTACCAAGGTGCTACAATCTGGTTTTTACTGGCCAACCTTGTTTAAAAATGCTCATGCATTTGTAAAGTCTTGCAATGAATGCCAGCAAACTGGGAACATTTCCCATCGCAATGAGATGCTGCCATCAGATTGGATTGAAGTTGAAATTTTTGATGTGTGGGGTATTGATTATATGGGAACATTTCCCTCATCCTATGGTTTCAAATATATTCTCATTGCGGTTGACTATGTCTCTAAGTGGGTTGAAGCAGTGCCTGCCTCTACGTGCGATGATAAGGCAGTGATCAAACTCTTCACCAAGATTAACTTTCCAAGGTTTGGAGTTCCGAGGACCATCATCAGTGATGGCGACTCTCACTTCATTGAAAGACAGTTTGAATCGCTCCTACATAAGTATGACGTTCTCTACAAGGTTGCGACGCCATATCATCCACAAACGTCCGGTCAGGTGGAAGTCTCCAATAGGTAGATCAAGCAGATCTTGGAGAAGATAGTTGGCAAGTCCCGCAAGGACTGGTCGGCTAAGTTAGACGACACTCTCTGGGCGTACATGACTACTTTTAAGACACCGTTGGGCACCCCACCTTACCGCCTAATATATGGAAAAGCCTGCCATCTTCCTTTTGAATTGGAGCATAAAGCATTCTGGGCAATCAAGCAGCTCAATATGGACCAGACGCTGGCTGGAAAGAAAAGATTTCTTCAACTACAAGAGCTTAAGGAGCTGAGACTCCATGCCTATGAAAATTCTAGGATCTACAAGTTGAGGACCAAGATCTGGCATGATTCACATATGAGGAAAAAGGACGTCAATGAAGACATGGCTCGTACCAAGCAGACAGTGGTCCAGGTCGACAAGCAAGATCAGAGGATCAATCCCGAGGCCACATCTGAAGCAACTACAGTCGGGCAAAAGTGCCCAAACCCTGATATAACGGGGCCATCTGAGGCCGAGAAACGACCCAGGAAAGAAGCAGTGGCAGCTATGTCAACAGCGGCAGAACCCCTGGCCCACTCTCCAGGCCAGTTCGTGCCCTAAGATGCAGAGCATCAACAACGGTACACAGAGCTCGCAGCCAAAATCTACCGGCCAACCCGGTTCTGCCACCAGCCTTCTTTCCACCAGCTCGTCATCTTCAACAGGCTCGATAATGTCTTAGGAGCTACCGGGCTAAGGAACATATGCTTCAGCTACACCGGCTTGTACACTGAACTCACCAAGGAGTTCATGTCCTCCCTCTGTCGGGTGCCAAACAAACCAGAAGAAGTCAAGAGATTCGACGGGGCAGATAGGCTGCAAGGGCAGTTGTACAACGTTGAGCATGCTATCTCAGAGAAGGTGCTCAACGAGATCTTCTCCTCTACCAAAGCCGAGAAGGAGATGCTGAACAACGGTGCCAGGATCACCGAAGGCGACGACTTCAACCCGGTCGACCTCTAGAGGAAGCTAACCGGTGAATCATCGTTCAAGTTGGGGAGCAAGGTGGTAGCCATCCACTCCTACTTCTGGAGGATCGTCCACAAGATAGTGGTGTGCCTCCTATTCAGCAAATATGAAATGAGCAAACTCTACACCGAAGAACTCCATCTCATGTGGTATGTGATGGAGGGAAAGGTGATCAACTTGGGGTGCTTCCTACTGAGTCAACTCCACCCAATAAAGGACGCCACCAAGGAGTACTGCATGGGAGGCATCATCAACCTGATCACGGTAGGGTTGGGATACCCAAGGGAGCTGCGCAGCCTGTCAAGGACACATGACGACGACATGATAGATATGAAATTCTTGCAACGAGCCAACATAATAAAAAAGGAGGGCCACCGCTACTTCTACAGATTTGCAAGAACCACTACACTCCTGCCCCTTCCGCTCTACACCAACTACGATGTAGAGAAGCTGGTCTTCATGCCAACAGAGATTGAGGCTCTGCCAAACCAGATGGCAGAGGTTACTTGCGCTTCCAGCATAAGCTTCCAATAAGGGACAACAGCCACAAGAGCCGAGCCGTCCACCACCACCACGCAACCAGTGGTAGCTGTTGCTAAAGCCACCGTTGCTGCTCCTGTACCATCCGCGGCCACCACAACAACAATCGCCATGGCTTTAGAAGAAGTAATGGCGATTGTGGAGGTCGTCGACACAACCGGGGCTGAAACGACGATGATAGCCCCGGGGGAAGCTACCGCGGAAGAGACAGCCACAACTCTTGAAGCTTCAACTGCGCCTTTGATGGCAGAAGCAGTGGTACAACCAGATGCCAGCAATGACGCGTTCGCTGAGCTCCTCGAGATGGAGCTCAGGGCTGTGCAGTGACCTCCTCCGCCACCACCAATGTCGTCGGTGGTTGCTACAGAGGAGGTCCCTGATAGTCGGATGGTGGAACAATAGCCGCCTTCCCCGTGCCCTTCTCTACCACCACAAGCTGACGAGGCAGAGGCAGCCACGAAGGCACCGACGCCCCGCCCTGAAGCAACACCCTCGCAGACGATTCAAATGGATTCGACCCCGCTTGAAGACGCGCACTCTTTAGGCCGAACTTCCTGTGCGAGGAGCGTTACGAGGACAAGAGGCTGATCAACTACAACCCCTCCATCACTGGGGCAGGTCCTCGGTTAAGAGTTTGACAACTTGCGGGTGGTAACGAGCAACCACTCAGCTACTTTTTCTTTCCTAACTCGCAAGTTCAGTGTTTTCCAGAGGAGGCTGAGTGAGTAGGAGCATCACCTGCTAACTCTAGTTGGCCTTCCTAGCCAACTAGAAGCATTGAACAACATAATGCAACTGACGCTCCAACGCCTCAATGCCATTGAAGAGAGGCTGAATCGGAGGGACGACCACCCCCATTAAAGACAACCAAGGAGGTCCCCATCACCTCCAAGCCCCGACCCTTAGCTCTCGTCTTCAGCATCCTCTTCAGGAACATCATCTTCTTCCTCCTCCAGCGGGCCCTCCACAATGCCTGAGGAAGAAACGATGAACAAAACTGCCGACGGGGCTCCAACAGGACAGGAGAGCACCCGTGACGTCGACATGGCTGCTCCCTCGCCCTCCCTAGAAGAAGATGAAGACATAGGCATATCCATCAGCCTAGCGGTGGGCTCTTCTAAAGAATCAGAGGGAGAATGGGAGACATATACTCTGCCATTGACAGACACCCCCCTAGAGGAAGGAGTTCGACGGCAGACGTGTTTTCTGTGCCATCGGAGATCCCTCCTTCGAGATGGCCGATTTCGACCGACAAGCCATCAGATACCTGATGATCAGAGACCACGAGCTCCTGAACAAGGTCTTGAGATCACAGTCAGATGGAGAGGATGTAGTATGGGCGACGGATACTTCGCCGTACGATGGGAAGCACTGAAAAGTATGTTCCACTCCCCAGCCGTCGTAGGGAAGGTCCTCTTCTGGGTCCTGGAGAGTGCATTGATAAAGAATATAGGCACCAGGATAGGCCGACAGCCAATCTACACCGCCACCCTGACCTTGGCAAGGAGGTTAATGAGAGGGGTGTATGACTCCATCCTGGTGGCCAACATGCTACAACACATCGAAAAACACAATCCAAACCTGGTGTTGGCCCCCTACAAGAACATAAAAAACTGGTTCCTCTACGTGGCAGATCTCTGAAACCATGACGTCCAGCTCCTCAACTACTGCACCGAGGAGGTAACATGCTCAGGACATATATTCGTATGCCCAGAAGACAAGCATCTCAGGCTTCTCCCGCTGCGTCTTCTACGCGCCATCAAGCAAGGAGTCCAACTCCATAGTGGTGTTTGGAACTTCTTCTCCCTCAGAGACTTCCCCATTCAAGAAGAGGTGGGAAGCGGAAACAGCGCCTTCATAGACCTATGCGCCATGGAGTTGCTCCACATCTTTGGATATATAAGGCACCTCCAAGGCCAAAATTTCTATCAGCTCAGAAGCACATATGCGATGCTACTGATCAAGGATATACACTATTTCCTAGATGCAGGCGTACCAGAGAAGCTGCTGGAGAGTGACAAAGAAATTGAATCATCCCAACCCAGCAGACCCCCAGGAGAAGAAGCCGAGATGGCCACAGACGTCTATGGGGAAGGCAAGTGGATTGACGTTATGCAAGAAATACTCATCAAGGAAGGCTCCACTTCGCCTGCTGTATCTGAAGAATTAATCAGCAACTTCAACCGCTCCGTATGCGCAACCCTATAATAGGAGTAGGTCAATGAAATTCTCCTCAGGCTAGTTGATTCTACCCCCACAGATGTCATCTGACCTTTGGGACTTAGTAAAGGCAGGAGGATGTCTAGCCCTGTCGGTGGCATCAACCTACATCCAGATTCTACAGAAGAAGTTTCAACATGCCTACATCACCCACCCAATGGTGTTCAATGATATCTGCCTAGTTGATGAATCAGGAGTGAAACAACTATTTCTGGATGAGATACAAAGCAGCATGCCACATATCATATTCTTTCCAATATTGCATTACAACCATTCGACGCTCCTGATGATGTACACTCACCCACGAGCAACAATCTTCTACAACAGCTCCGACAGCAACAAAGATAATTGGTGCAGTGTACATCAACTCTGTTGACACCCCTTGAGCGCTTAGCAAGGAAATACTACATTGAGGTGGCAATGTTGATCCAACCGTTCCTGGAGAACACGACGAACAAATGGCACGAGCTTCAATTCTGCTACATCAGTCCACAACAAACTCCACAATCAAATGACTACGACATCTACGTGCTAGAATGGATCTCTAGCTCAGTGACACTACAACAAACACCCGACAAGCTCCACCACATCGACTATCATAGAAAAACGAAGAGTATGTGTTGGAGCTTCTATCTGGCGAAGGCGCACTCAATGGCTAAACCCTCACTGACTTATCACTACCCTTCCTCATCTATCTCACAACTCTGAGGACAGAGTGTGGGGTAAGTTTGGGGGGGGGTAGCATATCAGTGAGGTAGGTACCTAAAATTTCTCCCCCTTCTTATCTTTCTATTCTTTCCCATATCCTGTATACATAATACATACATGTCCAATACAAAATAGTACATATACAATTGCTTGCATCTCAACCATTGTACAAATACACTCTATAGTAAATATCAAATACAACTTCTTCCAGATTGTTCTTTATGTGTCTAAGGTGGTGCACGTTTTTGTTATGATCTTTCCGAAAACGGCGTCTCAAATGACAAAAAGGCTACAACTTTTCTACGCCAATTTCGAAAAATAATCTCGCAACAGCTAAGAGATGTGCATGCGAAGGAAAAAGCTGCCCAAACAGCAAAACTCTCATTTTTTCCTATCCATCAAAAATCCCAAAAAGAGAGAAAAGCCTTATGAGAGTGAATAAAAGTATGAGAGTTGTGCCAAATGAAAAAAAAACAAAAACACACACTTGTCTCTCCAAAAGTACCCATCTTTAGGCATGGTAGATCCGGGGCAGTGGTACGTAGGATGTGAAATCACTACTCTAAAGCCAACTGGATTGGACTACAGGGACCACTTGCCCGTTAACGGACCCCTACCTGGATGGACCAATGGAAAACAAGAAAAACCCAAAAAGCCTTAAGCCTACCCAAAAACCCAACTTCTATTTCCACGCTGTTTGGTGTGAAAGCTAACTTCGGAATCATGCACCCAAGTCCCGTTGAAGCTGAAGAGAAGATTTTTTTGCTTAAAATAAGGCAGGGAAAAATAAAGTCCTTTGCTCATAGATAGACACAATTTTCCTTAAGACATCTCAGAACTCGCTTAAACCGCTTGTCTGAGGACTATGTCTGGTATGAAGAAGTATTGCAAATAAAGTGTTAAGATAGGTACGATTGATTGAGGACAATCAAAATGCTAAGTTTGGGGGAGTTGATAACACCCATTTTGGGGCTATTTAGGGCCTTTATTTCATTGTCAAAACTGCCTTCTAAACTATTTTTCCTCTCTGTTTTATCTTGTTACTGCATATAAATAACCTGCACTATGCCCCTGACTCTTTTCCCATCTTTTGTAGAGATTTCCCTCGTTTTTCCACCCAAGTCCGCAAGAAGGCCCGTCCCGACCCATCTACAACGAGCACCTGAATCGGCCCTTTTACTGGTCGCCCGACACGCCCATTTACCTGTTGTGGTCGCTGCCCGATACGGCAGCAACTCATTATGGGCGTGTCGTGCGAGGAGCCCCGACGAGCGATACACTATCTACCCGATAGGGAGCTTTGCCCACCACGACTCATCAGCCCGATACGGGCGTGTCGCGCGATGCGAGTTACTCATCGGAAGTAGCTGCCCACCAGGATCATCCAATACACTCGCAACCCGGCACACGATGCCTGCCGTGCTGGGCGACAACATGTCGACCGTCCCCGAAGCCACGAAGGACATGTGGCTCCACAAGGACCGCAACCTCTACTAACGGTTGCCTATAAATAGTAGCTACATGACTCTGATGGGACGGGTCGAAACCCCACGAGAGATAACTTTGGAAAGACATCAGGAGCTAGTGTGTCGCGTTCCAAGGTGTGCCGGGCGATACTAGGTGAGCACGCCCCCAACCCGAGAGGGGCGGGAGGAGTTCACTTAGAACCCATCCCGGTAGCCGCAACAGCATGATACGACCAGGAAGGCCACCCCTACCGGGTCCCTAGATGGGCCTTAACCCGAGACGGCTTGCCCCTGTATACCCGATACCAGGAACCTGAGAACATAAGTGATTCCTAACCTGACATGATACCGAACCCGATACGGACTAACTGTTACAGCATGTCGCCCGAGAGGGCTGGCTGCCCGACACGGCCGTATCGGGTAGGGAGTTCTACCCGATACACCCTGGCCGTCACGCCTGTCGCCCAAGAAGGTTGGCTGCTCGACACAGGTGTATCGGGCAGAGCTCCTGCCTGGTACCGGGTTAGCAGTCCCTTAGGGGTCCACTGCTGTATATCGACCTCCTAAATCAAGGAGACAGATGCTTATCTTTCCCTTTTTACTACATTTTACTTTCATTTCCCTATGCATTGTAACTAAACCCTTTACTCTCCTTAATGAATCTATGGAGTTTAACTCTTGTTGTTCTGTGTATGGTTCCTTTTAATTAGATGATTTCTTTATATCACCTGAACTCTAGTTTCTTCTTTTGGATCGCGCTTTTGACTAGCTATCGAATTGTGTTTCCTGTTTTGACTCCCTTGAGAGGGGGTTGTCGCAACTATAGAGTTTGCTCTGATCCGGATGTACGAGAGTACCCAAGATCAGGGATGCTTTGGTTTACCTTACCACTCTAATCTACGACCACTACCCTTGAGAGAGGGAAATGGTGCATAGTTAGAGGTACCCTCTTTGAGAGAAGAGGTTGCAGGATGTTTTCCGTTGCTGCTTGTTATGCCTAAGTTTTCTTCCTTCGTGCTCTACCTCAACGACAGTTTTATCTCCTCGGATTTTGTTATTTAAAACACTTATAAAAATATCTAAACCCCAAAACTTAAATCTTTCTTGTAACTCCTTTTGGAGATAGGATCTTTGTTTGTTTCCTTATGTTTAGTTCATGTTACAACACCCCCCTTTTCTTGCACCCCCTTTTTATGTGCTTAGACAAGTGAAACTCAAGTTCTAAAGTGCCGTTCTTCCTATCCCTGTGTTCGACCCCGAACTACTTCGACCCTGTGCTAGTTGCAGGTGTATTAAACATTTGGGTATTATACATTTCTGAAGTCTAATAACCTAGACATGATTCCAT
The DNA here is from genome assembly GCA_963693085.1 of Alisma plantago-aquatica. Classification (NCBI taxonomy): domain Eukaryota; kingdom Viridiplantae; phylum Streptophyta; class Magnoliopsida; order Alismatales; family Alismataceae; genus Alisma; species Alisma plantago-aquatica. The sequence goes on along the minus strand of OY856411.1, from coordinate 1,176,802,896 downwards.
TCTTGGACCCACGTTTAAGGCTCGTCAACTTTTTGGAAGGTTGTTCAACATGTATATCTTAGCCTCCTTGACTTACTTTGTGCTCTCATAGGTAATACACAATTTATCCAAAATCTCATAGACGGTGTCCCAAGATGAGATGCGGTTGAACTCCGTTGGGGTAAGGGCTGCATAGAGGATGCTTATGGATTTGGCATTGAGTTGGGCTTCTTTTAGTGCAACTTCATTCCATGTTGAAATAGCTCTGACTTCCTCCTTGTATGGTGTGACCATCACCTTCCACATATCAAAGCTCATGCCTTGAATGTAGAACTGCATACACCTATTCCAATAAAGGAAGTTGGTGTCGTCAAAGACCGGAGGACACATGGAGAAGCCTCCCTCTAGGTTGAGTGAACCAAGTAGGTCGTCACCCATCTTCTTGTCTCGTGGGATATTGTTGGAGAAGATCCTTGGCTCTGATACCACTTGTTAGATCTAGGGATCTAGGGGGGGGGTGAATAGATCTTCAAAATTCTCACAAGATAAGTTGGACCTTCAAATTATATCAATCAAAACCAAAGCTTAAGAGCAATTTTAAGTCCTAACTAAGCAAGCATAGAAAGGATGAGAGAAAATGAAACAAGCACTTGGACAAGGTGGTTTAGAGTGGTTCCACTCTCCAAAGTAGGAGAGAGTCAATCCACTGCCTAGAGAGGTCAACCTCTAGGACTTTGCAATCCGTGTATACTTATATTCCATTCATAAGAGATACAAGGAGACCACCATACATACTAAGACTTACCTATTCAAGACAAGAGTTTTCCACCTACACAAGGACTTACCCACTTGATCAAGATGTTTCCAGCCTTCAACAAGGACTTAGCCACACTTGCATCAAGTCTTTGGCCTTGAAGGAATTCTCCCACTCTTCTTGAATCTTGTCCTTTCCCTTATCCTTCACATGGAGAAGATATTCACCTCTTCTTCAACCTTGAACAACAACAACTTCACCTTCACTCAAAGTAGCTTGCTTCACCTTTGCTTCTTTGAGAAAAGGGGTAGGGAAGATGGAATGGAAATGAGAGCTTTACAAGCACAAGGAAGTATCTCTCTTACAACTGGCCTAACTCACTCATAATCACGAAATACTATGTAAATGAGAGAGAGAGAGAGAAAGGGGCTCAAGGTGTTGCAACATACTCAATAGCAAGGACTTAGAATAGAATGAATGAGCAAACTTGGAATGAACTTAAAGGGGTCCTATTTATAGTTGGGGGTGTTTCGTTGAGTGTGGGATCACTTAAGGGTGATATAAAGCCGTTTTACAAGTTACAATGGATCTATTCTCACTCAAAACAACTTACCAATAGTATAATAACTTTTTCTGTGTTTTCCATACATTACATTTGGTCGAGTTTCAATAAATATAACTCGACCAATCCACTAAGTGACAAAGCCAATTTTCAAACTATCAGTCGAGTTTGTTCTGGGAAACTCGACCGATGAGTCAAAATCAGTTTTGCTTAGTTGATTGATCGGTTGAGTTCTGCGAGTGTGCAACATAAATATGATTTAATTTGTGAGTATGTGCCTATTGTTAACATTAGTTCTATATTTGTCAATGAATTGAAAAACGTGTTGAGCGGCGCAGTCGAGTTTCCAACTCGACGGATATACAACATGTGACAAATTTTCTAAATTGACATTTGAGTGATCAAGTATTGGAATTAAGTGTCCCTATTTTATTCTCATCTTTGTGACAAATCATATCTCAATGCAAGTGATTACAAAGATCACATAAGGTCATTTGGAGTGATTTCCCAAATTGCACACTTGCATTTCTTTTGACTTGAACTTGAACAAGCTAGGGCTTGTGTGATTTTATCCTTTCCATGTACCTAAATCCTAAAATCAATCTTGAACAAACATATTAGATACATATGAATGGAATGGTTAAGTCATTATAAAAATATGGGCAATGTATAACTCTTAAGTCAACAATACATTGTCCATATTTTGATAATGACTAAACCATTCCATTCATATGTATCTAATATGTATAATTGAGATTGATTTTAGGCATTAGGTACATGAAAATGATCATTTCTATCAAGCCCTACCTTGATCTAGTTCAAGTCACAAGCAATGTAAATGCACTTTTGTGGAAAATACCCTAAAACCCTTAGGATGATTTTGTAATCATTTTTATTAATGTAATGACTTGTAACTAAGGAGCCCTTAATTCAAATGTTTAACCACTCTTACGACATTTTCCAAAATTCATTATAGGGTTTTTTTGGTCGAGTTTTACCTGTGACAAACTTGAGCGATCCCCTTGATGCTTTTTGAGAAAATTCAGGTCCTATTGAGTTTACCATAAACATTACTTGACCGATCCCTACACTGACAAAAACTAATTTAAGTGGTTTGGTCGAATTTCATACAGGATAAACTTGACTGATGCTTCAAATTAGTTTTGTCGCATAATGCAATAGGTCAAGTTACCTTTATTGAAACTCAACCGAATGCACTGTATGGAGAATGTAGAAAAAATAATTATGACCGTGGTGTCATAAAACTCAAAATTATATCTATTGTAACACCCCAAATGACTAGAAAACTTTCCTTAGTGCTCCTAGCCTCTAGTGGACACCCCCAACTATAAATAGGACCTCTTGGAGTTCATTTCAAGGCTGCTCCTTCATGCTATTCGAGCTCCTAGCTATAGTTGAGTGTATTTAGTCCACTTGAGCCCCTTTCTCTCTCTTTTTTACAAATCAAAATGTCTCTATGAATGAAATAGGATCTGTGTTAGAGATCTACTTCATTGTATGCTTGTAAAGATCTTAAAGCTTCCCTTTCCCAAACCCCTTTCTTCAAGATCAAGTTGGTGAAAGCTTCTCCAAGTGAAGGAGAAGGTGTAAAGCTTCTTCAAGGTTGAAGAAGAAGGTGCTAAAGCTTCTCTAAGTGGAAGGATAAGACAAAGGCAAAAGATCCACAAGGAGTGTGGGTAAATCCCAAACGCCAAAGACTTGTTGCAGTAGTAGATCACCTTGTAGAAGGTCTCTAGCTAGCTACAAAAGTGGGTAAGTCCTTGGAGGTAGAAGACTCTTGCTCAAGGATAGGTAAACCCTTTGTGTAAGGATTATTGGCTCCTTTTGGTCCTTAAAAAGGAGGCTGGGTATCCTAATTACACGAAAAGGAAGGTCATATTGTATGTCTTATAATGGAATATAAGTATACATGGGTTGCAAAATTCTAGGGTTTGACCTCTCTAGATAGTGGACTGACTTTCTCCTAGGTTTTATATTGAAACCACTATACATAGGTTGTTCATTGTGAGTGTTTAATCTCTCTCATCCTTAATATGTATGCTTAGTTGCACTACAAATTTAATATTTGCAATTCCAATATATTATAGTAACTTGAAGGTCTAACAAATTTTGTGCAAGTGTTTTATCTCTATTCATCCCCCTCTAGATCCCATTGATCCAACAAGTGGTATTAGATCCATGGTCTTCTCTGACAAGATCTCCTACGAGATGAAAAGATGGGAGACAACCTACTTGATTCTATCAACTTGAAAGGTGATTTCTCCATGAGACCTCCAATCTTTGATGACACAAACTTCCTTTGTTACAAGAGACGAATGCCGTTCTACCTTCAAGAGATGAGCTACGCCATGTAGAAAATAGACGTCCTTGATTACAAGGAGTCGGAGGGTGATGTAGCCACTTGGGATGAAGCCAAGATCAAGAAGGCACAAATGAATGCAAAGGCAACTATCATCATCTATGCTTCCCTCACCCCCTCTGAGTTCAACTGAATCTCATCTTGGGACACATCCTATGAGATTTGGAACAAGTCGTACATCACCTATGAAGGATCAAAGAAAGTCAAGGAGTCAAAGATTTACATGCTCAAGGGAATCCTTGAAAACTTCAAGATGGGCAAGAAGGATAGAGCGAATGAAATGTAGACAAGGCTCAACACCATCATCAATGAACTTGCTTCTTTGGGCCACACCATGGATAGAGGGGACATCAACTATAAGATTCTAAGGTCTCTCCCCATGAGATGGGAATCTAAGGTGACTTCCATTGAAGAGGTTAGAAACCTTAGAGACATTTCCACCAAAGAGATCATTGGAAACCTTCAAGCCCATGAGCCAAGACTTGACAAACAAGAGGAAGATGAGAAGCAAGAAGAGAAGGAATCAAAGAAGATCAAAGAAAATGCCTTCAATTCTCAAGTGGATGCAATGGTTCTACAAAAACAACTTGCTTGCTGACCCTCTCCTCCCTCGAAAGTGAAGATGAAGCCCTTAGTGACCATGAAGCAAGCTACCCCAAGGGAAAACACTTCAAGGGAAAGTCTTCCTCCTCCTCTACCCCAAGGTGCTATGAATGTGGACAAAAGGGGCACTACAAGAATGAGTGCCCCAAGGCGAAGAAGACCCACCACAAGAGCAGATCCAAGAAAAGGGAGGACTACAAGAAGGAAGGAAAGTGCAAGAGGAAGGACAAGAAGAGCAAGGATGCAACCCATTCCGAATGGAAAGAGTCTTCTTCAAGTGATTTCCAATTCCAATGAGGGAGAATGCCATCTTGCTCTCATGGCCTCTACTAGTGAAGACATTGGTGAGGTAATTGAGATAAGCTTACATGAGTTATCTAAATAATCTCTCATTGACATGCTTAATGCTACCCACTCTTCTTATTCTGAATGAAAATCTAAGAAGAAGGGATTAGGTACGATCACAGATGACTTGTATGCTAAAATTGATATTCTTGATCAAAATGAAATATTTGCATCTTGATAGCATTGGTTCCTTGCAAGGATATCTCTTGACCTTGAGCTTAAATACAATGGAGTTGAAGTAGAGAATGGTATCTACCTTAAGAACATCAATAGTCTTAAGGAGGAAAACCAAGCCTGACTTGATGAGCTTGTTTTACTTAGAACTGAAAATGATGATCTTAAGCATTCTTGTGATGCTATTAAATATGAAAATAGGATTTATCTTGATGATCTTATCATGCTTAGAATTGAAAATGCTAGATTGCTTGCTCAAATTAATGATATTTTCTGTAGACCTCTATTTCCTAGTAATGAGGTAGCTAGCATCACTCTTGAGAGAGATTCCTATCATACTAAAGCCCTCTGTTTGGAGGCCGACTTACTTCATGCACAAGATGATCTTGCTAGTTTATCATCTAAAGTCATTACTCTTAGTGATGATAATCACAAACTTAGAGCTTCCTTGTAGAAATTCCTTAAAGGAAAAAAGTCCCTCAATGAAGTTCTACATCACTCTACCAAACAAGTTGGTACTAGTGGTTTGGTATATGTAGGGGGAGCTCCTCAGAGAAAGAGCAAGGGAAAGGGTAATAAAAAGAGCAAGGAACCTCATACATTCCATGGAGAGTCATCCGAATCTAAGAACCCTATGGTTTGTGTGCATTGCAAGAATGATGACCATTACTCTACTTATTGTTTGTATAGAGAGAAGGGGACCAACCCAAAGATGAAATGGGTCCCCAAGCTAACACCAGATTCTAAGGTTTGAATTGGGCACCGATATATTCCTTTCTTCTAGGTAAAAGGAAAACAAATTGTTGATAGTGGTTGCTCAAAGCATATGACAGGTAAAATTAGTCACTTCAAACAATTCACAAAGAAGAAAGGAGGATCAGTGACATTTAGTGACAACAACAAAGGTAAAGTGATAGGTGAGGGTGATGTAGGTGATTCACTATGCATAAAGAATGCTCTTCTTGTGGATGGCATACATCACAATTTAATTTGTGTTAGTGAATTGTGTGATAATGCATATATTGTTCTTTTCACCTCATGATTACTTCTAGATTCCCTCTATGTTATTGTTCTTGACTTTATTAAGCCTATTGATGGTAGATTTCTTGTTGCCAATTTGAATGATATTTCCTTGTGGAACTGTAGGCTTGTTCATGTAAATATGCATCAATTAAAGAAGTTGAGCAAAAGTGAATTGGTTAAGGGACTTCTTAAATTGGATTTTGAGAAGGATGAGGAATGCCAACCTTTCATCCAAGGAAAGCAAACCAAATCCTCCTTTAAATCTAAAGGATTCCTTAGTACCAAAAGAGCTCTTGAACTTCTTCATATTGATCTATTTGAGACCAATGAGAACTCAATCACTTCATGGTAGCAAGTATGCCTTGTGATTGTCAATGACTTTTCTCACTTTGCTTGAACCTTCTTTCTTGTTTCAAAAAGTGATACTCTTGATGTTTTCTCAGCTTTTTGTAAATGAGTTGAAAAAGAAGCTTCTTTCTAGATTGTCTCTATCCGTAGTGACCATGGGGGAGAGTTTGAAAATGACTTGTTTAAACAATTTTGTGAGGACTTAGGGTATGCACATAACTTATCTTCACCTCAAATACCTCAACAAAATGGGGTTGTCGAGAGAAAGAATACGTCACTACATGAAATGGCTAGGACTATGCTTCTAGAGCATGATACTCCAAAGAACTTTTGGGCCGACGCTGTTAACACTTAATGTTATGTGCCAAACTGGGTTTTCACTAATCCATCTTTAAAGAAAACCCCTATGAGTTATGGCATGGTGGAAAGCCCTCCATTGACTTCTTTCACATTTTTAGTTGTCCTTGTTTTGTTTTGAACACCAAGGATTCTCTCGATAAGTTCGATGCAAAATCGTACAAGGCTTTCTTTCTTGGCTATAGAACTACTAGCAAAGCTTATACATTATTTAACATTGAATTGTCTAAAGTAGAAGAATCTATCAACGTTAAATTTGTTGAGACTAACCCATCTATTTCCAAGAATATTGTTAATAGTAATGTTGTATAATAGGTGATCCCTCACTTGAAAGAGCTCAACATCATTAATAAAGGAAAATACGTGCTAGTTGATGAAGAACAGAAAGAAGAAGAAATGAAGGATCCAACTCCCCGCTTTGCAAAGCATCATCACAAAGAGCTCATTATAGGCAATCCTTTTGAAAGGGTGAGGACATAGGCTGCGTACAATAAGGAATAAGCCAACAATGCCTTCATCCCTCAACTTGAGCCAAAGAATGTCAAAGAAGTTCTCAAGGATGATGAATGGATCCTAGCCATTCAAGAAGAGTTAGAACAATTTAAAAAAAAAACAAGGTGTGGACATAGTGCCAAGACTAAATTATAGGAAGATCATTGGAACCAAATCGGTCTACCACAACAAGCTTGATGAAAGTGGGAAAGTGTAAAGAACAAAGCAAATTTAGTAGCTCATGGTTACAACAAACAGAAAGTACTGATTTTGATGAAACTTATGCACATGTTTCTAGACTTGAATCTATTAGAATGCTACTTGCTTTTTCTTATTACAAGAATTTCCTACTTTATCAAATTGATGCTAAAATTGGATTTTTGAATGGTACAATAGAAGAGGAAGTCTATGTGGCTCAACCTCCCGACTTTGAACATGATAGATTTCCTAACCATGTTTACTTGTTACAAAAAACTCTCTATGGACTCAAACAATCCCCTAGAGCTTGGTATGAGAAATTAAAGGACTTTTTGCTAGACAATGGATATATTTTGGGCAATTCTACTCTATTTCTAAAACACACTTCTAGCAACTTTTTAATAATTTAAATTTATGTTGATGATATTATTTTAGGAGGAATGGATCTTGATCTTTGTAAGTAGTTCAGTTCTCTTATGCATAGTGAATTTGAGATGAGCATGATGGGGGAACTTACTTTCTTCCTTGGATTCCAAATCAAGCAAACCAAGGAAGGTAACTTCATCAACCAAGGCACGTACACTAGAAAACTACTTAAGCACTTTGGGATAGAGAACACCAAGCCGATAGACACCCCCATGTCAAACACCGCCAAGCTTGACAAAGACGAAGAAGGCGATAAAGTGGATGAGAAGCTCTATAGAGGTATGATTGGAAGTTTACTTTATTTAACTGCCTCTAGACCTAACATAATTTTTTAGTGTTAGGTTGTGTGCTCACTTTCAATCAAATCCTAGAAAATCACATCTCATAGAAGTTAGAGGATTTTGACGTATCTAGGCAAAACTCAAAATTTCGGACTATGATATCCCAAGTAAAAGGACTTTACTCTTACTACCTATAGTGATGTTCATTATGTAGGATGCTTGATAGTTATAAAGTGTACAACTGACACTTGCTTCTTCCTAGGACCATACTTGGTTTCTTGATTCTCTAAGAAATAAAGCATAGTGACTCTTGTTGGATCAATGGGCTCTAGAAGGGGGGGTTGAATAGAGCTTCACAAACTTCACAAGAGTGATTAGACCACCAAATTATATTAAGTGCAGAACTTAAACCAAAACAGCAATTTGATGTCCTAAACTAGCATACAAAGCAAGGATAAGAGACAAGGAATAACATGCACTTGGACAGGTGGTTTAGAGTGGTTCCATGTCCTAAACTTAGGAGCAATGTCAGTCCACTACCTAGAGTTGGTTAGGCTCTAGGATTTGTAACTTGGTTCTCTTATATATATCACACAATAAGATTACAAGCTACAACAACCAACCATCCAAGGACTTATATATCAAGCCAAGATCTTCTACCTCACCAAGGACTTACCCACCAAGCAAGTAGTCTTCAGCCTTCTTCAAAGGACTTACCCACTCTTGCTCTAGTCTTCGGCCTTGCAGGAATTACCCATCTTGCTTGAGCTTTGCCTTGCACCTCTCCTTCTCTTGGAGAGCTTTAGCACCTTCCTCCTTCACTCGGAGGCCTGGAGCAGCTAGCCTTCTTCTCCATCACTCGGGGAAGAACAACAACCTTCTTCTCTTTCACTCGGAGAAGAAACTTCAAGCAATCTTCATAGGGAATGGAGATGGGAGAAGTAGAAAGGAGAGCTTTACAACATTACAAATGATAGCTCTCATACATGGGATCCTAACTCACTCATACTCACGATTTTGCTTTGAAGGTAGAGAGAGAAAGGGGCTCAAAGGATTAGAAACCACTCAACTAAGGCTAGGACCAAGCATATGTGAATGAGCAACCTTGGAATGAAGTCCAAGAGGTCCTATTTATAGTTGAGGGTGTCCCTTTGAGGTTGGGATAGATAAGGGGCACAAACTAGCCGTTTTACAACTTGCAACGGATCTATTTTGAGTCCCACCTACTCCTCCAACGGTTGGAATTGCTTTTTCTGCATTCCAGTACAGTCTGATCGACCGGGTTTCAATAAAGGCAACTCGGCCGAACCACTAAAAGACAAGGCTGAAAGCTAGACTGTCGGCCGAGTTCCCTTGGAGAAACTCGGCCGATCGGTCGACTTTCATCTTGGACCGATCAGTGGATCGGCCGAGTTTCGTGGTCTAGAAACTCGACCGAACGGGAATCGGCTGAGTTGGAAACTCGGCCGATTGCATAAAAAATTCTAGAATAACTGGATCGGCCGAGTTTGGAATTCGGCCGACAAAATCCCTGTTATGGGTATTTTGGAATTTTTGTAAATCTGTACAAATGATGGATTTTTGAGTCCCAATAATTTTATCCATCTTAGTTACAATACAAAACATGAGTATAAGTGATTACATCAATTGTTCTAAGCCAATAAGGGCTATTTCACAAAACGGTCAAAAGTCACATGTTTTGCATGTGCTGGATGAGTAGCTTTTGAGTTGAATGTGATTCTTTTCTTGTACCTAATGTCTGAAACAATCTCAAATAGATTTGTTAGATACATATGAATGGAATGGTTAAGTCATTATCAAAATATGGGCAATGTGCGACACCTAGGTCAACATTCTCCCCCTTTTTGACAATGACAAACCATTCCTCAACATATTGAAAAGAATGTGAAAATTATACCTTTTCTTAGGGAATTGCAAGGGGATGCAAATATGATCAATTTGTAGTGCTCCCCCTCAATTCATGCTTACTCATGCCTGCATGGTTAGTTAAACAACAAGCAACCAAAACACATATGTATACTATATGATTCTAAGCAAGTCTAGATGCATTTCAGTTAATAGACAAGAAAAGAACCATACAAGCAATAAATTCAATATGATTGAGCTTTTTCTCCCCCTTTGTCATCTCAAAAAGGCAGGGGGGTATAAGAGCATAAAAGCAAGGTCTTCTCCATAGAAAAACCAAAAACACTCAATCAAACATTCCATAGAAAGACAGAGGAACACCAAGATAAACAATGAAATCATGCATTATTAAAATATGGAAAACACTACAAGATAGACCATACAAAGCGTTCCCATAAGCCATAAAACAAAACGACACGGATAGCATAGAGTAGAAATAGTACAACTCAGATGATGTGCCTAATGTATATAGTACAATCATAGTCCAAAGAGATACAGCATAGTCATCCGAGACTAAAACTGGATACATCAGCCACCTAAGCGAAACTACTCTATGTCTACATCATCAACAGCAGCATCGATGTCCTCATCTGGCCGGTAGTCCTCATCGCCATCATCAGAAGGAGGAGCAACAGCCTGTGTAGCCTCGTCAACATCTTGGTCATCATCCTCATCATCAGCATCAGTCGCAGTAGCCTCGTTGTCTTCATCAGCATCAGACGCGACATCCTCCTGGTCAGGCATATCCTCATCTGGAGGACCAGAAGCACGCCCGGGCCACCTCGCACTCTGCTCGGACCAAGACATGCCTAGAGCATGTAACTCATAGGCAACCTCAAGGGGAGGAGCAGTAGAGGTGTACTGGGCCAAGATCTCCGACAGACGACCACCTGGAAGCGCCAAAACCAGGGAAGGGTATCCACCTGCAGAGGGCTCAGCGGAAGCAGAAAAGGGTGGAGCAGGGTGAAACTGACTGTACGCGTAAGAAGCGTAGTCACCACCGGGGTAAGGCGAGTAGGTGGGATAAGGCTGAGGGCAGGATATATGCATGGAGGACATGATGTGGCAAAGATCCTGATGATGGTGTTGCTGGACCTGCATGTTGTACGCTTGCTGGTGCATGAGATACCCCATGAGGGCCTCATTTGAAACATGGAAATCAGCAAAGGCAGGCTGGGGTGGAGGCTGGAAGGAAGGCTCAGGTGGAGGTGGTGCAACTGAGGAGGGTGGAGGTGCAGCAGAGGAGGGTGGAGGTGTAGTAGAGGAGGGTGGAGGTGCAGTAGAGGAAGATGATGCACCAGGGGTAGGAACACTCTTCAGAAGAGTGGTCTCACTGATATAAACGCCTTTGCGATCAGGGCGGTAGAGGAGATCGGCAAAGAGGGATTTACCAGTTGCGTGCTGGAAAAGACCACAAATAAGGGCAGGATATGGAAGATGTGTGCCCTTTGTGTTCTTCCCGGAGTCAAAATAGGTCATATGATGGAGGATGTAACGGGCCCATTGGACTCCTTGATTCTTCAGCAGAAGATACATCATAACCGCCGTATTCTCGGCAATGTCCGTTTGATTCTTTTTAGGATGGACATTGCAGCTCAAGATAAACGCCAAGACGCGGCGAGGAGCAGAAAGGGCGGAGGAAGGCAAAGTACCTTTTTTTCTATAAGGAAAGTTGGGTTGCTTAAGAAATTTGTGGATGTCAGTCAAGTCAACCTCAATTGCCTTATAAACATCATCGGGGTAAAGAAGATCAAGGTATTGAGGATAGTCGGCGATCCAAGATGCCGTACCAACATTTCCATTAAGATAGAGATTGAAAGAACGCTCAGTGATATGGAAAGGTTTACCGACAATCATGGACGTCAACACAATAGAAGTGTCCGCGGATGGGACCAAAGAGTCATAGTTCCAACGCAAATTGGCGTAGAACTCACGGACAGCTTTGGAACTATATTTCAAATTGTGGAAGCGGGCATCCTCTATGCAAAACGCCTCAAGGTGATGGGTTCGAAGGATTTGACAAGCTTCAAAGAGGTCAGCGTGAAAGCTATTGGGTTGATGTAGAGCTCGAAAAGGGAAGGGAGTGCGAGGAAGGAGCTCTTGGTAACGAGAAACATCAGCTTGGTCAATGAAAGAGAGATTTTCAAACACTATATACCTTGGAGCAAGGGGGGTCGCCATAGTAGGGGCAGGGACGGCTCTTTTCCGTCGTTGGGACCTCATGGAGAGGAGAAGGAGGAAAGAGAGCCGAGCTGCATGGAGAGATAAGGCAGACGAAACCCCAAGAACAACAGGAACCAAGAAACAAGGTCGATCGGAGGTGAAATCGGCTGGAACGAGGGAAGAGAGGACCAGGGTTAGGGAGGGTCGGGGGTTACGGCTTGGGTTCGGTCGACTTTGCTCTAGTTGAGAGGGAGAAAGTCGGCCGATTCCTATATATATAAAACCAGTCTGCCACCGATCGGTCGAGTTTGGGAAATGGAAACTCGGCCGATCGAGCGCACAGGTACCCTGAATCCCGACCGTTCGGCCGAGTTGGAAACTCGGCCGACCAAAACCCTGAAGAGGAAAAACTGAAGTTCTAGCCCTAGCCTCAAATGACCGAATGCAATTTTTCTTTTTGGTCTAGTTTGTATATTAAGTATATTTAGGCACATTTCCATCATCATAGGGTACTATTTGTCGATTAAAACCCGATTTGCGAGAAAAAAAAGCCCAAAAAAGAGATAGAAACTAGAGAAAATTTAGCAAAAACAAGAATTTTGAGCAATCAAAGCATTTATAAGCAAGAGCAACACACACAAGATGTGACCAACTAATTAGAGAGCAATTCAATATCATCAAGAGAAATTATGAGCAATTTTGATCTAATAAAATTAAATTGTTCTCTAGCAAGTGGTTTAGTGAAAATACCAGCCAACTGATTTTCCGTATCCACATGTGTGATATAAATATCCTTTTTGACAATGTGGTCACGGAGAAAATGATGGCGAACTTCTATGTGTTTAGCTCTACTATGCAATATTGGATTATAAGAAAGATTGATTGCACTAGTATTATCACAGTAAATAGGAGAAGCATCAAAATGAATGTTAAAGTCTTGGAGCATTTGCTTCATCCATAGGACCTGGGCACAACAACTTCCGGCTGCAATGTACTCAGCTTCGGTAGTTGATAATGCCACTGTGCTCTGTTTCTTGGAGAACCAAGACACCAAGCATGGTCCCAAGAGGAAGCAAGTGCCACTTGTGCACTTTCTATCAATCTAGCAACCTGCGTAGTCAGCATCACTATATGCCACAAGAGTAAAGTCCCTTGACTTAGGGTACCATAGTCCAAAATTTGGAGTTTTGGCTAAGTACCTCAAAATCCTCTCAACAGCAATAAGATGTGATTTCCTAGGACTTGATTGAAAGCGAGCACACAATCCAACACTAAACATTATATCAGGTCTAGAGGCAGTTAAATAAAGTAAACTTCCGATCATACCTCTATAGAGCTTCTCATCTACCTTTTCACCTTCTTCATCCCTGTCGAGTTTTGCGGTGTTTGACATGGGTGTATCCATCGGCTTCATGTTCTCCATCCCAAAGCATTTGAGTAGTTCAGTTGTGTATTTGCCTTGGTTGATGAAGTTTCCTTCCTTCGTTTGTTTGATTTGAAAGCCGAGGAAGAAGGTCAGCTCACCCATCATGCTCATCTCGAATTCACTCTGCATAAGAGAGCTAAACTCCTTGCAAAGATCAAGGCCAGTTCCGCCAAATATATTATCATCAACATATATTTGAATTATCAGAAAATGGGTAGAAGTGTGTTTTAGAAATAAAGTACAATCAACTTTGCCCATGATATACCCGTTATCTAACAAAAAGTTCTTTAGTTTCTCATACCAAGCTCGAGGTGCTTGTTTGAGTCCGTAGAGAGCTTTTTGCAAGAAATATACATGATTGGGTAACTTATCATTTTCAAAGCCTGGAGGTTGAGCAACATATACTTCCTCCTCGATTGTACCATTTAAAAACGCACTTTTAACATCCATTTGATAAAGCAAGAAATTTTTATAACTAGCAAAAGCAAGTAGCATACGAATAGATTCTAATCTAGCAACAGGAGCATAGGTTTCATCAAAATCAATACCTTCTTGTTGATTGTAACCTTGTGCTACTAACCTTGCTTTGTTCCTGACCACTTTTCCTTGCTCATCAAGCTTGTTGCGGTAGACCCATTTGGTGCCAATGATCTTTCTATCATTTGGTCTTGGCACTAAGGTCCACACACGGTTCTTCTCGAATTGCTCAAGCTCTTCTTGCATGGCAAGGATCCACTCATCATCACCAAGGGCCTCTTTGATGTTCTTTGGCTCCAGTTGGGAGATGAAGGCACTATCTGCTTGTTCTTTGTTGTGAGCAGCTCGTGTCCTCACTCTCTCAAACGGATTGCCAATGATCAACTCCTTGGGGTGATTCTTTGCAAAGCGGGGAGTGGGATCCTTCTTTTCTTCTTCTTTTTCTTCTTCTTCAACCTGCTTGCCTTTGTCTTTGATGTTGAGCTCTTTTAAGATAGGAATGATTTCATCTGCAACATCATCATCACCAATATGCTTGCCAATAACAGGGTTAGTTTCAATAAATTTAACATTTATAGATTCTTCAATTTTAGATAGTTCAATGTTAAACACTCTAAAAGCCCTGCTAGTAGTGCTATAGCCTAGGAAGAAAGCCTTGTAAGATTTCAGATCAAACTTGTCGAGAGAATCCTTGGTGTTTAAAACAAAACAAGGACATCCAAAAACATGAAAGAAATCAATAGACGACTTCCTACCACGCCATAGTTCATAGGGGGTTTTCTTAAAAGTCGGATGTGTGAAAACTCAGTTTTGCACAAAACATGAGGTGCTAACGGCTTCAGCCCAAAACTTCTTAGGAGTATCATACTCAATAAGCATGGTCCTAGCCATCTCTTGTAGCAATATATTCTTCCTCTCAACAACTCCATTTTGTTGGGGTGTGCGAGGAGAAGAGAAATTGTGCGAATAACCCGATTTTTCACAAAAGCATTCAAAAAGATCATTTTCAAACTCTCCCCCATGATCACTACGGATAGAAACAACATGGCAAGACGCTTCGTTTTCAACTCGTTTACAAAAGCTCGAGAAAACATCAAGTGTATCGCTTTTAGAAATGAGAAAGAAAGTCCAAGTATATCTAGAAAAATCATCGACAATAACAAGACAATACTTGGAGCCGCGAAGCGTTTGTGTTCTCATTGGTCTGAAAAGATCAATATGAAGAAGCTCAAGAACTCTCTTGGTACTCATGACTCCTTTGGATTTGAAGGAGGATTTGGTTTGTTTCCCTTGTGTACAAGGTTGACATTCCTCATCCTTTTCAAAATCCAATTTAGGAAGTCCTCGAACCAAGTCCTTTTTGTTCAGTTTCTTCATTTGATGCAAGTTCACATGACCCAAACGACGATGCCAAAGCGAAAGATCATTTTTATCCACAACTAAGCATCTATTTAGTATGGGCTTAAGAGCATCGAGAACAATCACATAGAGATTACCATTTCTAGTTCCCTTATATATAACATTGTAGGAAAGGGAATCTAGAAGCAAGCATTCTAAAGAAGTAAATAGCACAAGATAACCATTATCACATAATTGGCTAACACTAATTAAATTGTGATGTAGGCCATCAACAAGCAATACATTTTTAATGCACAATTCATTGCCTACATCACCCTCACCTATAACCTTACCCTTTTTGTTGTCCCCAAAGGTTACCGATCCTCCTTTCTTTTTCACAAATTTGTTGAAATGGCTGATTTCTCCAGTCATATGCTTAGAGCAGCCACTATCAACAGTCCATTTCTTTTTAACCTGCAAGAAAAGAGGATGTCGGAACCCAATTCAAACTTTGGGGTCCGGGGTCAGCTTGGGGACCCATTTCATCTTTGGGTTGGTCCCCTTGGGCTTGTAAGGACAATAGGTAGAATAATGATCATCACATTTGCAATGAATACATACCATGGGGTTTTTAGAGCCGGAAGACTCTCCATTGAAAATTGGAGTTTCCACACTTTTTTTCTTACCCTTCTTCTTCTTCTTACCTTTTGGAGTAGTCTCATTGTATCCTAGACCACTAGTACCAACTTGTTTGGTAGAGTGCTCTAGAACATCATTTAGGGATTTCTTACCCGAAAGAAACCTTTGCAAAGTAGATCTTAATTTAGCATTATCATCACTAAGATTTATAACGGTAGTAGATAAACTAGCAAGATCTTCTCTAGTATGCAAAAGGTCGGCCTCAAGGCAGAGGGCTTTAGTAAGAAGAGAGTCTTTTTCTAGAGTTAAGTTAGCAACTTCATTTCTAGGCAAGATAGGTCTAGAAGATAAATCATTTGTTTGAGCAAGCAATTTAGCATTTTCAGATTTAAGAACAACAATTTCCCTTTGATAAGCGTAAACTTCATCTCTTCTAGCATCATCAATAAGCTTAAGTTCAACATTTTCAGTTTTTAGAACATCAAGCTCATCTAGGCAATTTTGGTTCTCAACCTTAATATTTTCAATAGTTTTAAGATAAGTACCATTCTCAACCTCTACTCCATTATATTGAAGTTCAAGGTTAAGAAATTGCCCTTGCAAGGAATCTATGCTATCAAGATGTAATTTCTCATTTTTATCAAGAATATCAATCATGGCATAAAGATCATCAACTATCTTTCCTAATATTTTCCTTTTAGCTTTACATTTAGCAAAAGATGATTGACAATCATTAAGCATTTCAATGAGGGTTTCCTTAGATAACTCAAGTAAATTTTCATCACTTACCTTGCTTACCTCACTTACCTCAATTACTTCTTCACTAGTAGATGCAATGAGTGCAAGATGACATTCTCCATCCTCGGAGCTTGAGGAACTTGAAGTAGAAGACTCCTCCCATGCCGCATGAGCTGCATCTTTGGATCGTCTCTCCTTCTTGTCCTTCTTCTTGTACTTGGCTTCTCTTTTGTATTTGTCATCCTTCTTGTGGCTGCTCTTATGATAACCCTTCTTGGCCTTTGGGCAGTCACTCTTGTAGTGGCCTTTTTGACCACACTCGTAGCACCTAGGAGTTGAGGAGGAGGGCTTGCTCTTGAAGTGTCTTCCTTTTGAGTAGTTGGCTTCATGATCATTTGCACCTTCATCTTCACTTGAGGAAGGGCAGGGAGACTTCATGGCAAGTTGTTGTTGCCGGACCATTTCTTCAACTTAGGCTTTGAAGGCTGTGTCCTTCATCTTCTTTGATTCCTTCTCTTCTCTTTTCTCCTCTTCCTCTTGCTTGTCGAGCCTAGGTTCATGTGCTTGGAGGTTACCAACCAGCTCCTCGGTTGACAACTCGCTCAGCTTGTAGACTTCTTCAATTGAAGTGACCTTTGGCTCCCATCTCTTTGGAAGAGATCTCAAGATCTTTGCATTGATTGTACCTCTATCCATGACACTCCCAAGGGCTGCAAGGTTGTTTAAGATGACATTCAACCTTGTGTACATGTCCGCAACTCTTTCATTCTTCCCCATATTGAAGTTCTCAAGTAGGCCTCTGAGCATATAGACTTTGGCCTCCTTGACTTGCTCCGTCCCTTCATAGGTGACACACAACTTATGCCAAATCTCATGCGCCGTGTCCCAAGAAGAGATGCGGTTGAACTCCGATGGTGTGAGGGCGGCGTAGATGATGCTCACGGCTTTAGCATTGAGTTGAGCACGCTTCATCTCATCTTCTGTCCATGTGGTGATGTCCCCCTTTGGCTCTTCATACTTGAGATGGACTATCTTCCACATCTCGTAGCTTACTCCTTGGATGTAGAATTGCATCCTTCTCTTCCAATATAGGAAGTTTGTGCCGTCGAAGACCGGGGGTGTCATGGAGAAGCTTCCTTCAAGATTGAGTGACCTAAGAGCCGAATCGCCCATCTTCTCCTACTTGTTGAAGTAGCTTGGAGAAGACCTGCTCTGATACCACTTGTTGGATCAATGGGCTCTAGAAGGGGGGTTGAATAGAGCTTCACAAACTTCACAAGAGTGATTAGACCACCAAATTATATTAAGTGCAGAACTTAAACCAAAACAGCAATTTGATGTCCTAAACTAGCATACAAAGCAAGGATAAGAGACAAGGAATAGCATGCACTTGGACAGGTGGTTTAGAGTGGTTCCATGTCCTAAACTTAGGAGCAATGTCAGTCCACTACCTAGAGTTGGTTAGGCTCTAGGATTTGTAACTTGGTTCTCTTATATATATCACACAATAAGATTACAAGCTACAACAACCAACCATCCAAGGACTTATATATCAAGCCAAGATCTTCTACCTCACCATGGACTTACCCACCAAGCAAGTAGTCTTCAGCCTTCTTCAAAGGACTTACCCACTCTTGCTCTAGTCTTCGGCCTTGCAGGAATTACCCATCTTGCTTGAGCTTTGCCTTGCACCTCTCCTTCTCTTGGAGAGCTTTAGCACCTTCCTCCTTCACTCGGAGGCCTGGAGTAGCTAGCCTTCTTCTCCTTCACTCGGGGAAGAACAACAACCTTCTTCTCTTTCACTCGGAGAAGAAACTTCAAGCAATCTTCATAGGGAATGGAGATGGGAGAAGTAGAAAGGAGAGCTTTACAACATTACAAATGATAGCTCTCATACATGGGATCCTAACTCACTCATACTCACGATTTTGCTTTGAAGGTAGAGAGAGAAAGGGGCTCAAAGGATTAGAAACCACTCAACTAAGGCTAGGACCAAGCATATGTGAATGAGCAACCTTGGAATGAAGTCCAAGAGGTCCTATTTATAGTTGAGGGTGTCCCTTTGAGGTTGGGAGAGATAAGGGGCACAAACTAGCCATTTTACAACTTGCAACAGATCTATTTTGAGTCCCACCTACTCCTCCAATGGTTGGAATTGCTTTTTCTGCATTCCAGTACAGTCTGATCGGCCGAGTTTCAATAAAGGCAACTCGGATGAACCACTAAAAGACAAGGCTGAAAGCTAGACTGTCGGCCGAGTTCCCTTGGAGAAACTCGGCCGATCGGTCGACTTTCATCTTGGACCGATCAGTGGATCGGCCGAGTTTCGTGGTCTAGAAACTCGACCGAACGGGAATCGGCTGAGTTGGAAACTCGGCCGATTGCATAAAAAATTCCAGAATAACTGGATCGGCCGAGTTTGGAATTCGGCCGACAAAATCCCTGTTATGGGTATTTTGGAATTTTTGTAAATCTGTACAAATGATGGATTTTTGAGTCCCAATAATTTTATCCATCTTAGTTACAATACAAAACATGAGTATAAGTGATTACATCAATTGTTCTAAGCCAATAAGGGCTATTTCACAAAACGGTCAAAAGTCACATGTTTTGCATGTGCTGGATGAGTAGCTTTTGAGTTGAATGTGATTCTTTTCTTGTACCTAATGTCTGAAACAATCTCAAATAGATTTGTTAGATACATATGAATGGAATGGTTAAGTCATTATCAAAATATGGGCAATGTGCGACACCTAGGTCAACAACTCTTTCTACTACCAAGGATAAATACATTGCAACTGGGAGTTGTTGTTCCCAAGTCCTATGGATGAAGAAAGTGCTCCAAGACTTTAACATTCATTTTGATGCTTTTCCTATCTATTGTGATAATATTAGTGCAATTAATCTATCTTATAATGCTATATTGCATAGCACATCTAAACTTATAGAGGTTCGTTATCACTTTCTTCTTAACCACATTGCCAAGAAGGATATTTATATCACACATGTGGACATGGAGAATCATCTCGCGGACATTTTCACAAAACCTCTAGCTAGAGAGCAATTTACATTCATTAGATAAAAATTGCTTATAATTGCTCTTGATGATATTCACATGCAATATAGCTAGATGTTATCATACATATAAGTTTCTTACTTAAATTTGATCATCTCTTAAGTGAAAGTGCTATAATTGACATATTTTCATGCTTTGTTTCACTTATTTTCAGCTTTTTTTTACAAACAAATGTTTTATCACAAAATAGTAGCCAATGATGAGTGAAATGTGCCTCACTATGTTTAAAATACATGATAGGCTAGAAAAACAAATTTATATAACACTCGAGAGGCTTAGAATTAAATTTCTTATCTTTTGAATACGATGATCATTTATTCAAGTTTCTCCTAATACAAACTCGACCGGTTGCTACCTGAGGACTGAATTGAAATGCAAATTTGGTCGATTTTTCGACACACAGAACTCAAACGATCACACTACTGAACGCAAATTAAAAAGGGAATCAACCGACTTTTCTCCCTCTCAACTAGAGAAAGTCGACCGACACTTGACCTCCAATGCTTCATCCTCAAACCCTAGGCTAGACCAACCGCTCCTTCTCCTTGATATCAAGACAAGACCGATGACCTTAGTGTTCAATTGCAATATCCATACCAAGAGGAAATAAACAAAGATGGCAGAGAAAATGATTGTGGCCATGTATTATCTCTTCAATGATATCAGTGTTAAGTGGGCTCATTACATTCTACATAATATGACCTGCTTTGACTTCGAGAAGAATAGCACCGTCACCCATCTCCCATATCCAAACTTGATCTGTGGTGTATTTGCTTACCATTGTCAAAAATCCCTCTTCCATGATCTTGGATACAAACCAAGTCGCAAAGGGGTTTGCATTAGAGAGACAACCATCAAGAAGACCTTTCTACCTACCTCTTCTTCCACCACACCAGGTGCCTCTACCTCCACTCAGGCCCCACCATCACCTCCACCCCGACCAGACCGATCCTCATTTTCTGTATCAAATGAAGCCCTCATGGGATACAAAATACATAAATAGACATATAACCTTAGGGTTTAAGATCATCTCCAGCAGGACCTCTGCCAGATCATGTCACATATGAACCTATCATGCATCCATCCCTACCCACCCTACCAGGCGTACCTCGATGCTAACTATGCCTCTTATGCATATAGTCAGTTTTACCATGACCCCCACCTCCTATTGATTCTGATGCATCCCTTACTGCTGATGGTGGACCTACCCCTACCCCTAATGCTCTTCCTCTTTTGGCTCTTACTGGTGGCCCCATTGCCACTCTACTTTCTGGCTATCATGGATTTGCTGCTCCTACCTTTCCACAAGCCAATGCATTATATGCATGTGGCATGTCTTGGGCTGAGTAGAATGCCAGGTGGCTCGGTTCACATGCTTTTGGGACTCCTATTGATGAGGAGATGCCAAAATAGGATGTTGAGGATGAGGATAATGGTGAGGATCCTGAGGATGTTGATGGCTCTTATGATGGTGATGACTGATCTTCTGATGGTGATGATGGTGAGGCTACAACGGCTGCCACCAATGCACCAAGTGATGGATACAAGGACTACCAACCCAAGGCTAGGGACGATGATGAGGATATAGTTGATGTAGTAGACATTGTAGATGTTTAGTTCTATAGTCTATTATAGTTCTCATATATATATATATATATATATATATATATATATATATATATATATATATATATATATATATATACTATCATGTATTAGACATTTGGGCGATGTATCTGAGGCATACTATTTTATCATCTCATCATTTTTAGTCGGTTTGTAATTTTCATTCTGAGAAGACATGTTTAGTGTTGTAATCTTAATCTTATGTACCTTAACTCTTTGATTGACTATATCTTATGAGTTCTTAGTATGTTATTCTATATTTTGATAAAGACACTAGATTGATTGTTTCTCCTTTTTTTGTCTCTGTTTGGTGTGTTCTATGTGTGGTTGCTTGTAGTTTGTGACTGTGGCAAAGACCTATGCTTTATAACTCTTTTGCACCTTGCCTTTGTGATACGACAAATGGGGAGAAATGAGCTCAACCATATTGAATTTATTGCTTAAGTGATCCTTGTCTTGTCAATTATCTGAAATATTATGTGACTTGCTAGAGGACCATATAGTATATATGTGCTATGGTTGTTTGCAGAAAGACTAACCATGTAGACATAGGTAAGCATGAATTGATGGGGAGCAATTCACATTGTTCAATCATGTATCCCCTTGCTATTCATAAGGTAAAGATTTAACTCTCACATCCTTCTCAAAGGTAAAGGTTCAATTTTCATATCCTTTTTATGTCGAGGAATGTTTTGTCATTGTCAAAAAGGGAAGAATGTTGACTCGAGAGTTATACATTGTTCATATTTTGATAATGACTAAACCATTTCATTCATATGTAATCACTAGAAACTGGTCCTTGATGTAAGCTCATTTAAAGAGCAACATAGTTTTGAGGTCTAGTTAGGTTGTTTCCTTCTTTGTAAGCCCCATGTGAAGGTGATTCTTGTACTTTGTACCCTTTCTAGGGGTTGGGAAATATATTTACAATAATTTTCCAAGAAAAAAATTAATATGATTATTTGAGATTTTCAGGCATTAAGTACATAAAAAGGATCATTTCTATCAAGCTCTAGCTTGATCTAGTTCAAGGCAAAAGTAATGCAAATGAACTTTTGTGAAAAATACCCTAAAATCCTTGGGATGATTTTTATAATCATTTGTATTCATGTAATGACTTGTAACTTTGTGAAAAATACCCTAAAACCCTTTAGATGATTTTTATAATCATTTGTATTGATGTAATGACTAGTAAATAAGATGATAAAAAATTAGGAACCCTTAATTTGAACGTTTAATCACGCTAATGACATTTTTCAAAATTCATTACCGGGTGTTTTTTGGTCGAGTTTTACCTATGAAAAACTCGACCGATCCCCTTGATGCATTTTGAGAAAATTCAGGTTTGGTCGAGTTTACCATACAGAAAACTCAACCGGTCCTTGCACTATCCAAAACTGTTTTGAGAGATTTGGTCGAGTTTCATTCAACATAAACTCGATTCATGCTTCAAATTATCTTTGTCGCATAGTGTAATCGATCAAGTTACCTTTATTAAAATTCAACTGAATGTACTGTATGGAGAATGCTGAAAAAGTCATTCTTACTATTGGACTATTGCAAAACTCAAAATTATATCCGCTGCAACACCCCAAGCAGCTAATAAACAATCCTTAGTGCTCCTAGCCTTTAGTGGACACCCCCAACTATAAATAGGACATCTTGAAGTTCATTCCAAGGTTTCTCCTTCATGATATTCAAGCTCCTAGATATAATTGAGTGAATCCAATCCACTTGAGCCTCTTTATCTCTCTTGTTTGTAAATCAAAACGTTCATATGAGTGAGATAAGATCTGTGTGAGAGAGCTATTTCATTGTATGCTTGTAAAACTCTCAAAGATTCTGTTTCCCCAACCCATTTCTTCAAGATCAAGTTGGTTAAAGCTTTTCTAAGTGAAGAAGAAGGTGTAAAGCTTCTTCAAGGTTGAAGAAAGGTGCTAAAGCTTCTCCGAGTGGAAGGATAAGGAAAAGGTAGAATATCCACAAGGAGAGTGGGTAAATCCTCAAGGCCAAAGACTTGTTGCAGTAGTAGATCACCTTGGAGAAGGTCTATAGCTAGCTACAAAAGTGGGTAAGTCCTTGGAGGTATAAGACTCCTGCTTAGGGATAGGTAAGCCCTTTGTGTAAGGTTTATTGGCTCATTTTGGTCCTTAAAAAGGAGGCTGGATATCCTTGTCCCTAGAAAAGGAAGGTCATCTTGTATGTCTTAAAATGAAATATAAGTATATGTGGGTTGCAAAATCTGAGAGTTTGACCTCTCTAGATAGTAGACTGACTTTCTCCTAGTTTGGAGATTGGAACCACTCTACACAACTTGTTCAATCTCCCTCATCCTTGCTATGTATGCTTAGTTGCATTACAAATTTAATATTTACAAATCCCATATATTGTAGTAACTCGAAGGTCTAACAAATTTTTGCAAGTCTTTTTAGCTCTATTCACCACCCCCCTCTAGAGCTCATTGATCCAACAAATGTAACTTTGATACCATAATGGGGAAACAATTATTAATATACATTTCTATTATTGTGATATGCTATATTTTTTATTGTCTATGTTTCCTACCTTTTTCGATGGAAATTTGATGTGTAAAACAACATAAGGCATAAATAAAAAGAGGAATGTGAAGATAAGAGAGGAAAAACTCCTAAGTCCAACCCTAGATAGTGCCCTCTTTTAGCACATACCCATATATTCTACTAGCCCTATGTGACAAAGTGCTTTTTGGCCCAATTATGATCTATCTGCTCAATTGACTTATTTTATCACTCCTAATATTGTCCATGATTCAATAACTCTATTATGACCCCTAAATTGAAAAATTCACATTTTGAACCAAGTTGATACACCTATATTCATGAAACCCTAGTGTGAAAATACTCTCTAATACTTTGATTAATTTTATTAAATAAATAGAATTTCTCATTTTGTTTTGCAAGTTTGTACATGTGTTCTGATACCTAGTATGAATCTATAATCTAAATTTGAGATCAATTGGGGTTTCCGAAGAATTGTTATGGATTTCCTAAAACCTAGAGCCCTGAGCACCTAAAGATCCCTTTTTGCACCCTTTTTTAGTTGGTTGGGATCGGACCACTCTACTATTCTGATTACAAGAAAAAGTTCACTAAATCACGAATCAGGTTGGTTAGTTTTTAGAAATCTTTTATGTTTTGAATTATTATTTCCTATTGTATATGCAGTGCATTATTTCCTTATGGCCACCCAAGGACAGATGATCTAATCCCTCCACCACTGTCTAGGTAGTGGGATTGGGATGGGGGTAAGAACACTTACGTGACACCCTAGGTATGAGATGTAAGTGCTAGTTGTGCTTCGCTTAATGCACTTATCAAAGAGCACATTGAGGGGTTGGATGGAGGGTTATAGGAGGTGAAACACCCTTCTCATACATTCCATACCACCATTTGACACTAAGTGCAATAGGAGAGTAACTTCTAGAAACCTAGAGTAGGGTAATATTGATTGGAATCTACCTTTTTTGCAGTCAAAGGAGCCTTGTAAGGGTGAGCAGGGGGTTATAGGGACTATTTCCCCTATACACGCCTTATTCCATCCATGGCCAACTAGTAGAATATACTTTCTATCTTCATTGATTAGTTGTTTGATTGACTAGAAAACTTGTTGGATTTATTTACATGAATATTATCTTAGCATGGTTGATAGTTACATTAACCCGAAACATACCACTCCCTAATTAATTTCTAAAACCCTACTGCTCTAGTGCTTGTTAGCTTAGCTTGCTTTCTTTCTTTATTAGTGTTACTTGTTTGAGTGCGTGGTGACATGTTCTTAGTAGAGTCACATAGTCCTAACTATATCAACTCTAATTCATTTCTTGATTATTACTTAGATTAGTCTTAATTTGACTTTTATAGCTAATGTCTTGCTATTTGATAGTTAGGACTACTCTTGTTAACTATTGTAGTTAGTTGTTCTTGCAACTGCTCTCTTACTTGGTGTATTATCACTTTCTCTCTTAGCTAGTTATCTTGATTTAATTGTTAGAGTTAATATAGATTCCAATATATATCCTCTCTTTCTTGTAACTAGTGTAATAAAACCAAGCCATTTGAAAGCCTAAACCCTAATTGTCTATTATAGAAACCTAATGAAGCAACACAGATATAGGGCTGCCTCTCTTCCTGGTTCAACCCTTATTTGCCTACTCTACTACATCCCAAGCCTATGCTCTTGCAGATTTGTGTAATGGAGTGTGTTGATTAGGGTTACAAAATGTGTAAGCTTGGTGTATGCACATCAAAATTTCTAAAATTGTTACCAGGAGTGGTGTTTTAGACCTATCTACTTGTTTGTTTTTTTAACTTTTTGTAGTTTACCCCACAGTTTTTATTGTTTATTCTTTGTTTTGTTCTTGCATCTAAGATTCCTAATTTGCTTCTCTTTTCTTGGTAGTGCTTCATGTAGGTGACAGTGCATGCTTGGTCGTCACTCCTTATCTATTGAGTCTTTCTTTAAAGACCATACAATAGGTACGAGAAGGTGAAGGAACTGACACATCCAAGTGGAAGAGGAAGATATGGGAGATAGAAATGCAAGACCACTACCTCATGGTGAGCATGAGGAAGAGAACCATGAAAAATATCCAACTCCACATCCTCTAAGGTCTATACAAGATTACTTCATGCCTTGAAACTACACTTCATGCCTTGTTACAAGGATGGGAAAAATGCTTGGTGTTGCAACCCGCCCAGAAAAGGGTTAAAAAGAGAGATATTTAGGAATAAATCCCTACCCTTTTTGGTAGTGAAATGTCACATAAATAATAAAATGTCAAAGTTGCCACCATGTTTTGTACTAAAAATGAGGATAAAGATAGATTGTGAGAGCCATGATGTAAACTGATCAATCATCCATGGTGGATAAGAAAATAGAAATAAAAGAAAAACCAATGATCGGATCTGGTGCTCTAGTTACGAGTGAGGAAGGATTAGCACCCCATCTCACCTGATAAACTGGTATCAAAACACCGTTGGGTTGGAAGGAAATTGAGTGATTCAAGATGTTAACTTAAGGAAAACATGAAAATAAGATATTTTTTTTATTATTGTGGGCAGGCTTTCAGGGATGAAGATGTTTGTGGCATTCCTGTCATAGCCCCAAAAGTCCTAAACTTTAGGTGTGTTGTGGCCTTGATCACCTCATAACCTCCCATGATAGAGATATGTCATTGGTGATCAGGACTGATCCATGTTAGAGGATGACTAGAAGACATATTCTTAGAAAACTAGATCTAATTCTTTTAGATGTAGTAAAATGGACACAACTATAAGAGCAACAAAGAAGATATAGTGGATAACAGATCAAGTGCGACTAAAGATTAGGTCAGATGCAACAATTATAGATTAGAAAGATAGATGATTTAACAGTTAGGTACACCAAATAGAGAAGTTTACATTCTATATGTCTAGCAGAGGGGGTGGTGTCAGAGTAAGGATCCTCAATCACCGGTGATCCAAAAATGAAGAGAGAGGTAGTCATTTCTCTAGCTTCAAGGGAGAAGAGAGGGTCCTGGGATATGTTGGCTATGTGGGACTTTTATAGTTTAGGTTTAGGGTTCTGGATTCTGGGAAAAACCTTCAAGAAGAGGCATTGGATCGTGCTGATGTGGCACGCAGGGCACGCAGATCAAGGTGATATGCCCACATGGCACCTTCAAATGGCTTTGATCTTCTCATTGTCCCTAGTGAAAAAAACTAAGTTATTTCAATAATTAACTAGAAAAAATCAAAGAAAACTTGCACAAAAAGATAAGTCAGAGTTATCTCTTAGATTTGGAAAAGCAGTTGAAAACTTCCTAATATTACTGGGAAATGTCATTTTCCCAATAATTTCAAGAATATTCTAGAAAAAATTAGAGAAAA
This sequence comes from Alisma plantago-aquatica, assembly GCA_963693085.1. NCBI lineage: Eukaryota > Viridiplantae > Streptophyta > Magnoliopsida > Alismatales > Alismataceae > Alisma > Alisma plantago-aquatica. The sequence goes on along the minus strand of OY856411.1, from coordinate 1,176,775,659 downwards.
GTTGCATTAAAAGATAAGCTAGAGTTATTTTTTTTCTTTCTAGAAAAGTAGTTGAGAAAAAGAAATATTCTGTATCAGATTATTCAATTGGGTGATTTGTGAAGAATAGACTATTTAAGGCATAATTGAAGGATAAATTGCACACAAAAAGATAAGTTAGCATTATCTCTCAAAATTTCCAAGAAAGGCAGTTGGAAAGGGAATATTTAATCCTGGATAATTCCACTGGGAAATACGTGAAAATAGCTTGTTTAAGGTAGAATTGAAGGATAAATTGAACTTCAATCTAAAAGAAGGTTTCTTTGCATAAGAGCCCAATTTGGAGAAAGTTGACAAAAGGGTTGATTTTAATAGGCTGAAAATATGGAAAATTGAGTGCAAAAAGGTATATGTGAAAATTAGGTAGGATGTCAAAGGGATTCCATCATTATCCAGAGAATTGACATCAATCATGAATTTCTAATGAGTGATAAAAAATGGGGTGTCAATAGTTTGCCCCTATCAAGCCAAGGTTGATGATACGAGTGAGAATTACAGGCTTAAGCCAAGTCTGACCCCCTTTTTGGTCATGCAAATCCAAGAAGGTTGGACTTGTCAAGGGTATTCTAATAATACTTATGGAGGGTGGAAAGAGAATGTGGTGTTTCTTCCTTCTAAGGATGCATTAGTGAGAAAAAGGTTGAGAACAAATAATTTTGAGTGAGAAAAGAAGAAAAAACTTGCACATAAAGATAAGTCAGAGTTATCTCTTGGATCTGGAAAAGCATTTGAAAACTTCCTAATTTTACTGGTAAATCTCATTTTCCCAGTAATTTTAGGAATATTCTAGAAAAAATCAGATGAAACTTGCATTAAAAGAACATATAGAGAGTTGCCAGTGCATCAATGAAGGCATTATGATATCTCCTGATGAAGTTCAAGGAGATGTGCTTGAAGATACGAGTTGGAGAGCATACGTGCTCATGGTATGGTACTAGGTTTTGATGACACATTCTCTAATTTTTTTGGACCTGAGAAACGATAAGGAGGGAATCATCATAGACCTATACTCGTGGTGCCCCTTACTGTCTGGAAAGATGGAGACCCATGATGCAGGCTTCATATTCAGCCACGTTGTTATTGGCTTCAAATTCCAGTCATCTTGCTACAAGTAGCTGATTTCCATGGGGCTTTGTAGGACTATTCCCATTCCTGCTCCTTTTTTATTTATGGCTCTGTTGAAGAAGATCACCCATGTGTCAGCATATGGAGGGATCCCCATGTCTAGTGTGTTAATCATCACTATATCTTTGTCTCAGAACTTGTACTCATGAGTAGCTTCTTCTAGTTGTAGGGAATCTATGAGTTGATCTATGAGGGATTGTGCTTTGATTGCCTTTATGGGGAGATAGTTAATGTCAAACTTTGAAAACATTACTTGGCATCTAGAGCATCGTATAATCATAGTTGGGTGAGAACACAAGTAGTAAAGTGAATCATGCTTGACGATTAGCTATTGAGGATATGTCTTTAAGTAGTGAAGCAACTTCCCCACTCAATATTTTTCAATCATAGTGTAGTGAGCCTCTATGTCATTGAAATTTTTGGATAATAGTAGATAGAGTGCTCACCCTCAATTGTTTCTTGTCTCAAGACTCCATCCATTGACATCTCACAAATAGATAGGTTCCATATGGAAGGATAACTAGGAATAACTAGTCTTAGTATAGGAGGATTGGTGAGGTAGTATTTAAGCTTGCAGAGTGTGGCCTTACATTGTTCATCCCATCCGGTGGCAAATTCTTTTTTAACATTTTGAAGATTGGCTCACATATGGTGTGAGTTTGGCAATGAAGCAGTTGATGTAATGGAGATTCCCGAGTAGGTCTTGTATCTCCTTCTCAGTCCTAGGGGAAGACATTTCTTGGATGGCCCATGCTTTACTAGGATCTACTTTGGTCCCTCTTTGGCTGACTGATATATCCCAGCAAGTTACTAGATGTAACCCCTAAAGGTGCATTTGGTAGGATTCAGATACAGGAAGAAGCGTTGCAGTCATTGAAACAACTTCTTGAGGTTGTTAATGTGGTCATAAGGATTTTTAGATTCAGAGATCATTTCATCCACGTATACCTCCAACTCTTTGTGCTTCATGTCATGAAAGAGGACAACCATTTCCCTTTGATACATACCTCCAACATTTTTAAACCAAAAAGCATGACTTGGTAGCAGAATACTCCCCACTCTGTGATGGAGGCTGACGTGGTCTATTATCGCATTAACAAATTCACTCGGGGTTGAAATCCCATAGTTTTTAACCAAAACCTTATGCAATAATACCACCCGCAAGTGAACGGGTCTTATCACAGTATAGTTGAGGATCAAATCCTAAAGGACAACGTTTTTAAGAATCGTTGCTAGTCGAGTCTAGCTCAAATAAGACTAATATTAGAACAAAGGTTGATTTGAGTTTAACTAAACTAAGTGAAAGAAAAGTAAAGTACAAGATTAAAGTTGAATCTAGATTAATGATGGGGATCACTGGGGTGGTCCCGAGTTTCACCACCACTACACATGCAAACATATCCAATCACAAACATCCAGGAAAGATCTAACAATCCAAATAGAGCTATTGCGAACCCTCCATTATGATGTTTAGGTTCACATAAGCATCACCTTAGGCATCAAATTTCTCGTCTCCATTCAGATCACATACTTACGGCTCCGAAGATACATATATCCAACTGAAGCTGCGACCCTCCGTTAGGATGTTTAGGCACACAAAAGCATCACCGTGGGCTAGATGACTCGTCCCCTCATGGATCACTCACTTACAACCTTGGGGAATTCCATCTGATTTTTTATCAAGGAGTCAACCGCGTTAATCGACATTCGAACCTACATATTGAAGTTCTCGCAACATAGGAAAGAACAAGATAAATGCAAGCAGGCGATCAATCCACAGGCACACATCAACGATTAATAGCGAAATGAAAAGTTACATACATGCCATGGAATGTTTAATGAAAAGACATATAAGCATGGGCAGCGGGGCTAGTCCCCACACCTCAGTGAAATGAAACTACTCGCTCATGATGCAAGGAACAAAAAGAACAAGAGAGAGGGAAGATTACGCCATGAGCATGATGTAGAAGATAGTCACAGCTCGATGAAGATACAGTCTTCTACGCCATGTCAGAGAAGATCTGGACAAGGAGCGAGGGACACCACAGCAGACAGGGCAAACTTTCTCTCTCCTCCTTCCTTCTCTTCTCGTCCTCCTTGCTCGCAGTAGGAGGAGCAACTTTTGGATGCATATGTGGTGTGGATTGTGGACTGGATGGATGCGAAAGCTTGCCGCAAGGCTTGGCTATGGAGATCATCCTCCACCAGGGGTCAAGCATGGAAGCACATAGCTTGGCGGTGGAGTGGAGGATGTGGAGATATGTAGGCAGAGGATTTGCCCAGGGGTCGAGCACACTAGGTGCAACATGGTGGTGGAGTTGCTAGTTTGATCGGAGGAATCAGGGGTCGAGTGAATGGTTGCACAGCCTAGCGGCGTCCAAGATCTGACGCCCAAGTGAGGACCCTGCTAGTCCTATTTATAGGCTTGGGTAGAGTCCCACTTGGTTTGGACTTGTTTTGCAATTTTCACATTTTGGGATCAATCGGTTTAGTCTCTCACGGTTTGGGAAACTGAGAGGCTTCCTCACCATCTTGAGACTGTGAGGGTCTTCACGATTTTGTGCCTGGTCTGCTGCTCACGGTTTGGAAAACAATTGGCTATCCTTCACATTATGGGAAACCGATAGGATCTTCACGTAGAATGTGGAAATTGATCGCTGGCCTTGCAGTTTCGACAGGAAGCGACTTCCTCCATATAGTCTGGGATCGTGAGCAACCTCTTCAAGATCTAGCATCTTCATGGTATGGGATGTTCTCGCAGTTTGTAGCCTTCTCGGTTTCGAAGAACGATCGTCTACTTTTTAGTTTTGAGAGCGATGGCTGACCTCGCGGTCATGGTTTTCTTTCAGTTTGGAGGATCACTGCCCTCCTCGCGGTCTTTAAGACCGTACGCCAGCCTCGTGGTATCAAGACTGCTCAGTGGCCATACAGTCTTGAGTAGGTGGGGTGATGGGGAGCTGGTGATGATTATGAAGCCACGATTGTGGCTGGTTGCTGTTGTGGATGGTTGCGACAAGAGTGAGGGAGTCGTGGAGCTTGTAGGTGGTTGCTGCGATGGAGATGGGGGAGGTCGAGGGCATCGTGGTCAAAGGCGGTGGAGGTGGAAGTGGCTCACGATGGCGGTGGAAGGTTGTCCGAGGTGGCGACGACAGGTGATGATCTTCGTGGTCTCAGGACCGTGAGGGTGCTCGTCGTGGTCTTGATATCGTGAGGGTTCTTGTGGTCTTCTGACCGTGAGGGTGGGGGGGGGAGGTTCGAAAGGAGGAGCAAACTGTTAGGGCAGATTGCAAGGGTGACCAAGACCGCATGGGCCAAGACTAGGACAAAGGTTGTGGTTAGGGTTGCTAGAGTAGAGGAGAGCCTGGTCGAGGTGTGAAGATGAAGGATCCCTCGACGCTACTGTGATTTGAGTAAAGAGAAAAGGGCCACGATGGTGGATGGGCCTTGGAGGTGGGGCCCACATGCTCCAATTTGACCTGTACAACAAGGATAATCCAATTAAAATAGAGATAAAATCAATTAGGCTAAGTAAGGATTTATGAGTAGATTTAGGCAATAAAAGCGAATGATCGGAGCAAAATTGGGCCAAGGATGGCGACTGAAAACATGATGAAAATGGATTCATCAAAACACCCCAAACTTAAACATTGCTCGTCCTCGAGTAACACAAAATCTGAAACAGTCACCAAATGAATACTTTCAACTCGTGTGATTGCTTCATCTTCACATCACAATTATTTCCTTTCTGCTCAGCATGACTAAGCACCTCAACTTCCTGAGATCACCGAACACATCTTACCATATCTACGTTCCTGAGTTTGTTTTCCAACATCACTTCCTCCTCACTTTTTCCAACAACAAGCATTTCTAAGAGTTTTGTAAGAGTCCAGAGACACCCGTAGAACAACAAGTGTGCACCTGATATGACACTGGTGTTTTTCAGGGTAGGGGAGGCATTCATTGTGCATTTAGATGGAAAAGGGAGTGAAGGGTGGTATGGAAGGAAGTTGTATATCTCTCCTCTATTCGACTTGAGATTTATTATATGGTTGCAATTACATTGATTGCATTATTTTTCTTTTAAATTCTGAATTAGAAAATTTCCTTAATTTTGTTTTTACTCTTTAGAAAATTTTGCACTAAACAGATATCACATCGCACGATGCTATCTTAAGTTCTGATTATTCTTCATTTTTGAGATTTTCAGATGGAGGATGCGCGCTGATTGGAACACAACCACATCTGGTGGTTCAACTGGCATGGATTTTCCCCTCCATCTCAGATTTAGAGTTTGCTCAGGACGAGCAAATTTCTAAGTTCGGGGTGGAGGGTGGGTGGTACATACTTTAATTTCCACTCGCTCCTATCTATTTCTGACTTAAGATTCCATCGTTGCAATTTTGATCAAAATTTTTAAAATTTTTAAGTTTTCAAAGAAATTGTATAGAAACTTGATGAAGATTTGTCGCTTTTTGTTTCAATGAAATCCATTACCTAGCTGGAAATTTTCTCTCTCTATGACTTTTGAATCATTATACCCTCCTTATTCGAAGCAGATCCTCAAAAGGGCCATTTTCTGAAAACTAGCCTATTGATTGAAATCATCTTGTGAAGCTTATGAATCCTAACATCATGTGCAAAAATGGCAAGTTTCTATCGAACTAATAGGAATCAAACACATCGTGCTTCCTAGCTGACTAGTGGAACAATAACATGAAATCTCCACCAGATCCTCATCAAGTCATTATTTGAGCAGAGTACGATAAAGAGAATGACCCGATGCACTGAATTGTAAATCAAGTTGCATTCTGATCTAAACTCTCTTCTACACTTCTTCTATCATCTTCTTACCCCTCCATCCATAAAAAAGAAACAAAAATATCCAAAATAGTTCCAAACCCTAAGTTCAGGGTGGCACACCACCTCTCTCTATATTTACTTCTTCCATACCCCTCGCTAATTAATAGGGGCATACCACCAAGAAAAGATGCCAATGTGCACACAAAAAATGCAATCTTGAGTCGAATAGAGGAGAGATTCGCACGAAAAAAATGCAATCAATGTAATTGCAACCATATAATAAATCTTGAGTCGAATAGAGGAGAGATATACAACTTCCTTCCATACCACCCTTCACTCCCTTTTTCACCTAAAGGCACAATGAATGCATCCCTTACCCTGAAAAACACCAGTGTCAGATCAGGTGCACACTTGTTGTTCTGCGGGTGTCTCTGGACTCTTACGAAACTCTTAGAAATGCTTGTTGTTGGAAAAAGTGAGGAGGAAGTGATGTTGGAAAACAAACTCAGGAATGCAGATATGGTAAGATGTGTTCGGTGATCTCACGAAGTTGAGGTGCTTAGTCATACTGAGCAGAAAGGAAATAATCGTGATGTGAAGATGAAGCAATCACACAATTTGAAAGTATTCATTTGGTGACTATTTTAGATTTTGTGTTACTCGAGGACGAGCAACGTTTAAGTTTGGGGTGTTTTGATGAATCCATTTTCATCATGTTTTCAGTCTCCATCCTTGGCCAAATTTTGCTCCAATCATTCACTTTTATTGCCTAAATCTACTCATACATCCTTACTTAGCCTAATTGATTTTATCTCTATTTTAATTGGATTATCCCTGTTGTACATGTCGAATTGGAGCACATGGGCCCCACCTCTAAGGCCCATCCACCATTGTGGCCCTTTTCTCTTTACTCAAATCACAGTAGCATCGAGGGCTCCTTCATCTTCACACCTCGACCAGGCTTTCCTCTACTCCAGCAACCCTAACCACGACCTTCGTCCTAGTCTTGACCCATGCGATCTTGGTCACCCTTACGATCTGCCCAAACCGTTAGCTCCTCCTTTCAACCCCCCCTCACGGTCTCAAGACCGCGAGAACCCTCACGATCTTAAGATTGTGAGAACCCTTACGATCTCAAGACCACGAGGAGCACCCTCACGGTCCTGATACCACGAATACCATCACCTACCGTTGCCACCTCTGACAACCTTCCACCACCATCGTGAGCCACTTCCACCTTCACCGTCTTTGATCACAACACCCTCGACCTCCCCCATCTCCATCGCAGCAACCATCTACAAGCTCCACGACTCCCTCACTCCTGTCGCAACCATCCACAGCAGCAACCAGCCATGACCGTGGCTTCATAATCATCACCAGCGCCCCATCACCCCGCCTGCTCAAGATCGTATGGCCAATGAGCGGTCTTGAGACCACGAGGCCAACGTTCGATCTTGAAGACCATGAGGAGGGTAGTGATCCTCCAAATTGAGAAGGCGAGACCGAGAGAAAACCATGACTGTGAGGTCATCCATCACTCTCAAAACCGAAAAGCACACGATCGTTCTTCGAAACCGAGAAGGCTACAGGCTGCGAGAACATCCCAAACCGTAAAGATGCTAGATCATGAAGAGGCTGCTTGCGATCCTAGACTGCATGGAGGAAGCCGCTGCCTATCCAAACCGTAAGGCCAGTGATCGGTTTCCACAGTCCACGTGAAGATCCTATCAGTTTCCCAAATTGTGAAGGATAGCCAATCATTTTCCAAACCGTGTGAAGCAGACCAGGCATAAAACCGTGAAGACCCTCACGGTATCAAGACCATGAGGAATCCTCTCGATTTCCCAAACCGTGAGAGACTAAACCGATTGCTCCCAAACTATGAAAATTGCAAAAGAAGTCCAAACTGAGTTGGACTCTACCCAAGCCTATAAATAGGACCAACAAGGTCCTCACTTGGGCATCAAATCCTGGATGCCGCTAGGCTGTGCAACCATGCACTCAACCCCTGATTCCTCCGATCAAACCAACAACTCCACCACTAGGTTGCACCTAGTGTGCTCGACCCATGGGAAAATCCTCCGCCTATGTATCTCCACATCCTCCACTCCACCGCCAGGTTGTGTGCCTCCACGCTCGACCCCTAGTGGAGGACGATCTCCATAGCCAAGCCTTGCGACAAGCTTGCACATCCATCCAGTCCACAATCCACACCACATATGCATCTAAAAGTTGCTCCTCCTCCTACGAGCAAGGAGGATGAGAAGAGAAGGAAGGAGGAGAGAGAAAGTTTGCCGTGGTGTCCCTCGCTCCTCATCCACATCTGCTCTGACACGGCGTAGAAGACTGTATCTTCACCGAGCTGTGACCATCTTCTGCATCATGCTCATGGTGGAATCTTCCCTCTCTCTTGTTCTTTTTGTTCCTCGCATCATGAGCTAGTAGTTGCATTTCCCTGGGGTGCAGGGACTAGCCCCGCTGCCCATGCTTATATGTCTTTTCATTAAACAAGATGTGTTTAATGAAAGTATTCATTTGGTGACTATTTCAGATTTTGTGTTACTCGAGGATGGGCAACGTTTAAGATGTGTTCGGTGATCTCAGGTTGATATGGTAAGATGTGTTCGGTGATCTCAAGAAGTTGAGGTACTTAGTCATACTGAACAGAAAGGAAATAATCGTGATGTGAAGATGAAGCAATCACACGAGTTGAAAGTATTCATTTGGTGACTATTTCTGATTTTATGTTACTCGAGGATGAGAAACATTTAAGTTCAGGTTGTTTTGATGAATCCATTTTCATCATGTTTTCAGTCACCATCCTTGGCCCAATTTTGCTCTGATCATTCGCTTTTATTGCCTAAATCTACTCATACATCCTTACTTAGCCTAATTGATTTTATCTCTATTTTAATTGGATTATCCTTGTTGTACATGTCAAATTGGAGCACATGGGCCCCACTTCCAAGGCCCATCCACCATCGTGGCCCATTTCTCTTTACTCAAATCACACTAACGTCGAGGGCTCCTTCATCTTCACACCTCGACCATGCTCTCCTCTACTTCAGCAACCCTAACCACAACCTTCGTCCTAGTCTTGACCCATGCGGTCTTGGGCTAGCGGTCTTGGTCACCCTTGCGATCTGCCCTAACTATTAGCTCCTCCTTTCGACCCCCTCATGGTCTCAAGACCACAAGAACCCTCACAATCATAAGATTGCGAGAACCCTCATGATCTCAAGACCGCGAGGAGAACCCTCACGGTCCTGAGACCACGAAGACCATCACCTACCGTCGCCACCTCTAACAACCTTCCACCGCCATCGTGAGCCACTTCCACCTTTGCCATCTTTGACCACAACGCCCTCGACCTCCCCCATCTCCATCGCAGCAACCACCTAAAAGCTCCACGACTCCCTCACTCCTATCGCAACCATCCACAGCAGCAACCAGCCACGACCGTGGCTTCATAATCATCACCAACGCACCATCACCCCACCTGCTCAAGACCGTATGGCCAATGAGTAGTCTTGAGACCACAAGGCCAGCATTCAATCTTGAAGACTGTGAGGAGGGTAGTGATCCTCCAAACTGAGAAGGCGATATTGAGAGAAAACCATGACTGCAAGGTCAACCATCGCTCTCAAAACCGAAAAGTAGACGATCGTTCTTCAAAACTGAGAAGGCTACAAACTGCGAGAACATCCCAGACCGTGGGGATGCTAGATCGTGAAGAGGCTTCTCACAATCCCAGACTGTGTGGAGGAAGCCACTGCCTGTCCAAACTACAAGGCCAATGATCGGTTTCCACAGTCCGCATGAAGATCCTATCAGTTTCCCAAACCGTGAAGGATAGCCAATCGTTTTCCAAACCGTGTGAAGCAGATCAGGCACAAAATTGTGAAGACGCTCATGGTATTAAGACCGTGAGGAAGCCTCTTGGTTTCCCAAAACATGAGAGACTAAACCGTTTGCTCCCAAACTGTGAAAATTGCAAAAGAAGTCCAAACCGAGTGGGACTCTACCCAAGCCTATAAATAGGACCAGTAGGGTCCTCACTTGGGCATCGGATCCTGGACGCCGCCAGGCTGTGCAATTGTGCACTCGACCCCTGATTCCTCTGATCAAACCAGCAAATCCATGACCAGGTTGCACCTAGTGTGCTCAACCCCTGGGCAAATCCTCCGCCTACGTATCTCCACATCCTCCACTCCACCGCCAGGCTGTGTGCCTCAACGCTCGACACCTAGTGGAGGACAATCTCCATAGCCAAGCCTTGTCGAAAGCTTGCGCATCCATCCAGTCCACAATCCACACCACATATGCATCCAAAAGATGCTCCTCCTCCTACGAGCAAGGAGGACGAGAAGAGAAGGAAGGAGGAGAGAGAAAGTCTGCCCCGTCTGCTGTGGTGTCCCTCGCTCCTCGTCCAGATCTACTCCGACACGACGTAGAAGACCGTATCTTCACTGAGCTGCGACCATCTTCTGCATCATGCTCATGGTAGAATCTTCCCTCTCTCTTGTTCTTTTTGTTCCTCGCATCATGAGCGAGTAGTTTCATTTCACTGGGGTGCGGGGACTAGCCCAGCTACCCATGCTTATATGTCTTTTCATTAAACATTCCATGGCATGTATGTAACTTTTCATTTTGTTGTTAATCGCCGATGTGTGCTTGTGGATTGATCACCTGCTTGCATTTATCTTGTTCTTTCCTATGTTGCGATAACTTCAATATGTAGGTTCGAATGTCGATTAATGCAGTTGACTCCCTGATGAGAAATTAGATGGGATTCCCTGAGGTCGTAAGTGTGTGATCCGTGAGGGGACAAGTCATCTAGCCCACAGTGATGCTTCTGTGTGCCTAAACATCCTAACGGAGGGCCGCAACTTTAGTTGGATATCTGTATCTTCGGAGCCGTAAGTACGTGATCCAAATGGTGACGAGAAATCTGATGCCTAAGGTGATGCTTACGTGAACCTAAACATCCTAACGGAGGGTTCACAACAACTCTATTTGGATAGTTAGGTCATGCCTAGATGTTTGTGTTTGGATGTGTTTGCATTTGTAGCGGTGGTGAAACCCGAGACCACCCCAGTGATCCCCATCATTAATCTAGATTCAACTTTAATCCTATACTTTACTTTTCTTGCACTTAATTTAGTTAAACTCAAATCAAACTTTATTCTAATATTAGTCTTATTTGAGCTAGACTTGACTAGCAACGATTCTTAAAAATATTATCCTTTGGGATTCAATCCTCAACTATACTATGATAAGACCCGTACACTTGCGGGTGGTATTATTGCACAAAGTTTTGGTTAAAAACTCTAGGATTTCAACCCCGAGTGAATTTGTTAGTGTGATAATAGACCACGTCAAATTCTGGCACCGTTGCCGGGAACAACAGAATCAGTTAGTCAAATCTAGTTCTATTAAGAAACATGTGGTCCCCGGCAATGACACCAGAATTTGACGTGGTCTATTATCGCACTAACAAATTCACTCGGGTTTGAAATCCTTGAGTTTTTTAACCAAAACCTGTGCAATAATACCACCCGCAAGTGGACGGGTCTTATCGCATTATAGTTAAGGATCGAATCCCAAGGGACAACATTTTTAAGAATCATTTCTAGTCTAGTCTAGCTCAAGTAAGACTAATATTTAGAACAAAGGTTGATTTGAGTTTAACTAAATTAATTGCAAGAAAAGTAAAGTACAAGATTAAAGTTGAATCTAGATTAATGATGAAGATCGCTGGGGTGGTCCCAGGTTTCACCACCACTACACATGCAAACATATCCAATCACAAACATCTAGGCAAGATCTAAATATCCAAATAGAGCTACTGCAAACCCTCCATTAGGATGTTTAGGTTCGCGTAAACATCACCTTAGGCATCATATTTCTCATCTCCATCCGGATCATGTACTTATGGCTCTGAAGATACAGATATCCAACTGAAGCTGTGGCCCTTTGTTAGGATGTTTAGGCACACAGAAGCATCACCATGGGCTAGATGGCTCGTCCCTTCATGGATCACACACTTACGACCTTAGGGAATCCCATTCGATTTCTCGTTAGGGAGTCACCCGCGTTAATCGACATTCAAATCCTACATATAGAAGTTCTCGCAACATAGGAACGAACGAGATAAATGCAAGCAAGTGATCAATCCACAAGCACACATCGACGATTAACAATGAAATGAAAAGTTACATACATGCCATGGAATGTTTAATGAAAAGACATATAAGCATGGGAAGCAGGGCTAGTCTCCGCACCCCAGTGAAAAGGAACTACTCGCTCATGATGCGAGGAATAAAAAGAATAAGAAAGAGGGAAGATTCTGCCATGAGCATGATGCAAAAGATAGTCACAGCTGGTGAAGATACGATCTTCTATGCCACGTCAGAGCAGATCTGAATGAGGAGTGAGGGACACCATGGTAGACGGCGTAAAGATATTATCTCCACCTTCCTTCTCATCTCGACCTCCTTGCTCACAGTAAGAAGAGCAGGTTGTGGATGCGTAGGTCGAGTGGATGACAGGCGGATGCACAAGGCTGCTGCTCAGCTTGGCTGTAAAGATCGTCCTCCACCAGGGGTCGAGTGCTTCTTAGGTATAGCCTGGTGGTGGAGTGGAGGATGAGGAGAAACAAAGGCAGATGAGCTTTCCCAGGGGTCGAGCACGCTAGGTGCAACCTGGTGATGGAGTTGTTGTTTAGATCGAAGGGAGTAGGGGTCGAGCTCACAAAGGAGCAGCCTAGCGGCGTCTCGGATCAGATCCCCGAATGAGGACCCTTTAGGTCCTATTTATAGTTTTTTCTAGAGTCTTGAACGGTTTGGACCTGTTAGTATTTCTTCACGGTCTTGAGGGCTGGTCTAGGGTCTTCACAATCCCGAGTCTCACGGTCTTAGAGACCAATTGCTACTTTCTCACAGTTTTGCAGACTGATCTTTCTCTTCATGGTCTTGAGGACCGTTAGAACTCCTTCACGATTTGGGACTTCTAGCCCCCCTCACAATTTTGGTGGCCACAGAGTTCTTCACAGTTTTAGGAGAGCTCGGGTTCATCACAGTCTTTGGAGACCGCAAGGACTCCTTGCGGTTTTGAGATCGTGGAGCCTCCACACTGTCTTAGGACTGTGAGGAGCAGACCACGAGCGTGGAAGTTGGTAGGGGTCGTGAAGGTGGATGTGTTACACCACACAGATTGTGAGCATTGAGGTCAACTTCGCCATGGTGAGGATGTGGTGCATAGGAAGATGGAGGTCGTCATGCAGAGATGGAAGCAGGTGGTCGCTAGCAGGCACAGGTCTGGAGGATTAGGGTTGTAGGTGCGTCGGGATCTGTTGGTGAAGACGACGAGTTGCAGGTCGCATTGTAGGTGAGGAGAGGGTGATCGGCGGTGCTATCGATCTTGGGGGAAGCCTTCCCCACGACCTTGGAACCGTGATGGCTCTTATGCTCTTGAGACCTTGAGGGTTCTTGCAGTCTTGAGACTGTGATGGTTCTCACAGTCTTGAGACCGTGAGGGTTCTTGCAGTCTTGAGACCGTAAGAAGGGTCAAAGACCAAATGAGCAAACCACTAGGGCAAAATCGAGAGAGCAAACCGAGAGGGTAGGTTGCATGGGTGAATCCCAAAGAGAAAACTGTGATTGATCGTTGATCTACGATCGGACAGAGGGGAGATGGTTGAGAGTGGAGGTGAGGGTGGATATGGATGTAAGGGAGATGAGAAAGGAGGAAGTTAATTTAGATGGAGGTGGAAGGTGATGGTGAAGCACACCAAGGTGGTGATGGTGGTTATGATGGAAGGTGAAGTAGATGAAGGATGCTTGATGAAGGTGGATCTAAGGTTGAGTGAAGGTGGGCCCCCAGCTGAAGATTTAACCATATTGTGACCTGCATGATCTGCATGAAATTCATATAGAACTAGTTAATAAGCTTGATAATCCAATCAATTAAGAAAGATTGCATATTGTAAGATTTAGGAGATGAAAGTGAATGTATTGAGTCGAATTGGGTCCAAGATGGCGACTGAATATCATGATGAATATGGATTCATCAAAACACCCCAAACTTAAATGTTGTTCTTCCTCAAGTAACACAAAATCTAAAACAGTCGCGAAATGAATACTTTCAACTCGTGTGGTTGCCTCATCTTCACATCACGATTGTTTCCTTTCTGTTTAGTGTGACAAAGCATCTCAACCTCCTGAGATTACCAAACACAACTTACCATATCTTCATTCCTGAGTTTGTTTTCCAACATCACTTCCTCCTCACTTTTTCCAACAACAAGCATTTCTAAGAGTTTTGTAAGAGTCCAAAGATACCAGTAGAACAACGAGTGTGCACCTGATCTGACACTGGTGTTTTTCAGGATAGTGGAGGCATTCATTGCGCCTTTAGGTGGAAAAGGGAGTGAAGGGTGGTATGGGAGGAAGTTGTATATCTCTCATCTATTTGACTCGAGATTTATTATATGGTTGCAATTACATTGATTGCATTTTTTTGTGCAAATCTCTCCTCTATTCGACTCGAGATTGCATTTTTTGTGTGCACATTGGCATCTTTTTTTGGTGGTACGCCCCTATTAATTAGCCAGGGGTATGGAAGAAACGGATATAGAGAGAGGTGGTGTGCCACCCCGAACTTAGGGTTTGACACTATTTTGGCTATTTTTGTTTCTTTTTGATGGATGGAGGGGTAAGAAGATGATAGAAGAAGTGTAGAAGAGAGTTCAGATCAGAATGTAACTTGATTTACAATTCAGTGCACCAGGTCATTCTCTTTATCATACTCTGCTCAAATAATGACTTAATGAGGATCTGGTGGAGATTCCATGCTATTATTGCACTATTCAATTAGGAAGCACGATGTGTTTGATCCCTATTCGTTCGATAGAAACTTGCCATTTTTGTAGAAGGATCATGATGTTAGGATTCATAAGCTTCACAAGATGATTTCAATCAATAGGCTAGTTTTCAGAAAATGGCCTTCTTGAGGATCTGCTTTGAATGAGGAGGGTATCATGATTCAAAAATCATAGAGAGAGAAACTAGCTATCTAGGTAATGGCTTTTATTGAAACAAAAAGCGTCAAAACTTCATCAAGTTTTTATACAATTTCTTTGAAAACTTAAGAATTTTGAAAATTTTGATCAAAATTGCAACGATGAAATCTTAAGTCTGAAATAGATGGGTGTGGGTGGAAAGTAAGGTACGTACCACCCACCCTCCACCCCAAACTTATAAATTTTCTCGTCCTGAGCAAACTCTAAATCTGAGATGGAGGGGAAAGTTCATGCCGGTTGGACCACCAGATGTGGTTGCATACCAATCAGCACGCGTCCTCCATCTGAAAATCTGAAAAATGAAGACTAATTAGAACTTAATATAGCATCATGTGATGTGATATATGTTCAGTGCAAAATTTTCTAAAAAGTAAAAACAAAATTAAGGAAATTTTCTATTCAAAATTTAAAGTAAAAACGAAATTATTGATTGGGTTGCCTCCCGACAAGCGCCTTTATTTTATGTCGATGGCTCGATGTGAATCCTTCAATTTTCTAGTGGATACGCTGGATTGGTAAGATCCATCATTGCTTTGGTGCCTATGTCGGCTGAGGTGAAATATCTCTTGAAGTGTTGGCCATTAGCCACAAATTCTCCTGACTGTTCACTCCATAAAACGAAAGCACCATGTGGGTACATGCTCTTGACAATGTAAGGTTCATACCAACGAGAATGGAATTTTCCTGGGAACAACCTCAGTCTTGAGTTGAACAATAGAACTTGGTCTCCCAATTGAATGTCCTTTCTTTTCAGATGACCATCATGCCAAAGCTTGGTGCGTTCTTTGTAGATTCGTGCATTCTCATAAGCTGTCATCCAGAGTTCATCCAGCTCCTGAAGTTGCAGAATCTTGGCTTGGCCAGCTTTCTTCAGGTCAAAATTTAGATGTTTGATTGCCCACCATGCTTTGTGTTCGAGTTCTACAGGAAGGTGGCATGACTTTCCATAGATTAACCAAAATGGTGTGGTTCCAAGAGGAGCTCAACAATAAAATTCCTCGACAACGACGCCAGAATTTGACGTGGTCTATTATCGCACTAACAAATTCACTCGGGGTTGAAATCCCAGAGTTTTTAACCAAATCCTTGTGCAATAATACCACCCGCAAACAGAAGGGTCTTATCGCAGTATAGTTAAGGATCAAATCCCAAGGGACAATGTTTTTAAGAATCATTACTAGTCGAGTCTAGCTCAAGTAAGACTAATATTTAGAACAAATGGGTGATTTGAGGTTAATTAAACCAATTGCAAGAAAGTAAAGAGAAGGATTCAAAGTTGAATCTAGATTAATGATGGGGATCACTGGGGTGGTCCCGGGTTTCATCACCGCTACACATGCAAACATATCCAATCACAAACATCCAGGAAAGATCTAACCATCCAAATAGAGTTGCTACGAACCCTCTGTTAGCATGTTTAGGTTCACGTAAGCATCACCTTAGGCATCAGATTTCTCATCCCCATCCGAATCACATACTTATCGCTCCAAAGATACAGATATCCAACTGAAGCTATGACCCTCCGTTAGGATGTGTAGGCACACAGAAGTGTCATCGTAGGCTAGATGGCTCATCCCCTCACGAATCAATCACTTACGACCTCAGGGAATCCCATCCTATTTCTCATCAGGGAGTCAACCATGTTAATCGACATTCGAACCTACATATTGAAGTTCTCACAACATAGGAAAGAACAAGAAAAACGCAAGCAGGTGATCAATCCACACGCACACATTGATGATTAACAACGAAATGAAAAGTTACATACATGCCATGGAATGTTTAATGAAAAGACATATAAGCATGGGAAGCGGGGATAGTCCCCACACCCCAACGAAATGCAACTACTCGCTCATGATGTGAGGAACAAAAAGAATAAGAGAGAGGGAACATTTTGCCATGAGTATGATGCAGAAGATGGTCACATCTCGGTGAAGATACAATCTTCTATGCTGTGTCGGAGCAGATGTGGATGAGGAGCGAGGGACACCATGGCAGACAGGACCGACTTTCTCTCTCCTCCGTCCTTCTCTTCCGTCCTCCTTGCTCGCAGTAGGAGGAGCAGCATTTGGATGCGTATGTGGTGTGGATTGTGGACTGGATGGATGCGCAAGCCTGCTGCTCATCTTGGCTGTAGAGATCATCCTCCACTAGGGGTCGAGTGTTTCTTAGGAACAACCTGGTGGTGGAGTGGAGGATGAGGAGAAATGGAGGCGGAGGAGCTTTCCCAGGGGTCGAGCATGCTAGGTGCATCCTGGTGATGGAGTTGTTGTTATAGATCAGAGGGAGCATGGGTCGAGCTCGCAAAGGAGTAGCCTGGCGGTGTCCTGGATCTGATGCCCCAATGAGGACCCTTTAGATCCTATTAATAGTTTTTGCTGGAGTATTGAATGGTTTGGACCTGTTAGTATTTCTTCACGGTCTTAAGGACTGGTCTGGTGTCTTCACGATCTTGGGTCTCATGGTCTTGGATACCGATTGCTACTTTCTCGTGATTTTGCAGACTGATCTTGCTCTTCACGGTCTTGAGGACTATTAGAATTCCTTCACAGTTTGGGACTGCTAGCCTCCCTCGCAGTTTTGGTGGCCACAGGGTTCTTCACGGTTTCAAGAGAGCTCGGGTTCATCATGGTCTTTGGTGACCGCAAGGACTCCTCACAGTTTTGAGACCGTGGAGCCTCCACACTGTCTTGGGACCGTGAGGAGCAGACCGCGAGTGTGGGAGCCGATAGGGGTCGTGAAGGTGGATAGGCGATGCCGCGCAGATCACGAGCGTTGAGGTCGACATCGCCATGGTGAGGATGTGGTGCAGAGGAAGATGGAGGTCATGGCACAGAGGTGGAAGCAGGTGGTCACTAATAGGTGCAGGTCTGGAGGATTAGGGTTGTAGGTGTGTCGGGAACTGTTGGTGAAGACGATGCGTTGTAGGTCACGTTGCAGGTGAGGGAGAGGGTGATCGACGGTGCTATCGGTCTTAGGGGAAGCCTTCCCCATGATCCTGGAACTGTTATGGCTCTCACGGTCTCAAGACCGTGAGAACCCTCGGACGAGTCTTATCGCAATATAGTTAAGGATCAAATCCCAAGGGACAAAATTTTTAAGAATCATTGCTAGTCGAGTCTAGCTCAAGTAAGACTAATATTTAGAACAAATGGGCGATTTGAGGTTAATTAAACTAATTGCAAGAAAGTAAAGAGTAGGATTTAAAGTTGAATCTAGATCGATGATGGGGATACTGGGGTGGTCCCGGGTTTCACCACCACTACACATGCAAACATATCCAATCACAAATATACAGGCAAGATCCAACCATCCAAATAGAGCTGCTACGAACCCTCTGTTAGGATGTTTAGGTTCACGTAAGAATCACCTTTGGCATCATATTTCTCGTCGCCGTCTGAATCACGTACTTACGGCTCCAAAGATACATATATCCAACTGAAGCTACGACCCTCCGTTAGGATGTTTAGGCACACAGAAGCGTCACCGTAGGCTAGATGGCTCGTCCCCTCACAGATCACTCACTTACGACCTCAGGGAATCCCATCTGATTTCTCATCATGGAGTCAACCCCGTTAATCGACATTCGAACCTACATATTGAAGTTCTCACAACATAGGAAAGAATAAGATAAATGCAAGCAGGTGATCAATCCACAAGCACACATCGACAATTAACAACGAAATGAAAAGTTACATACATGCCATGGAATGTTTAATGAAAAGACATATAAGCATGGGTAGCGGGGCTAGTCCCCGCACCCCAACGAAATGCAACTACTCGATCATGATGCGAGGACCAAAAAGAACAAGAGAGAGGGAAGATTCCACCATGAGCATGATGCAGAAGATGGTCGTAGCTCGGTGAAGATACAATCTTCTACGCCGTGTCGGAGTAGATCTGGACGAGGAGTGAGGGACACCATGCCAGACGGGGTAGACTTTCTCTCTCCTCCTTCCTTCTCTTCTCGTCCTCCTTGCTCACAGTAGGAGGAGCAACTTTTGGATGAGTATGTGGTGTGGATTGTGGACTGGATGGATACGCAAGCCTGTCGCTCAACTTGGTTGTGGAGATCGTCCTCCACTAGGGGTTGAGTGCTTCTTAGGCACAACCTGGTGGTGGAGTGGAGGATGAGGAGAAACGGAGGCAGAGGAGCTTTCCCAGGGGTCGAGCATGCTAGGTACAGCCTGGTGATGGAGTTGTTGTTGTATGATAATAGACCCCCGAGTGAATTTGTTACTGGTGTTTCTGATTGACATCAATGACCAGCATTGCTACGATGAAGGGATAGTGCTTCAACAAATGAACTTTTCTTCCGAGCCTCAACAACACTACTTTATCAATGAAGCCGTTCAGATCCTCTACAACTATTCTCCACCTCGGATTGAGCAACAGAGAACAATTCAACATAACTCAAGTTGTTTCCCTATGTGTTCTGATAATGCTTGCTCTGTATGGGGAAGAATACAAGAGGCCAGAATCATATCCAAGATTAATGAATGGCTGAGAAAGAAACCACCAAAAGAACATGTCAATCTAGCTCAAGATCCACTTAGAGCCCCACCATGGTGATGATATCAGCATGTCGAGCCATCGACATAAAATAAAGGTGCTAGTCAGGAGGCAACCCGATCAATAATTTCTCTTTTACTTTTAATTCTGAAATAGAAAATTTCCTTAATTTTTTTTACTTTTTAGAAAATTTTGCACTGAACAGATATCGCATCACGAGATGCTATCTTAAGTTCTGATTAGTCTTCATTTTTGAGATTTTCAGATGGAGGAGGCACACTGATTGGAACGCAACCACATCTAGTGGACCAACCGACACAAATTTCCCCTCCATCTCAGATTTAGAGTTTGCTCAGGATGAGAAAATTTCTAAGTTCAGGGTGGAGGGTGGGTGGTACATACTTTACTTTCCACCCACACCCATCTATTTTAGACTTAAGATTTCATCTTTGCATTTTTGATCAAAATTTTCAAAATTTTCAAGTTTTCAAAGATTTTGTATAGAAACTTGATGAAGTTTTGATGCTTTCTGTTTCAATAAAAGCCATTACCTAGATGGCTAGTTTCTCTCTCTATGCCTTTTGAATCATTATACCCTCTTTATTCGAAGCAGATCCTCAAAAGGGCCATTTTATGAAAACTAGCCTTTTGATTGAAATCATCTTGTGAAGCTTATGAATCCTAACATCATGATCCTTCTGCAAAAATGGCAAGTGTCTGTCGAACTAATAGGGATCAAACATGTCGTGCTTCCTAACTAACAAGTGGAACAATAGCATGTAATCTCCACCAGATCCTCATCAAGTCATTATTTGAGCAGAGTACGATAAAGAGAATGACCCAGTGCACTGAATTGTAAATCAAGTTGCATTATGATCTAAACTCTCTTCTACACTTCTTCTATCATCTTCTTACCCCTCCATCCATAAAAAAAGAAACAAAAAAGAGCCAAAATTGTGCCAAACCCTAAGTTCGGGGTGGCACGCCTCCTCTCTCTTTATCCGCTTCTTCCATACCCCTCACTATGAAATAGGGGCATATCACCAAGAAAAGATGCCAATGCGCACACAAAAAAATGCAATCTCGAGTCGAATAGAGGAGAGATTCACACAAAAAATGCAATCAATGTAATTGCAACCATATAATAAATCTCGAGTCAAATAGAGGAGAGATTTATTTCTTCCTTCCATACCACCCTTCACTCCCTTTTCCACCTAATGGCACAATGAATGCCTCCACTGTCCTGAAAAACAGCAGTGTCAGATAAGGTGCACACTTGTTGTTCTGCGGGTATCTCTGGACTCTTACGAAACTATTAGAAATGCTTGTTGTTGGAAAAAGTGAGGAGGAAAATATATTGGAAAACAAACTCAGGAACAAAGATATGGTAAGATGTGTTCAGTGATCTCAGGAAGTTGAGATGCTTAGTCATACTATGCAGAAAGGAAACAATTGTGATGTGAAGATGAGGTAGTCGCATGAATTGAAATCATTCATTTGGTGACTATTTCAGATTTTGTGTTACTCGAGGATGAGCAACATTTAAGTTTGGGGTGTTTGAATGAATGTATATTCATCATGGTTTCAATCGCCATCCCTGGCCCAATTTTGCTCTGATCATTGACTTTTACTGCCTAAATCCACTCATATATCCTTAGCCTAATTGATTTTATCTCTATTTTAATTGGATTTTATTCTTGTTATACAGGTCTAATTGGAGCACGTGGGCCCTATCTCCGAGGCCCATCCACCGTCGTGGCCCTTTCTTCTTTACTCAGGTCATAGTAGCATCGAGGGCTCCCTCCTCTTCACACCTCAACCGGGACCGCCACTCACATGCACCGCGACCAAGCTCTCTTCTACTCTAGAAACCCTAAAATTCCACCATCATACCACCCCCGTGGTCTTCCCATTCAATCTGCATCCTCACGGTCTGCTCCTAGACCCTCTTCACGGTCTCAAAACCATGTGAGCACCCTCACGGTCTCAAGACCATGTGAGGCGTCACGGTCCCAAGACCGTGAAGAGCTTCCACCTCTGACAACGATCACCCTCATCCATCGTTGACCTATTGCACTGCACGCACCTGCAACCCTACCACCTGCTCACGGTTTGCTACTATGATCTGCCCTAATGGTTTTGCACCCTCAACCCTTCCCATGGTCTCAAGACCGTGAGAGCCCTCATGGTCTTAAGACCATGAGAGCTGTCACGATCCCAAGACCACAAGGAGCAGCGTTGCCCTGCACCTGATCGTCCTCCTCCTTCAATCGTCGTCTCTCAGTGCCGCCACCATCTCCGTCCAACCCTCCATAACACCACGATGGCATCACTTCCTGTCTTCCACCTCCACCACAGACCCTCGCGCACCATCGTCAGCTTCTTCCTTTTCCTCCTCGACCGCGCAGTCTTCATGACCTGCATCACCACCATAACTGTGAGACTCCATCACCACCGAGACTACAAGGATTCACCCGACGGTATCTGCAAGCTCCTCGAGTACCTCATCCTCTGCCACGTCCGTCCACAGCAACACCATCCATCCATCTCCCTACCTCTGCGACGCCCTTCCTCCTCCATTCACAACGCGATCGTCTGCTACTTCTGACACCTACTCTCGTAGTCTGCCCTAGCAGTCTCAAAACCACAAACTCCCCAGCGGTCTCAAGATCGCTAGCCCCCCTTGCGGTTTCAAGACCGTGAAGGCCTATCACCCTCAAAACCGCGAGGAAGTGATCGATTTCTAAAACTGTGGATCAGCATGACCGATCGGGAGGATCATGAAGAGCCTGCTCACGATCCCAAACCGTGAGGATGGAGACCGATTGCTCCAAGACTGCGAAGAGGTGGCTGATCGGTTTCAATCTCAAGACCATTATCTTGGTTTCCCAAACCGTGAGAGACTAAACCAATTGCTCCCAAACCGTGAAAATTGCAAAAGAAGTCCAAACCGAGTGGGACTCTACCCAAGCCTATAAATAGGATCAAAATGGTCCTCATTTGGGCATAAGATCTGAGACGCCGCCAGACTGCTCCTTTGCGAGCTCGACCCCTGCTCCCTCCGATCTACAACAACAACTCCATCACCAGGCTACACCTAGTGTGCTCGACCCCTGGGAAAGCTCCTCCGCCTCCGTTTCTCCTCATCCTCCACTCCACCACCAGGCTGTGCCTAAGAAGCACTCGACCCTTGGTGGAGGACGATCTCTACAACCAAGTTGAGTGGCAGGCTTGCACATCCATCCACTCTACAATCCACACCACATACACATCCAAAAGCTGCTCCTCCTACTGCGAGCAAGGAGGACGAGAAGAGAAGGAAGGAGGAGAGAGAAAGTCTGCCCCATCTGCCGTGGTGTCCCTCACTCCTCATCCATATCTGCTCCGACACAGTGTATAAGACCGTATCTTCACTGAGCTACGACCATCTTCTGCATCATGCTCATGGCGGAAGCTTCCCTCTTTATTGTTCTTTTTGTTCCTTACATCATGAGCGAGTAGTTGCATTTCGCTGGGGTGCGGAGACTAACCCCACTGCCCATGCTTATATGTCTTTTCATTAAACATTCCATGGCATGTATGTAACTTTTCATTTCATTATTAATCGTCGATGTGTGCTTGTGGATTGATCACCTGCTTGCATTTATCTTGTTCTTTCCTATGTTGCGAGAACTTCAATATGCAAGTTCGAATGTCGATTAACGTGGTTGACTCCCTGATGAGAAATCAGATGGGATCCCCTGAGGTCGTAAGTGAGTGATCCGTGAGGGGACGAACCATCTAGCCCACGGTGATGCTTCTGTGTGCCTAGACATTCTAACGAAGGGCCACAACTTCAATTGGATATCTGTATCTTCGGAGCCATAAGTATGTGATCCAGATGGTCGAGAAATTTGATGCCTAAGGTGTTGCTTACATGAACCTAAACATCGTAACGGAGGGTTCACATAAGCTCTATTTGGATGGTTAGATCTTGACTGGATTTTTGTGATTGGATATGTTTGCATGTGTAGTGGTGGTGAAACCCGGGAACACCCCAGTGATCCCCATCATTAATCTAGATTCAACTTTAAATCCTACTCTTTACTTTCTTGCAATTAGTTTAATTAACCTCAAATCACCCCATTGTTCTAAATATTAGTCTTACTTGAGCTAGACTCGACTAGCAACAATTCTTAAAAATGTTGTCCCTTGGGATTCAATCCTTAACTATAATGCGATAAGACCCGTCCGCTTGCGGGTGGTATTATTGCACAAGATTTTGTTTAAAAACTATGGGATTTCAACCCCGAGTGAATTTGTTAGTGCGATAATAGACCATGTCAAATTCTAACCATCCAAATTATGGCAATATCTAACCATCCAAATAGAGCTGTTGTGAACCCTACATTAGGATGTTTAGGTTCACATAAGCATCACCTTAGGTATCAAATTTCTCATCGCCATCTGGATCACGTACTTACGACTCCGAATATACAAATATCCAACTGAAGCTGCGGCCCTCTGTTAGGATGTTTAGGCACACAAAAGCATCACCGTGGGCTAGATGGCTTGTCCCCTCACGGATCACTCACTTACGACCTCAGGGAATCCCATACGAGTTCTCATCAGGGAGTAAACCGCGTTAATCGACATTCGCACCTACATATTGAAGTTCTCGCAACATAGGAAAGAACAAGATAAATGCAAGTAGGTGATCAATCCACAAGCACACATGGACGATTACCAACGAAATGAAAAGTTACATACATGCCATGGAATGTTTAATGAAAAGACATATAAGCATGGGCAGAGGGGCTAGTCCTTGTACCCCAACGAAATGGAACTACTCGCTCATAATGTGAGGAACAAAAAGAATAAGATAAAGGGAAGATTCCTCTATGAGCATGATGTAGAAGATGGTCACAGCTTGGTGAAGATACAATCTTCTATGCCACGTCGGAGAAGATCTGGACGAGGAGCGAGGGACACCATGAAAGATGGGGTAGACCTTCTCTCTCCACCTTCCTTCTCATCTCGACCTCCTTGCTCGTAGTAGGATGAGCAGGTTGTGGATGCGTAGGTGGAGTGGATGATGGGTGGATGCGCAAGCCTGCCACTCAACTTGGATGTGGAGATCATCCTCCACCAGGGGTCGAGTGTTTCTTAGGCACATCCTGGTGGTAGAGTGGAGTATGAGGAGAAACAGAGGCAGAGGATCTTTCCCATGGGTCGAGCATGCTAAGTGCAGCCAGGTGATGGAGTTATTGTTGTAGATCAGAGGGAGCAGGGGTCGAGCTCACAAAGGAGCAGCCTGGTGGTGTCCCATATCCAATCCATGAATGAGAACCATTTAGGTCCTATTTATAGTTTTTTCTAGAGTCTTGAACGGTTTGGACCTGTTAGTATTTCTTCACGGTCTTGAGGACCGGTCTGGTCTCTTCACAATCTTGGGTCTAATGGTCTTGGAGACCGATTGCTACTTTCTTGCGATTTTGCAGACTGATCTTGCTCTTCATAGTCTTGAGGACCGTTAGCCTCCCTCATGGTTTTGGTGGCCACAAGGTTCTTCATGGTCTTTGGTGACCGCAAGGACTCCTCACGGTTTTAAGACCGTGGATCCTCCACACGGTCTTGAGACCGTGAGGAGCAGACCACGAGCGTGGGAGCCGGTAGGGGTCATGAAGTTGGATGGGCAACATCGTGTAGACCGCGAGCATTGAGTTCGACGTCACCATGGTGAGGTTGCAGTGCAGAGGAAGATGGAGGTCGCTATGCAGAGGTGGAAGCTGGTGGTCGCTAGCAGGAACATGTCTAGAGGATTAGGGTTGTAGGTGCGTTGAGATCTGTTGGTGAAGACGACGAGTTGCAGGTCATGTTGCAAGTGAGGAGAGGGTGATCGACGATGCTATAGGTCTTGGGGGAAGCCATCCCCACAATCCTGGAACCGTGATGGCTCTTGCGGTCTTGAGACCATGAGGGTTCTCACGGTCTTGAGACCATGAGGAGGGTCGAAGACCAAATGAGCAAACTGCTAGGCTAAAATCGAGAGACCAAAACTGAGAGGGCAGGTTGCATGGGTGAAGCCCAGAGAGCAAACTGAGACTGTCCATTGATCTGTGATCAGACAGAGGGGATATGGTTGAGTGTGGAGGTGAGGGTGGAGATGGATGGAAGGGTTGAGAAAGGAGGATGTTGATTAAGATGGAGATGAAAGGTGATAGTGAAGCACACCAAGGTGGTGATGGTGGTTGTGATGGAAGGTAAAGTAGATGAAGGATGCTTGATGAAGGTGGATCTAGGGTTGAGTGAAGGTGGGCCCCCAGTTGAAGATTTAACCTTATTGTGACCTGCATGATCTGCATGAAATTCATATAGAACTAGTTAACAAGCTTGATAATCCAATCAATTAAGAAAGATTGCATATTGTAAGATTTAGGAGATGAAGTGAATGTACTGAGTCGAATTGGGTCCAAGATGGCGACTGAATATCATGATGAATATGGATTCATCAAAACACCCTGAATTTAAACGTTGCTCATCCTCGAGTAACACAAAATCTAAAACAGTCGCCAAATGGATACTTTCAACTCGTGTGATTGCCTCATCTTCACATCACGATTGTTTCCTTTCTACTTAGTATGACAAAGCATCTCAACTTCCTGAGATCACTGAACACATCTTACCATATCTTCATTCCTGAGTTTGTTTTCCAACATCACTTCCTCCTCACTTTTTCCAACAACAAGCATTTCTAAGAGTTTCGTAAGAATCCAAAGATACCCGCAGAACAACAAGTGTGCACTTGATCTGACACTAGTGTTTTTCAGGATAGAGGAGGCATTCATTGTGCCTTTAGGTGAAAAAAGGAGTGAAGGGTGGTATGGAAAGAAATTGTATATCTTTCCTCTATTCGACTCAAGATTTATTATATGGTTGCAATTACATTGATTGCATTATTTTTTTTTTAATTCTGAATTAGAAAATTTCCTTAATTTTGCTTTTACTCTTTAGAAAATTTTGCACTGAACATATATCACATTGCACGATGCTATCTTAAGTTCCGATTAGTCTTAATTTTTGAGATTTTTAGATGAAGGACGTGTGCTGATTGGAACACAACCACATATGGTGTTCCAACCGGAATGTATTTTCCCCTCCATCTCAGATTTAGAGTTTGCCTGGGATGAGCAAATTTCTAAGTTCAGGGTGGAGGGTGTGTGGTACGTACTTTACTTTCGACTCCCTCCTATTTGTTTTAGACTTAAGTTTTCATCATTGATTTTGACCAAAATTTTCAAAATTTTTTAAGTTTTCAAACAAATTGAACAAAAACTTGATGAAGTTTTGATACTTTTTGTTTTAATAAAAGCCATTACCTTGCCAGCTAGTTTCTCCTTCTATGCATTTTGAATCATTACACCCTCCTTATTCAAAGCAAATCTTCAAGAGGGCCATTTTCTAAAAACTAGCCTATTGATTGAAATCATCTTGTGAAGCTTATGAACCCTAATATCATGATCCTTATGCAAAAATGGCAAGTGTCTGTCAAACAGATAGGGATCAAACAAATTCACTCAGGGTTGAAATCCTAGGTTTTTAACCAAAACCTTGTACAATAATATCATCTGCAAGCGGACGAGTCTTATCACAGTATAGTTGAGGATCGAATCCCAAAGGACAACATTTTAAAGAATCGTTGCTAGTCGAGTCTAGCTCAAATAAGATTAATATTAGAACAAATGTTGATTTGAGTTTAACTAAACTAAGTGCAAGAAAAGTAAAGTACAAGATTAAAGTTGAATCTAGATTAATGATGGGGATCACTGGGGTGGTCCCGAGTTTCACCACCGCTACACATGCAAACACATCCAAACACAAACATCCAAGCAAGATCTAACTATCTGAATAGAGCTGTTGCAAACCCTCCGTTAGGATGTTTAGGTTCATGTAAGCATCACCTTAGGCATCCGATTTCTCATCACCATCCGGATCACATACAAATGGCTCCGAAGATACATATATCCAACTGAAGCTGCGACCCTCCGTTAGGTTGTTTAGGCACACAAAAGCATCACCGCAGTCTAGATGGCTCGTCCCCTGACGGATCACACACTTACGACCTCAGGGAATCCCATCTGATTTCTCATCAGGGAGTCAACCGCGTTAATCGACATTCAAATCCTACATATTGAAGTTCTCGCAACATAGGAAAGAACAAGATAAATGCAAGTAGGTGATCAATTGACAAGCACACATCGACGATTAACAACGAAATGAAAAGTTACATACATGCCATAGAATGTTTAATGAAAAGACATATAAGCATGGGCAGCGGGGATAGTCCTTGCACCCCAACGAAATGGAACTACTCTCTCATAATATGAGGAACAAAAAGAACAAGAGAAAGGGAAGATTCCGCCATGAGCAGGATGCATAAGATGGTCACAACTTGGTGAAGATACAATCTTCTATGCCACGACAGAGTAGATCAAGACAAGGAGTGAGGTACACCACAGAAGATGGGCCAAATCTTCTCTCTCCACCTTCCTTCTCATCTCGACCTCCTTGCTCACAGTAGGAGGAGTAGGTTGTGTATGCGTAGGCTGAGTGGATGATAGGCGGATGCGCAAGCCTACCGCTCAGCTTGGATGTGGAGATAGTCCTCTACCAGGGGTCGAGTGCTTCTTAGGCACAACCTAGTGGTGGAGTGGAGGATGAGGAGAAATGGAGGCATATGATCTTTCCCAGGGGTCGAGCATGCTAGGTGCAGCCTAGTGATGGAGTTGTTGTTGTAGATCAGAGGGAGCAGGGGTTAAGCTTTGCAAAGGAGTAGCCTGGCGGCATCCCGGATCCGATCCATGAATGAGGACCCTTTAGGTCCTATTTATAGTTTTTGCTGAAATCTTGAACGGTTTGGACCTTTTAGTATTTCTTCACGGTCTTGAGGACCAGTCTGGTGTCTTCACAATCCTAGGTCTCACGGTCTTGGAGACCGATTGCTACTTTCTTGTAGTTTTGGAGACTGATCTTGCTCTTCACGGTCTTGAGGACCGTTAGCCTCCCTCGCGGTTTTGGTGGCCACATGGTTCTTCATGTTCTTTAGAGACCATAAGGACTCCTCTTGACTTTGAGACCGTGGAGCCTCCACACGGTCTAGAGACCGTGAGGAGCAGACCGTGAGCCCGGGAGCCGGTAGGGGTCGCAAAGGTGGATGGGCGACGTCGCGCAGATCGCGAGCGTTGAGGTCGACGTCGCCATGGTGAGGTTGCAGTGCAGAGGAAGATGGAGGTCACAACACGGAGGTGGAAGCAGGTGGTCGCTAGCAGGTACAAGTCTGGAGGATTGGGGTTGCTGGTGTGTCAGGATCTGTTGGTGAATATGACGAGTTGCAGGTCACGTTGTAGGTGAGGAGAGGGTGATCGGAGGTTCTATCGGTCTTGGGGGAAGCCTTCCCCACGATCCTAGAATCGTGATGGCTCTTGCGGTCTTGAGACCGTGAGGGTTCTCGTGGTCTTGAGACCATGAGGAGGGTCAAAGACCAAATGAACAAACCGCTAGGGAAAAACCGAGAGACCAAAACCGAGAGGGTAGGTTGCATGGGTGAAGCCCAGAGAGCAAACCGAGACTGGCCGTTGATCTGCGATCGGGTGGAAGGGAGATGGTTGAGAGTGGAGGTGAGGGTGGGGATGGATGTAAGGGCTGAGAAAGGAGGATGTTGATTAAGATGGAGGTGGAAGGTGATGGTGAAGCACACCAAAGTGGTGATGGTGGTTATGATGGAAGGTGAAGTAGATGAAGGATGCTTGATGAAGGTGGATCTAGGGTTGAGTGAAGGTGGGCCCCCAAATTAAGATTTAACCTTATTGTGACCTGCATGAAATTCATATAGAACTAGTTAATAAGCTTGATAATCCAATCAATTAAGAAAGATTGCATATTGCAAGATTTAGGAGATGAAAGTGAATGTATTGAGTTGAATTGGGTCCAAGATTGCGACTGAATATTATGATGAATATGGATTCATCAAAACACCCCGAATTTAAATGTTGCTCGTCCTTGAGTAACACAAAATATGAAACAGGCGCCAAATGAATACTTTCAACTCATGTGGTTGCCTCATCTTCACATCATGATTGTTTCCTTATGCTTAGTATGACAAAGCATCTCAACTTCCTAAGATCATTGAACACATCTTACCATATCTTTGTTCTTGAGTTTGTTTTCCAACATCACTTCCTCCTCACTTTTTCCAAGAATAAGCATTTCTAAGAGTTTTGTTAGAGTCCAGAGATACCCAAAGAACAACAAGTGTGCACCTGATCTAACACTGGTGTTTCACTACTACAGAACACGCCTTTGGCGTCGGTTGTTTAACCCCCTTTGGCGACAGTTTTCAAGCGACGCCTATGTGGGCGCCGCTAAAGGTCGAACTCTTCGGCGTCGGTTTTCTAACTGACGCCTATATGATCTATAGGCGTCAGTTATATATAGTTGGCCGACGTCTATAGGGTTCGCGCCACAAAAAAGGGCACCACCTAGGACACTTTCTGCGTCGGTTAACAACTGAACAACTGATGCCATACTCCCAGACGACATGACCGTGCTTCGCTGCATAGCCGTGTTTAGTACTATAGGCGTCGATTTTATACAAATAAGCGACACCTTTTCCACCACGGCCATGCTTTCCTGCACGGTCGGGTTGTTTGTCATATTAGGCGTCGATTTTTATCCAATAACCGACGCTGTAGGCCTTTGATGATGGTGTTCTATAAATAACCGATGCCTATACTTTAAATTTTTTTTTCTTATCAGTTTGCAGGCCTACTGTGGCTGGTCAGCAGGATGAGAACCTGTAGTTCAGTTTTATGAACTACATGTTTACGACATTCATTGGTATCAGCCTACAAACAGGCCACAAACCTGCAAAACCAACAAATATTTTTTCACACAAGTAGATACATTCAGACATCAATTCAATTCTCACATTCACACATGTAGAAACATTCAAATACATGTAGAAACATTCATATATGTATAAATATTTAGAAATATTCATTTACAAAATATCATTCAACATCGCTCTAAGTATCCCAATTATATCTTACAATCGCCACTACTTGTATGGCTTTTGCCCATTCTTCTCTTACTTCATTTAATGTTTCCATCGTATATGGAGCATGTACATTTTTTAAGCGTTTACCTATAGCGTGGTCAGTTTTAAACACCTGCAAAGAGAATGATGTATATATATAAGTAATAATATAAAAATAAGATTGATATATTTCATACTAACTAATGAGACTATATATAATACCTCATGTATGGTATTAATATCCAATGCGGCATGTCAAATAATCATCTACATAAATCGCATCACATAGTATGTGCATGCCCAACCGTTGTCTTGTGTAGCGCACTATAAATTGAAACACACAAAATATTAAAAAATACAACCAAGCACAGTTCACATAAATAATATATACATTGGAGTCGGGAACTTACTTTTACGTTCTCCCAAATTATTGGCTAGTTCTTTCTCCTTGGGACATTTCCTCCAACATTTTTGGATGCATCTAAACCCCTACATGTTAATGTAACACAATAAATTGCATAATTAAATAGTAATGTAATAACAAATGTTAACGAATATAAAAATGAAATATTTCTCACCAGAATAATGGCATTCTCAATATGTGTCCAATTGTAGTGTTCAATGTACTTCCCGTAGGATCTAGATAATAAATAGTGAACATCCCGGGGACAATAACTAGTAACTCCCAATGTCTAGCGCTATAGGTAAAAAAGTTAAAAATCAATAACTCAATGGAGCTATTATTATCGTCTTCTTTTGCTGACTGAAAATTGTAAAAGCATCTATACAGTATTGTTGAACACTATCAGGGTCTTTAGCTACAATACTAATTAATGATGGAATAAAAAATCCCACATGATCAAATGCAAATTGTTTGCATTGATCTTCGACTAAGTAGCTGCAAAACATGTATTACGTATGCATTAATATATAAGAAACCAGATCACCAGATCTTACACAAGGTATATGGATGTATAAACAAGATCTCACCTTATCCATGTCTCTATCATTGATGTATTCATCCAATCATACATAAACAACTCAATAATATCTTGTATAAATGAAGAGCTATTGTATGATTGAAATGTATAATCTACTTCTAAAGAAACTATTATAGGGCAATGTATATTATGTGCCCGTAGCCAACATGCCATTCCCCTACAAGCAGGACCTAACAGGTATTTTAGGTCAGTTGGAACCCAACTTGGTAATGCAGGAAGTGGAGGTGGAGGTCTAGGTGCTCCGTGTGTCTTCTTTTTAACATGTATATATAATTTCAGATCAGTTGACCTCATATATACACATTAACAATCTAAAGTAATGTAAATTTATCTTACAATTTCAGTAGTGTAGACGACATCTGCTTTGGGTCACAATATCACCCCGCCTTCTGCCTCACCAAGTGTATCAATATCTGGGTGGGCATATGGCAATGCATTTCCTCCATTATCAAACTCCACAACCAGTTTGGATCCACTACCACTTAGCGCTATTAACTTCTTCAACAGAGTGATGCCCCTTTTCTTGTTAAGTGTTTGGTGCTGCACATCAAGTTGCTCCAGTGATTTAGTGGGTACATGTGCATCATCAACCTAAAATTTGACAAAAATAAACACAATGAATTAGCACAATATAGAAATATGGGATATATGACATAACTAGAAGATAATGAATTTTATAGAAATACATGATATGTTTTTAGAACTTACATTGGTATCCTCGCCATGCTCGTCATGGAAAACATGCTCATCATGGACTTCATGCTCATCATGGACTTCATGCTCATCATGGACATCATGCTCATCATGGTCATCCATCTGAAAATGTCATTAAAAAGGCAAACATTTAGCATTTTTATTAACTAGAAAAAGGCAAACATTTAGCATTTGTATTAACTAGAAAAAGGCAAACATTTAGCATTTGTATTAACTAGAAAAAGGCAAACATTTAGCATTTGTATTAACTAGAAGATAATGAAAAATCAAATCTGAAAATGATATTGATATTAAAAAAGCAAACATTTAGCTTCAATAAAAAAAATATAAACATACATGTCTCTAAAATTGTGATCTTTTATCAATTAACAATCCTTCATTGTGATCTCCGTGCACATATAAGTCATCATTAGTTTCAATATTTTGTGGAGTTGGCAACCCAACTGAGAATGGACTGGAGTCATGATACTTATCATAGTACTCTTCTTCATCTATAGGATCTTCAATGAACTGTCTTTTACCATGAAGAACAACCGACCATTTATCATTTGCAGGATCATCGATATAGAATATTTGTTTCGCCTGTGATGCCAATATGAATGATTCACCCTTCTCGCCAATCTTTTCAAAGTTCACCAAAGTGAAACCCAATTCGTCCACTATAACTCCTTTGGTGTTATCAACCCAATTACATTTAAAGAGCGGACATCTAAAATCTATGTAGTCAAACTCCCATATGTCTTCAATGACACCGTAATATGACATTTTAGCTTCATGTGGACTCTTATCCTTTGCACTTGCAAAATACATAGTCGACGCTTGAAGAGTGACCCCACTATTTTGGACGACACTCTTATCATCTTGGCGCTTTGTGTAATATGTGAACCCATTAATGTCAAACCCTTCATAAGACATAACATTCGGTTTTGGTTTAAAGGCGAGGCATTTGATAGTTTCTGTAATATCATTTGGTGTTTGAGATAGTTGATGTAAGACTTTATCTTCAAACCACTTAGTAAAAGTCTTATTATGCTCTCTAGCAAGCCACATTGAACTTGCTCGAGGATGTTGACTCTTGATGAAATTGGTATGTTCCTCGATATAAACACTCACTTCGTCCATGTTGTGTAAAATATACAAGTGAGCTTGTTCCAACTGCTCATGGCTGATTACTTTCACCCGTGATCCCAAAATTCCTTTGCCCTCCTCAATATTCTTGTCATTAACAGGAGTGTTATTACCACTCAGAAAGTCATTGAAAAAATCCATAACCTCTCTCGCCACATAACCTTTAATAATACTCCCTTCAGGCCGATAACGGCTTCGAACATCACATTTAAAAATGCTCATGTATCGTTCAAAGGGATACATCCAATGCAAGAAAACTGGTCCCAACATTTTCACTTCGTTAGTCAAGTGGACAACAAGATGTACCATGATATCAAAGAACGAAGGAGGGAAATACATCTCAAGCTGACATAGGGTAACAACCACTTCTCTTTGCAAATTATCGAGAGTATCGGGGTCAATAACTTTGCTGCATAGACTGTTGAAAAAGAAATAAAGTCTGGTGATTGCAAACCTTACATGCTTCGATAATATAGATCGAATTGCCACGGGCAATATTTGTTGCATTAGAGTGTGACAATCATGAGATTTAAGACCTATCAACTTCAGATCTTTCATTGATACCAATCTACGGATGTTGGATGAGTAACCATGTGGCACCTTAACATTTACCAAGCATTCAAAAAAAGCTTTCTTCTCCTTTCTAGAAAACGTGTAACAAGCGGGAGGTAAGTATGTTCTTTTATTACCCATTTCATGTAATTCTGTTAATTCTGACCTTATTCCCATTTCACGTAGGTCCAGTCTGGATTTTATCCCATCTTTAGTCTTACCTGGTATATTTAACAGAGTACCAATGATGCTATCACAACCATTTTTCTCAACGTGCATTACATCGATACAATGCCTGACTGTCAAAGAACTCCAATAAGGAAGATCCCAAAATATTGACTTCTTCTTGAATGAAGAATTGTCACTCCGTGTGGCCATATTACATTGTGATTTCTTACCAAATTCATTGACAATGTCTTTTACTCTTTCATAAACAACATCCCATGGTATAGGTTTAGGTGCACTCCGTTCATCATTCCATCCATTGAATGCTTTGCGCTTCCTACGATACAGATGGAATTTTGAAACAAACCTTCGATGACCAAGATATACAGTCTTGCCGCCATGTTTTAGTCTTATTGAATCAGTGTTTTCTTCACATATAGGACACACTTTAGCTCCTTTGACACTATATCCAGACAAATTCCCATATGCTGGAAAGTCATTAATAGTGCAAAACAACATAGCGTGCAAACGAAATGTCTCTCTTCCTGAAGCATCATATGTCATCACACCTTCAGCCCAAAGTTTCTTTAAGTCATCAATCAGAGGTTCAAGATAAACATCGATATCATTTACAGGTTGTTTAGGGCCCGATATCAACAACGACAGCATAACATACTTATTTTTCATACACAACCAAGGAGGAAGATTGTATATAACAAGCATGACTGGCCAAGTGCTATGTTAGCTGCTCAATGTCCCGTACAGATTCATCCCATATGTACAAAGCCCAAGTCTTAGATTCCTTTCTTCTTCACCAAATTTGGGGTACAATAGATCAATCTTCTTCCACTGTGGGGAATCAGACGCATGTCGTAGGATCCCATCATTATTTTTCTTAACATCTGCATGTCTCCTAAAATTCTTCGCATCTTTCAGATTTGCAAACAAGCGTTGAAACCGTGATATTATAGGTAGATACCACAACACCTTGGCAGGAGAACCAATTTTGGACTCCCCCGAAGTCATCAATTTATACTGTGACGCACCACATTTTGGACAATCTTTCAAATCTACATAGTCCTTTTGAAATAATACACAATCATTCGGGCATGCGTGTATCTTCTTGGCCTCCATTCCCATTGGGCACAACATTTTCTTTACCGGTATGTTGAGATTGGCAGCTCGTTTCCTTCAGGAAGCATTTCTTTCAACAAAGTCAACAATGAAGTGAAGCTTTTGTCGCTCCATCTATTGTTAGCTTTCAACTTATACAATCTCAACACAGCGCTAAGCTTTGTAAACTTAGCACAACCTGTGTATAATGGTATCTCAGCATCATGCATAATGTTTCTAAAGATAGAATGTGGATCAGTGTGCTCTACCCTACAACTATACAGCATCACATCGATGATGTCTACTGAAACTGGTTCGTTCACATCTACGTCATCGGAGGCAATTTCTTCTTCCACCCAAGCACTGCTATCGACATCTACTAGTTTTGAGTTTGAAATCTCTCCATGCCAGTGCCATTCTGTATAGCCTTTTACAATCCCATTGCACATGACATGACTTTTGATTTCCTCACCAGTGTTGACTTTCAAGTTGTTACCACAATGCCTACATGGACAGTAGAACCTATCTGTAGGTTTTTCCCTATGTTCCTCGGCAAATCTAATAAATTGATCAAGACCAGATATAAACTCTGGGGTGCAGCGATTGCGAATGGACATCCATGATCTATCCATTCTATGATCAAAGAGAAAACAAGTATATATTAGGACAAGATTAGGGTATACACTTACATCCTATCCAAGATTTACTCCTATTATC
The DNA here is from genome assembly GCA_963693085.1 of Alisma plantago-aquatica. NCBI lineage: Eukaryota > Viridiplantae > Streptophyta > Magnoliopsida > Alismatales > Alismataceae > Alisma > Alisma plantago-aquatica. The sequence goes on along the minus strand of OY856411.1, from coordinate 1,176,739,637 downwards.
TACAATGAAGCCGGACTCCATACAAACAATATATAATTTAGTGATTGTTCATTCTAATTTATACCAATGTACAAGTAATATAAAGAACAATGATTGTTCACTTTCTAGGCCAACAAACACATGTGATGTCATTCTTATATATAATAAATATGTACCACGTATCCCATCCTTGAACACCTAATCTCACTAGTAAGTGTAATGTGTATTGGGTTTTCAAGAAAATTTCGGTAGCATTTCCCCGCTGTTCTCTAAGTACATATGTACTTAGAGAACAGACAGGGAAATGCTACCGAAAGTTTCTCAAAAACCCAATACACATTATACACTTACATCCTAAGTGAGATTAGGTGTTCAAGAATAGTCCCAAACCGGGGACTATCCAAGATTTACTCCTAATGAGTAAATCTTGGATGGGTTTCTAGGCCAACAAACACAATTATAGATATGTACATGTTAGGGTTTCATCACAATTAATGTTAGGGTTTCATAAAAATTGATGTTAGGGTTTCATCAATGTTAGGTTTAATCAAATCAAATTAGGATGCTAGAATTGACAAGTTTAAATCTTATTTCAACATGCATCAAAATTTACTGAATTAAGTCAAACATTAGGATTAGAAGCACAAATATATGCAAGCAAAAAATTTGTTCATATCCTAGGATTTACATAAAGCATTACATAAAAAATTGTTCATATCCTTACCAACAGCAAACACGGCCGTGCTATCCAGCACGGCCGTGGTAGGCCAACACAGCCATGGCCGTGCTTGCTGTTAGTAAATAGCTAGGGAGAAGGAAGCAAAGAGGTAGGGCTACCTGGAGCTAGCGGGGAAAGCGCGGCGGCGAGCGACGGCAGCAGTGGCGGCGGAAGAAGAGAGAGCAGAGCGGCGAGTGGTGAACATCAGTGGCACTGGGAATGAGCAGAGTAGCGCGCGGCACACCAGCAGCATCGGCGGCGGCAAGTAGAGGTGCACCAGCAGCAGCAGCGCACCAACAGCAGTGGCGGCGGCGAGCGGAGAAGCACCAGCAGTAGCGGCGGCGAGCAGCAGCGGGGTTGTCAGGCGATTTCAGGAGAGCGGCGACGAGCAACAACACATCAATATCGTGATGAAATAGGAAGAAAGGGGGAAGAGCCGGGTGATCGGGTTTATTAAGTTGGTCAATGGCGTCAGTTATCTACAAAACCGACGCCTATTATGATTTAGCGTTGGTTGATAGTAAAACATCGACGCCCAACTAGACAACCTTTACCCTAAATTATTTGGTGGGAACCATTATCAGCGTTGGTTATCGAAGGATAACCGACACTGAAAGTGGGACTTTTCACGCAAATTTTCATTTTAAATAGGCGTCGGTGAATAGTTAAAAAACCGACGCTGTAGGTGACCTAAAATGTTTTTGCTCGAAAATTAATTTTTGCGGGTGATTTTAGGTGTCGGTCTTTTATAACCATCCGATGCTAAATACAAAGCGGTACCCGTGTCTGGCTGGTCTTCGAATATATACGTCGGTTTGCATAAATAACCGACGTCTAATATTATAGGCGTCGATTTTCCTAAATAACCGACGCCTAGAAAAGTGACACTGAATGCTGTTTCTATAGTAGTGTTTTTCAGGATAGAGGAGGCATTCATTGTACCTTTAGATGGAAAAAGGAGTGAAGGGTGGTATGGAAGGAAATTGTATATCTCTCCCCTATTCGACTCGAGACTTATTATATGGTTGCAATTACATTGATTGCATTTTTTTTTCTTTTAAATTCTGAAATAGAAAATTTCCTTAATTTTGTTTTTACTCTTTAGAAAATTGTGCACTAAACAGATATCACATTGCATGATGCTATCTTAAAAACTGATTAGTCTTCATTTTTTAGATTTTTAGATGGAGGACACACGCTTATTGGAACACAACCACATCTGGTGGTTCAACTGGCATGAATTTTCCCCTCCATCTCGGATTTAGAGTTTTCTCAGGACGATCAAATTTCTAAGTTTGGGGTGGAGGGTGGGTGGTATGTACTTTAATTTCCGCTCACTCCTATCTGTTTCTAACTTAAGATTCCATCATTGCAATTTTGATCAAAATTTTCAAAATTTTTAAGTTTTCAAAGAAAGTGTATAGAAACTTGATGAAGTTTTGATGCTTTTTGTTTCAATAAAAGCCATTACCTAGCTGGAAATTTTCTCTCTCTATGCCTTTTGAATCATTATACCCTCCTTATTCAAAGCAGATCCTCAAAAGGGCCATTTTCTAAAAACTAGCCTATTGATTGAAATCATCTTGTGAAGCTTATGGATCCTAACATCATGATCCTTCTGCAAAAATGGCAAGCATCTATCGAATTGATAGGGATAAAAAACGTCATGCTTCCTAACTGACAAGTGGAACAATAACATGGAACCCCCACTGGATCCTCATCAAGTCATTATTTGAGTAGAGTATGAAAAAGAGAAAGACCCGATGCATTAAATTGTAAATCAAGTTGCATTCTGATCTGAACTCTCTTGTACACTTCTTCCATCATCTTCGTACCCCTCCATCCATAAAAAAGAAACAAAAATAGCCAAAATAGTGCCAAACCCTAAGTTCGGGATGGCACGCCACCTCTCTCTATATCTGCTTCTTCCATACCCCTCGCTATTTAATAGGGGCATACCACCAAGAAAAGATGTCAGTGTGCACACAAAAAATGCAATCTTGAGTCGAATAGAGGAGAGATTTGCACAAAAAAATGCAATCAATGTAATTGCAACCATATAATAAATCTCGATTCAAATAGAGGAGAGATATACAATTTCCTTCCATACCACCCTTCACTCCTTTTTCCACCTAAAGGCATAATGAATGCCTCCTCTATCCTGAAAAACACCACTGTCAGATCAGGTGCACACTTGTTGTTCTGCGGGTATCTCTGGACTCTTATGAAACTCTTAGAAATGTTGTTGCTAGAAAAAGTGAGGAGGAAGTGATATTGGAAAAAAAACTCAGGAATGAGGATATGGTAAGATGTGTTCAGTGATCTCAGGAAGTTGAGATGCTTTGTCATACTAAGCAGAAAGGAAATAATCGTGATGTGAAGATGAGGCAACCACATGAGTTGAAAGTATTCATTTGGCGACTATTTCATATTTTGTGTTACTCGAGGACGAGCAACGTTTAAGTTCAAGGTGTTTTGATGAATCCATATTCATCATGATATTCAGTCACCATCTTGGACCCAATTTGACTCAATACATTCACTTTCATCTCCTAAATCTTGCAATATGTAATCTTTCTTAATTGATTGGACTATCAAGCTTATTAACTAGTTCTATATGAATTTCATGCAGGTCACAATAAGGTTAAATCTTAAGTTGGGGGCCCACCTTCACTCAACCCTAGATCCACCTTCATCAAGCATCCTTCATCTACTTCACCTTCCATCATAACCACCATCACCACTTTGGTGTGCTTCACCATCACCTTCCACCTCCATCTTAATCAACATCCTCCTTTCTCAGCCCTTACATCCATCTCCAACCTCACCTCCACTCTCAACCATCTCCCTTCCACCTGATCATAGATCAATGGCCAGTCTCGGTTTGCTCTCTGGGCTTCACCCATGCAACCTGCCCTCTCGGTTTTGGTCTCTCGGGTTTTCCCTAGCGGTTTGTTCATTTGGTCTTTGACCCTCCTCATGGTATCAAGACCATGAGAACCCTCACGGTCTCAAGACCGCAAGAGCCATCACGGTTCTAGGATCATGGGGAAGGCTTCCCCCAAGACCGATAGAACCTCTGATCCCTCTCTCCTCACCTACAACGTGACCTGCAACTCGTCGTCTTCACCAACAGATCCCGACACACCTGCAACCCCAATCCTCCAGACCTGCACATGTAGCAACCACCTGCTTCCACCTCCGCATTGCGACCTCCATCTTCCTCTGCACTGCAACCTCACCATGGCGACGTCGACCTCAACGCTCGCGATCTGTGCGACGTCGCCCATCCACCATCGTGACCCCTATCGGCTCCCACGCTCGCGATCTGCTCCTCATGGTCTCAAGTTCATGTGGAGGCTCCATGGTCTCAAAACCGTGAGGATTCCTTGCGGTCTCCAAAGACCGTGAAGAACCCTGTGGCCACCAAAACCGCGAGGGAGGCTAACGGTCCTCAAGACCGTGAAGAATAAGATTGTAACACCCAGATTTTCATATCACGTGAGTGGAAGCATTTTTTTACTGGGGTATCACAAACATGATTACCAATGCAATTACAGTAAATGAAACACTTTGCATAATTGGAAAACTGATTCATACATAGTTTTAACAAAGAAAAACAATTCATCTATTATACTCTACTAAGAAGACTATGCATAATAAAAGATGTCTAAACTTTGGATCGTCTCGGTAGATGACACCCCACTAGGCAAGCTTGAAAATCTCCTAGACCTTTACTTGTTCCTTTGATCCTCAGATACTCCAAAACCTACAGACATCGCGTCCCCAACCATGCATTGGGAAAAATAGTCGTTAGAGTAAGTGGCATGAGTACTCTAAAATATACATTGCTATATGACTGAAATTAGATATTATAAACATGAAACTAACATCAAACTCTGAGTAAAATCTGTAAAATATTCTCTCTGTATTACTTAATATGAATTCTTATCTTTCTACCTTATCTTTCTCTGGAGACATGTACCCTGGTAAATGGATCTCAAGACCTATACCACAGTGCATGGGTCATACTTATCTTATCTAATTCCCTCTCATCATACTTATGGATGAGATTATGGGCATCTCTAATCTAAGGTATCTTTTACTTACGATTTTTATCTGACTGTGGCCACCATTATACAATAAGTCCTCCTGAATTAGCGTATCTACGCCCTAAATTGGTACCAAAGTACCCTACATTGGCACTACATGCCTATAAATGACACCAATGTGTCTCTGAATTGGCATAACTACATCCTGCTTGGTACCAAAGTACTTCTGAATTGGAGTAAACACTCCTCTGAATTGGCAACAGATGCCTCTGAATCATCCCAAAACTACTGAATGAGGACTTATCATATATTGTATTATGTGAAGGTTTCGACTTATTTATCTTAAGTCTAAACTTACTTAATTCTTAATCTGAACTGAAGCTGAATACTGATTGCTTTATTGAATTCCAAATATGAACTTATCTTATATTAAAACTGAATATTGATAATAGAACTTATCTGAAACTGATTACTGAGTACTGAGCATGTACTGAATTCTAAATCTGAATTTGAATATGAATCTTTTATTCTTAATGATAAACTTAATCTAAAACTGAATGTGAATATGGATCTCAATTACTTCATAATTGAGATTGGGTCTAAACCCTTGTCATGCATCTTTATTCATAATCTACCTACTCACACAAAGAGTAGTCTAAGTCTGAATCTAAATCTCTTATTTAAACTGAATTTATTGCTAAATTTGAACATGTATCTCATTATCTGGGTAAACTTTATTCTAAAACTCTTATTTGGTAAGATTACTTCATTATACCAATTATATCATAAATGAGTCTAATGTCTTATGAGAAAGGATCTGACATGAATATAGAAATACTAAGTATACAAAGTATCTTAAGTCAAGCTTATGAAAGTATCATAAGTACAACGTATAAAAAAAATATCAATTCTGACAAGAGTTCAATCCTTCTTATAAAATATGATGTTACCCTAAAACTTTTCATATGAGCTTACATATTAAACCTTAAATATTGAAATAGAAATCTTATAAAATATTGTCTTACATAAACATCTTATAATATTATTCCAAACTCATTTTATAATTTATTCTGATCCCAAAAGTACCTCTATACTAAAAATTGGACCATATCTTAATATGTTCTTATATTTCTCACATTATAGTTAACTTATAGATATTACTCATTATAAGAAGTTCGATTAACTTATTAGCTCTTAGACTCTCTACATATATAAGACATCTTAATCTCATATTTCTAATTGAAATCTAAATACAACGTTATACCTATAAATATGAGAAATCCTAATAGCATAATTATACTTTAAATGTCAATATAAAGTTATCCCAAATCATTAACTAAGTATGATTATATTACTTTCATATCTTATCTCGAAATCTTTAAATCATCACCAACAAATCTTAAAAGAACTTGATTCATTAATTTTTTCCCATGGACCTGGTCCATGAGTCACAACCATAGAGAGCAACATATCTCTATTTGAGATTTTGAGTATATGAACTTACATAAAGATAGAAGTATGAGAATAGTCCTATTTGCACATCTTAACATTAAAGTCTAAGCACATTGAATCACATGAATCATGAAAGTATTATTGTCTAAGAGACATATGAACATACTGAGCTTCAAATACGAGTACTCATGGGCATGGACCACTTATCTGTGTCATAGAAGATAAAATCTTCATCTTGAATTCCTCTAGTCGGGTCTAAATCCTTTAAAAGACACTTCTTTTAAATCTCAAATATCTGTCTACTTGCATCTTCATCTTTAAATCACATCCTACACAATCTTATGGCATGCATGTAAGCATACCCAATACATCATATAGGATCAACAAAACCTCTAAATCATGAGTGGTCATTTCATCATACCTATTAAGATTGTGGTTCAACACTTGCTTGAAGTTCAATGATGAGGTCCACACCTATAACATTATTTTAACAAAGCACCATCATATATGGACTTAATTCACATATCTAACTTTTCTTAAATCAAATTACTTTATATAGATCATTTAAGAATCTAGAACCTCCTTCAATATATTCTTCATATCTCAAGCTTTCCAACGAGCCCTTAAGCACCTTATTCTCACAATCAGATCAAACTTTATTAATTCCTAATAAATTATAAACAAACTAAGATCTGATCATTTGTAGTACCTGATTTCCTTGATATTGTCTACCTTTCAGGATAAATGGGCCTTATGGACGGCGGCCCAACAAGGAGGCTCGGGTGACCACATCCTCTCCTCTCTCGCGGGGCGCAACTTAGGTGCGATGCCTTTATTCTTCCGTAGAAATAGAGTGTCACCGCCGGGCCTCCTCTCCAGCCAGGTTTGGCCATCAGTGATCGTTCAAGCGACCATATTGGTCAACGCTACCACCAAGACTCCACCTTGATGATGAGACATCCACAAACATGAAACCCAGGCTGTTGGGCTCTCACTTGCATGACCTGGTTGGAGGCGTCACCTCCCCTATTTTCGTGGCAGGAGCAGGGCAGATCGCCTAGGGCTTTGGCGATCTACATCGACACGAGTTGCTCAGAGAATGTCTGTTGCCCGCACAACAGCGTCGCCCCCATGTATCTGGATACTCTATTGGTGCCCAGATTCACCTTTGGTGGGCTGGTCCTCCCGAAGACACCACGGTGAAGTCCCAAGCACCGCCATCAGCCTGTCATGCCTCTCTATTTCTCACCTTGTTCTTGTTAAACCCTAACTGACTCTGCCAAACTAATGATCTGGAATACTATGCCTTATAGCCTTAATCTTTTATAATCTTGCAATGAGATCTACCCGAATTGAATTTGGCATATGGTTCTATACTTTGTTCTTTCCGAAATGAGGGTTCATGATTGTCAGTCCCCCCCTTCTTTGTGAGCGTCTCCCAATGAACTGGGCCATGCTCAAATGAGCCGGCCACTAGGCAATGAACCCATTCTTTCACCTTTTAATTTCATTGGTTAATTGCTCAAAAGACTAAACATACTATGTTCCTTCAAGTTTTTCTTAAAATTCATAGGTACGACGTAGTTTTGATTGGTCCCAATATTCAATTAGAGGGTCTAAAACAATACTATGTGGAAATCTCCAAATTTGATGATGGAACGATGAATTGTTACTAGGGTATGATTAGTTTAGTTTATGTACATTTAGTGACCATGACTGATGTCCAAGTGATATGACTTTCCATTTAAGGTCACTTAGGGTTTACCTTAGTTGTAATTGAATCTACTTAATGAACTTTGAAAAAAAAAGAGTGCATAAGGTGATGAAGCTACTTTAAGGAGAGAGAAAAAGTACATTATATTGAAGCTTTGGTTTATTTGAATATTCCACAAGATGAAAGGATGTTTATTGAAATCAATATTGAAAGGGTGAAAGATAAATTATGCCAGTCATATTTTTTATATTTAAAATATACAATTTTCTTTACCTGGGTTATTTGCATTGAAGTCCAACAAGTTTAATTTATTTAGTGCAAAATTTATGAAGGACTCAAATGTAATTATTTTTCTATTTATTAAATTTTTGGGATGTTACAATTCTACCCACCTTAAATAAATTTTGTCCTTGAAATTTCTCTAGGCTACTACCCACCTTAGGGCTCTACTTATCCTTCATTTATTGATAATTAACATATTAAGGTACACTTATGTTCAAAACTTTGCATGAAAAGAGACATGTAATGTATTTTCATAAAAAAAATTATGTGAGTATTATCTATTACCTTGGTCTACTTCCCAACTCATACTTAGGGTATATGAAACTAAACTTGGCTCTATACTTAGGGCATCTTCCTCAACCGTGTCATGAATTCCTAACATTAGTTGTACATGACTGTCTAACCTTGGGTTCTTTAGGTAACTCCTACATTCCTAGATATGTGGTGATCAGGCACATACCCAGAGATGTGGGATCCTGACAAACTATCCCTCACTAACCCACTAACACATGTGTCCCATACCACATGGGCTAGTAAGAAAGGAGAGATGCATAAAAGTCTAGCGCTTATGAAATTCCTTTTCAATTCTCAATTGGCTGGCCATAACCATTGAGAATAGAGAAGAAACCTCATTATCTAGGTTTAGGTTGCTACTTTAGATCTAAACAAGGATGACTTCTACCTCTAAGATATCTATCTATTCTAAGGTTAAGACCCATAATCACTCTAAGTTATGGTATTCTTCTTATGGAATCTATCCCTAAACCCTAAACTTACCTCTTCACTCTAGGGTGACTATGAGAATCATGTTTGCCTAGTGGCCATTTACCAAATTACTCTAATACCATATTGTAACACCCATATTTTCATATCACGTGAGCGGAAGCATTTTTTTTACTGGGGTATCACAAACATGATTACCAATGCAATTATAGTAAATGAAACACTTTGCATAACTAGAAAATTGATTCATACATAGTTTCGATAAAGAAAAACAAGTCATCTAATATACTCTACTAAGAAGACTATGCATAATAAAAGATGTCTAAACTCTAGATCGTCTCGGTAGATGGCACCCCACTAGGCAAGCTTGAAAATCTCCTAGACCTTTACTTGTTCCTTTGATCCTCAGCTGCTCCAAAACCTGCGGACATCGTGTCCCCAGCCATGCATTGGGAAAAATAGTCATTAGAGTAAGTGGCATGAGTATTCTAAAATATACATTGCTATATGACTGAAATTAGATATTATAAACATGAAACTAACATCAAACTCTAAGTAAAATCTGTAGAATATTCTCTCTTTATTACTTAATCTGAATTCTTATCTTTCTACCTTATCTTTCTCTGGAGACATGTACCCCGGTACATGGATCTCAAGACCTACACCACAGTGCATGGTTCATACTTCTCTTATCTAATTCTCTCTCATCATACTTATGGATGAGATTATGGACATCTATAATCTAAGGTATCTTTTACTTACAGTTTTTATCTGACTGTGGCCACCATTATACAATCAGTCCTCCTGAATTGGTGTATCTACATCCTGAATTGGTACCGAAGTACCCTGAATCGGCACTACATGCCTCTGAATGACACCAAGGTGTCTCTGAATTAGTGTAACTACGCCCTGTTTGGTACCAAAGTACCTCTAAATTTGAGTAAACACTCCTCTGGGTTGGCAACAGATGCCTTTGAATCGTCCTGGGACTACTGAATGAGGACTTATCATATAATGTCTTATGTGAAGGTTTCAACTTTGTTTATCTTAAGTCTAAACTTACTTAATTCTTAATCTGAACTGAAGCTAAATACTGATTGCTTTATTGAATTCTGAATCTGAACTTATCTTATATTAAAATTGAATATTGATAATTGAACTTATCTGAAGCTGATTACTGAGTACTAAGCATGTATTGAATTCTAAATATGAATCTGAATATGAATCATTTATTCTTAATGATAAACTTAATCTAAAACTGAATGTGAATATGGATCTCAATTACTTCATAATTGAGATTGGGTCTAAACCCTTATCATGTATCTTTATTCATAATCTGGCTACTCACACAAAGAGTAGTCTAAGTCTGAATCTAAATCTCTTATTCTTAAGTTCTAAACTAAATTCATTGCTGAATTTGAACATGTGTCTCATTATATGGGTAAACTTTATTCTAAAACTCTTATTTGGTAAGATTACTTCATTATACCAATTATATCATAAATTAGTCTAATGTCTTATGAGAAAGGATCTGACATTAATATAGAAATACTCAGTATACAAAGTATCTTAAGTCAAGCTTATGAAAGTATCATAAGTACAACGTATAAAAAAATATCAATTATGACAAGAGTTCAATCCTTCTTATAAAATATGATGTTACCCTAAAAATTTGCATATGAGCTTACATATTAAACCTCAAATATCGAAATAGAAATCTTATAAAATATTGTCTTGCATCATTGATGGAGCTAGGATTTACACCAAAAGATTGCTCTTCCAATGGAAGTCCTAATATGCACTAAAAACCTTAGTGAGTTGATGTTCTCTCTAGGTTTACCTACAACTGGTGCTAGATAAATGCTCCAACCCCACAAGAGCGTGGAAGCCTTATCACAATACATATTTTGGATCGAACCCGAAGGACAACTTTAAGAAGCTGAGTGTCTTTTTCTCATTTCGTATCAATCTAAGTTAATCATCTAATACCAAAAGTTTTGATTTGAATTATTTAACCTAAAACATGCAAAAGCAAAGGCAAGAATAAAAACTAGTTTTAAGATTAAAATCTATAATTAGCAAATGATGATGGATTACTGGGGTGATGCAGGTATTCACCACCACTACACATGTATTGTACCTGTACCAATCATAGTAAGACTTGCAAGCAAGATACATGGATGTTATACAATGCCGATGTCTTGTAGGACAAGAGTAATGCACACATCCTTCACGGGTTGAGTAACTCTCATCTGGTACATGTCTACATGTCAATGAAGAGATGTAGTCTCTGAAGAGAGAACCTTACTCAACCTCATGAAACGTGCATCGGAAAACTAACAAGCAAGCGATAATCATCAATTCGATTAGTATCCTTATAGACTATCCCTCTTTTGAGAAAATAGCTACGAGAAACGTGGGAGTGTTGCAATGTCAACCATTCCCATACGAATGGTCAAATACCTTGCACCACTCCCTCCATAGAATGTGTTCCTTGACCCATCAAGGTTGCACTTCCATACGTCAACTGATTCCATTTCATAGTGCAGAAGTGCAACGATGGAGGTGAGTTTACTCCATCCCTCGGGAAGCGTTCCTAGATATCAAAACGGATGCACAGTGGATACGCAAACCATAAACCAACACTAAATCGATATTCGAGTCCCAAGAGCAGTCATAGACAAACTGCAATGAAAGACAATAGATGCATACAAGAACGTGGCCAACATTCACGCATGTATGAAATGATTTAGTATTGAATCGGAAAGATAACATCCTTTAGTACAGATTACAAAACATGGGAAGCGGGGCTAGTCCCCACGCCCCAGTGGATGAAACTACTCGCTCCTCATAGAGGGAGCAACAAGGAAAGAGAAGAGACAAAAAGAAAGCATCGTCGGAGCAGAAGAGTAGATCTATGACAACCCGATGTAGATCATCACAGTCTCCGGGACTGCTCCATCATGGTCGATGAGGTCTGTCTCTCTGCCTTGATTCTCGTGTCTACCTCCGATATTACACAATTAGAATGAGGTGGAACTATGGCAGAGCAATGGTGGAAGTGGGCTAGCTGTGGAGTAGCCTTCTGGACTTCTGGCTCTGTTCCCAATCCGGCAGCCTGGGCCGTAGTGAGATAGATGCCCAAGACCATGCCTCTACCCTTCTATTTATAAGCTTGGCATTTGTCTTGGACGGATGGGGTTAGATCTGCAAATTGCTCAAATATCTTGGTCCATTCAGTTTTGGGTGCTCATCAATACAGTTTCCAGCCTTTTAGTTTGGGAATGTAGGGCCGTCATACGGTCTTGGGAAACCGATTGCCGTCAATCGATCTTGAGAACGATTACCTCCATTCGTTTTTGGGGGTCTCTCGGTCTTGCGCCTCTCGGTCTTGAGACCGTGAGAGGTCTCTCGGTCTTGAGACCGTGAGAGGCCTCACGGTCTTGCCCACACGGTCTGCCGTCACCGCTCAATGACCCAAACGGTCCTGCTGCTCATGTTCACTGTGAGTCGGGAGGTGAGGAGCAGTGCTGCTGGGAGCCGAGATGGCGGATGATGACGTGGGAGAACGTGGCGCAGGTCTCGACGATGGATGTGGGGTCTTCTCGGTTTGTAGGTGGGTGCCATCCCTTACGGTCTTGGGATCGTGAGAATTCTCACGGTCTTGAAACTGTGAGGACTCTCACGGTCTTAAGACCGTGAGATGAGTCAGAGGTGTAAACTAATAAGGTAAACCGAAAGGGCAAATCGAGAGGCTAAAACCGAGTGAGGTCAAGACCGAATGAAATCAGAATCGAGTGGCGCACCACGGCCATGTTGACCCAACACGGTCGTGGTGAGGCTACGACCCCACAGCCATGCTGCCTCACACGGGCGTGGTGAGTGAAGGCATGGGCACTATTGGCGATGCGCCACGGTCGTGGCGTGACAAACACGGTCGTGGTGGGTGGAAACTTGGTACTGTTGGCAATGCGCCATGGCCGTGGCGTGACCAACACGGTCATGGAGGGTGGAGACTTGGCACTGTTGGCGATGCACCACGGTCGTGGCGTGACTAGCACGGTCATGGTGGGTGGAGACTTGGCACTGTTGGCGATGCACCACGGCCGTGGCGTGACCAACACAGTCGTGGAGGGTGGAGACTTGGTACTGTTGGTGATGCGCCACGATCATGGCGTGGCAAACACGGTCGTGGCGATTGTTCTACTTCATAATCTTGATCTGTTGTTGCACATGCTTGGGTTAGACTCCAAACGGTCTCTGCTGTCCTATCGGTCTTGAGACCGTTTGGGCTCAATCGGTCTCAAGACCATTTGGGTTCAAATGGTCTCGAGACCGTTTGGGTTCAAACGGTCTTGAGACCGTGTGGGCTCAAACGGTCTTGAGACCATTGGAGTCAAAGCTGTAGGGGTCATGACCATTGGCAATGGTTGAGGATGATCTGTGGAGGAGAGAGAACATGAGTAGGGGAGGATGAGATAAAATAAACTGGGAACTAGGGTAATTAGAACTAGTAATGCACTATTTACATGAAACTGAAGAGATACTTAAAGTAAATCAAAACAAGGGTAGATCAGTCGATACTAGGCACATAATCTCTATAATTGGCGAATGTGAGGATGGATCTGGAGGATTCATCACCACACCAAAATTAAGCATTGCTCATCCCGAGGAACGAAAAAGCCTAAGATAGTTGCCAAAAAGCTCATTCCTTTCGTTATTACCTCATATTCGTGCAAAAGTCAAAAATTTCATGAAACTAAAAAAATGAAGCAAAAAAAAAATTAGGAAAAAAATGTCAGAAAACCTTTGAATTGGTGACTGATGATGGATCTGGGGGATTCATCACCACACCTAACTTAGGCGTTGCTCGTCTCGAGGAACAAAAAACTTAAAATAGTCACCAATGAAATTGTTCATCTCGTGATTGCCTCATCCTTATGTCATATCGTAATTTTGTTCATGGCTCAGATTGATGCATCCTCAAGGCTTCCTTAGATCACAGAATACATCTTATGATATCCTCAATTTTTGAGTTCACTTTACTGGAGTATATCCTTCTCACTCTTTGTTGTATCAGTCATGTTTAAAAGTTTTATGAGACTATTGAAAAGACCCACAGAATCAACAAACATGCATATGATCGTCACAGGTGTTTTCAAGAGGAAGGTTGAAATGGAGGCGATTGGGGTGCCAATACGATGAAAAAAAGGAAAAGAGGTGTGATCAAGAGATGAGAGTCTCGTCTCTATTTGACTCAAGACTCTTATTATTGGCAATTCATCAAGACACTTTGAATATTTTGTGCACAATACTGGTTGACTTTGCCTTACACCCGATTTTTTTCTAAAGGTAACTCAGAAGTGTGTGTAGGTTGGCTTAAGGCTTTTGGCTAGCTTACCTCTTCCATAGGAGGTAAGGGGTCATTTTTGGAGCCTTAGGGTCTCACTACCGGTCACGACACATCTGCCTTTGTAAGGGCAGCTAATGTACCGGCCGGGCGAGACCTTTATCAGTTATCCTTATTCAGGGCACAACTCTCATGTTTTTATTCACACTCTGGCTTTTATTCATTCTCACTTCGTATGGGAGAAATGGTATTTTTGGATTTTTGTATATTTGGGCTGCCAAGCCTCTTTTTGGAATCGGGGTAGATTTTTCGCCAACCTCGGTATGTGCACAATCATCATTGTACACTCTTTGAATCAAGAAGAGAAGGTGATACATCCCTGTTATGTATTGAGGGGTATGGAAGAAGTGGTAGTAGAAAAAGAGGTGTGGTGTACCACACCGAACTTAGAGTTCGACAGAGGTGTGTTTTACCACACCGAACTTAGAGTTCAACGGAGGTGTGGTTCACCACACCGAACTTAGAGTTCGGCAATGTTCTAGTTTTCACTAGAAAGGAGTGTGGCGTGCCACACCAAACTTAAAGCTTTGGCATGATTGATGAGCAGAAGGGTATGAAAATGAAGGAAGAAGTATAGAAGAGAGTTCAGATCATAATACCATTTGCTTAGTGATTCCATATGATGGGTTCTTTTTCTCCATCACACTCTGCTAAAAAAGTGACAAGATAGAACTTCAAATGAGAATTCCATACAGCGGATCCATTATTCAGTTAGAGGCATGATGCATTTGATCTATCTCAGACTTATTGAGGCTTATCATTCTTATGGAGGATATGCCATTTAGGGTTCATAGACTATACAAGATAAAATCGTTTATCGGTTAGTTTTAAGCATTGGTTCCTTATGGATTTGCAACGAAAAGAGGTGATGAAAAAAGATTCGAAAAGCAAAAGCCGACTAGGGAAAGGCTTTATTTTAAGAAGGCTATGAAAATGTGGAAAAAATTACTAAAAAGGAGCTAGAATGGAGAAACAAAAAACAGTAAAGATAGAGGGTGGAGTGAGAAACATACCACCCACCCTCCACCTCGAACTTATGAGTTTGCTTGTTTCTGAGCAAACACTAAGTTTGAGATGGAGGGGAAGAGTTGCGCAATATTAACCATGTGGTCCTTGTAATTGGAAGAAGGTCCCACAAAGATGCTTCATGAGGGTCGGAATTGAGAGCAAGGAAGTGGCACGAACAACCTGTGGCAATTCAAACAGGTTTTCTGGATGACTTGGATGCACATTTCTTTCACCTCTTTGTCCATCCAGAAGAATCCAGAGACCTTCCCCCATCAGCGTGGGGGGGTGGAATATAAGCAATAGAGACTTGAGGACTAGGCGAGTAATCAAGGTATTCCCTATTTGTGTCCTCTGGTTGTGGTTCGCCCTCAAAGTTCAAAGTAAAACTGCTTTCTTCAAAATCCAGAGTAGTTGATTGAGGGTTGGCCACTTGGACTTCCTCCTGTCCTGGATCGGGTGGTAGATCCGGTTCAGGATTCATTTCGTTACCTGGCTTTTCTTGTGTAGGATGTGGTATCCAGTATGACGTTTCTTCATCAGAGGAGTTATTTTGAGAAGTATCTTTATCAATGTTGAGATTGATGAGAGCGTCATTCTTCTTTTCAAAATTTTGTTCAGAAATTTCCTCATAGAACATCCTTAATTCATCTAAGTAACTAGAAGAGGATTTGACTGGTAAAACAAATTCTTGCTCGGGTAAAGGAATCATGGGATTCCAGGGTAGAGGTTCCAATGATGTTTCTTCATGGGAGGGATTAGTCCATGACATAATGTTTTGAGGACTAGAATCTCCCGATGACTCCGTTTCTTTGATATTGGACTAAAATACTCCATTTCTAAGTCAGGTTGTTGTTCCGGTACTTCTTCATAGTACTCCTCCAGTTCGATTAAGTGCTCGGGAAGAATCACTATGGGAAGAACAAAATCTTGTGTAGATAGCTCAGGAGGAGCTTCTTTATAGGGATGAATTGCTCTAAGAGGATGGGTTTGTGGCTCGATGTCCTCCCACGAGTCCTTTTTTTCATTACAAGAGTCTACAGAAATATTGTAATCTATTCCTAAATCAAGAGATGGTTCATGTTTCTCTTCATAGTGCACTATCGACTTGTTCAAGTGACTAGAAGGAGGTTCAATAGAAAGATCATGCTCTTGTTCGAGAACTGGCTTCGTCTGGACTTCTTGTAGAGGTGGTAGCTCTGGTAACATCATCTCATGGAAAGGGTCGGTCATAGATTCATCATGAGATCCATCCTCCTCCCATGATTCTTTGTCATCATCAGGGTCAGTGAGAGTAGCATGATCCATTTTTGAGTCAAGATCTTGATAAGTTCCCTCTTCAAAGTTTGTTTCTAGATCAGTTGAATGATCATAAATTTCTTTATAAGGACAAATCAGATCATTTTCCAGTGATGGGGTTAGTTGAGTCTCCTTCATAAAAGATATCTCCTTGTTCAAATCAGTCATATATTCTTCTGAGTCTGACTGTGAAGGAGTGTAGAGTTCTTGTGGCGTAAACCCTTCTTCTATGGATTTCATTGATGAGACAGCTGAAGTTGAAGAGATTTTGTCATTAAGGGAGTCGATCATTACTAATTGCTCCTCAATAGTTGGATTTGGGTCTATGAAGTCAGAAGGTAGGTGACTGTTGAAGTTTATCTCCAATTGATCTCCTGACTGTAGAGAATCCCCATATTGGCTACTCAATCTTTCATCTAAAAGCATAGTGCATGAATCATTATCTGAGTTAGACCTTGGTTTGGAAAATGATTCTTTCTCTTGTGATGTTGTGAAGAAATCCTCTTTGAGTTCAGTTATTAGCTCTGAGGATGATTGCTCGCCCTGCACTGACGCTTGAAGATCATTGGAAGGCATATCCCACATGATTTCATAATCATCATCATAATCAACATGTGGACTAGGGATGTGTTTAGTTGAAATGGGTGGCTGTTCTACATGTTGGTCAGAGGCATTGACACATTGCGTAAGTTGATCAAGATCGGCTATCAACTTTTTGGTTGCAGCTGTTTGATCAGCTAGTTGTTGAGCCATTGACGTCTGTAAGGCACGTAGTTCTTCCATTAACGTACGTTGATCTCCATAAGAAGACTCTTCGCTGCACCCGTTGGGTTGATGTTGATAATAACTCTCCTCATCATAGTATTGAATTGCATTGTTTTCTAGGTTCCCTCCTACATTGTAGTCTACGCCTTGAAATCCGCCATAGTTAGGTTTTTTTGTAGTAGCCTCCAGGGTGATATGGATTATAACTTGCATTATGTCCATAGTTGTATGAGGAAGCTGCTTTGAGTTTCCCAACTATACGATTCACGATTACTTGACGCAGAGCCATCACGTAAAGAGGGGGGACGTTGAAGCAGTAAATCGATGTATGAGAATGGTCACCACATAGTTGACATGTAATGGTTGGTGGTGTCGACTGCTTCATTTTGAAGAGAGTTGGTACCTGAAACCAAAGAAAAAGTTTATCAGGTTTGACCAATCACTTCAAATCCAAGAAGATATGCAAAATTAAGTCCTTCACTTTTTAGGTATTTGAAAAGAAAAAGGAAAACCCTAGAGAAACTTAAATCGACACAGAATTAAAAAAAAATGATTCTTACACCGTTGTCCCCGGCAACAACGCCATTTTTTGATGGATCTAGGATTTACACCAAAAGATTGCTCTTCTAATGGAAGTCCTAATATGCACCAAAAACCCTAGGGAGTTGATGTTATCTCTAGGTTTACCTACAATTGGTGCTAGATAAATGCTCCAACCCCACAAGAGCGTGGAAGCCTTATCATAGTACAGATTTAGGATCGAACCCAAAGGACAACGTTAAGAATCTGAGTGTCTTTTTCTCGTTTCGTATCAATCTAAGTTAATCATCTAATACCAAAAGTTTTGATTTGAGTTATTTAACCTAAAACATGCAAAAGCAAAGGCAAGAATAAAAACTAGTTTGAAGATTAAAATCTAAGATTAGAAAATGATGATGGATCACTGGGGTGATGCGGGTATTCACCACCACTACACATGTATTGTACCTGTACCAATCATAGTAAGACTCGCAAGCAAGATACATGAATGTTATACAATACTGATGTCTTGTAGAACAAGAATAATGCACACATCCTTCACGGGTTGAGTAACTCTCATCTGGTACATGTCTACATGTCAATGAAGAGATGTAGTCTCTGAAGAGAGAACCTTACTCAACCTCGTGAAACGTGCATCGGAAAACTAACAAGCGAGCGATAATCATCAATTCGATTAGTATCCTTATAGACTATCCCTCTTTCGAGGAAATAGCTACAAGAAATGTGGGAGTGTTGCAATGTCAGCCATTCCCAGAAGAATGGTCAAATACCTTGCACCACTCCCTCCACAGAATGTGTTCCTAGACCCATCAAGGTTGCACTTCCGTATGTTAATTGATTCCATTTCATAGTGTGGAAGTGCAACGATGGAGGTGAGTTTACTCCATCCCTCGGAAAGCATTCCTAGATATCGAAACGGATGCGTGGTGGATACGCACACCGGAAACCAACACTAAATCGGTATTCGAGTCCCAAGAGAAGTCATAGACAAACCACAACGAAAGACAATAGATGCATACAAGAACGCAGCCAACATTCACGCATGTATGAAACGATTTAGTATTGAATCGGAAAGATAACATCCTTTAGTACAGATTACAAAACATGGGAAGCGGGGCTAGTCCCCGCACCCCAGTGGATGAAACTACTCACTCCTCATAGAGGGAGCAACAAGGAAAGAGAAGAGAGAAAAAGAAAGCATCGTCGGAGCAGAAGAGTAGATCTGTGACAACCTGATGTAGATCGTCACAGTCTCCGAGACTGCTCCATCATGGTTGATGATGTCTGTCTCTCTGCCTTGATTCTTGTGTCTACCTCCGAGATTACACGAGTAGAATGAGGTGGAACTATGGCAGAGCAATGGTGGAAGTGGGATGGCAGTGGAGCAGCCTTCTGGACTTCTGGCTCTGTTCCCAGTCCGACAGCCTTGGGCTGTAGTCAGATAGATGCCCAAGACCATGCCTCTACCCTTCTATTTATAGGCTTGGCATGTGTCTTGGACGGATTGGGTTAGATCTACAAATTGCCCAAATATCTTGGTCCATTCGGTTTTGGGTGCTCATCCATACAGTTTCCAGCCTTTCGGTTTGGGAATGTAGGGCCGTCATACGATCTTGGGAAACCGATTGCCATCAATCGATCTTGAGAATGACCACCTCCATTCGGTTTTGAGGGTATCTCGATCTTGCACCTCTCAGTCTTGAGACCGTGATAGGTCTCTCAGTCTTGAGACCGTGAGAGGCCTCACGGTCTTGCCCACACGGTCTACCGTAACCGCTCAATGACCCAAACAGTCGTGCTGCTCGTGTTCACTGTGAGTCGGGAGGTGAGGAGTAGCTCTACTGGGAGCCGAGATGGTGGATGACGACGTGGGAGAACATGGTGTAGGTCTCGGCGATGGATGTGGGGTCTTCTCGGTTTGCAGATGGGTGTCGTCCCTTGTAGTCTTGGGATCGTGAGAATTCTCACGGTCTTGAAACTGTGAGGACTCTCACAGTCTTGAGACCGTGAGATGAGTCGAAGGTGTAAACTGATAAGGAAAACCGAAAGGGAAAATCGAGAGGCTAAAACCGAGTGAGGTCAAGACTGAATGAAATCAGAATCGAGTGGCGCACCACGACCATGTTGACCCAACACGGTCTTGGTGAGGCTACGACCCCACGACCGTGCTGCCTCACACGGGCGTGGCGAGTGAAGGCATGGGCACTATTGGTGATGCGCCACAGTCGTGGTGTGACAAACACGGTCGTGGCGGGTGGAGACTTGGCACTGTTGGAAATGCGCCACGACCGTGGTGTGACCAGCATGGTCATGGTGGGTGGAGACTTGGCACTGTTGGCGATGCGCCACGGCCGTGGCGTGACCAACACGGTCGTGGCAGGTGGAGACTTGGCACTGTTGGCGATGCGCCACGGCCATGGCGTGACCAACATGGTCGTGGTGGGTGGAGACTTGGCACTATTGGTGATGCACCATAGCCATGGCGTGGCAAACACGGTCGTGGCGATTGTTCTGCTTCATGATCTTGATATGTTGTTGCACATGCTTGGGTTAGGCTCCAAATGGTCTCTGCTGGCCTATCGATCTTAAGACCGTTTGGTCTCAATCGGTCTTGAGACTATTTGGGTTCAAACGGTCTTGAGACCGTATGGGCTCAAATGGTCTTGAGACTATTTGAATTCAATCGGTCTTGAGACCATTTGGGCTCAAACAGTCTTGAGACCGTTTGGGTTCAAACGGTCTTGAGACTGTATGGGCTCAAACAGTCTTGAGACCGTATGGGCTCAAAGCTGTATGGTCATGACCATTGGCAATGGTTGAGGATGATCTGTAGAGGAGAGAGAACATGAGTAGGGGAGGATGAGATCAAATAAACTGGGAACTAGGGTAATTAGAACTAGTAATGCACTATTTACATGAAACTGAAGAGATACTTAAAGTAAATCAAAACAAGGATAGATCAGTCGATATGAGGCACAAAATCTCTATAATTGGCAACTGTGAGGATGGATCTAGAGGATTCATCAATCATCATCTTATAATATTATTCCAAACTCATTTTATAATTTATTCTGATCCCAAAAGTACCTCTATACTAAAAATTGGACCATATCTTAATATGTTCTTATATTTCTCACATTATAGTTAACTTATAGATATTACTAATTATAAGAAATCCGATTAGCTTATTAGCTCTTAGACTCTCTACATATATAAGACATCTTAATCTCATATTTTTAATCGAAATCTAAATACAACATTATATCTATAAATATGAGAAATCCTAATAGCATAATTATACTTTAAATGTCAATATAAAGTTATCCCAAATCATTAACTAAGTATGATTATATTACTTTCATATCTTATCTTGAAATCTTTAAATCATCACCAGTAAATCTTATAAGAACTTGATTCCTTAAATTTTTTCCCATGGACCTGGTCCATGAGTCACAACCATGGAGAGAAACATATCTCTATTTGAGATTTTGAGTATATGAACTTACATAAAGATAGAAGTATGAGAATAATCCTATTTGCACATCTTAACATTAAAGTCTAAGAACATTGAATCACATGAATCATGAAAGTCTTATTGTTTAAGAGACATATGAACATACTGAGCGTCAAATACGACTATTCATGGGCATGGACCACTTATCTGTGTCATAGAGGATAAAATCTTCATCTTGAATTCCTCTAGTCGGGTCTAAATCCTTTAAAAGGAACTTCTTGTAAATCTCAAATATCTATCTACTTGCATCTTCATCTTTAAATCACATCCTACACAATCTTATGGCATGCATGCAAGCATACCCAATACATCATATAGGATCAAAAAAACCTCTAAATCATGAGTGGTCATTTCATCATACCTATTAAGATTGTGGTGCAACATTTACTTGAAGTTCAATGATGAGGTCCACACCTATAACATTATTTTAACAAAACACCATCTTATAGGCACTTAATTCACATATCTAACTTTTTTTAAATCAAATTACCTTATATAGATCATTTAAGAGTCTAGAACCTCCTTCAATATGTTATTCATATCTCAAGCTTTCGAACGATCCCTTAAGCACCTTATTCTAACAATCAGATCAAACTTTATTAATTCCTAAAAATTTATAAACAAACTAAGATCTAATCATTTGTAGTACCTGATTTCCTTGATATTGTCTACCTTTTAGGATAAATGGGCCTAATGGACGGTGACCCAACAAGGAGGCTCAGGTGACCCCTTTCTCTCCTCTCTCACGGGGCACAACACAGGCGTGATGCCTCTATTCTTTTGGAGAAATAGAGTGTCGCCGCCGGGCCTCCTATCCATCCTGGTTTGGCCATCATCGATCGTTCGAGCAACCATATTGGTCAACGCTGCCACCGAGACTCCACCTTGACGTTGAGACATCTGCAAACATGAAACCCAGACTGTTGGGCTCTCACTTGCACGACCTGGTTGGAGGCGTCACCTCCCATGCTTCCACGGCAGGAGCAGGGCAGATCGCCTAGGGATTTGGCGATCTACCTCGGCACGGGTTGCTCAAAGAATGTCTGTTGCCAACACAGCAACATCGACCCCATGTATCTGGATACTCTGTTGGTGCCCAGATTCACCCTTGGTGGGTTGATCCTCCCAAAGCCACCACGGTGAAGTCCCAAGCACCACCATCATCCTGTCATGCCTCTCTATTTCTTGCCTTGTTCTTGTTAAACCCTAACTGACTCCGCCAAACTAATGATCTGGAATACTATGCCTTATAGCCTTGATCTTGTATAATCTTGCAATGAGATCTACCCGAATTGAATTTGGCATATGGTTCTAGACTTTATTCTTTCCGAAATGAGGGTTCACGATTGTCAGCCCCCCCTTCTTTGTGAGCGTCTCCCAATGAACTGGGCCATGCTCAAATGAGCCGGCCACTAGGCCATGAACCCATTCTTTTACCCTCTAATTTCATTGGTTAATTGCTCAAAAGACTAAACATACTATGTTCCTTCAAGTTTTTCTTAAAATTCATAGGTACTACTTAGTTTCGATTGGTCCCAATATTCAATTAGAGGGTCTAAAACAATACTATGTGGAAATATCCAAATTTGATGATGGAACGATGAATTGTTACTAGGGTATGATTAGTTTAGCTTATGTACATTTAGTGACCACGACTGATGTCCAAATGATATGACTTTCCATTTAAGGTCACTTAGGGTTTACCTTAGTTGTAATTGAATCTACTTAATGAACTTTGGCAAAAAAAAGAGTGCATAAGGTGATGAAGCTACATTAAGGAGAGAGAAAAAGTACGTTATATTGAAGCTTTGGTTTATTTAAATATTCCACAAGATGAAAGGATGTTTATTGAAATCAATATTGAAAGGGTGAAAGAAAAATTATTCTAGTCATATTTTTTTATATTTAAAATATACAATTTTCTTTACCTGGGTTATTTGCATTGAAGTCCAACAAGTTTAATTTATTTAGTGCAAAATTTACGAAGGACTCAAATGTAATTATTTTTCTATTTATTAAATTTTTGGGATGTTACAAAGATCAGTCTACAAAACTACGAGAAAGTAGCAATCGGTCTCCAAGACTGTGAGACCCAGGATCGTGAAGACACCAGACCAATCCTCAAGACCGTGAAGAAATACTAACAGGTCCAAACCGTTCAAGACTCCAGCAAAAACTATAAATAGGACCTAAAGGGTCCTCATTCATGGATTGGATCGGGGACGCCACCAGGCTACTCCTTTGTGAGCTCGACCCCTGCTCCCTCCGATCTACAACAACAACTCCATCACCAGGCTGCACCTAGCATGCTCGACCCCTAGGAAAGCTCCTCCGCCCCTGTTTCTCCTCATCCTCCATTCCACCACTAGGCTGTGCCTAAGAAGCACTCGACCCCTGGTGGAGGACTATCTCCACATCCAAGATGAGCGGCAATCTTGCGCATCCACCCGTCATCCACTCCACCTATGCATCCACAACCTGCTCCTCCTTCTGTGAGTAAGGAGGTTGAGATGAGAAGGAAGGTGGAGAGAGAAGGTCTGGGCCATCTGCCATGGTGTCCCTCACTCCTCGTCCAGATCTGCTTTGACATGGCATAGAAGACCGTATCTTCACCAAGTTGCGGCCATCTTTTGCATCATGCTCATGGTGGAATCTTCCCTTTCTCTTGTTATTTTTGTTCCTCGCATTATGAGGGAGTTGTTCCATTTTGCTGGGGTGCGGGGACTATCCCCTCTGCCCATGCTTATATGTATTTTCATTAAACATTCTATGGCATGTATGTAACTTTTCATTTCATTGTTAATCGTTGATGCGTGCTTGTGAATTTATCACCTGCTTGCATTTATCTTGTTCTTTCCTATGTTGTGAGAACTTCAATATGTAGGATTTGAATGTCGATTAACACAATTGACTCCCTAATGAGAAATTGGATGGGATTCCCTGAGGTCGTAAGTGTGTGATCCGTGAGGGGATGAGCCATCTAGCCCACGGTGACACTTCTGTGTGCCTAAACATCCTAACAGAGGGCTGCAACTTCAGTTGGATATCTGTATCTTTAGATCCGTAAGTACGTGATCTGGATGGCGACAAGAAATCTAATTCCTAAGGTGATGCTTATGTGAACCTAAACATCCTAACGAAGGTTTCACAACATCTCTATTTAGATAGTTTGGTCTTGCATGGATGTTTGTGTTTGGATGTGTTTGCATGTGTAGCGGTGGTGAAGCTCGAGACCACCCCAGTGATCCCCATCATTAATCTAGATTCAACTTTAATCTTGTACTTTACTTTTCTTGCACTTACTTTAGTTAAACTCAAATCAACCTTTGTTCTAATATTAGTATTATTTGAGCTAGACTCGACTAGCAATGATTCTTAAAAATGTTGTCCTTTGGGATTCAATCCTCAACTATACTGCGATAAGACCCGTCTGCTTGCGGGTGGTATTATTGCATAAGGTTTTGGTTAAAAACTCTGGGATTTCAACCCCAAGTGAATTTGTTAGTGCGATAATAGACCACGTCAAATAACTTTGGGTCTTCATCCTCACGATTTGACGTGGTCTATTATCACACTAACAAATTCACTCAGGGTTGAAATCCTAGAGTTTTTAACCAAAACCTTGTGCAATAATACCACCCGCAAGCATACATGTCTTATCACAGTATAGTTAAGGATTGAATCCCAAGGGACAATGTTTTAAAGAATCGTTGCTAGTCGAGTCTAGCTCAAGTAAGACTAATATTTATAACAAAGGGGTGATTTGAGGTTAATTAAACTAATTGCAAGAAAGTAAAGAGCATGATTTAAAGTTGAATCTAGATTAATGATGGGGATCACTGGGGTGGTCCCAGGTTTCACCACCACTACACATGCAAACATATCCAATCACAAACATCTAGGCAAGATCTAACCATCCATATAGAGCTACTGTGAACCCTTTGTTAGGATGTTTAGGTTCACGTAAGCATCACCTTAGGCATTAGATTTCTCATCACCATCCGAATCATGTACTTATGACTCTAAAGATACATATATCCAACTGAAGCTGCGGCCCTCCGTTAGGATGTTTAGGCACTCAAAAGCGTCATCGTGGGCTAGATGGCTCATCCCCTCACAGATCACTCACTTACGACCTCAGGGAATCCCATCTGATTTCTCATCAGGGAGTCAACTGCATTAATCGAGATTCGATCCTACATATTGAAGTTCTCGCAACAGAGGAAAGAATAAGATAAATGCAATCAGGTGATCAATCCACAAGCACACATCGACAATTAACAACGAAATGAAATGTTACATACATGCCATGGAATGTTTAATGAAAAGACATATAAGCATGGGCAGCGGGGCTAGTCCCCGCACCCTAGCAAAATGCAACTACTCACTCATGATGCACGAAACAAAAAAAACAAGAGAGAGGGAAGATTCTGCCATGAGCATGATGTAGAAGATGGTCGCAGCTCGGTGAAGATACAATCTTCTACGCCATGTCAGAGAAGATCTGAACGAGGAACGAGGGACACCACGGTAGACGGGGCAGACTTTCTCTTCCCCTTCCTTCTCTTCTCATCCTACTTGCTCGTAGCAGGAGGAGTAGCGTTTGGATGCATATGTGGTGTGGATTGTAGACTGGATGGATGCGCAAGCCTACCGCTCAGCTTGGCTGTGGAGATCGTCCTCCACCAGGGGTCGAGTGCTTCTTAGGTACAGCCTGGTGGTGGAGTGGAGGATGAGGAGAAACGGAGGTGGAGGAGCTTTCCCAGGGGTCGAGCACGCTAGGTGCATCCTGGTGATGGAGTTGTTGTTGTAGATCAGAGGGAGTAGGGGTCGAGCTCGCAAAGGAGTAGCTTGGTGGCATCCCAGATCCGATTCCCAAATGAGGGCCCTGTTGGTCCTATTTATAGGCTTGGGTAGAGGCCCACTCGGTTTGGACTTCTTTTGCAATTTTCATAGTTTGGGAGCATTCAGTTTAGTCTCTCACGATTTGGGAAACCGAGAGGCTTCATCACAATCTTGAGATCGAAACTAATCAGCCACCTCTTTGCGGTCTTGGAGCAACCGGTCTCCATCCTCATAGTTTGGGATCACGAGCATGCTCTTCATGATCCTCCCGACCAGTCACGATGATCCACGATTTTAGAAACCGATCACTTCCTTGCAGTTTTGAGAGTGCTAGGCCTTCATGGTCTTGAGATTGCAAGGGGGGCTAGCGATCTTGAGACCGCTGGGGTGCTCACGGTCTTGAGACTGTTGGGGCACTCATGGTCTTAAGACCGCTAGGGCAGACCGCGAGAGCAGGTGTCAGAGGTAGTAGACGATCGCGCTGTGAATGGAAGAGGAAGGGCGTCACGGAGGTAGGGAGATGGATGGATGGTGTTTCTGTGGATGGATGTGGTAGAGGATGAGGCAGTCGAGGAGCTTGCAGCTGCTGTCGGGTGAATCCTCACGGTCTTAGTGGTGATGGAGTCTCACGATTTTGGTGGTGATGCAGGTTGTGAAGACCGCGAGGTCAAGGAGGAAAAGGAAGAAGCTGGCGATGGAGCACGAGGGTCTGTGGCAGAGGTGGAAGACAGGAGGCGATGCCATCATGGTGCTGTGGAGGGTGGATGCGGAAGAGGAAGAAGGCGGTGTCGTGATTGTTACAGATGAATGGATACGGTGGTGGCGCTGAGTGACGACGATCGAAGGAGGAGGACAATCAGGTGCAGGGCAAGGATGCTCCTTGTGGTCTTGGGATCATAAGGGCTCTCACGGTATTGAGACTGTGAGGGCTTACATGGTCTTGAGACTGTGGGAAGGGTTGAGGGTGCAAAACTGTTAGGGTAGATCGTATTAGCAAACCATGAGTAGGTGGCTAGCTTGCAGGCGTGTGCAATACAGTAGGTTGATGATGGATGAGGGTGATCGTTGTCGGAGGTGGAATCTCTTTGCGGTCTTGGGACCGTGACGCCTCACACAGTCTTGAGATGGTGAGGGTGCTCAAACGGTTTTGAGACCGTGAAGAGGGTCTAGGAACAAACCGTGAGGATGCAGATTGAATGGGAAGACTGCGAGGGTGGTATGATAGTGGAAGTTTAGGGTTGTTGGAGTAGAAGAGAGCCCGGTCGCGGTGCATGTGAGTGGTGGACCCAGTCGAGGTGTGAAGAGGAGGGAGCCCTCGATGCTACTGTGACCTGAGTAAAGAAGAAAGGGCCATGATGGTGGATGGGCCTTGGAGATAGGGCCCACATGCTCTAATTCGACCTGTATAACAAAAATAAAATCCAATTAAAATAGAGATAAAATCAATTAGGCTAAGTAAGGATGTATGAGTGGATTTAGGTAGTATAAGAGAATGATCAGAGCAAAATTGGGCCAAGGATGGTGACTGAAACCATGATGAATATGCATTCATTAAAACACCCCAAACTTAAACGGTTCTTGTCCTCGAGTAACACAAAATCTGAAATAGTCACCAAATGAATGATTTCAATTCTTGTGATTGCCTCATCTTCACATCACAATTGTTTCCTTTCTGCATAGTATGACTAAGCATCTCCACTTCCTGAGATCACTGAACACATCTTACCATATCTTTGTTCCTGAGTTTGTTTTCCAACATATTTTCCTCCTCACTTTTTCCAACAACAAGCATTTCTAAGAGTTTTGTAAAAGTCCAGAGATACTCGCAGAACAACAAGTGTGCACCTGATCTGACACTAGTGTTTTTCAGGATAGTGGAGACATTCATTGTGCCTTTAGGTGGAAAAGGGAGTGAAGGGTGGTATGGAAGGAAGAAATAAATCTCTCCTCTATTCGACTTGAGATTTATTATATGATTGCAATTACATTGATTGCATTTTTTTGGGTGTGAATCTCTCCACTATTCAACTCGAGATTGCATTTTTTTGTGTGCGCATTGGCATTTTTTCTTGGTGATATGCCCCTATTTCATAGCGAGGGGTATGGAAGAAGTGGATAAAGAGAGAGGAGGCGTGCCACCCCGAACTTAGGGTTTGGCACAATTTTGGCTCTTTTTTGTTTCTTTTTTTTGATGGATGGAGGGGGTAAGAAGATGATAGAATAAGTGTAGAAGATAGTTCAAATCAGAATGCAACTTGATTTACAATTCAGTGCACTAGATCGTTCTCTTTATCGTACTTTGCTCAAATAATGACTTGATGAGGATCTGGTGGAGATTCCATGCTATTGTTCCACTAGTAAGTTAGGAAGCATGACGTTATTTATCCCTATTAGTTCGACAGACACTTGCCATTTTTGCATAAGGATCATGATGTTAGGATTCATAAGCTTCACAAGTTGATTTTAATCAAAAGGCTAGTTTTTAGAAAATGGCCCTTTTGAGGATCTACTTCGAATAAGGAGGGTATAATGATTCAAAAGGAATAGAGAGAGAAACTAGCCAGCTAGGTAATGGCTTTTATTGAAATAGAAAGTGTCAAAACTTCATCAAGTTTCTATACAAAATCTTTGAAAACTTAAAATTTTTGATAAAAAATGCAATGATGAAATCTTAAGTCTGAAATAGATGGGTGTTGATGGAAAGTAAAGTATGTACCACCCACCCTCCACCCCAAACTTAGAAATTTTCTCATCTCGAACAAACTCTAAATCTGAGATGGAGGGGAAAATTTGTGTCGGTTGGTCTACCAGATGTGGTTGCGTTCCAATCAGCACACGTCCTCCATATGAAAATCTCAAAAATGAAGACTAATCAAAACTTAAGATAGCATCTCGCAATGTGATATCTATTCAGTGCAAAATTTTCTAAAAAGTAAAAACAAAATTAAGGAAATTTCTATTTTAGAATCAAAAGTAAAAGTGAAATTATTGATCGGGTTGCCTCCCGACAAGCGCCTTTGTTTTATGTCGATGGCTCGACATGCTGATATCATCACCATGGTGGGGCTCTAAGTGGAGCTTGAGATAGATTGACATGTTCTTGTAGTGGTTTCTTTCTCATCCATTCATTAATATTTGATTTGATTCTGGCCTCTTGTATTCTTCCCCATACAGAGCGAGCATTGTCAGAACACATAGGGAAACAACTTGAGTTATGTTGAATTATTCTCTGTAGCTCAATCTGAGGTGGAGAATAGTTGTAGGGGATCTGAATGGCTTAATTGATAAAGTAGAGCTGTTGAGGCTAGGAAGAAAAGTTCATTTGTTGATGTACTATCCCTTCATCGTAGCAATGCTGGTCATTGATGTCAATCAGATATGGATCTGGGGGATGTTCTCGGTTGAAACTGCAGTCCAAATCTTGTTGCAAAGGGAAGATGAAATTAGTAGTCTCTGTCTGTTGGGCTACTGGTGCATTCTAGAGGATGGTTGTTTCTAGATGAGGAGGCTCATGGACACCTGTAGAAGGTTCGATATGTGTAACAACAGGGTTGAGAGGTGTCTCCTCCATAGATGACGACATTTCTTTTGTCTCTACATAGACTGGTTCACTCTCAGTCTTCTCTTCATCATGACCTTTTTCTGAGGGAACATCAGATTTTAAAGAAAGGAATTTCTACCGCATCTGAGTGAATTGATTAACACAGTCAACAAAATATGCTTCTTCTTCTTCTTCAGTGCGCTCCTTAGCGCTTTTGGATGCATAGAAATCAAAATATTGGTTTCCCACCCTTAGGGTCAAGACTCCAAATTCAACATCGATTAGAGCTCTAGCGGTTGAGAGGAAAGGTCATCCAAAAAGGAGGGGGTAGCATGGATTCTCCTTGATGTCCATAACTATGAAATCACACATGACATATAGATTCCCAAGCCTTACAGAGATGTCCTCTATGATGCCAACTGGCTTGATCATTGATGAGTCAACAATTTCAATGGACATTCTAGTGGGTAATAAGTTGGTGAGGCCCAGTTTGTTGCATAGGCTAAGAGGAATAATAGAAATACTAGCTCCAAGATCAGCTAGACCTGTTCGGTTGATTGAATTGCTTATCAAGCAGGTAATTCCAAAAGTTCCTGGATCCTTATGTTTGCGAGGCATCCTATCCATCACTAAATAAGATGATGTCTCTGCCAGTTTCACCGTATGATGCTCTTCAGTTTTGTACTTATGACTGAGTAGGAATTTGAAGAACTTTGACCATTGGGGCATCTCAGCCATGGCATCTAGGAGTGGGATATTGACATACAACTTTCTCATAACTTCCTTGAAATTGTTGAACCTAGTATTGAAATGGGTAAAATTCAGTCGATTCGAAAATATCACACGAGGTTTGTACACTGGAACAACTGGCTCAGACGAGTGTTTTGCATAAAAAACAACAGGTTCCTCAGAACTTGCCTTGTCGGTCCTATCATTGTGAGTCACCACTACGCTATGCTCGCCACTTTGGACATTTGTTATAGTGACAGGAGTTGTGGGTTCTAGTAAGATGAAGCCTGAACGAGTTGCTACAACTTTAAGTTGTTCCATGTGCCTCCGATTGTCTTCTGGTTGGCCAACTAAAGCTCTAATAGGTGGCTTGAGGCTAGATCCAAGTTGAGCTAGTTGAGATTCAATAGCCTTTTGATGGGCTTGCTGGTTTGCTATCATCGTCTGTTGTGATTGCAACATCTTCTCAATGGCCAACAACTTGTCATCAGGAGAGATGGGGCCACCTAGTTGCCCTTGATGTTAATGTTGATAAGGGACTTGATTAGGGTTCTGAAACTGAGAGTTGTTTTGATACTGGTTGTAGTTAAAGTTCCCTTGGTTCCTGAAATTTTGTTGTTGGTTGTACTGATATCCCCGCGGACCTCGTTGTTGATTATTTCCACCAAGGTGCTGGGAGTTTTCCGCTCCTGAAGGATTTCCACATTGAAAACTAGGATGGTTCTTGTTCTGATTCAGATTGTAATATCCTTGACCAGGGATGGTGTTGACAACATTAAGATTTTCCATTTGACCATTATCTCCTTGGCCACAAATGTTGCTTAAAACAACATCATAGAGGACATTGCAGGCTAATGTAGAATGATCAGTGGCTTTACATGCTTCACAGAACAATGAAGCTGACTTGATCTGTTCTTGTTGTTGTGGGAGTGAGCGTCTTCTTTCATAGGTAGAAAGAGATGATTCGAGATGGTCTTGTTTGGCAACTAAGAGCTTGAGGGATTCAGTGATAGACTTGTACTCAGGAATAGCTTCAGCCATAGCTACCTTTATCACTCCTTTACCTATAGATCTACCCCAATTAGCTTGATTTTCAGCTCCAAGGGTGACAACCTTCCATGCGCTGTCATAACTCTGACACATGAAGTTTCCTCCGGATGAGGAGTCTAAGAACCTCTTGATGTCATCATCCACACCTCTATAGAAGATATCGATGAGTTGATTCTTAGGAATGCCATGGTATGGACACTTGCGTAGAAGCTCTTTGTATCTTTCTCATGCTTCAGCAAGGGATTCTCCAGGGACCTGAGTGAATTGAGTTTTACGTCCCCTAATTTCATAGGTGAGAGAAGGAGGATATAAATTCTCCAGAAAGACATTTTGAAGTTGTTCCCAAGTGGTGATGAGTTCGCATTGCAAGGAGTTATACCAACTCATACCTCTATCAGTAAGAGAATACTTGAAGAGACGGAGTCAGATGGCATCGTCGGATACTCCATTTTTCTTTGTCATAGCACATAGATCAATAAACCTCAGAAGGTGTTCCTGACTATCTTCTCCTTGCTTACCATAGAATGGGCTGTTTTGAAGCAAGGTTATCCAATGTGCCCAAATCTCGAAGTTTGGAGTGTTAATGGGAGGAGGTTGCACTAGGTGATGAACGTCAGCAACTTTAGGGATTTAGAACTCCCTAAAGTCCTTCTGTAGTTCTTCTACTTGCACTGCTGCTTGTCCTGCTTGGATTTCTTCTTGAACTACATCTATGGCTTCTTGCATAAGATTTTCTCTTTACACATTAAGGGCTTGAGCTACCCCTCGGGCTATTTCCTCCTCTTGTGCCATTCTAGCTTGGTTCTCTCAGTTCTGACGGTGAAAGGTTCTATCTATCTCAAGGTCAAAGCTAGCAGAGAGTCCGGAACTATTTGAGCGGTGCATACACTAGTCTTTGGGGGTACCTGGGATGGAAATTTTTTTCGGAAGTAAGATTGACGGAGTAGAACCGAATTCAAGTGAATGATGGATAGTATCAAAAGAAAAGAAAAAACCTAGATTAGCCTTAATAGAACTAGATTTGACTAAGTGATTCTGTTGTCCCCGACAACGACGCCAGAATTTGACGTGGTCTATTATCGCACTAAAAAATTCACTCGAGGTTGAAATCCCAGAGTTTTTAACCAAAACCTTATGCAATAATACCACCCGCAAGAGGACGAGTCTTATCGTAGTATAGTTAAGGATCAAATTTAAGGGACAACATTTTTAAGAATCATTGCTAGTCAAGTCTAGCTCAAGTAAGACTAATATTTAGAATAAAGGGGTGATTTGAGGTTAATTAAACTAATTGCAAGAAAGTAAAGAGTAGGATTTAAAGTTGAATCTAGATTAATGATGGGGATCACTGGGGTGGTCCCGAGTTTCACCACCCCTACACATGCAAATATATCCAATCACAAACATCCAGATAAGATCCAACCATCCTAACTGAGCTGATGCAAACCCTCCGTTAGGATGTTTAGGTTCACGTAAGAATCACCTTAGGCATCTGATTTCTCATTGCCATCTGGATCACGTACTTATGGCTCCGAAGATACATATATCCAATTGAAGCTGCGACCCTCCGTTAGGATGTTTAGGCACACAAAAGCGTCACCGTGGGCTAGATGGCTCATCCCCTCACATATCACTCACTTATGACCTCAGGGAATCCCATCCAATTTCTCATCACGGAGTCAACCGCGTTAATTGACATTTGAATATACATATTTAAGTTCTCGCAACATAGGAAACAACAAGATAAATGCAAGCAGGTGATCAATCCACAAGCACCCATCGATGATTAACAACGAAATGAAAAGTTACATACATGCCATGGAATGTTTAATGAAAAGACATATAAGCATGGGAAGCGGGGCTAGTCCCCGCACCCCAGTGAAATGCAACTACTCGCTCATGATGTGAGGAACCAAAAGAACAAGAGAGAGGGAAGATTCCGGCATGAGCATGATGCAGAAGATGGTCACAGCTCGGTGAAGATACAATCTTCTACACCATGTCGGAGTAGATCTGGATGAGGAGTGAGGGACACCATGACAGATGGGGCAGACTTTCTCTCTCCTCCTTCCTTCTCTTCTTGTCCTCCTTGCTCGCAACAGGAGGAGCAACTTTTAGATGTGTATGTGGTGTGGATTATGGACTGGATGGATGCGCAAGCCTGTAGCTCAGCTTGGTTGTGGAGATCGTCCTCCACTAGGGGTCGAGTGCTGCTTAGGAACAACCTGGTGGTGGAGTGGAGGATGAGGAGAAACAGAGGCGGAGGAGATTTCCCAGGGGTTGAGCATGCTAGGTGCAGCTTCGTGATGGAGTTGTTGTTGTAGATCAGAGGGAGCAGTGGCCGAGCTCGCAAAGGAGCAGCCTAGCGACGTGTTAGATTCGATGCCCAAATGAGGACCCTACTGGTCCTATTTATAGGCTTGGGTAGAATCCCACTCGGTTTGGACTTATTTTGCAATTTTCACAGTTTGGGAGCAATCGGTTTAGTCTCTTATGGTTTGGGAAACCGAGAGGCTTCCTCACAGTCTTGAGATCGAAACTGATCATCCAACTCTTCATGATCTTGGAGAAACCAATCTTCGTCCTCACAGTTTGGGATTGCGACCAGGCTCTTCATGATCCTCCCGATCGGTCACGCTGATCCATGGTTTTAGAAACCGATCACTTCCTTGCGGTTTTGAGAGTTCTAGGCCTTCACGGTCTTGAGACCACAAGGAGGGCTAGCGATCTTGAGACCACAAGGGTGCTCACAGTCTTGAGACCGCTTGGGCAGACCGCGAGAGCAGGTGTCGGAGGTAGCAGACGATTGCATTGTGAATGGAGGAGGAAGGGAGTCGCAGAGGCATGGAGATGGATGGATGGTGTTGCTGTGGATGGATGTGGTGGAGGACGAGGCAGTCGAAGAGCTTGCAGATGCTGTTGGGTGAATCCTCATGGTCTCGATGGTGATGGAGTCTCGCAGTTTTGGTGGTGATCCAGGTCATGAAGACCGCGAGGTCGAGGAGGAAAAGGAAGAAGCTGACAATGGTGCGCGAGGGTCGTGGCGGAGGTGGAAGACAAGAGGCGATGCCATCGTGGTGCTGTGGAGGGTGGAGGTAGAAGAGGAAGAAGGCGGCGTCGTGATTGTTGTAGGTGGACGGAGACGGTGGTGGTGCTGAGTGACGGCGATCGAAGGAGGAGGACGATCTGGTGCAGGGCGAAGCTGCTTCTTACTGTCTTGGGATCATGAGGGCTCTCATAGTCTTGAGATAGTGGGAAGGATTGAGGGTGCAAAACCGTTAGGGTAGATCGCAGTAGCAAACCGCGAGTAGGTGGCGGGGTTGCAGGCGTATGCGGTGCAGTAGGTCGACGATGGATGAGGGTGATCGTTGTCTGAGGTGGAAGCTCTTCGCAATCTTGGAACCGTGACGCCTTACACACTCTTGAGACTGTGAGGGCGCTCACACGGTTTCAAGACCGTGAAGAGGGTCTAGGCTTAGACTGTGAGGATGCAGATTGAATTGGAAGACTGTGAGGGTGGTATGGAGGTGGAAGTTTAGGGTTGCTGGAGTAGAATAGAGCCCGATCGCGGTGCATGTGAGTGGTGGGCGCGGTCGAGGTGTGAAGAGGAGGGAGCCCTCGATGCTACTATGACCTGAGTAAAGAAGAAAGGGCCACGATGGTGGATGGGCCTTGGAGATAGGGCCCACATGCTCCAATTTGACCTGTATAACAAGAACAAAATCCAATTAAAATAGAGATAAAATCAATTAGGCTAATTAAGGATGTATGAGTGGATTTAGGCAGTAAAAGTGAATGATCGAAGCAAAATTGGCCAAAGATGGTGACTGAAACCATGATGAATATGCATTTATCAGAGGTAGTCTTTTCTTTATCTTTCTTTTGTCATCTTGATATGATTATAGCTGGTGAGTCTATCCATGAATCTGAGTAGTGCATGGCCATTTGTGTTGTTGATAGGTACATCAATGTGCGGAAGAGGAAAGTCATCCTTTGGAGATGCCTTGTTAAGGCCACAATAGTCCACACACATCATACTTTCTGTCTTTCTTCAGAACTAGCACAATGCTGGCGAGCCATATAGGATGTTGACAAGATATGAGAAACCAACATTGTACTATTTTTGAACTTCTTCCAAAATCTTGAGGGTCCATTCTGGTTGTAGCCGTCTAGCCTTCTATTTGATGGGACGAACACCGGGGATGATGGGTGGCTGATGGATAGTGATTGCTTTGTTCAACCTAGACATCTCGGCGTATATCCAGGAAAACACATTGGTGTAGTGACATATAAGCTCTATTAGTTTGTTTTTAATGTGTTTTGGTAGACACGCCCCAACTTTGATTTTGTGTAGCTTGGGGTCTGGGTAGCGGTTGATCATCTCTATATCATCTTTAATGAAAAAGTTGATGCTCCTATGTATATATTCTAAGATAGTGACATCTTTGAATTCTACATCTTCATCATTATAGATGTGTGCCACCTCTATGAAGTAGCCAGAGAACTTTGAGAGAGCCTGCTCATCTTCAAATTCTTTTAGATTTTTTGGATTTTGTATTCTTTTTAGTTTTTGTGTATTTTGCATATTTTTTGGATTTTAAGATGATGAGTGGTGATGGGAAGAGCATGACAAAACAACCACTCTAGGACCTCTACTACATTAGCATGCCATTCTTTTAACATTATTTTTTGGGTGTGAGGAGAGACCTGGCCCTTAGGATGCTGCGATCATCCAAACACCAATTATGGAACTCCTCTCCTTTCTAGATAGGATGAATGAGAGTTTCTGGGTCTTCTACAACCTTGGAGTCAAAGATAGTTTTGACACCCCATCCTTTGATCATATTGTAGGCATCACCGTAGTCACTTAATGTGACATTGCATTCCTCTTCTATGAATTTAGCATATGTGATCTTGGCATCATCTTGGATGGGCCAACTAGGGCCGACCTAGAGAGGATTGTAGCAATCTACTTTGGGTAGTGCCTACACACTTTCTAGTGTTGGGTTGATGATCTTCGTCTAGACAACATGGTCATCTTGATGATGTGTGATGCTTTTACTGATATCTAAGTGCTCTGACCATGGCTTACTGATTGTAGGGGTAGACACTCTGCTTATTGTGTCCTCGTTTAGAGGTATGGCTTTAGTTTTGAACCGTTGATTGTTATGGATGGTCTGGATGCCCTGGTCTTTTTAGCTGATGGGGTGATCTCCCCAGTGTTAGAAGCGATCCCAATATACTCCTCCTAGTCATTGTCGTTGACCTCTTACATGAAGTAAGGCAACATCATAGGAAAGATTGCCTTGATCATATCTGTATGGTATTCACTGATGACCACGATACAAGGGAAGTATGAATGGGGACCTTTTTGCTCAGGGCCAAGGTCCCAATGATAGAACACCCTGATTTAATGCTCTTCTTCTGGTCAGAGGCATCAAGATTCATGTCTTAGATCTCGGGTCATTTGTAGGTTTTTAAGGTAACAAATTTGGGCTAAGTTCCTCGTAGTGGGCCACAATACTGTGGGCTTCCAATATGACATCCACTTGGTGAATCGAGGTCATGTGTAGGATGGGTCGTAGAACCTGAGGCCCAACCGATTCTATACAGGACTGACCTAGATGATCTTTGTGTGTGCTTGTCATTGGGATCCTAATCCTCTATATGGATGGATATTCATCTCCTGTAGCCGTTGTGCAAACTGTATGAGGTTGTAGTGTAGGGAAATACGGGCACAAAGTATGGCAGTAGAAACAAAAAATGTATCTATCCGTATTCCCATAATAGCAAAATCTTGTCAACTACTATGAAATAGGAAAGATGGTTTAATGCATTTATACCTGGTCTTGGATCAAGTCCAGTGACTACAACTCGATGCAGTGCAATTATCTTCTACTTGCTCTTGGATAGTGTCTGTGAAGCTCCTGGTCTTCACCACGGACAGCAGACTGGACGGTTTCTGCAACGACTACTGATCTCGCCATAGACTACAAACTACTATTTCCATCCTAGAAGTAGCCAAAGAAATCCTACCTCTAGAGTAGTCCACATGGACCATCTAGAACTCTCGTCGTTCAACTAGAACAGATAGGAGGGAGTTGTCCCTCCATTGGTGTACTAGTCACCAACTCCCTCTCCCACAACAATGATCTTCAATTATTCTCTCCCTCGCTATCCCTCCCTAGTCGGGTAGGACTTGCTTGGGCTCTCTTGGTTACCACAACCAGAGAGGACAACAATTTTCAGAGCAACTAATTCTCAATTGTTTGTGTTGGGAAGCTCCCAATATCCCTGTATTTATAGGCAGGGTTAGGGTCAGGGTTCTTGATTGAAGTGGGAGTGAAAGGGACTGGAAGATCTTAAATTTTCACACCATGTGAAATCTGAAACAGTCATTTTGCAACCAAAATGGTCATCTCACATGAGAGACGGTTGGTTCGTGGCTCGAACTGATTGTTTTTCCTTTTTACTAATTGCAAATGAATTTGGCAAAATTATTTCCAATTAATGCAAACATTAATTCCTTGTCCCAACCAAATTGAACAGGTGAAATGAGTAATATTTCTCACAAATTTGGGAAAGCTACTAGAACCTTCGTTCGGCCCAACTGAGCCGATTGTTCATAGGTGAACTGGTTGTCTTGCTCACCCGAGCCAATCAGTTCACCCATTGAGCCGATCGATTGGTGCCTAATTCGTGCAGAACATCAACCAATTCAGTTCCAATCAACTTGATGATCCAAACGGCTGTCTCAACACTTGAGTCAATCGTTTGGCATTCCAAATGTCTGCCTTACCCCGTGATTCGATCGGTTGGCAGTGCAGTCATCTAATCTATAACTTGAATTGAATATCAAAACACTTTAGTAATCAATCAAATTATCATTCAAGATTAAACCCCTCTTCTAGATGAGTTCCTTTGTGTGTGACCCTATAGGTCCCATATCACATTGGCAATGAATGTCCATAACTAGCTTATGACATCACAAGCAAAGAGTGGTTCCTGGTACACATCAATGCTACCCAAGTGAATGGAAAGTTGGAGAACAACTTCATGTAAGGTGTTGCAATGATTGTATAATTCCTTTGTCTTTGATATCCGGAATGAACTCGAGGCATGGAATTGCCATCCTCTCAACATTCAATCCATGTTCCTTAAACCAAGAATAGACTGTCTCAGATAATGTGACCTCAATATCATATATTGATTCACATGTACATGTACATGTCTTTATCAGTCTCGCTTATCAAGTTGCCAAGATATCAAACTCCAGTAGGAGGGTCAAATCACATCTGCATCAGTCACAATCAGTCCTCACGTGTCAAAGCTACCTAATCATCGCCTTTATGGCAACCCGTATTTTAGGATTAAGTTTGATGACGTCAAAGTATACCCAATGACATGTAATGAGTGTTCTGACTTCAGGTCTAAGAATCACAATCATCACATTCACTATGTGAGATGACTATGGCAAGCAATGATGGTTTTCATGTATCATTCTCAATGTGGGTTTATTTGATACACTGTTCCCTAACATGTATCTGTGTGTGTTACAACCCCAATTTTTGGGATTATATGGTTTGAAATGAAATTTCTCCAATAAAATGTATGGTTATGAAAATTGCATGATTTATGTGTAATGAATGGATTTCTTTGATAATATGTCTTTTAAATATATGATTTTGTGGACCCTATTGAGTTAGCGAGTTCAATGCGATAAAAAGGAAAGAAAAGTTGAAAGAAATCTAATAATGCACAAAAAAGGAAAAGAAATTAAGATAATGATGAGAATCATGTGGAATTCTCTAGAAAGTGGTGTGAACGACCTTCATGGATTTTGTTTTGAATCCAGTTGGTTAATAATGGTAAAAGAAATCCAAATAAAGGAAATAGAAGGGAAAGAGAGAGAAAAGTAAAGGAAACGTAAAGAGAGTTTATGAGAATATGGGAGTGATTCTCCATAACCTTTGGATTATAGAATTAAGGACAAGAGATTTTATATAGGGAAAAGAAGGACAAATGTATTAATTGTTTTCCAAAATAGGACACCTTGCCATCTACGAATAAGCAAGGAGACCAATGCATCTTTACGTACACCTAGCTCGATATATATATCTTTGCACCCAATGGGGTGAAGGGTGGAGGGACTACCCCTCTCCTCGATCCTGAAGGAACCTCTTTCCTTCGTAGTTCAATAGCAAGGTCACCTTTTTTGCTGGGACCTCCTTCAAACATAGTAGACTAGGGTTTTGCTGTGGCAACTTGATAGTTTTGAAGGAGACAGGAACAGACAGCTCCAAGATGTCATTGTGGCCTTCTATGGAAGCGACTAAGACCTTCCAAGGAGGGACCAACAACTTCCTGCCTGGAGGTCTTTTTGTAGATGGTGAGTCCGAGCAACATACTTTGGAGAGAGAGAACACATAGGTCTAGGATGGGTACCTAGAGAAGAACATCACCCAACCAGGAGTCCCTGGCCTCCGGTAGCCAGGACAGGGAAGTGCAAACCCTTGAAGACGGAGGAAAAAGGAGGGTCGAAGCCCTTTGGCCATGCACTTCCAATGGGCGCTATGGTGGTGGCCATGGTGGACGGAGCAAGGCAGCTCCACCTTCAGACTCTGGGACTAGGTGCCTGCGGGTTGCGTCCGCGCGCCTGCAGTAGGTCCGCACGGAAGGAACCCTCACGAGGAGATGAAGGCGAGAGTCCAGGGAAAGAAACCAAAAGCTGGGTCATCCGCTAAATCGGGCGACTTAGGGCCGACCCAAGACCAGATCCGCACCCAGCGAGGCCCTGAGTTGGGGTTATGCTGACCAACGAAAAATTGACACCTGGCAACAAATTACGGTAAATTCACTGATTGTTGTTTAATTCATAGCAGTTGATAGGGATGTCCAAAAATAGCAAAATTATGTACCAATTTGATCGGAAACATGATAGGAACACAAATAAAATAGTTTCATATCCTAAATCTGATCCTAGTGCTAAAAGTAGGGTTATGATGGATAAAAACCCTAGATTTAGTGTATTAATTTGTTAATAAATTTAATGCTCTCAAATCATGTTATAGTCTAATAATAATGACCATGTTAATAATAGTTATAGTTGATAATGAGGATAATCATGGATATGAATAAGGAGGGTTTAAAGATCCTAACTTTCCATGTTATTAATGAAGGTAATCTGATAATCACCTATTAGGGTTAAAGGGTATAACTTTCTATGTTGTTAATGAACATAAATTGGATCTAAGTGATCATAACGAACATATATGTTGGATACATTAATTCGGGCTACACATGATGTCTAATTTGGAGTAATAAATCTAATAAAGAAGTGTGCAATGAAACTAGGGTTTGTACCCTTACTCCTAACCTAAAATCTAGTACCGAGTAGAGTTTAATGCATTAAATTGTGTGGTGACACTTTAGGGTTTTATAAAATTACAGATCATGTTGATTGATTGGATGTACGCTTGCTTTCTGACTATACTTGATGATTTAGATTGCATTAAGTACACCTGAAATATTCAGCACGACAAAGGTATGTGGTTGCTATATGGTTATTCACTTTAGTTTCACTACGATTTATGAGGATTTACCAATTGCTTGGAATTAAATGTTTGGACTAGGGTTTGTACCCTTATTCCTAACCTAAACCCTAGTACTGAGTAGAGTTTAATGCATTAAATTGTGTGGTGACACTTTAGGGTTGTATACAATTACAGAGCATGTTGATTGATTGGATGTACGCTTGCTTGCTGACTATACTTGATGATTTGTATTGCATTAAGTACACCTGAAATATTCTACACGACAAAGGTATGTGGTTGCTATATGGTTACTCGCTTTAGTTTCATTATGATTTACGAGGATTTACCGATTGCTGGAATTAAATGTTTGGATGACTTTATTTCCTGCAATCTATAAAGTGACTATGATTATCACAATATAATTGCTTATGACTTGCCCGAACCTACATACCATCTTTGGATGTAAGATTTACTATTTAAGAGGACCAAGCCCTGGAGGGAAGGTCATAGGTGGTCAAGCCCTGGAGGGAAGACCACACAACACCTAGAGAGGTGACCCATAAGGTACCAAGCTCAGGATGGAGAAGGTAGCCTAAAGTCCCTTACAAGGACTAAACCCTAAGAGAGGGTATCCCCGAGGATGAGTAAGAATGGTTGGGAAGTTATAATGAAAATGTAATATTGAATTGTTAACAACTATTTTCTGTGATTAGATTGTTAGAATATATGTGTAAAAGTTTGGTTGCCACCACATACCAACATATTCATTATACTGACTGACGTTGTGTTTGTCGGCATTTTTAGGAATACTTGAAAGTGGACAA
Source organism: Alisma plantago-aquatica (assembly GCA_963693085.1). Classification (NCBI taxonomy): domain Eukaryota; kingdom Viridiplantae; phylum Streptophyta; class Magnoliopsida; order Alismatales; family Alismataceae; genus Alisma; species Alisma plantago-aquatica. The sequence continues at coordinate 1,176,697,662 of OY856411.1, read as the reverse complement.
ACAGTAAAGTGATATTTGAAGAATAAAATCTAACTAAGGAAATGAGGATTTAGTTAGATAGAACTCTACATTGGATAAAGTTCCAATCTCCTAGTCATGAAAGGTATGTGAAATATAAATTTGTATCCTGCTTTAAGCTTAGTCTTTGGTAGAACTTATTAATTATTTTTGATTATTTGCAAAACCATTAATCTTGTTTTGGGATAAAGGCTATGGCTCCTTAGTCTTCCTTAATTGGGGGTTACCAAAGGGTGGGGTTGTTACAATTGGTAATACCCGAGCCCACTGCCCTAGGATCTAGTAGAGTTTCAGGAATGTCGGCTTGCCTCACAGACTACCACTAGCCTTAACTGTGCACTTTTATTCTCACTCATGCACAATTTGGGGTCAACTTTCCAACTAGTCACCCATCATAGTACTACTCCAAGCTGATGGGCCCCCAAAAAAGAAGGTGCACCTTGGTAATATGGGTAGTCCAATCATTCCTTTTAAGATCATTATATCTGAGGCCTCAAATCCTGGGACGTTACAATCTCCCCCACTTAGACTCTTGACGTCCTCACCAAGTCTCAACTATGTGGCCTCATAACATTTCCCCATTTCAGTGCAGACCCAACATGGCCATGTACACCCAACTCTCGACCACGACTACCAACGCAAGGGTGGCTCCATCACCACGGATGGCCCTTTCCAACATGCCTGGACCACATGACTCAAAGAACAAGATGTCATTGGCCCATGTGGGCCCCACCTACTGGAGGGGAATTGGTTCTGATACCATTTATAACACTCGGGCCCACTGCCCTAGACTCTAGTAGAGTTTTAGGAATGACTACTAGCCCCACAGACCACCACTAGCCTTAAATGTGCACTTTTATTCTCACTCATGCGCAAGCCGGGGTCAACTTCCTGCCTGGTCACCCAACCTAGTACTACTCCAAGCTGAGCATGCTTAACTATAGAGTTCTTTCGTGATGGGCTCCCGGAAAAGGAGGTGCACCTTGGTGATATGGGTAGTCCAATCATTCCTTTTAAGATCATTATATCTGAGGCCTCAAATCCTGGGATGTTACAGTGTGCTTGGTTTGATATGCCATATCATGACCTAATGAGATTCTGTCATCAACCAACTCACACTCTAGTCTTATGTGTTACTGGTGTCTATCTGCCTTTCACAATAAAAACCGACTAGGGACATAATAAGAATGTACATACTCTTAGCATTCATATGATCTCATTGTTCAAGTCTTGTACTTGAAGACATACGTCATTGAGTATTATCATTATTTAGGCATTCACAATGTTTCCTCATTATCCCATAACTAAGTGAAACCATGATGATTCAGGAGATTGTTTTTATAAGTATTAATCAAATCCTTTAGGATATGAGCCATGTTAATCATCACATGATTGTCTCTTTGGGAAAACCTTACCAACATAATCCTACTTGCACTTAGAGACAATCACCACGACTCTCATTCTTAGTGATCTAAACATGTCCGTCATGTTTCTATTGTGCAAGTGCTAATCCAGCGGGTTAGCAACATTCTGCTATTAGTCGGCAAATTACATGTTTTTTGTCTCTTCGCTATGAGACAAAACTATTGTAATATGGCATCTGATATTCCTTGCCTAACAAGTAGCTCCATTGTTATCACAATATTACTACTGAGTCATCAATGGTTGGAACATCTATAAGTTCATCATATGAACTTCTAGATCCATATAATATCACTCTATATATGTTCAAAACACAAATATACTCAACTTCTATTGTAGAATAGAATTAATGGCTATTAGTTCGGAACCCTTCCAAACTATCATCACTTTTCTTTCAAATCAAACATATTTTATTGCAATCATTTTTGTTATTTTGGAAGCTTGTATCCGTGTAACCCTTCATACCCAATTCTTCCTTTATTGCTATCTCTAATTACTAGCAATCTTTCCTTAAATACTTCTCAATTACTAATGGGTATGTATTTAGTGACAGTCTGATAACCCTTATTGGAATTTAATATCATCTTGTTATGTCCAATACATATGAGATTTATATGGGATAAGCACATCTATAACATTCATGATAGATCCATTATTACTACATATGGCATTTTATTCATGATATTTCCATTCTTCACAAGAATTGAAATATATGACTCATGAGAGACTAATCCAGATTCTCTCTCATTGAATCCTTCTGTGTTGAACTCTTTCAACATCTTGCTAATGTGTGTGCTCAAACTTACATTGTGAAACTTTCAAGGACTATCTCTATAGGTCTTGATACCTATCTCATAGGATGTTTCACCTAATGCTTTATTGAAGGTGTTTTCATGCCAGCTATCACTATTCACATTATTGTGACGTTATTCCTCATCATATGTGGAATATATATGCCCCCGCTAAATCTTTTAGAATCACAAATTTCATCTCGATTCAAGTCAAACTCTTTGACTATCTTGTCAAGTCAAAATATCCCATCTGTGAGATGCTTGTTTCAATCCCAGTTTGAACTTTGTAGTTATTAGACTTTATTTGCATTCATGAAGTTATAAAACCTTTAGGTTGTATCGTGTACACATCCTCTCATACATTCCCTTTTAAGGAATCCAATTTCAATATTCATATGCCAAACCTTATAGCCCCTTTTAACTACAACATCAAGCATGACAATTGGTAAAGGAATCTCTTTAATGCTCAACAACTTGAACTGATTTGAAAAACTTTTAACCAATTTGTCCTTTCATGTTATCCATGTAGGTCTTTTGCAACAAGACCCTATTGGATCCGTCAGGTATTACCCCTTTAGGTGGCACTTCCAAGGTCCTACCTTGTTAGCATACATGGATCCCATAATGGCTTTTTAGCCATTACTTAGATTATGGCTCTCAATAGCTTCTAGTTGATTAGTTGGCTCATCTTCTTATGACCAACCTGTCTGATTTGTTGGATTCACAACCCTCCAACCTCAGGTATTATCAATAAGAACTATTTTGTTTGGTGTCATATGATGAACTTGAGTTTCCACAACAACTTGTGATTCCCTTAGTTCTCATTGTACCTATTTGTTGGCCTCGAACATTCTACTTTTACTCCTAATGATTCTTTGAGCAATCAATTATCCTTTCAACAAAACAATTACGTTATTGGATTGGGATGAATAGTAATACTCAACAATTATGGTTTCTGGATAAACCCTTTCCAAGAAACTATTTTATTAATGCATGTTTCAATCCTTTAGACATATCATGACATTCCCATATCGTATCATATATGATGTCTTATAAACCATTCAGATGGTACATTATTTAGTGATAGATATATTTTTGTGAGGATATAAGAAGATTAGATTAATTGATAATCATATCATGACTCATCATGGTATAATTCCTTCATTCTGACACATCATCATGTTTAGTTATATCTCGTGATACACTATCACAGTCCTATCTTGAAGGTTCTCAAGGTATTGATGTAAAGTATTTCAACATTTGATCTAATCAAAGTTTCTTAATACTTTCATCAAAGTTATACTTCATTTATAATGTGCTTGAACACTTCAAGAGATTTATGTTTCTATTTTACTGAGTACATATCATCCTATTACCAATAGATGAAATGAAGTATTAGTAATTATCTATAGCATTTATTCCATAAGATCTTCATGCATCATATGTATGAGGTCTAGTGGAAAACTTATCCTCCAGCTACATCTAGTGAAGGATGTTATGTCACATTGTGTGTAAGTAAGACTTGCATATTCTACTTAGGTTCAATAACCAAGGGAGTCTAGATTAACATCAATATATGTTCTAGATATGCATTTCTTATATATACGTTCAAAGTGACTATTGCTAATGATAGTGTTTTAGTTATCAATTATAATCCTTTGGTATAAACATCATAAAGATTCTTTCATACAAAGATCATATAGATATTTGGGCATTGCCATACAAGACCATATCTTTCAAAATAGAAACATCAATAACTCAATTTATTTATTTATCATCCTTGTCATACAAGATGCGTAAAGTAAATGTTTCTATTTATTGGCATATTAAAATAGCACTTCAACTAACTCTATTAAATGCCCATTGGGCTAATATAAATTTAGATATAGACTAAAGCTTCACCAACACTTGCTCTGCCTTGTCCATCTTTGTCCTTTCATGAAGGGCTTTTACTTCTTGTCATATTTTGCACATCAAGTATGTCAAATCTCTATTTGGTATCATATACCATGATGAAGAAGTAATAAATTTATCTTATAATGTTTATACCTGAAGTGGAGGCCTCAGTTCCTTCCTTCTTCTTCTTCTTTAATTCCTCTAACCAGAGTGGGCAATTTCTTTTCCAGTTGCCAGGCTGGTGATAATGGTGACAATGGCCTCTTTTCTTTATTCCTCCCTTTGCTTCGAGATCTGAATACTTGGGCTTCTAGCTATCCTTTTGAACTCTTCTTAGCTTTGCCTTTACCTTTAGACTCCCCCTTTGTCTTGCTGATCCCCATCACAAACTTGGGCTTGTCTTTCTTCATTTGTGTCCCGACTGTTGTCAACATGCCTAACAACTCTGTCAATAGTATGTTAAAGTCATTCATGTTGTAGTTCATGACAAACTGACAATATGACTCTGATAGGGACTGTAGAATCACATCAGTGACCAAATCTTGACCCAAGGGGAATCCCAATCTTGCTAGGTTCTCCACATACCCAATGAGCTTGAGTACATAAGGACCTACTGGGTCTCCTTCTGCCATGTTGCACTTAAACAATGCCTTGGAGACTTTATATCTCTCTTGTCTTGCCTGATCTTAGAACATGTTTTTGAGATGTGTGACCATCTCAATCACATCCTTGTTCTCATGTTGCCTCTGCAAATCATAGTTCATGGAGCATAACATCAGACACTTGACATCCACAACATCTTCAATATGTTTCTTGTAACCATCCCTGACAGCCTTTGGTGCAGTTGGAAGGGGTTCATCTGGTTCTGGCATCTCCAGGACATACAACTTGCGCTCATGCATGAGAACAATTCTCAACGTCCCAAACTAGTTGTGGAAGTTGTTCCCATTTAGCTTGTCCTTCTCAAGGACCGATCGCATATAAAAGTGATTGTTGTTTGTTGCCATTTGATTCTAGAAAAGAATTTGCAATTTTTTTAAAACTCATTTTGATTTGATTTGATTTTGGCGACATTAATTAGGTCTTTAATTAAATATCATTCCCACTATTTTATTCAAACTGACAACACTCAAGTATCAATTTGGAAAATTGCAGTGAATAATTTTCTAATGAGCCAAGATCCAAGATAATTCAATTATGAGCCGACCAACATCAACGATCATAGTAAATTATCAAGGTATCCAACTTTCCAATTGTGTAAGGAGTGGGATCCAATAGGGGATCCACTCTCTACTTAAAATTTAAAGAATAGAACCTCCAATCCAAACACACCCATAAGGTATCTTGGAGTGGGTTTAAATTTTTCAAATCTTATTTAATAGTAATCAAAACAACCAAAGTGTAGTAGAGGAACAAAATTAAAGTCTATATTCAATTCTTCACAAAAGATTAAAAAGTACATCACAATCTCCCACATAGGGTTTACATGTAAGATACAACATATGAATTTAAGTAGAGGGAAATCTAAACCATATCAAAATTGTCTCCAAGCTTTAACTCCTTAAGATAAGTCCATAACTTCATGCCATGTCCTTCACCTAGGGTTGGAAGCATACCCAACAAGAAAAGAAAATAGATGACTGTTGGCTATTTAGGCTAACGAGTTTCAATCCTAACAAGGAAAGTTTACCCAACTTAACCAATCTCTACAAGTATACAGAGGTAGTGTAGTCGAGGTCGAACACAAGGAGCTTAAGTAATTAATTGAGTGCAACAACACTAAACTTCAACAATCTAGATCGGTTTTTAAAAGGATGGTAATTGATTAAACTTGTTGCAAAAATTTAGACTTAAACAAACAACGAAAAGATTTACTAAAAGAGGTTTAGATTCAGAGATCAAGGATCTTGGACATTAGAATTTCACTCACATATCATAGCACATCATAGGAACACGAAAATTTAAACATACATAAGCACTTGTTTTAAAGGAAAGGTTGTGTTGCACTTCACCTCTCGGTGCAAGTGCAACGATCTCAACTCAAAGTCACATTCTCATGCATAAATTTTGTTTTTGATCACAACCTATTCCTCAACTCATTTATCTCCACTCTCATGGTAGAAAAAGAGTTGCCAAGAAGAGCACCTCCATACATTCCTACCTATCTTCTCAGATCAAGCAAGAAAGCATAACACATGCACATAAAGTGGCCAACAATACATGCAAGAAAAGATAGAACCGATACTTCCATGGTGAAAAAACAAGCAACAAAGTATTTAGTACGAAATTAACTTGTTCCATACATGATATGACATGGGAGCTACTCTCCCATGCCCAAGAAAAGGGAATTACTTGTCCATAATCATGCTTTGCAGATTTGCTACAGAAAATTCAAGTTTTAACATGATCTAGAGGAGGAAAAACAAAGAGATCCGAAAACTTGATGAAATTCTCCTCCTTTAGCTGCTCCAAAATGAACTAGCTCCTCTCCCGAGAAAATTCACGAAGAGAATGGGCTCCTTTGGCAAGAAACCACCTCCTTTCTCCTCAAATCACCCTCCTCTACTCTAGACTTGCTCTGGGATGAGAGAACATTTTTTTATGACTGAGGATAACTGCCCATTAAATTCCCTCTTCGTTTTAAACACAAACTCGTATTTTTTGAAATGCTGAAACTGCCAGAGACACGACGTGCATCCAAAGTGCACGCCGTACAAAAGCTTCGAAAGTTGCTCCAGAAAGTATTGCGCATGGCGTGTGCTGAAGTAGTGCATGCTGTGTGACTTTCCAAAAGATTTTGATTTGCTTGACGCTCCAGGTGCACACCATGCAATTGAGTGCACGCTGTGCATTTTCTAGACTACACTTTTCTGGAAACTCGCACGCCGTGCTCAAGGCCCGAACACGCTATGCATTTTGCTGTCTAGGTGAATTGAAACTCTTATGAAATATTGCAAGTTGTGCCTTTAACATGCACGCCGTGCATTCTGCTATTTCAGCAGAATTAAACTCTGCAATTTAGTCTTTCTTAAAACATATCTGCAATGCAAGTTATGCGATAAGTAAAGTAACAAAAAGATGGAAAAAGTAATATGAAAAGAGGATAAGTGATATCAAAATGAATCAAATTTGTGTGTGATAATATGTGAAAAGAAGATGTGGAAAACACACAACAAATCCCCCTAAGCTTGAACTATTGCTTGTCCTCAAGCAAAAAGAACAGGGCTACATTCAAGGTGAAATAATAATCAAGCTCATGCATGGATTAAATGAAAAGAAGATATGCAATCAACTCAACCAACCATGTACATTGTGTTTGTGTTCAATGTTATCTTATTAGTTTAGACATCTAAGATAGAGAATTTAAGTTCAGTAATGGTGGTGGTTCCAAATTCAAACAAGATAATCAACTAGACAACACTAAATAGAATTTGGATAATCAAGCCAAGCAATCAGTGCATGTACATTACAAAATTTTCAGCTAGTATGGATGTAAGATGATGAAATCAGTGCTAACATTAACAAACTTAGTTGTACTCTTTTTCTCAAGGATATGATGATGGAAATTTTTGGGTTTCCAACATTCGGCTGCTAATTTAGGCTTATGCTCACGTGGAATGCCGGTTGGGGTGTTGTTTTTACCCTCTTTTGAATTTCATATCACCTAATCATCGTTTCCAGATCAGACTCACACTAGGCTAGCATAATATGTGGGCCATTAGCCATCTTTTATTGATTAAAGGTAAACAATTTATAGCATAAGTATGGTGCAACACCAAAGAGTCAACAAGAGTGTTAAGGCTAGCAAGATTTCAATCATTCTTTTGAAAAAATTTCACTGAAAAAAAAATGATTGCAAAAGTACTAAGGGTTTGGCAAAATTATCCCATATTCTAGTAAGTGTTGCAAAGTTGATTAATTTGTAAAAATGTGGAACCATTACATGTATTGAGAAATCAAAGATGTAAAAATTTGAGATTTCAAACCACAAACACAAAACAAGATCATGTACATGGGGACTTTCCTTTTTCATTTGATTCATGTTTGCTCTTGAAATTCTTTTCATATAGCCATAAGAAAAATAAGGGACAAAATAGATCAAGCATGGAGTTCATTCTAACATGGTAGCCTCAAATCATAATAATATTGCCATCAAAGAAAACTGAACATGGAATAAAATAGAATACAAACTGACACAACTAACTCAAATGAAAGGAATGCAAACTGAAAACTACAATTACGGGCCGGTTGTGCCCCACTAAGCTTGAAATCAACAGTTTCCTCACTGCATCAATCGAACTTATGGAGTTCACAACTGGGTACCTGTCATTGATCAAATATCAAAATGGAGGGCCACCACCCTCCTGATTAGGGAAAAATTGGCTGATAAGATCTGGAATGTCCATCGGCTGGTTTGCGGAGTCATGCTGCTGAGGAAACTGGGGCTGCTGTGGAAACTCAGGCTGCTATGGCGGTGGTGACTAATATGATGGTGGGATGGAGTAATGGCCCTGAGAGATATGCCAAGAGTCCATTTGGTGGACCATGTCGTGCAACGTAGTGTACTGCATGATCATCTGGTCCAAACGGCCATTGATGTTTTGCTTAATAAAGTTAATTATATGCTTTCTCTTAATTCTTGAAAAGTAATTAAGGTTCAAGAGGAACTTATGTTTCAATTTTAGTCCTTTTCAAATAATGTTGAAGCATTATTTTGCTGGTTTTGGACTAAAGTGCAGATTACCCAAGTTGAGGGGTTAAATTGCAAATGTTACATAATAAGATGTTCCTCATGTGTTGAGGCATCATGAGAATGAAGATGATGCAGAGGTATGGCTTGTGGTAGCCTGAGTACCAAGAAAGAGCTAATAAAGCAACGTTTGTGCATTAAAAACCTAGTTTTGGTGTAATGTGCAATTTACCCAAAACCTAGGGTTCAATATGCAAATTACTACTTCAAGAGGGTCCCTCATGTTTCTTGGCATCATGTAGAATAAAAAAAATGAGAGGGGTGCCTCATTTGAATCACTTTGGAGGAGAGAGAATCTTGATATTAAAATAATCAAGATTTAAGCATAATTGGAACTTTACTTCAATTTAATGCAAAAATAAATATATTAATTGAAGTGCTCTTCAACCAAAATTTTTAATTGGTTGAAATCCATATATGTGGAAGACCATGTGCCTTGAAAAGGCACGAAAATATCCAAAGGAAGTGGATAACTCACTCACATTATTATTAGAAAAAGAAATATCCACTCACATATGGATATTATTATAATATGATTTAAGGTGCTTAATTTGTTTTTCTTTAAATCATGGATAATTGAGAGGAATACAAGGCAAGAAAGATAGCCTCGTATCCAAGGAATGGAGGGGGAAGAGGCGGCTCTAGTTTTGGAATAAAAAGATTTTTATAAGGCATTTTCTCTCTCATTGATTTTCTTATAAAAACACCCTTTACAAGCCAAACCAAAGGCTTTTTCAGAATCCACTACTTCTCTTTGCTTGGAAAATGACCAAGGGAGCTTTGGAGGATTAGGAGGACGACCCCCAACCTGTTGGTAAGCTTCTTGACCTTCTTTCACCTTGAATCCTTGGTGGAAATCACAAATCAATGCATGATTTCTTCTTATCTCAATCCCCTCTTCAATTCTAACCATGCCTTTTCACTCAAAGCTTGAGGACGAGCCTTGGGATAGTGAAAGGAGTTGCATCCACCATTATTGACGTGAGCTTGGAGCTTTGAATCTCAATCGAAGGTGGGTTTTATAACTTGAACCCTTAATATTGTTATTACATTCAATTCCTTATCAATTATTGATCCTTTCTTCATTCTCAAAATTTTATTTAGTTGATTGATGCAATCACCATGAAAATCATAGCAAGTTTTGTGGGTTTAGAGCTTGATTATGATGACATCATCATAAACACACACCTCCCCAAATATCTATTGCAAACGGTTTCAACAACATGGTCCAATCGGTTTCACCAAACCATTTGGTGACCAAACGGTTTGCAAACCGTTTAGTGATTTGAGTCCCAAACCGCATGAGAGCATTGACCATTTGGATGGGTTGACCATTTAAGGTCTGAACCCTAGTACTTGTTGGATGATGATCCAATGGATCCAATTCATTGATTAAATGTATGGACAATCCACCAATTACAACCCTAATTGATTTGTTGGAGGTTCCATAAAGTGATCCATTCGATTTCAAGACTTTTTGGGTCAAACACTCTTGAGACCGTTTGAGCCCAAACGGTCTTGAAACCATTTGGGATCAAACGGTTTTAAAACCATTTGGTGATCCAATGGTTGAGATTTGAGGGTTGGAGATCCAAGAATAAATCGTTTTGAGATTTTGGCTTAATGCCTTGAGGTTCTTATGCTGTCTGTGTTTAGCCTTTAACAAGGCAGTGGATGTTGTAACCCTCGAGAAGATATGGTACAAGTTATGTACTCATGAACCATGATGTAAATGTAATACATTGGTTCTTATTGAAAGAGTTTTCCTATGAATGGATCTCTTTGAAAAAGGTTTTAATTTTTAGTGATTTTCAGCAATCCGCTATTAGTAATGGCTTCTGTTTAAGTAAATCTTGTTTTTGTGAGTTGTATGCCACAATTTAGTGGTATCAGAGCTCTAGGTTTGCTGAGTCTACAGAGACATAGGACTAAGGTATCGAGTCTGTTCTAAGTGTACCCAGTGTATCTTATAGTGCCTTTTGCTTATGCAGAAGAAGATATATAACTCCAAGATGTCTGGAGAACACGAGGAACACGTTGTTGAGAGCAATGTTGCTGCACTAGTAGAAGGTGTCAGGGATCAAACAAGAGAAGAAATATTGCGTGAGAATCCCCCTGTTGATGAGGTCATGATGAGAAACCCAACTTTTTCTACACTTTTTGGGCAATTCATGACTGCAGTAACGCATATAACAGATCGGATGACGATACCACCATCCAGGGCACCTGTTTCTAATGAGGGATATGGGTATGGTAAGACCTTTGAATGGCTACGTCGTGTAGGAGCCATAGAATATGCTGGAACATCTGATCCAGCAGATGTTGATCTCTGGCTCACTGAGTTAGAAAAGGATTTTAAGATCCTTAGTATCCCAGATGCTGACAAAGTTAAACATGCTGTGTACCTTTTGAAGGGTAGTGCTGGACATTGGTGGGATATAGAAGAAATAAAAAGGAATGATGAAGAGGTTGGATGGGAGGAATTCCGTTGAGAATTCGTCAATAAGTATTTTCCAAAGACTTATTTAGATGAAAAGATCTCATAGTTTGAGAAGATACGACAGGGAGCCATGTCAATAAGTGAATATGAGGTTAAGTTCATGGAACTTTTACGATTTTGTCCTTAGATGGCTGCTACTGAGGAGGAAAAGATTCAACGTTTTGAGAAAGGATTGAATGCTGAGATTTCCATTCCGACATCTGACTTAGAAAGTAGAGAGAGGTTTTCCACATTTGTGGAGTCTATACGGAGGATAGAAAGGTCTATGATAAAGAAACATGAGACAGACCTTAAAAGGAAGTCTACATAGTCACGGGAACAGTGGAGTAGTGGCAACAAACAACCAAAATCTTCACTAGTTCAACCACAATATAGTGCACCTATGCATGGGTCATCAAGTTGGGGTCGAGCTTGTCATAAATGTGGACAACTAGGACATTTTAGACAACAATGTCCAAGGAGAAATAGTGAGGTGACCCAACAGTCAAGGTATAATCTATCAAACCCACAAGGACCTCAGTCCAGTGGAGCAGATGGTAGAGGACGAAGACAAGTGTCACAATTTGGTCCATCTACTTCTGGTAGTAGAGGACAAAGGCAATAACAAATAACAATTAAGTCTATGTTTTGGGTCAGATAAGATGCTAGTTAACTTGTAAAAGGTAGACTTGTCAAGATAGAACTTTCTATTTTGAGTTATCTTCTGTTCCCTACTATAAGAAAGGTAGTTGTTGTTTAGTTCATATGTATAATCCTTTAAGGATATGAGGAAGAGATAAGAAGGATGAAAAAACTTATGTTTAGTCTAATATTCCCTTATATGTTTGAAAAATTTCTCTTTTCATGCAAAAAGGGAAAAGATGTAAAAGAAACACTCGGAGAAAATCTGAGATACTAAGTAGTGAAATGTAAAGAGATGTTAAGAATATGGAACATAATATAAAACAAATACATACTACCTAATTTCAATTCTTGAATACCCTGGCCAGGTATTCATTTATTGAAGGCAAGGTAAGTATGACATATCTAGATTGTTATCTTTCTGATTACTCTGATCAAGTAGTCATTCTGAAACAATCTCAAGAGTTTAAAGAAGAAGGAGATGTGGCATGGATATTTCTACCACATTCTAATCGATATACGGAGGAATTTGATTTAATTATAAATCAACTTATAAGCAAAAATGAAGATGAGGATATGTTGTGTTGTTAACACATGTGTTAGATACCAAGGTAAGGGATTCTGGTATCTAAGAAATATCAGGCTATTTTATGATAGTTACCTGGAATGGTTAACTGTGAAATCAGTCCAGTTACCTAATGTAGCATGGACATCATATGTTAGGGGTTTATGCTTTGCATAAACATAACATTGATTAGAATGATCTATTTGATGGAATAATTGCAAAATTATTACAATAAAAGTTTATCAAATTAAATTAACAAATAACCTCTATCTAAATAAGAAAAGTGTTACCTGACACATAATTAACTCCACAATTGATAATAAAAGGATAGTGGAGTATGTGTCCTATGTGTTTGATTCTATGAGAATTTTGTATGAAAGAACTTTGTATTGGTCAAAGTTCTATGGTGTCTCCATAACAATGAGATGTTATGTGAAGACTTCATGATATAACGAATGAATAATATCTGTCTCCTTTTATCTGGGATTTCGGGGACGAAATCCTTGTTAGGGGTTTATGATTTGTAACATCCCTGACCTGGGTTATGCCTTAAACCTAGATGTTTTGCTTAATAGTTTTAATTATATGCTTGCTCTTAATTCTTGAAAAGTAATTAAGGTTCAAGAGGAACTTATGTTTCAATTTTAGTCCTTTTCAAATAATGTTGAAGCATTGTTTTGCTTGTTTTGGACTAAAGTGCAAATTACCCAAGTTGAGGGGTTAAATTGCAAATGTTACATAATAAAATGTTCCTCATGTGTTGAGGCATCATGAGAAATAATATGATGCAGAGGTATGGCTTGTGGTAGCCTGAGTACCAAGAAAGAGCTAATAAAGCAACGTTTGTGCATTAAAAACCTAGTTTTAGTGTAATGTGCAATTTACCCAAAACCTAGGGTTCAATATGCAAATTACTACTTCAAGAGGGTCCCTCATGTTTCTTGGCATTATTTAGAGAAAATAAAATGAGAGGGGCGCCTCATTTGAATCACTTTGGAGGAGAGAGAATCTTGATATTAAAATAATCAAGATTTAAGCATAATTGGAACTTTACTTCAATTTAATGCAAAAATAAATATATTAATTGAAGTTCTCTTCAACCAAAATTTTGTTGATTTAAATCCATGTATGTGTAAGACCATGTGCCTTGCAAAGGCACGAAAATATCCAAAGGAAGTGGATAACTCACTCACATTATTATAAGGAAAAGAAATATCCCCTCACATATGGATATTATTATAATATGATTTAAGGTGCTTAATTTGCTTTTCTTTAAATCATGGATAATTGAGAGGAATATGAGGCAAGAAGCATAGCCTCATATCCAAGGAATGGAAGTGGAAGAGGCGGCTCTAGTTTTGGAATAAAAAGTTTTTTATAAGGCATTTTCTCTCTCATTGATTTTCTTATAAAAACACCCTTTACAAGCCAAACCAAAGGCTTTTTCGGAATCCACTACTTCTCTTTGCTTGGAAAACGACCAAGGGAGATTTGGAGGATTAGGAGGACGACCCCCAACCTGTTGGTAAGCTTCTTGACCTTCTTTCACCTTGAATCCATGGTGGAAATCACAAATCAATGAATGATTTCTTCTTATCTCGATCCCCTCTTCAATTCTAACCATGCATTTTCACTCAAATCTTGAGGACGAGCCTTGGGATAGTGAAAGGAGTTGCATCCACCATTGTCAACGTGATCTTGGAGCTTTGAAGCTCAATTTGAGGTGGGTTTTATAACTTGAACCCTTAATATTGTTATTACATTCAATTCCTTATCAATTGTTGATCCTTTCTTCATTCTCAAAATTTTATTTGGTTGTTGATGCAATCACCATGAAAATCATAGAAAGTTTCATGGGTTTAGAGATTGATGGTGATGACATCATCATAAGCACACACCTCCCCAAATATCTATTGCAAATGGTTTCAACAACATGGTCCAATCGATTTCACCAAACCGTTTGGTGACCAAACAGTTTGCAAACCGTTTGGTGATTTAAGTCCCAAACCGCATGAGAGTGTTGACCGTTTAAGGTCTGAACCCTAGTACTTGTTGGATGATGATCCAATGGATCCAATTCATTGATTAAATGTATGGACAATCCACCAATTACAACCCTAATTGATTTGTTGGAGGTTCCATAAAGTGATCCATTCGATTTCAAGAATTTTTGGGTCAAACGGTCTCGAGACCGTTTGAGCCCAAATGATCTTGAAACCTTTTGGGATCAAACGGTTTCAAAACTGTTAGGTGATCCAATGGTTGAGATTTGAGGGTTGGAGATCCAAGAGCCAATAATTGTTGAACTTCAATAATTCTATTGATTGAAGGTTTCAATGTAGCAAATCATGTTCAACCAATTGATGAATGTACCTAATGAACCCTTGTGGTTTTGAGACTGATTTGGACCAAATAGTCTTGAGACTGTTTGAGTCCAAATGGCCTTGAAATCATTTGGGGTCAAATGGTTTCAAAACCGTTTGGAGACCAAACGGTTTCAAAACCGTTTGGTGATGAAACCTCAAAACCGAATAAAGGTCAATTGTGATTCAATCATTTGGAAATTGAAGGTGACGATTGTTCCAATGATCCAATGATTGATAGTGATGGTAATCAATTAAGGTACAAAGGTTGAAATTCTAAAAGTACCTAAATTATTAGTAACATGAAAGGGATAAACCCTAATTTCTTATAAGAACAATAACTTAGTACACTATGTCAATTATAGCTGTATGTACTTGATTGGAGGGTTGATGTAACCTAATCAAGTTGGAAGGATGGTAGAAAGGAATTCATACATAAGTATTGATCATATGGTGATTAGGTTATGATCCTTAGTAAAGAGATCATGAAATCCTAATCCAAAAGGTTAATGAACCCTAACCTAATTGAGGTTGATTCCATGTGAAACCCTAATTGAGGTTGATTCCATGTGAAACCCTAATTGAGGTTGATTCCATGTGAAACCCTAATTGAGGTTGTTTCCATGTGAAACCCTAATAGAGGTTGTTTCCATGTGAGACCCTAATTGAGATTGATTTCATGTGAAACCCTAATTGAGGTTGATTCCATGTGAAACCCTAAATGAGGTTGATTCCATGAGAAACCCTAATTGAGGGTGATGCCATGAGAAACCCAAGATGGGATGAATAGTAAACCCTAAATATAGGCAATGTGATGTGAAAACCTAATGAAGGGTGATGCTACATGCAATCCTAACTCTAATGAAGTATGATAGTATGTGAAACCCCAAAGCCCTAATAAAGGGTAAAGGTATGTGAAACTCTAATTAGAGTTATAATACATGAAGCCCTAATCTTGGGCAATATGATGACAAACTAGAACCCTATTAATAAAATAGTGGGTAAAACCTTGTAAAGGTGAAATATCTTAAAGGGTTGATTATAGGCAACCTTATTGTAAGCAATGCCTTAACCTGAGATGAGTCCATATCATTAAAGATAGTTGGACCATTCTTGTGTGAAACCTATGCACTTAATAATAAAGGTGATAGGTTAGTATATGAAAGTATTAAGATGGGAAATACCTTAATACAATATATATTGATAAATTCAAGTAAGTTTAAAGTGCTGAGGGAAGTGATATATCAAGACATCATAGATATCACATCCAACTCTTTAAGAATGATATCCCTTGATGCATCTCAAATCCAACATACTTGGATGAGTAACATATAAAGAGTGCTATCTTAATCATTACATCAAGATGTAATGTGTTTTGTGAACCATGAGAATGGTTGTTGCCTAGTGAAAGGTGACAAGATGTTAAATGTGCTTTATGAGCCATGAGATTAGTTGTTACCTAGTGAGAGGTAAAAAGATATTTTGATAGGCCTTGTGAGCCACATGAGTAAGTTGATACCTAGTGAAAGGTACCAAGACAATTATAAAAGTCCCCTGTAAGAGATGATAATGTTTGTAATAAGCTAAGAAAATGGAAACTTAGTAACATAATAATTATAACAAAAGGATACAATAATAATGATGGAACTTTGATTGTACAAGTGTGGAGAAGAGAGGGATACTTGTATTACATAAAGAATGTGATTGAGAATGATGGCATGGCCAAAGTTCAAATGTCAATAGAAGAATAAGGTACCCAGTTCTGTGTAAACAGACATGGGACGTAAGCACAAGTTTGACATAGTTCAATACCTGGAATAATTACACAGGTTTGGCATAGTCCAATACCTGGAATGTATACATAGGTTTGGCACAGTCCAATACCTGGAATAGTTGTACATGATTGGCATAGTCCAATGCCTGGAATAGATGTCACAGTATTGGTTAACTCCCAATACCTGGAATAATGTCGCAAGATTGGTTAACTCCCAATACCTGGAATAATAACATAGGATTGGTAACAACCCAATACCTGGAATTGTATGCATAGGATTGACATAGTTCAATACCTAGAATAGATGCATAAGGTTGGTTAAATCCCAATACCTGGAATAATAACACATGATTGGTTAAATCCCAATACCTGGAATAGATGCACATGATTGGTTAAATCCCAATACCTGGAATAGATGCACAAGATTGGTTAAATCCCAATACCTGGAATAATAACACAGGATTGGTTAAATCCCAATACCTGGAATAATAACACATGACTAGTTAAATCCCAATACCTAGAATAATAACACAGGATTGGTTAAATCCCAATACCTGGAATAATATCACAGGATTGGTTAAATCCCAATACCTAGAATAATAACACATGATTGGTTAAATCCCAATACCTGGAATAATATCACAGGATTGGTTAAATCCCAATACCTGGAATATAACACATGATTGGTTAAATCCCAATACCTAGAATAATATCACATGATTGGTTAAATCCCAATACCTGGAATAGATACACATGATTGGTTAAATCCCAATACCTGGAATAATATCACATGATTGGTTAAATCCCAATACCTGGAATAATATCACAGGATTGGTTAAATCTCAATACCTGGAATAGTTATACAGGAATGACATAGTCCAATACCTGGAATGGTTATACAGGATTGGCATAGTCCAATACCTAGAATGGTTACACATGATTGGCATAGTCCAATACTTGGAATGGATACACAGATATAATATAAGTCTAATGCTTGTACTAGTTGTACAAGATTGGTATAATCTAATGCCAGGAATATTTATATAGGATTGGTATAGACCAATGCCTGAACAAGACATGATGATGTACACTCTCATGTCCAGTATAACCAAAATCTGTTTAGCAGATTGGCTAAGGCCAATAAGTTGAAACAAGAATGTCTCATGGGTGACATATCAAGATAATAAGTGTCACAAGAGAGGTTTGACATGATGATATGATATTATGGATAAATGATATACATGTTCTTCCTATTCATTATTAAGAGAATAGTTGATCTATTATTCTATCACAAATAGTTACAATGCTTTAAGATGAGAATGCTTTAAACTGCTTACCCTCTGCACAACTTTATATCATTAAACTGCAATAATAATGTTTTTGGGGGAGAGTTATATCTCTCGCTGGGGAAATTTTCAATTGTCTCACCCCCGTGGGATCCAACATTTTTTTAGTGGACATGCATGGAGGAGACTGATAATATCTTGTAGAGGAGGAACATCAACAACAGCAGTGACAACTCAGGTTGAGTGTACTATCTGTCGTGTCTCGTAGATAGAAGTCCTATGTGTCGTCTCTGTACTCTTAGGTCCTCGAAATTAGTAGTTAGTACTTTTAATAAATCGTTTTGAGATTTTGGCTTAATGCCTCGAGGTTCTTATGCTGTCTGTGTTTAGCCTTTAACAAGGCAGTGGATGTTGTAACCCTCGAGAAGATATGGTACAAGTTATGTACTCATGAACCATGATGTAAATGTAATACATTGGTTCTTATTGAAATAGTTTTCCTATGAATGGATCTCTTTGAAAAAGGTTTTAATTTTTAGTGATTTTCAGCAATCTGCTGTTAGTAATTGCTTCCGCTTAAGTAAATCTTGTTTTTGTGAGTTGTATGCTACAGATGTGGTCAAACCACTGCTAAACATATTCATAAAGATGCCGGACATCGGGCATCACCCAAGCGTACTCCGTCTGAGTACTAGTAGAGGGTGGAAGTGGTGTTATAGCTGTAGTGATAGCTGCTGCTTCCGTAGAACTGCTGGCGCCATGGGTGGGTGCCTCCTCTTCGTCCTTGGGCTATAACTCAACCTTCCAATTTGCTTTGTTGTTGTGGTCATTGCGGGCTGCATCAGGGATGACAATGAACTGTTTCTTTGTTAGAAAAACCTTGAACTTGTTAGAGCTATCACCATGCCTTGATATTAGGCCACAAGAAATAAGATAATTGATGTCTACAAGGTTTTTCCATGGTGCAGGTTCTAGAGTAGCCACATCTAACCCTAGCTGCATAGCAAGTATAGTGAGCATCCCACCACACATTATATCTGACACGATTTTACCATGCGTCGAATGCAAGTGCACGCGTCAATGTAGTATAGGCCTTTGTGAGGCCCGATTTGAACTCAGGGACACTAAATTGTCGGTAGACTACTACTAACTGGTTGCGATTAGCTAAACTGATTAAAAGAGTTTGGGAGTTTTTGTAAAAATAAAAGAAAATAAAATAAAACAAAACAATCAATTAAGGGTTTAGTTTAATCAATTCAAGTGGATATATTTAGGATTGTAGTTTCACCGTGGGTTTTCATTGTATGAATTTCCATATAATAATTTAGGTTCATCTCTCATTCCGGGTAGTGGCCTGTAGTCAGAATTGCCCACTGTCGTGGTACAATTCACTACTTATGTCTAGGTCGGTTCCACCGTCGTAGTAACCTATACCCTAAACTAGGTGCATTAGAATCGACCTCTAGGTTTCCACCATTAACCGTACATCGCCTTGTTCAAGGGATTTGTTAATTAATGTGAATTTTGTCTCTTTTCAACCGTTATTTCTTCTTTCAAAGTAATTAAAGGCATTACATTATCATTATGGTGATCAAGCATAACAATATAATTGAGAAAACGAAATTATACCACAGATTTAAGAGATAAATGATGAATTAATATGATAAAAATGTCATACAATGCTTCCCCGGGCTACTCCCGGTCCTAAAGACAAAGGGGATTAGCCCCGCATGTTCATCTCAAAGCAAAACATGGTTGAGAAAAGGGGAAACATGGAGAAAATGTGAATAAGTAATGAAACCCCTTGAATGAAGAGGATCCAAGCATTCCTCGGCATAGAATGCGCATTCTATAGCCTTTCCGCGGTGGAAAACATCTTCTTCGGCTTCCGGAATGGCTGGGGCATGCTTCTGGGCTCCGTTCTTCTCTCCACACCTTCTCGGGACGTGTGCAATGGATAATGACGTGATAGATTGCTCTTGGCCTCCGTCATTAGGTATAATCACCGAGTTAGGTTGTAAAAATATCACATCCGTCGGATTTAGATCAATCTAAAACAAACTTGCATCTGACGGTGTCAATACCATCGACGCGGGTCGATGGTATCGACGCGGGTCGATGGTATCGACCCAGCTTGATATCGGAAAGTCTTCTTTTCTTTTCTTCATCGCGACTGATGCTAACTCAATACCATCGACGAGGGACGATGGTATCGACTCTCTCAGGCATCGCTTTTGTCCTTTTCCGTCACTGAAACTCTACGTGTCGATAGTATCGACTTTAGGGTCGATAGTATCGACTTTAGGGTCGATAGTATCAACTATCTTCTCGCCAGCAACCTGATGGTAAGTCGCTACCATCGACTTCCACGTCGATGGTATCGACTCTGTGCTACTCCTTATGGCTGGCAACCTGTGATTGTGTCAATGGTATCGACAGCTGTCGATGGTATCGACACCTGTAGATATTTGTTTTTCCTAAAATTGCAACACAGAACCACATAAGCCGAAATAAAACATATTATTGTAATCATTTATGCTTAAAACAACAAAATAAGAGAGAATTGACGCTGATAAGGATCATAGACTAAAGTAAGTGAATTATGCAATATTAACCACCAAAATGACCAATAAACGCATAAAACACGAGTGAAACAAGTCTATAAATGTGACTCAAAATCATCGCATCAAACTCCCCTAAGCTTGAACATTGCTCGCCCTCGAGCAACAAAACTTTAGAATAAAATTGCAAGAGTAAACTAAAGAACAGATCATCACAACAAACATCACCACATGATCCCACCAAACATTCACATACCTGCCCTCACTAACCACAGAATGATAATTACCCTAAAGGTGACAGTAATCATCCATAAAAGTTTTCTACCTCAAAAATAATGAACACTATCACATAAGGCAGTTAACATCATAAAATTCTCCAGTACAGACTCGGTGCATCTTGTGATCTTCTATTCTACGTTGCTTACTCTAACTACCATCTACATGGACACAGTTCTCCTGGTATTAATGAGTGAGGAGAAAATCACGGTGGCCTACCAATTCGAGCAACAGGTGGATGAAATGGGTGGCTCATGGAAGAAATGAAAGCATTATACGATTTCAACATGCACAATGCAAAAATGACCTAAATGCTGCATATGCAAGTGTACATGCCCTAATGCCTACATTTGGGTGGAATGATGCATGCATTTTCATTCCATCTCAAAGTGAGATGGAATATCTAAGAGAACTACATCATGTACCCATTCTTCTTAGTATGTAGTGAGAACATGTTCCTTTCTCCCTCTCATTACTACTTACTTCTCAATTCTCTTTTTTTTTTCTTTCAAAACTTTTTTTTCTTTCTCTTATTCTTTTTCTTTAAGCCCTTATTTTCACAGCTGACAATGAATTGTTTGTCGGGCTCACTTATTGCTGCATAACTTATACATTTAAAGCATTCAGAAGGTATGGAACCAGTTCATCACCCTTAATGTTTCAGAAGAAATAAGATGCTCGATGTACTATATGCACTAAAATGTGACTGCAGCTACAAAATGATGATTATGCAATGACACACACCTAAGGATAATGTGCATGTATAGCTATTCTATATATATTTTTTCTTTTCATGCAAATTATGTGAAAATAATTGGAATGCAAGACCTATCTACATGGAATGCAATCAAAGAGATTAAAACCGTAATGTACTTCCAATTCTTAAGGTGGATTATGAAAGCAATGGGGCGGATAGATCACAAGACTAATTGACTGAACCTTTGAAAATTATTATGTGTCCCTCCTTACTGGCCTGTGTAGTAATTAAGAGGTTTCTCTCTCTTATTTCAAATTAAAGCCTCATTATCATTTGGTCAGTTTAGGCTCAAACAACCAGTTCCGTCCACTTTTCATGAACCATTTAAAATGTACAATTGTGATTTTCTATTTTAGAGTTGACAAACCCAATTATTTCCTTAAGTTATGTGCTCAAAGTTAAACGACACAAGCTTGCAAAAACACTAATTTTTTTAAAAATTTTCCCCTAATTCCCATGTAAAAGCAACGAGATGACACATGACTTAAGACATCCACAATTACACTAGATAAAGTGTGGATCCTACTAACAAACAAAAAACTAATAAAGGCAAATGACAAAAGACAAAACAATAAAAACTAAAAACTAAGAAAACTAAAGGATAGAGCTGTTCCAACTCCCCCCCTAAGCTTGAATTCGACTATGGCCTCATAGTAAAAAACAACCTTAAAAGGTGGAACAGAGATACCAATCATTCTTTAGGAGGAGGCAGGTACTGCGGGGCCGTGGGGTCCCAAGATGGGTACTGCCCCTGGAAGCTCGGATCATACTGGGGCATTAGTGGAGGTTGTGGATACCCCCCAAAGTAATTCCGGCTCCAGTAATGATCATAGAAGGGCTGCTGATGCATCTCCATCCTATGCAACCTGTCGTTCATGTACTGTTGGTTGTCGAGGAGGAGACACTCATTCTCAAAAATGGCCCTCTGGTTGTCTAACAACCGGTTCGTCGTATCCTGAATACCGGCGCATGTCACTGTATGCTGCTGCTGCGTCTGATGAATATCCTGCAGCATTGCATACATCCCTTGCATGGAGTAGGCATCCTCACCTTGCTGCGAGGGCGGAGGTGGCAGAGGCTGTGAAGATGAAGATGCACCCAGATACATGCGGGGACACTTCCTAGGTGCCAATCGTGCGGGAAGAGGAGTGAAAGCCTCCTCTTCCTCTTCATGCTCATCGCCATCATTTTTGTTGTCGTCGTTGCCGCCATCTTCATCCGAGTCCTCAATGGCGATAATAGGCCATTGGAAATGCTGAGCACCCGCAATGTTGAAGATGGGGTCGGGAAGAGAACACTCTTAATAAGCATGATTAACATGGCAATGTGCATATGCCAAGCCATCACGAAGCAGAATGAGGTTGGAGCGGTGCAGATGCTGGAGGTTGAACTTGCTCCTGTTAGAGAGGGGAGTGAGCTGGGAGAAATTTAACCCAAGATAGGAGGCCAGTGGTGTGATGAGCCCTCCAAAGTGGATTGGAGCCTTCTACGTACTCCTCTTCACAGCCAACACACGCGTTAAGAAGAACGCGCCTTGGTTGCACTCCTCGCGCTTCAGCAATTTGTGCAGGAAGAACAAGTCTGTCTCTTGAAACTTGCTGAGAGATAGATCACCACGTGCGAACAAGGTGGTGTAGAGCATGTAGTGAAGGACCCGCACAAACGGATGCTCAAAATCTGCAACCGCCGCATTGCGGTAGCTCACAGATTTACCAGGCGGCGCAGTCACAAGCTGGGCGAATATATCATCATAGTCCGTCCTGTTATCTGGCCGCCAGTACTGGTCTCTCCCATGATTCCAGTTGTAGATGGAATTAAACTGCCTGAGGGTGTGAGTGTAATCGTTGTTGTACAGTCGAAAAGAAACACGGCCTTTGATCCACTCCTGATTAGTGGTGATGACGTCATTTGGCACGACACATATATCCAGCGACGCCATGAATTCCGCCACTAGCTCCTTGTTTGTCGGCCATTCACCGAAGAACGGCTGGCCGTCGGTGTGGAATTCCATCTCATCGGGCCTCCTTCCCGTGTGTCTCGCCTACCCCTTCAATACGTAGGTGAGATTGTCATTGAACCCCAGGTCGCGGACCATATCCCGATCAACATAGCGCGTGGGCTCAATCTTTCGCTTAATCAGTTCCTCATAGACCTTTCGGACCTCCGCAGAAGGATGGACTATCCTCGGACGAGGAATAGATGGAGTTGGTGGAGGAATGAACTCGGGGATCTCCATAGGATTTGCCAATGAAGAGGATGCACCGGCTATACGCACCATCATCGAGAAAGAAAGGAGGAATAGAACACGGAGCTCGGTGACGATCGGAGAAGAGAATCTCCGCTCGGTGAAGGCTCGGGGAAGAACGCACTCCTTGGATGCTCGTAGCCGGGCTCTGGTCACTCAACAAGATGCACGACACAAGTGGAGGAAGAAAGCTCTGAAGGTGTGACGTCATATGACGAATATCCATCCCTTTTATAATCGTAGCCGGTGTTGCTGTGTGCCCATTGATACCATCAACGCGAGTCGATGGTATCGACTCCTGTAGCACAATCCAGTCTTCCGCTAGTATTGATGGTTGTCGATAGCCTGATTTGGGGGCCCAGATCGATGACGCGTCGATACCATCGACGCAAGTTGATGGTATTGACCCATCCCACAGATCGACTTTCTTGATGTAGTGATCGCCGTTGATTTCCTCTCGTGGATTGATGATGTGTCGAGTCGATACCATCGAAGCAGGTCGATTGTATCGACTCTGCTTAGGGAAAACACCCTCACGAGGCCTGGCCGCCGCTTTCTGCCTGTAACTTGGTCGATACCATCGACAGGCCCGTCGATGGTATCGACTTCACTGAGACAAATTCGTCTAAATATCTCCAGAGATCTCGTGAGTATCGACATCCATGTCGATACTATCGACCTCCTTCTGGCGAGCAACCTGATGTCGTGTCAATACCATCGATGAGGCTGTCGATAGTATCGACTCAGTGAAACTTTTGCAGCCGCCTACCTGTGCTTATCTCGATACCATCAACACAAGGGTCGATGGTATCGACCCTGCCTTAGTCCTGCACATTAAACAAATGATCAAGGTATCATTTTTACACTAAAAACAAAATCAAATTAAACCAAAGTACAAACGTGAAAGAAACTAAATGAAACTACCGATGGTTGGGTTGCCTCCCAACAAGCGCCCTTATTTAACGTCTTAGGATAGACAAAATCAAGCTTCTCATGCATCCAGAAGCGCAATGAGTTTGACCTCATTCACTTTCCTTGTGTAATTTTCACCAAAATACAATTTCAATCGCTGCCCGTTAACCAAGAATGTTGTCTCACCATCACGCACCATGATTGCGCCATGTGGCCTGACCTCCTCTACGGTGAACGGTCCACTCCATCGGGATTTCAATTTCCCGGGATGCATCTTCAACCTGGAGTTGAACAAGAGTACACAATCTCCCTTCTTGAAGACGCGCATCTGAATATGTCGATCGTGGATCAGCTTTGTTCGCTCCTTGTAGATCCGCGAGCTTTCATAGGCATTCATCCTCAGCTCATCAACTTCATTTATCTCTAACATTCGTTTCTTTCCTGCTTCATCATAGCTCAAATTCAACTTCCTTAGCGCCCAGTGCGCCTTATGCTCCAATTCCACCGGCAAATGGCAGGCCCGACCATAAGCCAACCTAAAAGACATAGTGCCTATAGGTGTCTTAAATGCCTTCTTGTACGCCCACAAAGCGTCCGGTAACAAGATACTCCAGTTCTTTCTCATGGAAGCCACAGTGCGCTCCAAGATCTTCTTAATCTCTCTATTGGAGACTTCCACTTGCCCTTGTGTCTGCGGGTGGTACGGGGTACCAATGCTGTGCTTTACCCCGTACTTTTTCAACAATGCCGCGAACTTCTGATTCCGGAAATGTGTACCTCCATCACTAATAATCATTCTTGGTACACCAAACCTGCAGAAAATGTATTCTTTAACAAACCTGCACACTACGACAACATCATTAGTCCTAGTGGGTATTGCTTCTACCCACTTCGATACATAGTCAACAACTAATAGAATGTACAAGTTAGAATTGGAGGACATAAAGGGTCCCATAAAATCAATACCCCACAGATCGAATACCTCGACCTCTTGAAATACATTGAGGGACATCTCCTGTCTTTTTGAAATGTTACCTGCCTGTTGACAGGTATCGCATTGCCGCACATAGTCATATGCGTCCCTGAACAAAGTAGACCAGTAGAGACCGCTCTCAAGTACTTTGGCTGTAGTTCTAGAACTAGCATGGTGGCCACCCGTTGGTAGAGTATGGCAATGACAAAGGACAATTTCGTATTCCACCTCCGGTACACACCTGCGCAACACACCATCCCTGCATTGCTTCAACAGAATCGGGTCATCCAAAAAATAATACCGCAAAGAATGGAAAAATTTCTTTTTCTCTTGGTATGTCCAATCATTCAGGATAATTTTGTAGGCAAGATAATTAACAATGTAAGAAAACCAAGGATCTTTAGATTTCACAGATAAGAGTTGTTCATCAGGAAAAGTCTCGGTAATGGGTATATGCACATCCTTCTCATCTACCCTTTCCAACCTAGATAAGTGGTCCGCAACCATATTTTCTATTCCCGCCTTATGTTTGATTTCAATGTCAAATTCTTGTAACAGTAGGATACACCTAATCAGTCTAGGTTTGTCATCTGTTTTCTCCATCAAGTACTTGATGGCGGCGTGGTCCGTCCATACCACGACTTTAGATCCTACAAGATATTGCCGAAATTTTTCAAAAGCAAAAACAACGGCGAGAAGTTCTTTTTCAGTTGTCGTGTAATTCAGTTGTGCTTCATTTAAAGTTTTGGACACATAGAAAATCACAGCGGGTTTATTGTCCACATGTTGTCCCAAAACTGCCCCCACTGCAAAATCCGATGCATCACACATCAGTTCAAACAACTTTGTCCATTCTGGTGTTTGCACAACCAGAGCAGAAATCAATTTCTCTTTAAGCACATTAAAAGCATGTAAACATTTTTCATTAAAATCAAATAGAACATCTTTCTCCAGCAACTCAGATAATGGTTTGGTGATTTTTGAGAAATCTTTTATAAAGCGGCGATAAAAACCGGTGTGACCTAGAAAACTCCGTACCCCTTTAACCGAATTTGGTGGGGGCAATTTGGAAATAACTTCGATCTTCATCGGGTCTACCTCCAACCCTTTGGTAGACACTTTGTGTCCAAGCACGATCCCTTCACTAACCATCATGTGGCATTTTTCCCGATTGAGGACCAAATGCGTGTCCTCACAACGTTGCAAAACCTTGTCCAAATTGTATAGACATTCGTCAAAGGACGCACCATAGATGGAGAAATCGTCCATAAAAACCTCCAAACAATGTTCAACCATATCGGAGAAAATGGCAAGCATGCAACGCTGAAAGGTTGCCGGTGCGTTACACAAACCAAATGGCATACATCGGTATGCAAATGTTCTGTAAGGACAAGTGAAGGTGGACTTCTCTTGGTCCCTAGTATCAATGGAAATCTGATTGTACCCCGAATAACCATCGAGAAAAAAAATGAGATCGACCTGCTAATCGCTCTAAAATCTGATCAATGAATGGGAGAGGGAAATGATCCTTAAGCGTAGAAACATTCAATCTACGGTAATCTATACATACTCGCCACCCAGTTACCAAGCGGGTTGTGACATGTTCATTTAACAAATTATGTGTAACAATAATTCCCCCCTTTTTAGGGACTACCTGTGTCAGACTCACCCACGTCGAGTCGGATATAGCATAGATGATACCTGCAGAAAGGATCTTGATCACCTCCTTCTTGACGACCTCCATCATGCTAGGATTTAGTCGATGCTGTGGTTGAATTACTAGTTTGGCTCCCTCCTCGAGCCGGATTTTGTGCTGGCACAATGTAGGGGAGATCCCCTTGATGTCTGCGACCGACCACCCGAATGCACCTCGGTGGTTCTTCAACATGATCAACAATTGATCTTCCTCCTCAGCACTCAGATATGCCGAAATAATCACTGGAAGCTTCTCACCCTCAGTTAGAAATGCATATTTCAAATGCGGTGGAAGTGGCTTCAATTCTAGATCTGGCGGGCTGATCAAGGACGACTGAAGCGGTGGTGGGAGTTCACCAAGGTCTTCATAGTACCTAGCATAAAAACATGGAAGCACCTGAAGCATCTTGGCACACTCTTGTAGTGACTTGCTTCTCATCCAATCATGTGTTATATTAACTAGACAGGCTTCAAGAGGTAATTCGGGATATGCATTGAAAACAGAACTTGCTATGGCCTCATCTTCAGTAGAAGGAGAGATGTCATCCTCTTCATCATTGGGAAAACCCACAGCCTTACTAAGGGACACAACCTTGGTCTGCTCCATGATGTCTACAGCCAGTGTCCCCTTCTCCACCTTAGTCATTACATGAGCCATATCTAAAAATGGCTTCCCTAGACAGAGAGAGATATTCTGATCACAATGCTTCATCATCCTGCATTGTTCCTTAGCTTTTGATGTCGTTGTACTGGAAGGCATGACCATCTCAAACCGATCATCAACAATACCCAAGGTCAAATGACCTCTCCCCATCTCCAGTATCATGTCAGCAGTGGCTTGGAAAGGTCGTCCAAGGAGTAACTCATTACCCTGTTCATCCTGCATTTCCATCACAACAAAGTCTACTGGGAAAACAAACCGATCCACTTTCACCAACACATGTTCACATATGCCATACGGCTTCACCACTGAATTATCTGCCAACTATATTGTCATATTGCTCGACCTTGATTCTTTTAATCCCAATTTCTTAAATGTAGAGAGAGGCATCAAGTTTATACTTGCCCCTGAATCACATAGTGCTTCACCAAATTTCACTTTCCCAATATAGCATGAAATATTAAAGCAGCCTGGATCCTGCCTTTTAGGTGGAAATGTGCCCATAATGAAAGCACTCACCTTCTCCTTGAGAACCACAACCTTAGTGTCTGGGATTTTCCTCTTCTTTGTAATGATGTCTTTCAAAAACTTGCTGTAAGAGGGAATTTGCTCTATTGCCTCTAATAGTGGAATGTTGACAGACTGTTTTCTAAAGCTGTCCAGAAACTTCTTGAACTGAGCATCCACCTTCTTGGCTTTCTCACTATTGGGATATGGGACCGAGACATTTTGTGCCCTTTGGTGTGGTGGCACATATGGCGTCCTCTTCTGGGTCTGTGTCTCCTCCTCAACAATGACGGGTTCTGATATGACATCCTCTATTATATCATCAACTGGCTCGGTGACTGGAATAGGAACCTCCTCAGTGGCCTCACCTATGGTTTTTGGCTGGGTTGTGCTTGGTTCATCAGCCCTGGGGTTTAAAATCTTCTTTCCGCTCCGTAGCAACATTGCCTTCGCCTGTTGGTTTCCTCTTGGAATATTTGTATTACCCAGAAAGCCTTGCTGCGCTGGCTTCTTCAAGTTTGCTATCTCAGCTGCCATCTGTGCCAATGATGTTTCTATCATTCTCATATGAGCCCCATGGCTTTGTAGGG
Organism: Alisma plantago-aquatica; assembly: GCA_963693085.1. Taxonomy (NCBI): domain Eukaryota; kingdom Viridiplantae; phylum Streptophyta; class Magnoliopsida; order Alismatales; family Alismataceae; genus Alisma; species Alisma plantago-aquatica. The sequence goes on along the minus strand of OY856411.1, from coordinate 1,176,668,499 downwards.
TCTGCCCAAATTGGTTCATGAATTCCCCTTGTTGCTTGATCTGCTGACCAAACGTGCTCATCAGTTCTTGATTTTGCTTGATCACTTGATTGAGCAAATCAGTGCTCTTATCCTAAGCCGCTGGTTGGGGTTTCACGTCGGGATCCTGCAAGAAATTGTTTGGATCCTTCCAGGAAAATTTCTTGTCCTTCCTCCATGAGTAATCGTTGTTTCTATACCCCTGCTGCTGGCGCATGAACTTTACTTGAGCCTCATCGACTGATTCTACATCTTCTTTTGCAAGTAGTTTCTTGGCAAGAAGGTCCATCTTCTCATTCAGCTCTTTGATAGCCTTTGACTCTCCTGTGACCCAAACATTCTCTATGGCGTCTCTGTCGCCCCAGGATTGCTTCTTGGCCATGTTTTTCATAATTTCCCAACACCTCGTGTCTGTGTTGTTTAAGAAGAACCCTGAACCTGTGGAATCTAGGTTACTTCTATCATGATCGAAAAGAGAAAAATAGAAGATTTTGACTTGTGTCTCCTTGTCAAGCCCATGATGCGGGCACCTCCTGAGCATGATCTGAAACCATTCCCAGATCTCAGAGTAAGTCTCTCCTGCCTTCTGGCTGAAATTATGGATTTTCCTGATCATATCATTTATCTTCTCTGGCGGAAAGAACCTTTCAAAGAATACTTCCACCATGTGGTTCCATGATTCCACATACTCATCATCAAGATTATGCAACCATTCCCGTGCATTTCCCGCTAGAGAACTCGGAAACAGCTTCAGGTACAATGTCTCCTACGGGAACCTATCTATTTTTATCATATCACAATTCTCCACGAATTGACTAATGTGAGTCACTGGGTCTTCGTTCTTTAGCCCATTGAATGCATTTGACTTGACCAAGTTGATTAATGCAGGATCAATCTTGTAAGTCGGAATGTTGACCGCCTGCTTCTTTATTGGCCCCTTTGAAGCAGATGAGGAAGAAGCCTTTATCTTCTCCCATATCGTCTGCTCTTCTGCCATGGCTTCTTGTTCTGAGTCGGAATCTATATCTTCCAGTTGGTCTTGATTGTAATCCTCCTCGTCGTTAGGTCCTGGCAGTGGAACCTCTGGTTCCTGTTGTGTGTAGTTGGTGCTATGCATCTGCACCATGCACTGGTACCTGCAAAATGGTAATTTCAGTTCAGTACCGTGCTAGACAATTACAAAATGTGAAAGATAAACTATGAATTTCAAAAATGAAAATAAAATACTAAAATTAAAATGTGGCCTAGAGTGGCCGCTTGCAACACTCGTAGTGCCGACAATTGCCGTGTCCCCGACAACGATACCAAAAACTTGACACGATTTTACCGTGCGTCGAACGCAAGTGCATGCGTCAATGTAGTATAGGCCTTTGTGAGGCCCGAGTCGAACTCAAGGACACTAAATTGTCGGTAGACTACTACTAATTGGTTGCGATCAGCTAAACTGATTAAAAGAGTTTGAGAGTTGTTGTAAAAATAAAAGAAAATAAAATAAAATAAAATAAAACAATCGATTAAGGGTTTAGTTTAATCAATTCAAGTGGATATCTTTAGAATTGCGGTTTCACCGTGGGTTTTCATTGTATGAATTTCCATATAATAATTCAGGTTCATCTCTCATTCTGGGTAGTGGCCTATAGTCAGAATTGCCCATTGTCGTGGTACAATTCACTACCTATGTCTAGGTCGGTTCCGCCGTCGTAGTAACCTATACCCTAAACTAGGTGCATTAGAATCGACCTTTGGGTTTCCACCATTAACCGTACATCGCCTTGTTCAAGGGATTTATTAATTAATGTGAATTTTGTCTCTTTTCAACCGTTAATTCTTCTTTCAAAGTAATTAAGGGCATTAGATTATCATTATGGTGATCAAGCATAATAATATAAATGAGAAAACAAAATTATACCACGGATTTAAGAGATAAATGATGAATTACTATGATAAAAATGTCATACAATGCTTCCCCGGGCTACTCTCGGTCCTAAAGACAAAGGGGATTTGCCCCGCATGTTCATCTCAAAGCAAAACATGGTTGAGAAAAGGGGAAACATGGAGAAAAACATGAATAAGTAATGAAACCCCTTGAATGGAGAAGATCCAAGCATTCCTCGGCGAAGAATGCGCGGTCTACAGCCTTTCGACGGTGGAAAACGTCTTCTTCAGCTTCTGGAACGGCAGGGGCGTGCTTCTGGGCTCCATTCTTCTCTCCACACCTTCTCGGGACGTGTGCAGTGGCTAATGATGAGATAGATTTCTCTTGGCCGCCATCATTAGGTATAATCACCGAGTTAGGTTGTAAAAATTTCACAACCGTCAGATTTAGATCAATATGAAACAAACTTGCATCTGACGATGTCGATACCATCGACGCGGGTTGATGGTATCGACCCTGCGCGATATCGGCAAGTCGTCTTTTCTTTTCTTCGTTGCGACTGATGCTAACTCGATACCATCGACGAGGGTCGATGGTATCAACTCTCTCAGGCGTCGCTTTTGTCCTTTTTCGTTGCTGAAGGTCCACGTGTCGATAGTATCGACTTTAGGGTCAATAGTATCGACTATCTTCTCACTAGCAACCTGATGGTAAGTCACTACCATCGACTTCCGCGTCGATGGTATCGACTCTGTGCTGCTCCCTGCAGCTGGCAACCTTTGATTGTGTCGATGGTATCGACACCTGCATATATTCGTTTTTCCTGAAATTGCAACATAGAACCACATAAGCCGAAATAAAACATATTATTATAATCATTTATGCTCAAAACAACAAAATAAGGGAGAATTGATGCTGAGAAGGATCATAGAGTAAAGTAAGTGAATTATCCAATATTAACCACCAAAATGACCAATAAACACATAAAACGCGAGTGAAACAAGTCTATAAATGCGACTCAAAATCATCGCATCAATATCACCTGCCTCTCTCTACTTATTCTTCTTGGCTTCTATAAGTTTATTGACAATGTAGTAACCAGAACTGATTTGCTCATTTTTGACCATGCACCACAAGAAGAAAAGGTCAGTTTTGCCCACAACCCCTTGAGTTTCATTTTTGGCAAAAGCACCGGTGTGTGTGATAACATGTGCAAAGATGTCGTGGAAAACACACAACAAATCCCCCTAAGCTTGAACTATTGCTTGTCCTCAAGAAAAAAGAATAGGGCTACATTCAAGGTGAAAGAATAATCAAGCTCATGCATGGATTAAATGAAAAGAAGATATGCAATCAGCTCAACCAACCATGTACATTGTGTTTGTGTTCATTGTTATCTTCTCAGTTTAGACATCTAGGATAGAGAATTTAAGTTTAAAAATGGTGGTGGTTCCAAATTCAAACAAGATAATCAACTAGACAACACTAAATAGAATTTGGATAATCAAGCCAAACAATCAGTGCATGTATATTACAAAATTTTCAGCTAGTATGGATGTAAGATGATGAAATTAGTGCTAACATTAACAAACTTAGTTGTACTCTTTTTCTCAAGGATATGATGATGGAAATTTTTGGGTTTCCGGCATTCAGCTGCTAATTTAGGCTTATGATCATGTGGAATTCCGGTTGGGGTGTTGTTTTTACCCTCTTTTGAATTCCATATCACCTAACCGTCGTTGCCAGAACGGACTCACACTAGGATAGCATAATATGTGGGCCATTTAGCATCTTTTATTTGGTAAAGGTAAACAATTGATAGCACAAGTATGGTGTAACACCAAATAGTAAACAAGAGTGTTAAGGCTAGCAAGATTTCAATCGTTCCGTTGAAAAATTTTCACTGAAAAAAATGATTGCAAAAGTACTAAGGGTTTGGCAAAATTATCCCGTATTCTAGTAAGTGTTGCAAAGTTGATTAATTCACAAAAATGTGGAACCGTTACATTATTTGAGAAATCAAATATGCTAAAATTTGAGATTTCAAACCACAAACACAAAACAAGATTACATGGGGACTTTCCTTTTTCATTTGATTCATGCATGCTCTTGAAATTCTTTTAATATAGCCACAAGAAATACAAGGGACAAAATAGATCAAGCATGGAGTTCATTCTAACATGGTAGCCTCAAATCATAATAATATTGCCATCAAAGAAAACTAAACATGGAATAAAATAGAAAACAAACTGACACAACTGACTCAAATGAAAGGAATGCAAACTGAAAACTACAATTACAGATCAGTTGTGCCCCCTAAGCTTGAAATCAGCAATATCCTCACTGCATCAATCGAACTTATGGAGTTCACAACCGGGTACCTGTCATGGATTAAATATCAAAATGGAGGGCCACCACCCTCCTGATCCGTGAAAAATTGGCTGATGAGATCTAGAATGTCTATCGGCTGGTCTGTGGAGTCATGCTACTGAGGAAACTAGGGCTGCTATGGAAACTCGGGCTGCTGTGGTGGTGGTGACTGATACGGCGGCAGGACAGAGTAATGGCCTTGAGAGATATGCCAAGAGTCCATCTGGAGGACCATGTCATGCAACGTAGTGTACTACATGCTCATCTGGTCCAAACGACCGTCGATGTGGTCAAACCGCTACTGAACATATCCATAAAGATGCCGGACATCAGGCATCACCCAAGCGTACTCCGTCTGAGTACTAGTAAAGGGTGGAAGCGGTGTTGTAGCTATAGCGGTAGCTGCTGTTGCAATAGAACCGCTGGTGCCATGGGTGGGTGCCTCCTCTTCATCCTCGAGCTGTAACTCAACCTTCCAATTTGCTTTGTTGCTGAGGTCATTGCGGGCTGCATCAGGGACGACAATGAACTATTTCTTTGTAAGAAAAACCTTGAACTTGCTAGAGCTATCATCATGACTTGATATTAGGCCAGAAGAAATAAGATAATTGTTGTCTACAAGTTTTTTCCCTGATGCAGGTTCTAGAGTAGCCACATCTAACCCTAGTTGCATAGCAAGTATAGTGAGCATCCCACCACACACGATATCACCTGCCTCTCTCTGCTTCTTCTTCTTGGCTTCTAGAAGTTTATTGACTATGTAGTAACCAGAACTAATTTGCTCATTTTTGAGCATGCACCACAAGAAGAAAAGGTCAGTTTTGCCCACGACCCCTTGAATTTCATTTTTGGCAAAAGGACCAGTGCTTAGAAGGCGATGCACAACTCTGAAAATTGGGTTATGGAGTGAAGAAGCTCGTGCCTGCCTAGCTTTATGCACCTTTTCACTAGTAATTTCAGACCAAAAAGTATCACTATGGATGGCGGGCAGATAGTTAGTATAGACTCCATAGTTGCACCCAAGAAAAGTACAAAACCGATGAAGATCCATAGCAAAACATTTGTCTAGAAGGCGAAAATAGATCTTTGGATACGTCTCACGGCGGTTTTGGGGGTCGTCGTCCACCTTAAAGGTGGTCAAAGATTCATAAATGAGGCAAGGGTAGGTCTTCGCTACTTTAGTGTAGAGTAGATGGGGACCTAAGAATCGAAGATACCCCATTACCTCATTCTTGTAGCCCAACTTGTCTAGAGCTTCTTCAGAAATGTAGTGGGAAGGTAATACCCACCTAGGGATGATAAACTGGTAGTCTGCATCCTCCTCTGGGGTGACTCACAACTGAGTGGAGGGCACAAAAGCTGCTGCCTCAGAAGGTGTCGTGGAAGATGAAGCTCCACCATGGCGTCTGCCTGAACCCCTCTTGATTGGTGCCATTGTTTCTGTAGTAGTGCACGATGTGCAGATCACGGTCATGACATGCACCTGGAAGGTGTTCCTTCTGCTCTGAAGATTGAATGCACGTCGTGCAGCACGGGGGAATGCTATGCACCTATAGAGTTTCTACAGTCTGAAATCGACACCGCGAGTGGAGAAGAAAATGGGAGAAATGATGACTTTGGCGGTGCTGTTGAGGTGTGAGTTGTTGGCAGAAGGGTGCTAGATGCTAGGGCTGTCAAGGGTTGATGGTGGAGGCACTATCGGCACGCTGGTGGCTGGTTGGCGGAGTCATTTGCAGAGGTGGTGCCATCACCATTGCTGTCGGCGTCGCTGCTAAAGCTGGGCAGTGGAGAAGAAACTGCTGATGATGTTGTCAGTGTTGGCGACATTGCTCGTGTTGGCGCTAGTTCGAGTGTGGAGGTGGGAGAAGCTTCGGCGGAGATGGCAGAGGTCGGTGGAGGTGCGAGTTGCTTTGGCGGCGCACGACGTGAGCGGGGTTGTGACAGCGTGGAAGGGCGCACAGCTTGAACGGGGAGGAAGACGGTGATGCACGATTGAAGGCACGACTGCTAGGGTTCTCTCACACGACTGATTTTGATAAGTGAGAAATTAGGTCGTGCGCCCCCCCCCCCCTTGTCCTACCTTTACGAAAAAAGATAGGACGTGCACTTAACATGCACAATGTGTTCCTCTTTAATTTCCTCTTTTCAAACTGCCTTTTACACCCAGTTGCACGGCGTGTATTAGCTATGCACGATGTGTTCTTCTTTGTATTCACCTTGTAGACATGATTTTGCACCAAGACGCACAGTGTACATGTATTAATGCATGTCGTGCGAGTTTACAAAAACTCTTGCTGTTCAGTTGAAAGATAGACGCACAATGTGCATCGAATAAATGCATGCCGTGCATGATTCCAGTAACTTATTTCACATTTGCAGCTCACAGGTGCATGACGTGCATCAGTGCATGCACGCCGTGTGACTTTCCAGAAAGTGTCTGTGTTCTTCACCTCTTCCAAGTGCACAACGTGCATCGAGTAAATGCACGTCGTGTTAGTTTCCAGAAACATATTTGTGAATGGAACATGGTGTGTTAGTGAAGAACATGCCGTGTACCTAGAGATGTATCCCGATTACAATATATTTTTTGATGAGGTGCACGCCGTGTCAAATAAAGACACATTGTGTATTTTGGAATTTCTACAGAAAATAGCAGTCAGTCAGCATGAAATAAAGATAGATATAGCGGCAATCAAGTCTAAATTATTACATTCATCCATGACATGCTTATTGATGAAATTAAAGAGTGTTTTTGACTCAAACAACTTTAAAAGAAATCTATCCTAATGTGGGGTCAACTCCCACAAGATCCTCCATTTAGAGTCCAGAGTAAGACTCTTCAATTCCTTCAAGCATCTTAGAGGGTGCAAGGGGCTCCCTTGTCCACTTCATCTCCACAAGAATAAAGCTTGCAATGCTATCCATTCACTTTGAAGTTGCCTTCTTTGCCTTGGAGTTCCACAACTCCATATGGGAAAATCTTTAGCACAATAAATGGGCCATACCACTTTGATTTCAACTTCCCTGGAAATAGCTTTAATCTAGAGTTGAATAGCAAGACTTTATCTCCTTCTTAGAAGTCCTTCCTGTGAATTCTTTTGTCATGCCAAGCTTTTGTCATCTCTTTGTACAACCTTGCATTCTCATCAGCATCAAGGCAAAGTTCCTCAAGTTCCTGCAGCTACAAAAGGCGCTTCTCCCCTACCTTCTTCATATCAAAGTTCAAGAATTTAATGGCCCACAAAGCACGGTGCTCCAACTCTAGAAGAAGGTAACATGATTTGCCATAGATCAGCTTGAACAGAGTAGTCCCTATGATAGTCTTGTAGGCTGTACGGTATGCCCATAATGCATCATCAATCTTTAAAGCCCAATCTTTTCTTAAACTAGAAATAATCTTTTCAAGGATGTTTTTCAGCTGCTGATTTGAGACTTCTACCTGCCCGGAAGTTTGAGGATGATAGGGCGTAGAGATCTTATGAGTTACACCATATTTAGAGAGAAAGTTGTTGAATTGTTTTTCAGCAAAATAAGTGCCTCCATCTGAAATTACATCTCAAGGAACTCCAAACTGAGGAAAGATGATCTTTTGAAAAAGCTTTACTACTAATTTGGCATCCGACACTTGGGTTGGAATGGCTTCAACCCATTTGGACACATATTCACAAGCAACAAGAATGTATTGGTACCCGCAAGAGGATGGGAATGGTCCCATGTAATCCACTCCCCATACATCAAACACCTCAACCTCTAAGATAGAGTTGAGGGGCATGTCGTCATGGCGGGATATACCTCCTGTTCTTTGACATCTATCACAAGATTTTACAACTAGATTGACGTCTTTGAATAATGTGGGCAAATAGAAGCCAACTTGTAGTATATTAGCAGCAGTCTTTTCTCCTCCAAAGTGTCCTCCATAAGGAGAGGCATCACATTCAACAATAATGTTTGGGATTTCCTCTTCAACAACACATCGGAGGATCAACCCATCACTTCCATGCTTGAATAATAGTGGATCATCCCAATAATAGAACTTCACATCATGAAAGAATTTCTTCTTTTGTTGATACATCAAATCAGGTGGGAGTTGTCCGGTAGCAAGAAAGCTGGCAATGTTCACAAACCATGGTGCTTGAGTAGATGATAACACATAGAGCTTTTCAATGGGCAAATGATCTTCAATGGGCAATGGATCTCCAACCTTCGTGGTTAATCTAGAAAGATGATCAGCAACATTGTTTTTGTACCTTTCTTATCCCAGATCTCAAGATCAAATTCTTATAGAAGAAAAATCCAGTGTATAAGATGTGGTTTGGCATCTTTCTTGTTCAGCAAATACTTCATGGCAGCATGATCAATATATACAATCACCTTAGATCCCACCAAATATTATCGGAACTTGTCAAAAGCATATACAATGGCTAGCATTTCCTTCTCCGTGGTTGTATAGTTGATCTGTGCTTCATCAAGGGTTTTTCTTGCATAATAAATGGCATGGAGTTTCTTGTCCTTCCGCTGTCCTAAAACAACTCCCACTGCATAATCAGCATCACACATTAACTCAAAAGGAAAATCCTAATCCAGAGGTTGAATAATTGGGGATGAAATGAGGTCCTCCTTGAGCTTAGAAAAAGTTGTGTGGCAATCATCATCAAATATGAACTTGGCATCTTTTGCAAGTAGGGAATACAGCGGCTTCGCAATATTAGAGAAATCCTTAATGAATCTTCTATAAAAACCTGCATGGCCAAGAAACCAGCGGATGTCTTTGACTGAAGATGGGGTAGACATCTTTTCTATGGTTTCAGCCTTTGCCCTGTCCACTTCAATACCGTTTTTAGAAATGACATGTCCTAGTACTACACCGGATTGTACCATGAAATGACACTTCTCCCAGTTTAGCACTAGGTTAACCTTTTTATAGCGGGCTAAGACTAAAGACATGTTCAATAAACATTGATCAGAGGAATCACCATATACACTAAATTCACCCATGAAAATCTCCATTATATTTTCAATAAAATCAGAGAATATGGCCATCATACACCGCTGGAATGTCACGGGAGCATTGCAAAGAGAAAACGACATACGACGATATGCATATGTTCTATAAGTACAAGTGAATGTGGTTTTCTCTCGGTCGAGTGGATAAATAGGAATCTAAAAAATCCGGAATACCCATCCAAGTAACAAAAGTAAGAATGCTTAGCGAGGCATTCAAGCATCAAATCAATGAAAGGCAACGGAAAATGATCCTTGTGGGTTGCCTTATTCAGGCGCCGGTAGTCAATGCACATACGCCAGCCAGTGACCATGCGTGTTTGTATTAATTCATTATTGTCTCCCTTAATGACAGTTGCACCCCCCTTTTTAGGAACCACATGAATGGCACTAACCTAAGGGTTGTCACTAATGGGATAAATGATTCCAGCATCAATTAATTTGAAAATTTCATTCTTTACCACTTCAAGCATATTTTGATTTAGGTGCCTAGGTGGTTCAACTGTTGGTTTGGAATCATCTTCCAAATTTATTCTATGCATATAGATTGAAGGATGAATGCCTTTTAAATCATCTATGGAATAACCAATGACGTCTTTATACAAATGTAGTTCGGCAAGTAATTTATTTTCTTGGTCATTGGTTAATTCATCATTTATTATAACAGGGGATGTAGAATTTGGGTCAAGAAATGCATACCTCAGCCCAGGTGGAAGGGCTTTTAGTCCTAACTTTTTCCCTAATGTACCTTCATCAACTTTGTCATCAACAAGTGGAGCATCTTCATTAATAGCTTGTGCTTTAGAAATAGGAAGTGCTCTAGAAATTTCAGATTTGTTGATTTCAGCCACATCATCATCACAAAGATTAACCATCAAATCACCAATATCATCATTATCCTCCTCAATCAGATCAATAGTATCTAACAAACAGATTTCTTCAACATGTGCGGGTGCTTTCATGGCATCATAAATAGAGAATTCCATTGCTTCTTCACCAACACGTAGAGTGCGCTTTCCTTCCTGAACATCGAAAAGACATCTGGCAGTCCTCAAGAATGGTCTTCTAAAAAGAACAGGATTGGAAGGGATCTCCACCATATCAAGAATGACAAAATCACATGGTATATAGAACTTTCCGATCTGCACTAGTACATCCTCCACTATACCTTTTGGGTATTTAATAGAATTATTGACTAACTCAATAGCCATCTTTGTCGGCTTCAAATCTCCAAGATCCAATTCTTTCCATAAGGTAGATGGAATGAGATTAATACTAGCACCGAGGTCTACTAGACCTTTGTCAAAAGTGGTATTGTTGATCTTACATGGTAGTGTAAAAGCTCCCAAATCATCAAGCTTTTGTGGAAGGCAATTTTGAATAATAGAACTCACTCTCTCAGAAAGCATTACTATTTCAACTTGATCAAACTTTCTTCTTTTAGTTAAGATATCCTTTAGGAACTTAGCATAAGAAGGCATCTCGACAATAACTTTAGCAAAAGGAAGATTGACATGTAGTTTATTGAGAATGTCCATAAATTTCCTAAACTTGAGATCCTCCTTGTTGGCCAGCCTTTGAGGAAAAGTTGTAGTAGCCTTGAAAGAAGGTGGTGTTTCAGTCATACCTTTCTCCTTGTTGTAATTAGGAGTGTTGGATTCCTCTTCATTGTCTACCTCCATGTTCTTCTCCTTGGGTGGAGAAGGTCTCTCAATTTCAGCTCCACTTCTTAGAGTAATTGCATTAGCTTGTTGCCTTGGGTTCACTTCCGGTTGGCTTGGAAGAGAACCGGACTGCGGATTCCTTTGTTGTGCTAGAGCTTGCTGTGCTATTTGGTTCTCCAACATCTTGGTGTGAGTGGAAATACCATCCACCTTTGTGGAAAGTTGAGCAATAGCATCTTTCAACAGCTTGTCATTTCCCCAGAGTTCTTTATTCTGCTGCATTTGTGTAGACATAAATTTTTCCATCATGGCTTCTAGAGAACAACTTTGGGGTTGTTGTGGCTGTTGGTAACCCCTAATATTAAAACCCGATAGATTCTCTTATTGGTTGAAATGTTGTTGTTGCTGTGGCTGCTGCTGTCCTTGTTGGAAGTTCTGAGCATTTCTTATGTTCCGATAGGAGAAATTAGGATGATCTCTCCATCTCGAATTGTATGTGTTAGAATAGGGATTGTATTGCTTGTTCCCTTGCATTCCAACGGCATTGACTTGTTCAAAACTCCCTTCAATTGTATTAGGAGCAAAGCATGAAGAAGAAGTATGACCTGCATTGCCACAAGATTCACATATAACTTCAGCTGATTGAATTTGCATAGTAGTCATCTTCTCAAACTTCTATGTAAGAACATCAAGTTTGGCAGAAATAAGATCAACGACATCAACAATGTGTTTCCCTCCTTGCTTCCCATTCAAAGAACTAGTTGTAGAGGCTGATTTTACTCCCCTATCTGCTCTACATTGGCAGTGATTAAGCGATATGCCTTCAATAATGTCATAAGCCTCCCGATAAGACTTAGTCATCAATGTGCCGTTGGCTGTAGCATCCAGTGTCAACCGGGTGTTGTAAAACAATTCATTATAGAAAGTTTGAAGTAGCAGCCAGTTGGTCAAACCATGGTGCGAGCAAAGGCATTGAATATCCTTAAACCGTTCCCATGTGTCATATAGAGTTTCTCCTTCATTTTGCGAGAAATCGGTGAGCTAATTTTTTAATTGGGCTGTCTTGCTAGGTGGGAAGTACTTTGCAAGGAATGCATTTAGGAGTTGGTCCCAACTTTTGATTGATTTATTTGGAAGAGACAAAAGCCATGCCTTGGCTCTATCCCTTAGGGTGAAGGGAAATAGCATAAGTCTAATTCCATCAGCAGATACTCCATTGATTCAGAAAGTATTTAGATATTCCAAGAACTCGACAACATGAAGACTTGGATCTTCATTAGCTGTACCTCCAAAATGATTCTGCTGTATCATTTGCAACATAGAAGGAGAAATAGAGAAACTGTTCACTTCTACTGTAGGCAGGTCAATGGCCACACAAATGTTTGTGGTGACCGACATTGCAAAATCCTTTAAAGGATGGTCATCCTCCATGGTTGGATCACTTGGTGTAGTTTCTTCAAAGGGTGAAGAAGATGAAGATGGTGATGATGGTGGAGTACCTCCTAGAAGTGGTGGTTCTAGTCTCCTTGTTCTTCTTAATCGTTGAAAGAGTACGCTCGATCTCAATGTCTAACAACGCAGATGTTTGAAGACCCCTTTGTGAGCGAAGCATACAACCTGAAAAATAGCAAGAGGAATTAAGAACACAACTAAAAGGTACAAGGAAATTTGAAAATGGAAATAGTGATCTAGTCTCAAATACTAATTAGCACTTATTACTCCAAATAAATTACCATAGATCCCCAGCAACAACGCCAAAAACTTGTTGGCTATTTAGGCTAGATGACACCCAAAAAAACTACACAACCACAGAGAAGGAGCTTCTTGCCATTGTCTTTTCCTTTGAAAAATTTCCTACCTAATAGGCTCGCGAGTGATTATACACAATGATCATGCTTCTATTAGGTACTTGATGACAAAGAAGGATGCAAAGACCAGATTGATTAGGTGGATCTTATTGCTATAAGAGTTTGATCTTGAGATTAAAGATAAGAAGGGGACCAAAAATGTGGTTGTTGATCACCCCAGTCGGTTGCATATTCAAGATTCTGACAAAATCCCTATCAATGACTCCTTACCCAATGACCACTTGCTAAAGATATCTACATTCACACTGTGGTGTGTAGATTTTGTCAACTACCTAGCTACAAGATTCCTTCATCCAGACTGCACAATCAATGATAAGAAGAAATTCATGTCATATATTTGTCACTACTATTGGGACGATCCCTATCTCTTTTAATTATGCTTTGATGGTCTCTACCACCGATGTATATCTGAAGAACAAGGTCCTCTAATTCTGGAGCAATGTCACTCATGACTAACTAGGTCTACATGAGCTCAAAGAAGATTGCATTCAAAGTGCTCCAATGTGGTTTCTTCTGGCCCTCCATCTTTAAGGACGCTCATTGATATGTCAAATCTTGTGATCAATGTCAGCAATATAGTAATATATCCATGAGGGATGAGATGCTCCTTAATGTTTGACATGAAGTGGAGATCTTTGATGTTTGGGTGTGAACTACATGGGCCCATTCCCCTATTCTTATGGCTTCTTGTATATTCTGATTGTTGTTGATTATGTTTCCAAGTGGGTTGAAGTCATCCCCACAAAGTTTTACAACTCCAAGCCAATCATCAAGATGTTAAAGGACATCATCTTCCGATGCTTTGGAGTTCCTCGCACCATCATTTTTGATGGGGTATCACACTTCCTAGAGTGCAACTTTGAAGCACTCCTCCATAGGTATAATGTCTCCCACTGGGTAGCTACTCCATACCACCCTGAAATGAGTGGCCAAGTGTAGGTTTTCAATTGTCAAATCTCTTCCCATGATATCCCAGTCGATGAGAAGTCTACTCCATGTTCCTATCTCTGGTTTCCAAAAGGACTTCAACCATCTTTAGATTTTACTTATAAATATAAGCAACTTGAAAACTTTCATACAATCTCCCTAAGAAATTTTCTGTTGGCTTTTTCCTCTCAGTCTTCCCAGACCTATATTCCACAAATCTCTTGTGTTTCATCAGAGCTGTGTCAACCGTGAAGGATAAGATGATGTGATGATTTTTGTCTACACGCTACCCCAGTACTGCACTTATGGTGTAAACATTGGCATCACACATGATATCCAAGGGGAGAGACAAATCTGGACTAGGAAGGATAGGGGTTGAGATGAGAGGTTCCTTCAAGGTATTGAAGCTTTTCACACAGTCAGTGTTGAAGTTGAAATCCACATCTTTTTGAAGAAGGTTTATCAGAGGCTTGGTGATCTTGATGAAGTCATGAATAATCCTTCTAGAGAACTTGGAATGCCCTAAAAAATCTAAACTTCTTTGATAGTGGTTGGAGGAGATAGCTCAACAATCACTTTGATTTTTGCTTTATCAACCTCAATACATATGGAGCTGACACGATGCCCTAAAACAATGCCTTCCTTCACCATGAAGTGGCATTTTTCCCAATTAAGCACCAAATGTACTTCTTCACAATGTTCTAAGGCTAAGAAAAGGCGGTGTAATCATGTTCCAAAAGAATCTCCATAGACTAAGAAGTTGTCCAGGGAGATCTCCATCATAGTTTCAATATGGTCGGAGAAGATGGCATACATGCATCAATCTGAAGTGGCTGGTGCATTGCATAATCTGAAGAGCATCTAGTGAAAAGCATATGTGACAAAGGGATACGTGAATGTCATCTTCTCTTGATCACTTGGGTGGATGCGAATCTGGTACAACCTAGAGTACCCATCTAGGTAACAAAAGAAATCTTGGTGTTCAAGTCTTTCTAAGATGTGATCAAGAAAAGGAAGTGGGAAGTGGTCCTTCCTGGTTGCATTGTTGAGCTTGCGGTAGTTTATGCACATGCGCCACCCAGTCACAGTGTGTGTGGGAATAAGCTCATTATTTTCATTCAGAACAAGTGTAGTGCATCCCTTCTTTGGTATGACCTGCACATACATGACCCACCCAAGGTGAATCAGATATGTAATATATGATCCCATAAGTTAAAAGCTTGATCACCTCATTTTTCATGACCTCCTTTAGAATCAGATTCAACTTACATTGAGGCTCAATAGAGGTCTTGTAGTTGTCAACCATGTTGCAACTTTTCATGTATAGGGCTTGGCTTACCCATGTTAGATCAACCATTTTGTAACCTACTGCCTTCCACATCTTCCTTAGTTCAGTCAACATCTTATCTTCTTGGACTACTGTGAGATTTGCATTAGTGATGACTGGGCAGGCCTTCCTCTCCTCTAAGAGAACATATTTGAGCCCCTTGGGTAGAGGTTTCATCTTTGTTGTAGTAGGTTCTTTTTCTTATTCTTCGTTGATGAAGACATATTTAAGTTCTTTGAAGTAAGCTCAAGATTTTCTTCAACAAAATTTAAGAGAAGGAGAAATTTCTCTAGCATGGTGTCTAAAGTTTCATCTAAAGTGGGCTCCTCCTATTTTAGTTGTGCCATTTTGTCGACACAATATATTAAATAGAATTGCTCTAGTAAGGAGGGGCCCTTGACACTCTCAAAGACTTTGAAGTCGAAAATGTTTGTCTGAAGCTTTAATTTCAAGATTCCTGCTTCAACATCAATGAGTGAATGAGTGGTTGAAAGGAAAGGATGACCAAAGTGAGAGGGTAATGTTGGTATTCCTTGACGTCCATGATGACAAAGTCACATGGGAAATATGATTTGGGACCGACACAAACACGAATGCCTTCTACGATACCCATGGGGGTAGTCATAGAAGAGTCAACAAGTTGAATCATGACGCTAGTGGGAAGGATGTCTGCTAAGAAGCCTAGTCACTTGCACAAGCTATATGGCATGATAAAAGTTCTTGCCCCAAGATCAACTAGACCCTTTGAACATGTAGTGTCTCTCACAAAACAAAAGATGCCAAAAGATCTAGGATCTTTTAATTTCTTTGGTATATTTCTTAGAATAATGTCTGATGCTATCTGTGCTGGATTCAAAATCTCAACCTCCTATGTTAGGTACTTTTGAGTAAGGAAAGTTTTGAAGAACTTTGTCCATGATGTCATTTTGGAAAGATCTTCAAGGAAGGACATGTCAACATGCATATTTTTCATTGCTTCCTTGAACTTCATGAATCTCGAGTCTAGTCGTGTCTGATCTAGACAACTCTGGTACGGGACTCAAGGTTTGTAGATAGGCACCAAAAGCATGGGGGGAGAGGTTGGTGCATCTTTTGTTGCCTTATCAAGATTGGGCAAGTTGTATAACACTAGAGATTCAACTACTGTTTCTACTGGGATGGTTGTGGGCATAGCCATTAGAGTGACTTCTTCATATTTGTCATCTTTGAGAATAAACCTATTATTGTTGATGACTGGGGCTGGAGATTCTGGTAGCACACATCCATAGCATGTGCTCATGGCTTTCAACTTCTCCTCCTAGTGCTTGGGATTGCCTTCAGGTTGTCATGTGAATGAGGCAGCTGGAGGACGACTTGCGGCTACAATTTGTGCAAGTTGGGCCTCCATGTATTTGTTGTAGGCCTGTTGGCTAGGCAATATTTTCTCAATAGTGTCCAAGCAACTTTGTTCATTGGGGTTAGGCATATTCTACTGACTACCTTGCCCCAAGAAAAGCTACACTTGCTGGTTGTATCATTGCTTCCCTTCATTGTAGTTGTTTTGCTGGTCAAGATTATTGCAATACTGACTATGGTTGTAGTTATTCTGGAAGTAGCCTTGATTCTATTGGAAGCGTGGAGAACCCTAAACATGGTTCTAACCGAGTCCTTGTTGGAGTTGTTATGCATTTTCTTCTCTGTCTGGGTTCCCATATTGGAACCTTGGATGGTTTCTTGGCCTATTGGGGTTGTAGTACCCCTATCCTAGAATGAAGCTGACGACATTAACCTCTTCAATGACTGGAGTTCTATCAAATTGAGGTTGGATCATGTTCATAGTAGCCTGGTAGATATGGTTACACTGCATGCTCGTGTGGCCTTATGCACTATAAACTTGGCAAACCCCTGGGACTGCTTTAGGTTGGAAGGACGATAGACATATTTGCACATTGTCTAAGAGGTTATACTCAAGATTGTCTTTCTTGAGGGTGAGCATCTTTATAGATTAAGTGATGACCTTCAATTTGGATTTATCTTCTGCCATTGCCATCTTGAGAATGCCTCCTTTATGGGATGAACCCCAATTGGATTGGTTCTCAACTCTCCTACTGATGACCTTCCAAGCATCATCAAAGCTTTTCTGCATAAAGTCTCCACCAGAGGAGGCATTGAGGAACTTATTGATATCATCATCAACTCCCCTATTGAAATGTTTGAGAAGTTTTGAAGGAGGGATTCCATGGTGAGGACATTTTCACAAAAGCTCCTTAATTATTCCTAGTATTCGAAGAGAGTCTCAGATGAATCTTGCTTGAACCCAGTGATTTTGCCTCTGATCTAATAAGTGAGTGAGGGGGAAAATAAGTTCTCAAGTAATTGGTTTTGAATTTCCTCCCAAGTTCTGATGCTATGATCATCTAGGGAGTTCTACCACCCCCTAGACTTGTCAGTGGGGGAGTAATAGAACAGTCTCAACTTCATTGCCTCTTCTAGCATGCTAGCTTGTGTACTTAGTCCATAAAGGTATATGAACTTCTACAAATGATCGTGGGGATCCTCAGTGATACATCCTTCAAAGTTGTTGATTTGCATCATCGTCACCAAATTTGTTCTTGATTTTAAAGTTTTGAGCTTGGATGGTGGGTTGGACAATGGGATTGCATATATCGCAACCTTTGGAATAGAGAAATCTCATAGTTATTTCTATCACTCTACTTATATGGCTACTTGTTGCTTCACTCATACAACAACTCTAGATTCGGCCATGAGAATCTCTCTTTGTGCAATTAGGGCTTCTTGCACCCTGTGGTTGACCTCCTTGTCATTTATCTTGGCTCTTTGTTCTTGAAGGAGCATGTGATATGTTCTTTCAATCTGAGGGTCAATGGGGGTCAAGAATCAACACTAGAGGAGTGTCGCATGCATGAGAATTATCACCAGAAAAATGAGAGATACCAAATTCAAATGGTTTGAAATAATTTTGATTCAAGATGATATGCAACATTATCAATTGAAAAAGAAAATTCCTAACAAATCCAAGTTAGTTACAAAGATTAGAAAATTACATTGTCTCGACAATGACACCAAAATTTTATGTGGATATTATTGCACACCAAATTCACTAATAGAATTCTATAGTTTACCAAATCTAATGTGCAGTAATGCCACCTGCAAGTAGACATATCTTATTTCAGTACAGTTGAGGATAAAATCCCAAAGGACAACTTGTTTAAGAATTATCTGATCAAAGTAACTATCAAGAACTAGTATTTATCACAAAGTTTGAGTTGGTCTGATTAACTATAGTTGCAAGAATTAAAAGAGACAGATTAAAGTTCTAGTTATCAATTCATGGAAACACTAGGGTGGAACTGGGTTTCATCACCACTACTCGAATTTGCACATTCATTCAAATTCAAAAATGTATGAAGATATAATTGGAGTTACACAAGTTTCTACTTTTGACATTAGAAACTTGCATGAATATATATCCCTATAAGCTCAATGTCCTGTTACTTACAAATTCTATATCCAGTACTACAGAGACTTCCTATCAAAAGTTCTTATCAGGGCATCAACCAAACCTAATCGATATTAAAATATGAAATGTTGAGGTTCTCACTAGAATACTACAATAAATCATGTAAAACTGGTGATCAATCTATAAGACATGCAATAAATGATTAATTATGAGTTAAATGAGTTCATACAAGCATTGGAATATGGATGAAAGTGCTAGAAACAGGTAATGGGGCTAATCCCCACACCCTAGTGAAAAGATACTCCTTCAACATGGCAAGATTAATATCACTAGAGAGGAAGAGGAAACGATCATGGTCATGATGGTAGTAGAAGCAAATAAGTGTGGTGTGCAATGACAAAATTCCTTCCTTCTCTCTCTTACATGTAATAACCTTGTCTTGTAGTTGAAGTAGGTGGATGGACAATATCTTGGTGAAGAGACAATCACCTAGAGAGGGAGGTCGGTCTGTTGGTTCTCACAAAGATCGATATGGAGGTTGACACACTGGAGGTCAATGGAAGTGGCCAAGTTGGTAGGTCGATGGTCTATCTAGGTCGATAGGACTAGCTTGGTTGATCGATCTAGACTTTGGCTCTAATCTCAGTGTCAACCTTTCAACATATTTGTCTAAAAAATTTGAGATAATTTAAAGTGTTGTGCTTGGGGCCTATTTATAGGGTCGTGGCTATCAACCACTTATGCTTCCCATCAATGCTGAGCATGGGTTGTCAACCGATGGGTCTTGACTCTTAGGCTTCTGGTCATCAGTCTTGTAGGTTAATCAACCTTGAGGGTCAAAACAATTCTTGATCAGTGGCTGTCGATCGATGGCTTCTATCTTGTTGGTTGTAGTTTGAGTATTTTCTTCATGTCAAGGAGGAGAGGTTGACGGGTCATCGACCTGGGTCATCAATGAATTCGAGTGTCGACCATGGGGGTTAACGGGTCATCAACTTTGGTCATAGATGGACTTGCATGTCGACCAGATGGGTCGATGGGTCATCAATGAATCTGAGTGTCGAGCTTCTGAGTGTTAACCAAGGGGGTTGACGGGTCATCAACTTTGGTCATTGATGGACTTGTATGTCGAGCCCTTGGATGTTGACCAGGTGGGTCGATGGGTCATCGACCTTGAAGTTCGATGGAGCCGTCAAACATTTATGATTACTAAAGGTCAATTGGAAGGTTGGATGATGGGTTGATTTTTCCCTCAGACACAATTGTTTTTCATTTATCTGCCTTTTGGAAGTACTTGAAATCTGTTTTGGTCTAGGGCACTACCCCGCACCCCATGAGAGGCATCCTCCTATTGGTTCCCGCTCACTGAAGGGCAGTAGGACCCCCTAGGAAAACTTGCTGTATAATGATAGAATTCCAAACCTAAAAAGGGAGTCAAGAAAAGTATCAAATTCCTACAATTTAATATAAAACCTTAAGTGGATTGAAGCAAAGCTATTATAGTGAAATTCAAGAGAGTTTGATGTTAAGCTAGACTAATAATGCAGCTATAGCTGGGATGAATATGCATCCATCAAACCCACCAAGTAAGACCAGAACTTGTCAAAGGAATACATCATTGCTAACATCTCCTTTTCTTTTGTTGTGTAGTTCCATTTTTCATCATCTACATTCTTTGAAGTATAGTAGATAAAATGGTGGTTCTTATCGATCCACTATTTAATTATAGCTCCTACTGTGCGGTCTCTTATGTCACACATGATCTTGAAAGGTAGAGAGCAATTTGGTGCACAGGTAACTAGAGTGGAGGTGAGTGCTTCTTTCTAGATATTGAAGCTAGTCATGCAAGCCTGATCATAATGAAAAATGACCTCTTTTAATAGAAGACTAGTGATAGGCTTGATGATTTTGGGAAAGTCTAGGATGAATATTCTATAGAATTGAGTGTGCCCAAAAAATGCATGGACTTGTCTAATGGATGAAGGAGGTGGGAGTTTGGTGATAAATTCAGTTTTTTTATCTATGTGGTTCTATTCCAATATTGTTCACCATGTGGCCAAGAGCAATGCCTTCTTTTACCATAAAATGGCATTTCTCCCAATTTAGCACCAAATGTGATTCTTCACAATTTTTCTAGTATGCTAGATAGTGATGCAAGCATGAATCAAAGTAATCACCGTATACAGAGAATTTGTCCTTGAAAATTTCCATTATTGTATCTGTCAACTCAAAAATGATGGTGGCCATGCATTGTTGGAAGAGGAGCATTGTACAAACCTAAAGGCATCCTGCTAAAGGAGGAAGTGACAAAGGGACAGATGAATGTGGTATTTTCTTGATCATCAAGATGAATTGGAATCTGATAAAATCCCAAGTAACCATCAAGATAGCGGAAGTATTTTTGATGCACGAGGTGATCCAACACTTGACCAAAAGGGGAGAGGGAAGTGGTCTTTCCTTATGTCCTAGTTCAATATTTTGTAATCAATGCACATCTGCCACCCTATGACAATATGGGTGGGGATCAACTCGTTATTATCATTTTTCACCATAGTGGTGCCTAGGGCTGGCAAAGCAAGACTCCATACACTCGACCTGACCCAAACCAACTAAAGCGGGTCCAGGTCTTGATTTTCTTGACCCGACCCAAAATGACCTGAACCTGAAAAACCCGAATTTATTTGCGGATTGGGTCTGAGTTTGCACTTCTCGACCCAAAAAACCCCACTCAACCAAAAACTAAATTTAATATTATTTTACAAATCATTTTCCATAATGTAGGGATAAAAAAAACTTAGTATGTACAAACATATTTTTATTTTTAAGTAGAAATATCACTAGTATCTTGTGATCTACAATTGTTTATATAAATCTTTATTTACAAAAAAATATAGCCCACATATATTTCCAGTAATGTTGGGTTTAGCGGGATTGCATTTTGGGTTTTTTGGGTTTGACACTTGGGTTTTTTTGTTTTATATTTTTGGGGTCTTTAGGTTTGCCTTTTTAGGTTTTTTGGGTTTGAATGTAACATGGTATTTTTGGGTCCATCGGGTCTATCCGGTTGGACCCACAAATAGGAATTTCGGCTTTGGGTCGGACATGTTTGACTAGAAATTATTTTTGGGTTGGGTTTGGGTCGAGTATATTTGGACTGACCTAAATTGACACAAAATAGGACCTAATCGACCCAGACCTAATTCTCACTCCTAATGGTGCCCCTTTTCTTGGGCATGACTTGAATAGGGATGACCCAAAGAGAGTTGGAAATCTGATAAAGTAGTGATAAGTTTGATGAGTTCTAGGTGGACAACATCCTTCATGTTTGGATTTAGCTTGCATTGGGGTTCCATAGGTTTCTTGTAGTCCTCGACATGGGGATCTTGTGCATGTACATAGTTGGTTAACCCTTATTAGGTATGTCATTTCATATCCCAAGGAATCTCTTCTTTTCTTCAACTCAGTCGTTAGTTTGTCTTCTTTATTGGGCATAAGGTTAAAGTTGATGATAACCAAACAAGTCTCTTATTCATCAAGGAAAACATATTTGTGCCCTTTAGGTAGGGCCTTCATTTCTGGAGCCTTTGTTTGTTCAAGTTTTTCTTCAACAACACAAAACATATTTAGGTATTCACATTTGGTATGTGATATATACAGTCTCAAAGGTATCCTAATAGAACCTACACTGATAGATCTACTCATAGTTGAAATCTAACTCGGTCATAATTGTGAGGGATGTATGTAGTGGATGTTTTGATATTTCCCACTCTTATCTAAGATGGGAGATCTTGCCAATGCACTCAAGCAAGAAAATTTCCTCATGTATATGGGGCCCTTCATGCTTTCAAAGACATGAAATTCAAGAGTTTCTCTTCCTAGCCACAAGATAATGGTACCAGCCTCTACATCAATTAGGGTACAAGCTGCAGCTAAGAATGGGTGGATGAAGATAAAAAGATAGCAGAGGTCTTCTTTGACATCCATAATCACAAAGTCACAAGGGACATAGGCATACTTGCTCACTTTCACTGGAATGTCTTATATGATACTCATATGTTTTGTCATAGATGAATCTGCAAGCTGAATTGCCATTATTGTGGGAAGCATATCTATAAAGTATAACTGTTATGACCGCATCTGAGATTAATTGGTAAACTAGGTTTTACCTGGATGATTACATATTTAATTGGATTGATCATTGCTTAAATCTAATTAATGATGATATCTCAATTATAATATGTTAAATCTAATGAGAACCCCAAGCATGCTATCTCTTTGTATAATTAGGGTTTGAGATATATAATCTTTAGTCAGTTGAATTAGGATTTTCAACAAATAAGCTCATTTGGGAAGGAATGATAGAGTTAGGCATAGAAAAATAGAAATGATAGTTGGATGCTTGGGTAGCACGGCCATGGTGGGTAGCACGGTCGTGCTAGGTCATTGGTGGCACGGGCATGCAAGGCCAGACGGTCGTTTTGAAAGAATTGAACTATTAACCAACTTTTATACTCAAATCTGCTGAAAACAATACACCACGGCCGTGGTAGGTAGCACGGCCGTGCTCGGTCCATCTTGCATGGCCGTGGCAGCTAGCACGGCCGTTCTGAGGCATTTTTGCATTAAATGACATTTCTGCAGATTTCTGGATAGCAGTGCACTGTTCTATTTTTAATTATTTATTGGTAACTTAAAATGATCTCAAATTTTAACTGAAGCTTTATAGATCAATTATAAACAACGTGCTAAATTACCATAATTTTTGGAGAAGGTTTGATCTCTGAAATAAACGAATTACAGTAACTTTTGTATAACTGAATATTCAGCCAATATAATAAAAGTTGAGTGTAGGGTCAATATGCAATTGACCCAAGCAGCTCAATTGCTCTATATGTTCGAACACACACACTAGCAGCTCTCATAATTCGCAATTCATTCCAGAGAAATGAGCTCCTAGAGAGAGAGGGAGAGTTAGGGTTTGAGAGGAGAAAGTGGTGGAATTGCTGAATTAGGGTTTTGCGGTCCGAGGAATGGTGAAATCAAGTAAGTTTAGCTTCTTTGTATAGCCTTTCATGGTGAATCTTCTCTCACATGTCAAGATTCCATCCCTCCCCTGATTTGATCCGAAATGGTATCAAAATTTCCCCTTTTCTCACTCTTTCTTCATAATCCCTCATTTTCAAGGTTTCCGAGTTGAATGGAAGAAGAATTGGGAGATTTGCCAGGGATTTGATATGAGTTCGAGATTCCCTGAGTTGAGCTGCAGTTTTGAGGTTTTTTCACACCTTAGGGTGAGTGGGTTCTTCCTTCAAACAGTGTAATGCACGAAATTTGATTATAGCATCCAAATCCCTAATTGCCTAGTATGTGATTTTAAACCCTGAATGTCCATTTGTTCTGTATAGTTGCAATTTGATATGAAATGGGCTTCTTCTCTGTTTGAATGACTCTCTAATGATAGATTCATATTAGAAATGTATACAACACATTCTAGAAAGAATGCCTTTCGGATTCATATTGTATGATGTAATTAGGGTTTAACCTAACTGAGATCTCACTAGAGTTTTAATCCAATTGAAGAGTTATCTAGACTTAAACCAAACCTAGGTCTAAATGCTCTCAATCAAGCTTAAGGCTATCATATTTCAATATCTAAAACCTTTGGGATTCATCACTAAGTCTATGACTTTGATTTCACTAGTTTAAGCTCGAATGACCTGTGCCACGGCCGTGGGGTGACACCACGACCGTGTTGGAGTAAATCCTAATTGAACACTTAAAGATCAAAGTTTAATAAAGAGGACTAGTAATCCTATAAGTGGTTAGGATGTAACTCATGGGATATCTTAATTGAATTTTATTCTTGTTACATGATATCTCAGTGAATGGTATGGAAAACCTAAATTTTGTTAAATTTCCATGGTTTCATATCTATATTGATTGTATATGATTTGTTGGAAACAATCTTTATTTAGTGAATGCTTATATCCTATGAAATCCTTATGAGAGCCATGTGACAAGTGAATGAGGCAAATGAAAAGGTGAATGAGGCGAATGAAACCCTAAGAGTAGGGTGTTAGCATGTGATGAATGAATAAGGCAAATGAAACCCTAAGGATAGGGTGTTCAATGAATCATGTTATGGTGATATGAAAGGTCTCGATATGAGATGTGGTGATGCTTAACTGTTGAATTGTATGTTTCTAGTGCATTTAACTTTATATGCTTGTTCTCTCTGAGTTGATATCTACATACTACAGGGCTTCTTATTTTCAATACATATCTCGTAAATTGCAGGTGATGAGATATGACATGCCCTAGAAAGGGATGTTACTGAGACATGATATATGTTGAATACATGAGTTATGATTTCTATTTAAAATGTACCTATAATGTTAATGCTAGACTTAGGTGCCCTGAACACCGTAGAACCCCATTGCGCGGTCTGTACCTTTGGGGTAAAACGGTCAGCCCTGGGGATACACCCAGGCATCGGAGACTCGTGTCCAACAAATACCGAATGTCTCGGTGACACGAAGTCTGAGAGGTAGGATCCCGGTCAGCCCTGGGGATACACCCAGGCATCGGAGATCCGAGAGAATGTCCCGGTCATTCTGGGGATATGCCCAGGCATCGGAGACTTAGAGACCCTCCGCCTGTGTACTCAGGTAGGAGGAGTCCAGTTTACACTCTTTTGAGAGTGCAGTGAGGCCCTTGTGAGCTTGAGAGTCCTGTGCAGACCAGGATGAGAAGTTAGACTTAGCATTTCCCGGGTGTGTTGCTAAGTCTTGTACGGTGTGGCCGTAGTGCACTGCAAGTCTCTATGCAGAGTACACTGCATAGATCAGGGCATAAGTTAAAATATGATCATATAGGTTCACATAGTTCCTTATAAATGAAAGAGTTAAGGAAGACTAGAGCATAGTCTTCTAGTAGTTATTCTTTGGATGCAATATTTACATTCCTTGTTATTTCAATTATATTGTTTTAGAACTGTTCAGTGTAGTATTTATTGTTGTTAAATTTCATACCGTTTACTCAAAGTTATATCTGTAATCACGTTAGTGCCTTAGACTGTTTCTTTGAAGTACTCATTCACTGAGCGAGTAGGCTCACCCCTCTACTCAAACATTTTAGGGTTAACCGCGTGGACTTGAAGATGGTCAGAGCATCAGCGTAGATCTTCCACAAGAGTTAAGTACAAGATTAGTTAATTCAGTCGGTCCTTGTCGCTCTAGGCCCTCAGTAAGAGATAAGAGAGAGAGTTGTAATTACAATGTGTAATATTATTCCTCTTTTGAAATTGTATGCTATTAGTAGGACTTATGTGCATAAGGTGTGAGAGACATCATAAATGTTTATACATGTATCTTTTCTATTAAAGTCTGATTAGTAAAAGAAATGTTCAGATTCCCTTGTTAAAATGATTTATGTGGTTCAATGCAAAGAAACAAGAGTTTTAAAGAAAGAAAAAAAAAGAAAAAAAAGTTAAGGGTGTTCTTTGTATTACATATAAATCCTATCTTATGCCCTAATCTCATGATTTGAGGAAATTGTGAGATCGAGGTGTAACAATAACTTTTTGCACCAATGATAATTCATGATGGAAATACTTGCACCTAAGTCAACATGTTCTTTCCTATAAGTATTGTCACCTAGATAACAATCAATCCCAAAGGAATGAGGATCCTTTTGCTTCTTGGGAATCTGGCTGACAATAATATTAGAAGTAGTTCTTTCCAGCTTCACAATATCATATTCTTCTATGGTATAGAGTCTTTAAGTATTTTGAACATGCAAGCATTTCAGAAGGTAAATCTAGGAAAAGAATGTCTCACATGGCTTCCTTGAATATCATGAATTTTGCATCTAGCCTAGTGATAACCTCCCATTTTAGGATGTTATCTTACTAGTTTTTCTTAGTTTTCCATACTCTTTCCTAGATAAATTAGATTAAATACTTAACTTTCTAGCTTTATTGTAAATATACCAATAGACTGATATTTCTCTTTTCTTCTTACAGATAAACAAAAAAAATCACAAAAGTCTCAACCAAACTGGTCCCAAGACCGCGAAGACCCAACCGGTCTCCAAGACCGAGAGGATGATACCGGTCTCCAGACCGCGAAGACTCTACCGGTCCCAAGACCGTGAAGACTCAACTAGTCTCCAAGACTATGAGGATGCTTAACGGTCTCAAGACCGCAAAGACTCAACCAGTCTCTAAGACCGTGAGGATGCTTAACAGTCTCAAGACCGTGAAGACTCAACTGGTCTCCAAGACCGTGAGGATGCTTAACGGTCTCAAGATCGCGAAGACTCAACCGGTCTCCAAGACCGTGAGGGTGCTTAACGGTCTCAAGACTGCGAAGACCCAACCGGTCCCCTAAGACTGTGAGGATGCTTAACGGTCTCAAGACCGTGAAGACCCAAAAGTTCTCAAGACCGTTCAAGATCCTTGGAGCCTATAAATAGGACTCAAGGGGTCCTCATTCAACATCGAGTCTCAGACGCCCAAAAGCTGCCTCATTTGTTCCAGAGCTGTTTTGTTCTTCATCCTTCACCCCAAGGCTGCCGGTCTAAGATCCACACTCCATCCATGAGCCTACTTCTCTCTCACCGACATAGAAGGTGGGGAGTGAAGGATTAATCACCAAAGCAACCACACAGTGTGAAGATAGTTGTTCCCTACTCTAAGGGATTAACCTTCCTCCCTCCTACGTGGAGATGATGTTTTCCTTCTCTTCTCTTGTCTCCTTCTTTGTTCTTGCCATGAGCAAGTAGTTTCATATACTAGGGTGCGGGGAGTAGCCCTGCTACCCATGTTTTCATTCCATGCTTTGTAATTCATGAGTTTGCAATAAAAATGCTATCTCTTCAGTTCAACATCAATCGTTTAAATGAATGCTAGTTGCTTGATCACCAACCTGCGTTACCTATTATCTACTAGTGCGAATTGTCTACATTTGTGCTTTTAGATTCGATTATCGATTGTATGTTGGTTCTTGATGTATGTAGTCACCATATATCTGTTTCAGTATTTAGGAATGCTTTTCAAGGAGTGGAGTAAACTCACCTTCATCATTGTACTTTCATACTATGAAATGTAATCAGTTAATGTATGTAAGTACAACTTTGACAGGTCAAGGAACACGCTTTGCAAAGGGAGTGATGCAAAGTAAGTGACCATTCATTCGGGGATGGTTGGCATTGCAATACTTCCACATTTCTCGTAGTTTGCTATTTGAAAGAAAGCTAAGTTCACAAAGATACTAACTGATTAGACCCTTTTTGCAAGCCATGCTATTATGATGTATGTTATGATCCATGTGTAGTGGTGGTGAAACTCGATCACATCCTAGTAGTTTCCAAATATTGTCTACAACCTTAAGTTTACTTTCCTGCCATTTAAATTACATTTGCATATTAGTTTAATAATCAAATCAACTCTTCGATCTAGATATCAACTCTTGAGTAGATAAGTAGAATGATAACATTTTCCATCTTGTTAATCCTTAACAAGACCACTGTCTCGTGGATTCGACCCTCAACTGTACTATGATAAGACTTCCACATACCTTAGCATATGTGGGTGGAGATCTTATTATAGCACACACAAGGCTAAACTTAGAGATTTACTATCTATAGGATTTTTAGTGGTGCATGCAACTTCACGCGAGTGGAGGCTCCATAAAAAAATGGCACCATTGTCGGGCATAACGGAACGTTTTAATTTCATTTATCAACTTGCTAGTTGATTAGGATTTTACATTTTACCTTGATAACTACTTCATATCTTTTTGATTCCATCATCTTTCCACCATCTAAAGTGTGATTTTTCTTCAACTGAGGCACAAAATGTGTATGCCAACTTTGCATAACTGCGGATTCTCCCCTGATCTAGAGTACGACTCTGAGGTAGAATGAAACTTCCACCGACACATTAGACTCAACCGCCAACAAGCTAGACAGATGGCTGAAGAACAACGCCAAGCTACCTTGATACTGGAGAGAGTCAACATAGCTATAATAGCTCAGAGAGTGCAACTCATCGTAGATACATGAGCTCAAGTCCAAGCTGAAGTTCGAGCTGAAGTGCAAGCTCGCATCCAAGCTGAAAATGAGGTAGCCACAGTAGCTGTTCAGTTATTGATAAGGAACAAGTAGCTTCAAGACTACGTTGTTCCTAAGAATTCTGAGGATAATCACCCAGTTCAACACCACTCATTAACACTCCCAACTTTGAAATTTGAACACAATGGATCCAAATCATGCAAAGCATCTCATTCTCTGGAAGCACTAGATATGATTGCATAGACCATCTGAAGCGATTCAAGGCACTATGTCGATTGGTACCACAAGCCGGAGCTACATTCAATGCAATTATGTTCCAACTTTTCAACTTCACTCTGTTTGGAAAGGTACTGAGTTGGTATAATTCATTAGATGGAGAGCCCATCAACACCTGGGCTCCCTTGGAAGAAATTTTTTTAGAGAAATTTTTTCCTCCCTTGTTGACTTACCAGATAAAGGGACAGATCAACCAGTTTCTCCAACTTCCTAGAGAGTCACTTGCAGAATCATGGGAAAGATTTAAGGAACTTCTGAGAAAATGCCCACACCACATAATCTCACAAAACCAACTCATAGAAACATTCTATAGAGGAGCAAGTGATGAAATAAAGATGTTTTTAGATTCCTCATCTGGAGGAAATTTCATGAGACAGAATTATGAGGACACCTGGAAAATTGTTACGCTCAGAGCCGAGAACCAATCTAATTGGGGAAGGCCATCTACATGAGGAGTCCTAAAAGTCTACAAAGCTGAAGAATATGTAGAAATGAAAGCTATCGCTGAAGCTCTAAAAAACATAGTTCATAAGAAGCAAGCTACTGAGACTTGTGAAGCTTGTCATGCATTGGATCATCCCACGTTATCATGTGGCCTCTTATACGATGTGATGATGAATCTACAGACACCTCAACCACAATATGAACCAATCATTGAACAACCCGAGGATCAGCTGCCAGAGCAGGTTAACTCTATCCACACCATACCGAGTCAAGCATACTATAATATGGATAAACTAAGAAACCACCCTGGATTTTAGTATGGGAACCCCACAGGAACTGCCAATCCGCAACACCAAACATAGGGTGGGTCTTCTAATAGACCACCACCTGGATTCCAGAGCAGTTATAACTGAAACTAAAGAAACTATAGAAGTGGGTTTCAAATATTTGCCTACCGAAGAAATTCTTCTTCATACTATCAATACACCCACCCTTCATTGCACCCACAATTGCAACAACCCCAGTTAACATAGCCACAAAATCAACAACTTTAGTTGCCAGCACCTCAACAACAACAACCTCAAGGACAACAACAAATTACACAGTATCAATAAAAGAATATCTCACCTCCACCAACAGATGAGTTATCTATGATAAGGTAAATGTTGCGATCTTAACAGACCATGCTTGCCAACCAGTAGGCTCAATAGAAAGCTGTAGAGACCCAATTGGAACAAATTGTAGCTCAGTTGAAACCTACGATGGGTACTTTCGCCGATCAGCCGGAAATAAATCCGAGACATGATCAACACAAACTAGAGCAACTGAATGCAGTTACCACAAGATCTAGTCATGTTCTTACTGAAGCTACCAAAGTCATTCAGGAAGATGAAGATACCGCTAAAATCATCCCAACTATAAACATAAATCAAGAAACTAAAAAATCTATAGAGGCCGAGAAGGAGAAGGACAAAGAACTAGTTTCCAAAGAACCAGAAGTCCACCATACAAGCCCAAGATACCCTATCCAGGCAGATTGAGAGAGACTAAACTGGATACTAGATTCCTAAAGTTCAAAGAAGCGATGAAGAAGCTATACGTTGATATCCCGTTCCTTGACGCTCTCTCTAAAATCCCAGCTTGGTCTAAATATCTAAAGACTTTGCTATCAAAGAAATACATGACCGAAGAACATGAGACCGTAAAATTAGCTCAGACTACTTCTGATATCATCCTCAACAGAATGCCAAAAAATAAAAGGACCCTGGCTCCTTCGACATCCAATGTTCTATCAAAAACACCTCTTGCAAGAAAGGATTAGCTGATTTGGGGGCCAACATATCTATTATTCCCTTTTCTGTGTAAATGATTGGGCTTTACCGATTTTCTACCCACAACAATGACGATCCAGTTGGCTAATTCTACCATTACTGCACCTTTGGGAATTATTGAAGATATCCCAGTCAGAGTAGGAAGAGACTCTTATGTCCCTTGTGACTTTATTGTCATGGACATAAAAGAAGATCTAAGATATCCAATAATATTCGACAGACCTTTCCTCATGACATCCAGAGCACTAATTGATGTTGAAGCTGGCACAATTACCTTAAGGCTGGGGAAAGAAACTATTCAATTCAGAGTCTTTGACAGCCTTAAAAGTCCTAGCATCCACGAAGAAGTCTTTCTTCTTGAGGCAATAGATAAAATGTCCCAGCTAAAGCAAGAAACTCTTAAACCATCTGATGCTATGGAAGACATCTTAACGAATCAGAAGCCAAATTTTCAACTAACAAACTAGTTCAACAATGTCCGCAATATCTAGAACAAGCCGAAGAAGTTATAGAAGCTACTTTTGAGGTGTTGAAATCTGTCACCACTCTAGAGACCACTAAAGTGCTCAATGCACCTGAGATGAAAGTCCTACCAGCTGGACTCAAACATGTCTTTCTATATGAAGAAAAACTATGTCTGGTCATTATCAGTTTCACTTTGATAGATGACCAGGAAGAAAGACTCCTTGTTGAGTTAAGTAAGCACAAGAAAGCCATTGGATATAAGATGAACGACCTAACCAGGATAAATCTAGCTTTGTGCATGCACAAAGTACCTATGGTGGAAGAATTTAAACCATCATGAGAGCACCAGAGGAAGCTAAACTCGAATCTCAAAGAGGTAGTTCGCCTTAAGGTTCTAAAACTTCTAAAAGCTGGTATTATCTATCCAATTTCTGACTCTCAATGGGTAAGTCTGGTTCAAGTGGTCCCTAAAAAGGGGGGAACCACTATTGTTTTGAATGATAAAAATGAACTAGTACCCACCCAGACTGTTACCGGGTGGAGGATGTGCATCGACTATAGGAAATTGAACAAGTCAATAAGGAAAGATCACCTTCCTTTACCTTTTCTTGAAGAAGTTCTTAAACGTCTAGCTCACCAGAAATTCTTTGTCTATCTTAATGGCTACTTAGGGTTTTATCAAATTCCGATACACCCTAAAGATCAAGAAAATACAACTTTTACCTACCCTTTCGGAACCTATGCCTTCAGAAGAATGCCCTTTGGGCTATGTAATGCACCCGCTACATTCCAGAGGTGTATGTCCACCATATTTGCAGGATTAACTGAATCTATCATGGAAGTATTCATTGACAACTTCTCAGTCTACGTAGATTCCTTCGATAACTGTCTACTTAATCTTAGTAAAGTACTGTAAAGATGTGAGGAAACAAATCTAATCCTTAATTGGGAAAAATGTCACTTTATGGTGACAAAAGGTGTTGTCCTCAGGCATCAGGTGAGTGAACGAGGGATTGAAGTAGACAAAGCAAAAATAGATGTCATTTCAAATTTGTCACCACTAAAAGACATCAGAGGAGTACGAGCCTTCCTGGGCCATGTAGGATTTTATCGAAGATTCATCAAAGACTTTTCAAAAATAGCCAAACCTATAACTCACCTGTTAACCAAGGATGCATACTTCAATTTTGATCAAGAATGTTTAAACAACTTCACGACTCTAAAGAATGCCTTAGTATCTATGCCTATACTAAGAGCTCTTGATTGGTCATAGCCCTTTGAAATAATGTGTGACACCAGTGACTATGCTATAGGAGCAGTACTAGGACAGAGGATAGATAAGAAGCCCTACGTGATATATTACACATCAAAGAGGCTTGATGAGGCCTAAAAGAACTATATGATTATGAAAAAGGAATTCTTGGTAGTCATTATGCTTTTGAGAAATTCTGTTCTTACCTGATCGGATCTAAGGTTACAGTTTACACATATCATTCAACAATAAAATATCTAATTCATAAACAAGACGCCAAACCTAGACTTATTCGCTGGGTGCTAATGCTTCAAGAGTTTGACCTAGAAATTAAGGACAAAAGTGGGGTGGAAAATGTTGTCGGCGATCACTTGAGTCGCATTGAGACTCAAGATGAAAATAATATACCTATCCGTGACTCTCTACTTGATGACCAACTCATGAAGGTCACCACTGGATTCCCTTGGTACGCCAACATAGTAAACTATCTGGCTATGGGAATTGTCCATCCTTCTGCTTCCTATCATGATAGGAAGAAATTTTTCCATGACGTCAAGTAGTACTTTTGGGATGCCATACCTCTTCCGCTTATGCACAGATGAATTATTCTACCGTTGCCTTCCTGAAGAAGAAATCACCCCAGTCTTGGAACACTATCATTCTGGCCCCACTAGAGGGCACATGAGTTCAAAGAAAACTGCTCTTAAAGTCTTACAGTCAGGTTTCTTCTGGCCAACAATAGAAAATAATGCAAATGAATTTGTACAATCATGCAGTAAATGTCAGCTCTCTGGAGGGATATCCAAATGGAATGAATTGCCACTAACTCTGTGGCTGGAGATTGAACTCTTTGATGTATGGGGAGTGGACTATATGGGTCCATTTCCTTCATCATATGTATTCTCCTATATATTAGTCGCTGTGGATTACGTATCCAAATGGGTAGAAGCTATACCCACTATATATTGTGATTTTAAACCGGTAATTAAGCTGTTCAAATACATTATCTTTCCTAGATTTGGAGTTCCTAGAACCGTCATATCTGACAGAGGGTCACATTTCATGGAACGAAGCTTCAAAGCCCTTCTGAGAAAATACAGAGTAAAACACAAGGTCGCCACACCTGATCATACACAAACAAGCAGCCAAGCTGAAGTCTCAAACAGACAACTAAAAGCTATTTTAGAGAAGACTGTGAACATGAACTGCATAGATTGGTCCACCAAGCTTCCTGATGCTCTTGGGGCATATCACACTGCTTACAAAACACCAATAGGAACAACTCTGTTCCGTTTGGTGTATGGAAAGTTGTGCCATCTTCCAGTCGAATTAGAACACAAGGCTTGGTGGGCTGTTAAATAGTTGAATTTTGATTTCAAAAGTGTTGGCGAATAGAAACAACTTCAATTACAAGAACTTAAAGAGCTAAGAATGTCTACTTACCAGAATGCCAGGATTTACAAAGAGAAAACTAAGATGTGGCATGATGGCCACCTTACAAGAAAAGATATCATCGTCGGAGATAAGGTCCTTCTTTTCAATTCCAGACTCAAAATGTTTATCGGGAAACTCTACACAAAGTGGTCCAGACGCTTCACTATCAAGCAAATCTACCCAAGTGGAGCGGTCATCATCCTTGATGATAATGGAGGAGAGAAGTGTGTTAATGGCCACATACTGAAAAGATACTATACTCCAGCTAATAAAACTCCAAGACAAACCATTGACATTCATGACCCACTGCATCAACCTGTTCAAGCCAGAATCTCATCGTGCCAGCGACGTAAAACCAAAGCGCTACTTGGGAGGCAACCCAAGAACTGAGTATCACCTTTCTTTTTCATTTAAATTCTTCCTTGCTTAGTTTTGATAATTTTCTAGTCTCTTATTTGATTATTTCTTTGACCTATTAATCTCATTTAGAAAATATAAAATTAATATAAGCAACCAAATAAATATAAAAATATGAAAATCAATAACCAAAATATTTTTACCCAAATGGTCTTAAAATCGTTTGGTCCTCACGGTCTCGAAACCATTTGGACCCAAATGGTCTTGAAACCATTTGGTACTCATGGTATTGAAACCGTATGGACCCAAACGGTCTTGAAACCATTTGGTCCTCACGGTCTCGAAACTGTTTGGACCCGAACGGTCCCGAGACTATTTTCCCTAAGGGAATATGAACAGTCCCCCCAAATCTATAAATATAACCCTAAACCCTCCCTTTTCTTTTCTTCAATTCTTGAATCTCTCCCACGCAACCCTGCTCCCTCCTTGCTCCTATGCGACCCGAACAGCCCCGACGCTTTGCGCACCTTTCCTTCTTCTTCCTTATTCCCTACAAACCTAGCCGCATCATCCATCTTCTTCTTCTTCCGCACCCCTCTAGCGGCAGTTCTCACACCGCGCATCCACCTTCTCTCATTCATGCCTCGCAACATCGACCCCTTCTTCTTCTCTGTTGTTTCACTCCGTAGCAAGATAGAACTATTACCTCCCTTCACAATCAAAGTACCATTATCATCACCACAACAACCATCACAATGACGTATGCTTTCTTTTCTACCACCACTTCATCACCATCGACACATTCATCGCTGCCGCTGCTTTGCCTCCCTTGCGGTTTCAACACTTGCAGGTTCCTCACGGTTTTGCAAACCGCATGGATCCTCACGGTTTTTGAAATCGAGAAGGCCCTCACAATTTTGCAAATCGCATGGATCCTCATGGTTTTCAAAACTGAGCAAGCCCTCGTGGTTTTGCAAACTGCATGGATCCTCATGGTTTTCAAAACTGAGCAGGCCCTTGCAGTTTTGCAAACCGCATGGATCCTCATGATTTTCAAAACTGAGCAGGCCCTCACAGTTTTGCAAACCACATGGATCCTGGCGGTTTTCGAAACCGAGCAGGCCCTCGTGGTTTTGCAAACCGCATGGACCCTCACGGTTATATCCCTATCAGTTTCATCCTTGTGGTTTCACCCTCGCAGTTTCACCCCTCGCGGTTTCACATTTCACATTTTCATCCCTATCGATTTCACCTTCGCAGTTTCACCCTCACGGTTTCTCTCTAGCGGTTTCACCATTGCGGTTTCACCCTCGCGGTTTCACCGTCACGATTTCACACTTTCATGATCTTAAAACAGCATGACCTTTTCACAGTTCTGAAACCATGTGAACCTCTTCGCGGTCTTGAGACCGTGATTCTTGAACAGTCTACACACCCTTCACCATTCATACAACAAATCTATTATCACTAACTCTCAATTATTTCTAATATATGATTTCTTATTAACACATTACAGGATGGCCTCACCCGCAAAGGATATTGCTAAAACAACCTACTGGACCAAAGAACAGTTGTTGGAGCGGCAAGATAGGCTCCAACACATTGTTGACATGTGCGCGAAGACAGGCAAAACTCCAGCTAAACTGCCCCAGGTCCTTCACGACCTTGAGCGCATCAACAAATTTTTGGCCGAGGACCCAGTTGAGGACCTCGAAGAACCTTCCTCAAATGATGAAGGCTCTGACTATGAGCGAAACTCCAATGAAGAATCCCCAACCAGCAAGCAAAAGGACAAGAGGAAAGCCCAGGAGGCTACATCCGAATGACCTACAAAAAGATGGGCAAGGAAGCAAGTCCAACCCATGACCTACAGGGAACCAATATTGGCAAAACAAGCATCTCCTTCTGCCACAGCTACAGCTGCACCAACTGATCTTCAGATTCAACATCTAGAAGTTGGTGACAAAATTCTGAAGCCAACAAAGTACATTTGCCCCAACATACTGAAGAGGATGGGAGTATACAACAAAGTTCTCGACCTCCTCGACAAGGCAAACCTCTCCATGCTCTGCTTTGTTGCCGAGAATTCCTATCTCAAGCCCACACTGGAATTCTTCACCCACCTTTCCAAAAAACCAGTGGAAGACAAGGACAAAAAAAGGGACATGGGTGAACGCAAGCTCATCACCTCACTTTTTGGAAAGCAGGTTACATTAGCTGAACACCTATTGAACAAAATCTTCATCGACAACCCGGACCAGCTGAAGAATGCTATGGAAGCAGGTCTGGATCACCAACTGTTCAATAGGCACACCTTCTGGAAATCTCTGACTGGAATCCCAAACTATGATTCCAAAACCTGCAAAGCCTCCAACATCCACTCCTTCCTGGTACGAACGTTGCACAAAATTATAACAGGAGAACTTTTCCCTAGAACAGAGAGCAGGAATGTGCTCATCTCAGACCTCTTCATACTATGGTCCATCTTAAAGGGGAAGCCGGTCAATATCGGACAACATTTGATACATAAACATACATCCTATGCCCCCGAGAAGGAAATCTGCATGGGTGGTCACGTGACTTCAATTTTGAAGTACCTCAAGATGGGCGGACCACTACAAAAATATACATTGATAAAAGGTGACAACCTAACCAACGAGCAAAATCTGAAAAACACATATATCATCAAAAAGAAGGATAAAAAGCTTTATTATGTTTTCTACCCCACTGTCAAAGAATCAAGAACGATGTTACCACTTCCTGAGCTCGCAGATTATGATAAAGACAAATATCTATTCTATCAAGAGGAGCTGGCTACTTTATTAGCCTCTGTAAAAGGGAAAGGGAAACAAGCGACAGAAGGGAAAATAGAGCACATTGTCACTGCTCTCGCAACACATTAAAAGAAAATACCAGTGAAACGACCATCCAAACTGCGAACACATAAGCAACAACAGTCCAGGATGCGTTCATCCAAGATCACCCCAGAGGCAGAGCACCCCCATGCAGACACCTTCGTGAATCCAACATCAGACCCCTTCATCTTGGGTCTAGATATTGGGATCACCTCTACATCCACTCCCACCACCTTAGGAATAGAGGGGTCAAGATCTCTATCTTCCACCACCCCATTATTTTCCACCATTCCACCACCCACCACCATTCCATTCACCACAACTACAACTCCACTCACATCATCTGATCCCCTTCCTTTCCCCATGGGCAAGCTAGTTTTCACCTCAATGCCCGATCTCACCTTCACTTCCACCACCTTCCCCCCGACATTCTCGGTTCCACTTTTCATATCCAGGATGTCACCACCTTTATCACCCGCCACCACCCCGATACTGCTGGTGACTCCTTCTACAATCGCCATGCAATTCGTGGGTCCACCAATGGTGTCTCTCTCACATGGCACCACCACCCTTCCACCTGGACCCCAACCACCACACCCATCCACCACTGGGGTCCCCTTTTCACAAGTCGGTGAGGCATTCAGACGTCAATTTGATGATATTCGAACCCTCCTCACTGACCCTTCTAACATCTTACAATCTATTTTTTCTTATGTACATGGACTTGCTACACATGTATCCAAGCTCGACGAGCGGACTCACGCCTTACCAGACCTCCTCACAAGCATTCAACAATTATAGGAAGCAGCGGTCTAGCAAGTCAACCTCATTGACGATCACTTGCAAAACCTACCAGAATTAATGCTTAGAATGAAAAGACAGTAAGAAACGTTAGTCCAGCAAGTCGACCAGGTTACCAAGCAAACACAACCATTGCCTGTGACCCTTCGCAAGCTTCAAAAACAAGTTGCAATGAGCACGTGTATGGATCGCATAGAAAGCAACCTCACATATCTCATCCATTTCCAGGAGGAGCATGCAAACGACGTTGTAGATCATCTACAAACAAAAGTGACTAATCTAACAACACGACTCCTCTCTGCTGAAGCAAGATACACAGATCTCAAGGAAAGCCACGATGCACTGCTTAAAACCCACTGGCACATGCAAGTGGCACTTGAAAAATTACAAGCCATCCATCAGCGATGCAAGAAAGCATCAACTAAGAAGAACAAAGACAAAGCGGCAGATGACAAAGATGATGAAGATGACAACAACGACGATGATGATTCTGATTCCTCGGCTGACTCCACCGCCGACAACTCCTCTTCAGACGACCAACTGGACGACCCAAGCAATGCTGGAGAGGGCACCGGCCGAGGAGTAGATAATACAAAAAGGAGAGACGGTGGAGCCCATAGGGAGGGTGGTAGCAAAGATTCTGAAGACCACTGTGCTCCTGACAACAATGAAAATATAAAAATGTCCTATGCAGACCAATTCTTCAATTTTTATGCTATGGGCTCTCTGGGGGATACAACCAAAGATGTAGCTTTTGCTGAGTTTCAACAATGTATCTTGGAAACCAGCACTAGCCCGCTCACATCAGCTATCACTTTTCCACCATCTACTACGGAGCAAGCTACAGTCCTTCCCCTAGAACAGGAGGATTCTAACAGAGTGAGTCTCGACACCGACGATAGACTCGACTCTGACTCTGACAAAAATGAAGATTTACTATAGATTTTTGACAACAATGAACATACTTCACTTCCTCCTCCAGCATACCTTCCCCCACCACCACCTCTACCTCACAAGATGCATGACTTAGATACGACAACCATCTCTACATTAGATGTTCATGACATCTTCATCCTGAACACTATTATAGACGATGTCAAGAATGGGGGGGGGACATCCTCTATAATAACACAAAGAGAAAGCGCAAGCTGACACGTGAAGATTTCCATATTCTTCTATGACCTCAGTCGGCAGTGAAGATGGCTATCTTTCAGGTACTGCTTGTTAGCACAATAGAGGAATTTCAGAGCCCAAAGAAAAAGCAGCCAATTTTTAATGCTTCACCTACTCTAGCATTATGCCTATTGAACAAGGACTTACAGGCAAAATCCATCAAGCGGCTGCAAACGGGTCTCGCAAGAAAGGCACGCTACATCATGGTGACTTTCAAAGTTACTGGCCACTAGCTCCTTATGATCATTGACACCGAGGCCCGCGATGCCAAGGTGTATAATTTCTGCACCAGTGAGCTTAAGGCGGGAACCATTAACTTCACTAGTTCAGAAGCCAAAGAAGCACGATGCATTTCCTTCCGACTTCTCAAAGTCATATGGGTCGCCTTCCCATATCTTGCACACGGCTGGAGCCAACCATGGTTTAAGATCATCAACCCAGCCATTCAGGCGCTAGAAGGCTCAAGGGACTGCGCTCTCTGCACAATCAGATTCATTGAAGCGCTCAACAGAAATATCCCCTTTACCGAGCTAGCTATAGAAGACATGCATGCTTTATGGGGATGATACGCCATGGAGCTCATTTGTGACAGACGGTTCTTCAAGGACCTGACAATGGCGCATGATGACGTACCCCATTATTTATTCTCTGCTATCCAACGTCCACAAAAGCAACCTTTCAGACAAGTTCTAAAGGAGTTGGAGCAACAACAACAACAAACCGCCAAGGTCCCAGAAAAATGACAATGGGACCCCTACACTTTTGATATGGCGGAAGATAAGGGGGACATAGATCTTATAATAGGAGCTACCATTAATAGATCCTCCAAAGATATGGTGCCTCTATCTGATATACCACCGACATTCCCAAACTTTGACCTTGCTGCATGCAAGGGTCTTTCAGATAGTGAACTCAGACTCTTCATGTCTCGACTATATGCAGAGAATGATGAGCTTGTATTCCTTGAAGGGAATATTCTTATAATGAGAGATTCACTCTATGAAACCATACAAGTAAAAGGTTCACTATCCGTGAGCGTGATGGCTGCCTACCAATTTCTTCTATCACGGGGCTTGCCTACAATTTACATGGCGTCAGCACACCTGAAGGATGATTTACTCGGCTCAAAGAACTTCAGAACTACTGAAACCCTTATCTCATATCTTCAACATACGACTCCAAAGTGCATCTTGTTTCCATTCCTTCACTCTGAGTATTGGATGCTTCTGGAAACAAACTTACATAACATAACTACAGTTATCTATAATAGTTTCGATAGCCAGTTCAATCTAAACTAGAAAGAGTACGACGTTATAGCAAAGACGCCCACAGAGGAAGTGGGAAGGATTGTGCTGAATGACTGCATGATCTTCTCGGCAAACACACAAAGGCGTACAACATAGATCATTTCAGGTGCCCAGCCTTCTGCCACAGATGTCCCCAGCAAATCAAAGAATCTAATGATTGCGGATTCCACATCCTCTACTGGATGTATACCCTCGTCGTTCTTGGCAAATGCGTTGAGGACATGAAAGAATTGGATTATCACGCTTTACGGGGGAAGTTTGCTGCCAATCTTCTCCGTTCTTATGGAGCCAACAAGGGTTTAACAGAACTTTAACACCCTTGCCCATGTACTTCTCAACCTATCACCTTAACACTCTGAGGACAGAGTGAGTGATAAGTTAGGGGGGGAGTACACTGGGCAAGGGATTATGTATCATTTTCAAACCTTCTTTTTCTACCTTATCATTTACCTTTGTTCTTTCACACAAATTATTATTTTTGACGTTTAGATTTTCTAACAATTTCTTTGATAGAATAACTTCTATGAAAGACAATATTTGCCTTGGTAAGGGGACACCCCTAGCTAAGTTAGAGGCAAAGTAGTCCTCTGAAGCATTTACATAGTAGCATTTAGACATGTAGTGGCAAATTAATAAATCAACTCCACACTCGATATGCATGTTTTTGCTTCAATTCTACATCAGACTCTCCACAGGTCAAAATTGCGGCCGAAACAAACCCAACACTCTCAAGGACGGGAGGGAACCAGGTGAAATCCAAATCAAGGAACCTTGTAAGTGGACCACCAAGTACGAAACCGGAACAAGTGCATGTCTGAAAACTCTAGGGAACAATTTTCTTCTTTTCAAAAAGAGGCTTGGCAACCCAAATAAAATCCCTAAATACCCAATTCCCAAGCCGGTGAGCATATGAATAAAATCCTGAGTGTTGAATAAAAACATGATAGTTGTGCCATGCATAAGGACTTATATGAAGAACCAATATAGGTCTTGCCCGACCGGTACATTTAGCTGCCCTGACAAAGGAAGATGTGTCGTGCCCGGGAGTTACACAACAACCTTCAACCAACCCTCATACCTACTTTAGCTTCCGATAGGAATTTCAAAGAAGTATAAAACTGCTTAGAGTCGAAGACATGAACATAATGCAGTCAAGGAAAAGGTGGTCCCAATGAGAGTTACATGACAGAGAAGAAACCTGAGGGCCATGCAACTCCCGATACCTGAAAGAGCCAGAGTAAGTAGAAGCCTCAACAAAAACCTAAGGGGATCTCTGGTATAGAACTGAAGCAAGAGTATGGAAATCTTCACTAAATAAAATTGCCTCGCCACTGCGTTCCTTAGCTCTTTCCGGCTTGAGAACAAGCTAGACTCTAAGTTAGGGGGGGGGGTGATAACCTCCCATTTTGTGATGTTATCTTACTAGTTTTTCTTAGTTTTCCATACTCTTTATTAGATAAATTAGATTAAATACTTAACTTTCTAGCTTTATTGTAAATATACCAATAGACTAATTTTCTCTTTTCTTCTTACAGATAAACCAAAAATACCACAAAAGTCTCAACGAAACTGGTCCCAAGACCGTGAAGACCCAACCGGTCTCCAAGACTGAGAGGATGATACCGGTCTCCAGACCGCGAAGACTCTACCGATCCTAAGACCATGAAGACTCAACCGGTCTCCAAGACCGTAAGGATGCTTAACGGTCTCAAGACCGCGAAGACTCAACCGGTCTCCAAGACCGTGAGGATGCTTAATGGTCTCAAGACTGCGAAGACTTAATCAGTCTCCAAGATCATGAGGATGCTTAACGATCTCAAGACCGTGAAGACTCAACCGGTCTCCAAGACCGTGAGGGTGCTTAACGGTCTCAAGACCGTGAAGACCCAACCAATCCC
The DNA here is from genome assembly GCA_963693085.1 of Alisma plantago-aquatica. Lineage (NCBI taxonomy): Eukaryota > Viridiplantae > Streptophyta > Magnoliopsida > Alismatales > Alismataceae > Alisma > Alisma plantago-aquatica. The sequence goes on along the minus strand of OY856411.1, from coordinate 1,176,626,321 downwards.
CCAAGACCGTGAGGATGCTTAACGGTCTTAAGACCGTGAAGACCCAAAAGTTCTCAAGAACGTTCAAGATCCTTGGAGCCTATAAATAGGACTCAAGGGGTCCGCATTCAACATCGAGTCTCAGATGCCCGAAAGCTACCTCATTTCTTCCAGAGCTGTTTTGTCCTTCATCCTTCACCCCAAGGATGTCGGTCTAAGATCCACACTCCATCCATAAGCCTACTTTATCTCTCACCGACATAGAAGGTGGGGAGTGAAGGATTCATCACCAAAACAACCATGCAGTGTGAAGATAGTTGTTCCCTACTCCAAGGGGTTAACCTTCCTCCTTCCTATGTGGAGATGATGTTTTCCTTCTCTTCTCTTGTCTCCTTCTTTGTTCTTTCCATGAGTGAGTAGTTTCATACACTAGGGTGCAGGGAGTATCCCCGCTACCCATGTTTTCATTCCATGCTTTGTAAATCATGAGTTTGCAATAAAAATGCTATCTCTTCAGTTCAACATCAATTGTTTAAATGAATGCTAGTTTCTTGATCACCAACCTACGTTACCTATTATCTACTAGTGTGAATTGTCTAGGTTTGTGCTTTTAGATTTGATTATCGACTGTATGTTGGTTCTTGATGTATGTAGTCACCATATACCTATTTTGATATCTAGGAACGCTTTTCAAGAAGTGGAGTAAACTCACCTCCATCGTTGTACTTTCATACTATGAAATGGAATCAGTTGACGTATGGAAGTACCACTATGACAGGTCGAGGAACACACTTTGCGAAGGGAGTGATGATAGCAAGTGACCATTCATTCGGGGATGGCTGGCATTGCAATACTTCCACGTTTCTCGCAGTTGGCTATTCGAAAGAAAGCTAAGTCTACAAAGATACTAACTGACTAGACCCTTTTTGCAAGCCATGTTATTATGATGTATGTTATGATCCATGTATAGTGGTGGTGAAACTCGATCACATCCTAGTGGTTTCCAAATATTGTCTACAACATTAAGTTTACTTTCCTACCATTTAATTTACATTTACATATTAGTTTAATCATCAAATCAAATCTTCGATCTAGATATCAACTCTTGAGTAGATAAGTAGAATTATAATGTTTTCCATCTTGTTAATCCTTAACAAGACCATTGTCTTGTGGATTCGACCCTCAACTGTCTTACGATAAGACTTCCACGTACCTTAGCATACATGGGTGGAGATCTTATTATAGCACATGTAAGGCTAAACTTAAAGATTTACTATATATAGGATTTTTAGTGGTGCATACAACTTCACGCGAGTGGAGGCTCCATCACCTTGTTTGCCTAAGGTGCACCTAGTAGGGAGGGTATGACTTGTAAACTAGAAAAATAGGTTCAACAACCTCAATTTGTGAAACTTCAGCAAAGGTAGTCTTCTCTACACTGAGATTGGCAATAGCATCATGTATTTGTTCTTTCTCAACCACCATGGTATCTTTGTCATTAAAGTTTATAGGCACGGTGGACATCTTCATTGTAGAGGAGGTGGTACATATATGTTCCCAGAACGTGTGGTGATACCCTTTAGATTCGTGGGGTGTATGGGGCTATTCTCCGTTGTCCATAAAAGGACCCAACATGAATATGTTGGTTGTCTATGAGTGGGCATGTTGGCATGGATTCCCAGATACCCTATCATATGACGATTGTAATGGCATATCTTGTAAATTATTTGAGAAAGGTAATCTTCTGATTTATTCTATTTTCATTCAGTTATGAGATAATGATGAAACTTAATGAATTTCTAAAGAATGACATTACTCAATGACATGTCTTTGGGTTGATGATTGGAACAATGAGATCATGCAGATGTCAAGGGTATGTACATTCTTGTTGTGTCCCTAGTCAGATTTAATTGTGGAAGGATGATCGACAACAATGACACATAAGATGTGAATATGTGTTGGTTGTGATTGAATATCATTAGTCATGATAAGTGATATCAAACCAAACATATAGATACTTTTTGGAGAACAGTGTACCAAACAAACCCACCCTGAGAGTGACATATGGAAACCATAATTGGTACTCAAAATCATCTCTCATAGTGATGGTGGTGATTGTAGTTCTTATACTTGAAGTCACTACACTCATCACATGTCGTTCGATGTACTTTGACATCATCCACAGTGACCTTGAATAAGGGTTTCCATAAAGGTGGTGTTCGGGTGCATTGTGACACATGGGTATGAGTGTGAATGATGTAGATGGAATTTGTCCCTCCTACAGGAGTTCGATATCCAGACCCTTGATAACAAAGATTGAGAAAATCATGTGCATGCACATGTGAATAAATATATGACATTGAGTTCACAAATATCTCAGGAAGTCTTCTCTAGTTCAAGGAACATGAATTGAATGTAGAGAGGATGATGATACCATGCCTCAAGTTCAATCTGAATATCTGTGATAAGGGAACTATACGATCACTATAACACGAACTATAGATTGTAGGTTGAAGTTGTTCTCCAACAATCTAATTACTTGGGTAGCAATGATGTGTTCCTAGATACTGCTCATTGCTTGTGATGTCATAACTTAGTTATGTACATTTAGTGCCAACGTAACTTGGAACCTATAGGGTCACACCCAAACGATACACTTGGAATAAGAGTTTGTTCATGAATATAGTTTAAACTTGACAACAAAAGAGTTAGGTATTCAATTTAAACAACATTGGTTAAATGTTGACTAACTAGACTGTGAACTGACCAGTTCAAATGTTGAACCAATTGTTTCTAAGTGTCAGGTTAATTGAACCAAAAATAACAATCAGGTCCATGAACCGACTGGTTCAGAAAGTGAATCGACCAGTTCAGGTTATGAACCAACCATTTGGTTGATCAATTCAATTGGATCGAATATTTATGTTGACATCATGTTGTGCATTAATTGAATATTAATTTCCCATACAATTGCAATTTGGAAACATAGTGAAACAATCAGTTCAAGGGTTGAACTGGTCGGCTCACATGCCAACCGATAGGTTCAATAGTGAACCCATTGTTTTGTCACTCACAAGATGCATAAATTCATCAAATTGCATCCCCTTCAAGTCCCACTTAGACTGGGAACCCTGATCCTAACCCACCTATAAATAGAGGGGTACTTGAGGCTTCTCAGAAACAACATAAATCACGTTGAAAATAGTTGTCTTCTCTGGTTGTGGTAATGAAGAGAGCCTGAGCAAGTCCTACATGATGAAGGGAGGGATAGCAAGTGAGAAAAATTGTGGTGGAGCGAGTTGGTGCTAATTCACCGACTAGAAGGTACAACTCCTTCTTGTCTGTTCTTATAGAATGATAGGAGTTCCTGGTGGTCCGTGTGGACTACTATAGAGGCAAGGAGGCTATTTCCTTTCTTTAGGAGGATAAGGTCAATTTTTGTCCTTTGGTGATCAATGAAGAGATGTTGATATCACTATGCGGGTGTGACTTGAAGAAAAAGGCACACACTACTGCAAGGGAACTATCGTTGGACTTGCTCTGAGCCTCTATCTTCTTCTTCTTCTACATGTAAAAGTATTATTCTCCCCTTCATATGCTCCCCTCAAATATAAATTGAGTTTTCTCAATCACCATGTAATAACTTAATGGCGTTAGGATAGTTTTAATTCTTGTTATGATGAAGAATACATTCAACACCAGGCAAGTCGTCTGTTTAAGATGACAAGCCGACCGACTAGAGGACCAAGGAGAGTAGATGATAGGAGGAGCCGGACCGATGGGCTGGTGGTCCAATCGATCATTTTGAGGTTTCCATACATCACTTGGGTTAGAGGCCAGGCGATCATTTTGATGACCGAACGACTGACCAGGAGGTGAGCCGATCAGTTCATGTGTTGAACCAATCATCCCAGATTTTTTCAAGCACAAATCTTCACCAACAAAAGGTCGATGCATGTGATGTTGACCTTAGGTGGTAGTAATTCCTTGTAGCTCCAAGGAATTACAATAGTATGGGTATAACCATCACTTATGGTTTTAATTTCATGTTTTAGTTTGTGGGATATTGCAGTATATGATACATACTATAGTATGTGGTGATTATATATGCATTTATATATATATATATATATATATAATCCCTCACTAAAACATATTTAGTCAAAGATACTTTCCATTAGCAACACATATGATGAACTTGATCAAATATGCATGGGCACACAAAGCGTGGTGCTCTGTCTATCTTATGGAAGTGTGATGGTAATTATGTGGGCCTGCCAAGCATGGTGCATTACTATTGTGTTGGCTTTTGGGTCAAACTTAACTAAGTGATCTTAATGAGATTAAGTACTTATAAGCATATAAATGACTATAGAAAAGGTTGCACATAACATCTATCTAAGAATTGCATAAGATGCAATTGGCAAAATTTGTCTACCTTAATGATTTATTATGGATGTCAGTGTTGACTGGGTAATAACTCAATTGTTTTAGATCTTGTCTCACTAGAAGGTTGTGCTACACAATCTTACAAATTGACATGTGAGGCTATCACTTTGAACAAAATAATGAGAGTGATAATTAATTAAAGGTCTAATTAAACATCATCAAATTTTATTTTAATCAAATCAAATAAAAAATGTTTTGAAAAAATTGCAAAGTTATCATGTAGAATAAAATGGCAACAAACACCACATTTTCTCTGTGTTCAATCCTTGAGAAGGACAAGTTAATGGGAATAACTTCCACAACTGGTTTAGGAATATGAGAATTGTTCTCACATAGGAGCTCAAGCTCTGTCTCCTAGAGACACCTGAGACAGATGAACCTGCTCCCACTGCACCTAAGGCTGACAAGGATGCTTACAAGAAACATATTGAAGATGATGTTGATATCAAATTTCTAATGATGTTCTTCATGAACTATGAGTTGTAGAGGAATCATGATAACATGGATGTTATTAAGATGGTAACACATCTTAAGAACATGTTCCAAGATCAGGCAAGACGGGAGAGATATGATGTCTCCAAGGTGATGTTCAAATGTAACATGAAAGAAGGAGATCCAGTAGGCCTCATAAGATCAAGATTATTGGGTATGTGGTGAACCTTTCTAGATTGAGATTTGCCTTGGGTCAAGAGTTGGCCATTGATGATTCCGTAGTCTCTGCGAGAATCATATAGTCAATTTGTCATGAACTACAATATTAACGAATTTGACAAGCCATGGACAAAGTTACTTGTTATGTTGAGAACAATTGAGGCACAAATGAAGAAAGTCAAGCCCAAGTCTATAATGATGATCAACAGATCAAAAGGAAAGTCTAGAGGCAAAGGAAATAATAAGAAGAGTTCTAAAGATGGTGTGACAACCTTGATTTTCTCTCTCCTATATTGTACTCCTCCTCTCTCATCAAGTGTCTCGCTTACTCATTTTGATATTAATTTCATAATTGGATAGTTGTTCCAATTTGGCGACTACCATGATCAATTTTGCAATGTGCAACTTTAATTTGTACTTTTAACTTAGTATCTCGCTATACCATGTCACCTTCTTATATCTACTTTTGAATCTCAACACCATGATCTTTTGTCTTTATAATATGCACCACATTGTAGTGGATTCCATTACAAATACAACAGAACAAAAACCAACCCAATCAGACCTTTGTAGCATGAGTTATGAAAGCTTGAAGGTGCTTTGATTTACTTTGATCTTAAGTGCTTTTGTACCCTTGCTTGCTTGTTGGGTCGGCCTATCCATGGGCCCAGGAGATGTAATGCCCTTACACACCCCCACCCCCTTTCTCCTTCGGGAAAGCATCAAAGGTAAGGAGCCACCCTCCTCCTTCCTTTCCAAAACAGACAACGTAAGGATGCTCAGGATTGTTGGGATCTAAACCCTAGCATTCAGGATGTTTTATATAACCCGACCCCATCTAACCCTAGTTCTTGTTCTTCTTTTCCTCCTTCTCCACTCTTGCGCCATTTTCCCCTAACCCCTCAGCGGTTGTTCCTTTTGCCGTTTGAGTCTGACGCTGGCCTGGTAGACAGTAGTGCCGGCTGGTACACCCTTATCGGTGGCGAGTACACAAGAGCTTGGGTAGCTAAAGTGCCTTAGTCCACCATCACTCTGACCCTGCCCGCCTGTTGTGGTCCCTACGGTGCTGAAGAAGAGGGGATGGGGTACTCTTTTCTTCCCCTGTTCGGCTACCAAGAACATGGGAATCATAGTGGAGTTGTCCGCGATGCTCAAAAAACTTGGCTGCCGGCGTGCCTTACATATCTGCCCACCAGCCTGCTTCTTTTAGGGCTTTTGCGGGCACAACAACCACTGGAGGAGATGGGGCGCAGGACCCTTGTTGCTCCCCTATTCCCGCCTGAGAAACAGAGGATGTGCGATTGGGCCAACTACGGAGCGGAGAGCTGAGGTAGCCGGACGCTGGGAGCGTAAGGTGGGTGAACTAACAAACACCTTGGACCAAGATCTGAGTCCCAGACCTGAGAACCAACGGTCACGAGAGGTTGACCATCGCCCAGGTTGGCAGGAAGGCTGATAGCGGCTTGGGAATAGAGTAAGCAAACTGCTCCATGGCACTGCCACTTGATCGAGCGGGGACGGCTGAGATGGATCACATGATATTAGGTAATTCCCCCAAAACCCTATAGTTTTCATTCAAGAACTTCTCAAATGCATAAATCCCTCATCTTAAGGACAAAAAATACGAACCTATATACCAAATGGATCCTTTCAAAAAGATCTACACAATGGACTAGGGTTCCGGGTCTAATTCCATCTTTTGTTCTCTTTTTTTCTTCCCAAAAGATACATACTTTGATCATTTGAAGTATAGTTAATTTATGATTTTGATGCAAACTTGGATCTGGATTACTCAATCTACACTATGATCCTTAAATCAGTTCCTATGATGTATAGTTGAACTACATGAAGGTCCTACTCTCCCTATTGTTCATAAATGACTCCTTTTTGTACATATGTGCTTAGTTTGGACTTTTATGATGAACTTTGCTCTAGATTGCTAATCTTACATCTAATGGACATCCACCTAATCTTATTATATGTTTCTGATGACTTAATATTGTTGATCTAAATCATCTTTTAGATCTAGACCTCTTGACTCAATGAATCATGCTCTGTGTGTCTTTTGACCGTAGAATGCATGTAAACACCTTAAACCTTGATATGATCATAGAAAGTACATGGAACGTCATAATGTCATTACACTTGAACCACACACACATGATGGACTTTAAATCAGTATAGGGTCATCAAATGAACGAATTAGCAACTTGGAACCTATATTGGACAAAACCCTAAAATGCATCTAATTAGAATTAATGATGAGAATCTAATGCATACATGCAATCTTGTTCTTAATCAGGTTGGCTTATGATCTAGATGGTATTGGACGAGTTAAGTTAAGAATCTCTGAATCAGGTATGGGCCTTATCTAGTTATATGAATATCACTTTCTTGCTTGAAAAGACATGTATTGTATGCTTGTTTGTTTACTTGCTCAAATATTGCCATGTAGTATTGCTTTGTCTTACTCGATGTTTGCCTCATCGGTTTTAGAATTTGAACACACACATATATATAGAACTCCATTATAATGTTGTTGATAAAGGGTTAGCTCTTGGCTATGGCCTTGAGGTCCCTCTCATATAAAAGGGTTAGCTAATTTTGTAACCCTTACGGACCCTTCCGACGAGAAGATGGTCAAAGGCCTCAAACATGCTTGATATTATTGGTATAATGGAGTGAAATGACATAAAATATGGTTTCACATTTGTTAAACAATTAACATGTTTATTCTTGTTCATTTAGTCTTGAATTTTTTTCAAAATTATGCAAAGCTTATACATATATGTATCTTTCTGCCTCATACTCAACACCTCGTGTGTTGACCCATTTCTCATATTTTGTTTTTAGGTTCAGAGATGGCTAGAAGGTTGATGGGCTTGGTGAGCTATGCTAGGTGTACTTGTTGTAAGATCTAGATTTAGTGCACATGAATGACTTGTACCTTGACTGTGGAAATATGTAATTGAATTCATGAATATAATGCATTTTGTATAATTTATACTTGTTGAATGTTGAGACTATGTTGGTGCCTTTCTCTTGTTACTTGTTCATGTGTGCTTAGCTTTACGCTTCCGCATGTCGCCTTTGGTATTCGTTTGGTTCATGGGACTGTGATTCTGGTTCCGTGACAGCTGGCTAGAAGCCCAAGTCTTCACCGTAAAAGCAAAGGGAGGGGTGAATAAGGGAGGCAATTGTCACCACTTTCACTTTCTTGGACACTAGAAGAGGAATTTCCCTCTCTACCTAGAGGAACTAAATAATAAGGAGGGGATATAGATCTCCACTTGAGGTATATACATTATGAGAAAAGTTTAATTACTTCTATATCTTGGGTATATGATACCGGATGTCGATCTCATATATGTTGGAATATGCAAGATTTGGAAAGAAGTAAGCGTTTACAAAAGGACAAGGTTGTATTGTGTATTGCAAATAGAGCAAGAGTAGTTTCCACTACAGTCAGAACCTATAATTTATCTCATCTCACAGTGCATGTAATAGAGTTAATGAAGTGCTATTTTATTTCTACCAATAATAGAAACATTTTACTTTCTGCATCTTGAATGGACAAGGATGATCATGAATAAAGAAAGGTTAATGTTCTATTTTAAAGATGTAATCTTTATTAGCGATGGCCTAAATATCTTATGGTCTTCATTTGCTGGATCCAAAGAAATGTTTATAACATAGATACCAAAAGATTAAAACTTGCTAACTCAAACAATGAATACCTATAGCATTGTCATCTGGAGCACATAAATGAGAAATGCATTTCTACATAATGATGTTTGTCTGGACTCTTTTAGTTATTGAACCAATGGCGACATGCAAATATTATCTATAGGGCATTATGACAAAAGCACCTTTCATTGGATGTAGTGGAAGAGTGAATATCATATTAGGGCATATACATATTGATGTATGTAGACCTTTTAGAATAACATCTAAAGGTAATTATTTGTACCTCTTTATATTCTCTACTTATCTCAGTAGATATAGTAATTTTTGTTTAGTGAAATACAAATATGAATCTCTTGAAATGTTCAATAAGATCTTGAATGAAGTACATAACTGCCTTGGTAAAAGTATTAAGATACTTTGATACGATCAATGTTGAAATATTTTAAACCAAGAGTTTGAGGAACTTTCGGAAGGAAAATGATAGTGTATCACAATGAACTCTTCTCGAAACATAATGATGTGTCAGTAAAAAGTAGTCACATACTAATGAGTCATGGTGTGATTACCGATGAATCTAACATATATTCTAATTTCCTTTTGGGCACATGCTTTAAACTAAAACAATATACTATCTAAAATGGTTCAAAAGACACCATATGAGAAATGGCATGGGAGATGTCCTGATATGTCTTTATAAAGATTGGATTGAAAGATTATATAAGAAATAGTTTCTTTAAAAGGTTTTGTCTACAAATTGCATAGTGTTAGTTTGTTGAATACTACCTTTTATCCCAATATGACAATGAAAGTGTTTTTTATCGGGATAGCTGAATCCCTTAGGAGGAATTTAATTCCTAAGGCATTAGTGGGAGAATAGTAGAATGCAAAATGTTCAAGATCAACAAAGAAACATTGAAACTTTTCTAAAAAAGAAAAGAAACATGGAACCTAAAAGTGGTACAATAAGAACAATGAGAATCACAAATTGTTGTGGAATCTCAAGTTCCTTAAGTAACACAAAACCTCATAAATCTTGTGAAACACGCCTTGCTTGAAAGATTATGATATATTACAACTCAGATTGGTGGTGGGTTGGTCATAATATGATGAACCAACAACCTATCTAGAATCTATTGAGGGACCAGAGTCTGAGAGATGAATTGAAGCCATTATATCCAAAATGGCATCAATGTACACCAACAAGGTATGATCTTGGTGGTACCACCTAAAGGGGTAAAACTCATAAGGTGAACCTGGGTTTTCAAGAAGAAGACCGAAATGGATAACCTATAAGAGCATATTGGTTGCAAAGGGTTTCAAACAAGTTCAAGTTGATGAACATGATGAAATCTCTTTACCAATTCTCATGATTAAATTCATCAAGATCATGCTTACCATTGAATCTTATTACAACTATGACATTTGGCATATGTATATTAAAACCACATTCCTTCATAGGATAATTAAGAGGATGTGTATATGACATAGCTTGAAGGTTTTATAACTCCATTAATGTAAATAAAGTCTGTAAGATACAAAGGTCAATGTATATATTGAAGCAAGCATCTCAGAGCTAAAATATTTGACTTGATAGGAAGTCAAAGAGTTTGACTTTAGTCAAAATAAAGATGAAATCTATGTTTACAAAATATTTAGTGGGAGCATATTTATATTCCACATGTTGATGGGGAATGACATCCCAATACTATAAATATTGAAACCTGGCATGGAAGTACCTTCTCTTTGAAGGTTTTAGGTGAAGCATCCTATGTGATAGGAATTGACTTCTATAGAGATATATTCGAAAAGCTTCTTGATCTAAGTATGAATACATACATTAGCAAGATGGTGAATTAGTTCAACATATAGGACCCAATGAGAGAAAGCCTTTTCATGCAAGATGGGATTAGTCTCTCAAGAACCATGTATTTTAATTCTTGTGAAAGAATGGGAAAAAATGAGTAAGATGCCATTGGATCTATCATGTATGCAATATGATGTACTCATCACGTTATATTGTATGTATTAGAACATGACAGATAATATCAGTTAGATTCCAATGAAGGCCATTAGAATGCCATAAAGAACATCCTTAAGTACGTGAGAAGCACTAAAAGGATGAGTTCTTTGATTATGGAAATTAGGAAGAGTTGGGTGTAAAGAGTTACACTGATGCAAGCTTCCTAAATGACAAAGAAAATTAATGATCACAATCTCAAATTTGCGTTTGACCTTAATATAAGAACTGAAAGCTGGAGAAGTTCCAAACTATAGAAATTTATTTAATTCTAAAATAGAAGCCGAGTTTCCTAGTTTTATGAACATAACATAGGATACTATATGGATCTACAAGTTCATATGGATGAAATTATAGGATGTTTCAACCATTAATGACATACTATAAATACAATGACAACAATTGTTACAACCCCAACTTTTGGGTCTATATGGTTTGAGATGCAATTTCGCCAATAATATGTATGATTATGAAATTGTATGATTTATGTGTAATGAGTGGATTGCTTTGATAATATTTCCTTTAAATATATGATTTTGTGGACCCTATTAAGTTAGTGAGTCTAAGATGATAAAAAGAGAAAGAAAATTGAAGGAAACCAAATAATGCATAAATAGGAAAAGAAATTGAGATAATAAGAAAATATGAGAAATATGTGGAAAGATGTATGATTGATCATCATGGATGAGATTTTGAATCCACAAGGTTTCTAATGGTAAAAGGAATCCAAATAAAGAGAATAAAAGAGTAAGAGAGAGAAAATATGTATAAAATATGCCTTATTGAGAGATAACTTGCATATGAATAAACGTATCTCATACTTTCGAATTTGAGTCCCAAACTTGGCACACAAGTATTTTAAGTCATTATGGACTTAAACCTAAAATTAGGCATCAAAAAGATAAGTGGTTTAGGAGATATGATTTTCTCAATATTTCCTAAAGTGCAAAGGAAAAGGGAAGATACATTAAATGTCATCGTTTATATTCAAATTGGAATATAGTGCCCGACCCATTCATGTGTCATGCACTCTAGTAGCCATTGGATTTAAGATCAATGGTGCTTGGACCATCTTGTACCTCCATTCCAATTGGGAAAATGGAGGAACAGGAGGTGCGATCTTCTCGCACTCCTCTCTCGCTGCACGGTCCCTAACTTGAGAGGATGCTACTCCCAATCGATTTGGGAGGGAATTCCGGACCTAGTCGACCCTAGTTTTGGGGGCTTTGGAAGGTAATAACACCTTTCCCCAATGTCCCTATGGAGTTGGATTCCATGGACAAGATCTTGCGAGCCAGATCTATGAAAGGGGCTCTGCCCCCTCCTCGTAATGGGGAGAGAGATGTGAGGTGACCATACAAGTTTGAGGAAGACCCCCACTACTTTTGGTTTTCCCAGGGATCAACCTATGATGGATCCTTGCTTGTTCTTGTGTTCTCCACTGGCATCGTCATGATTTACATGGGAACAACTGCCATCTTTGGCAATAGGAGGGTCCATCGGCTTCAGGAGGCCTGGCCGAAGATCCCCGCGAGGCCAATTGTTCCAACCTGGCCCCAAAACAAGGAGTAAACGTAGGAAGTTGACCCTACCCATGGTGTAGTGACATAAGCAGTTTGTAGGTTGGAGGAAGGGGATGAGAAAAGGTATATTTACCTTGCTACCCCCAGACACTTGAAGCACAAGATCCTTTGGCGCAGGGGCAGAAACGTCTGCCCAAATCTTGGATTTGGCTGCCACCCGAACTGTCACCTACTAATGGGGCTACAACCGATTGAATGAGCTAGTCCAGGTGGAAAATTAAGGTAACAACGTCTAATTCCGACATGGAATGCCCTAATTGGTTGAAAAGTATTTAATCTTGCAGAAAGTGTAGAAATTGCTAGGATGCTCCAATGAAAATATGTTATATATGAAAATTGAATAGAAAAATGCAAGGAATTTAATAAAAATAGAATTAAAGCCTAGATCTACTAGAAATATGAAAAGTATATAAAGTTGTCACCTTTAATGCATTTATGAATAAGAAACCCTAATTTTGACATTAATAAGATTGAGTTAAGTGCTATGGATGATTTAAGAAGATATTAGCCTGTTGTTGATAAAAAGGATGTTTCAGATCTAAAAAAATGATCTTTATACAAAATTGGCTCAATTTAGGGTTCCATGTATATGAAAGATCATTAATGGGCTTAGAAACCCTAATCTAGATGTTAACGCCTTTTAATGGTTTTACTTGTGGAAATCCATGTTTAAGATAGATATATTATGTACTAAGGTCAATTTGATAATAAAATATCCTTAATATGGATAACTTGAATAATTAGGGTTTTATGATGTAGAATGCGTTTTAAAGTTTGTTGACCTAAAAGGTAAAGGTTGAGAAACTAACTAATCTAAGAAACCCTAATGAATCCTAATGAGACTTAGCAACCTTAGAAAGGTGTCCTAAGTCAATAGGGACTTGTTTGGGATGAGATGATAATAATTAGGTGTTACACATGTTTTCAGGATCAAGGGTTTCTTAGATTGCTTGATTGGACATCTAGTTGATTTTGGATATCTTACTTCTTTTGAGACTTCAAATCAGGTATGTGGTTATGCTTATGTCTAATCACTCTAGTTTCATGACGATTTCCAAGGTTTTACCAGTTGATTGAAATTAACTGCTCAGTTGACTTTATTTCAAGCAACTATAGAGTGACTATGGCTATCATCATAAGTATATGTGCATAACTAGCTCAGATCCTAGTCCTCCTCTATAGATTTGAGTAATTGTGAGAGGTGGATAACCTAGATATTGGACTACCCATGGGGTAGGATCATTAGGTTACCTTGAGTTGATGTTTGGTCTACCTTTGGGTAGGATCATACGACTATACGACCCTATTTGTTGGTCTACCCTTGGGGTAGGACCATAAGTGTTATAACCCCAATTTTTGGGCTTAATTAGTGAGAAATGTAATTTCTCATATTAAAGATAATTGAAAAAATAATGACATGATTTGTTTTGATTAAATGGTTTCCTTTCACAATAGCCTTGATTGATTTCTTTGAGGGCTTTATTGGCTATTGGGCCCAAATAACAGGGAAATTCAATTAATAAGTGAATAATTGAGTTTTGAGAAAAGAATAAAATAGAAACCTCTAGAAGGCAAAGTGATGTAATCCAAGGAAGGATTTCGTGCCTCTTGGGTTCCTTGGGTACCAAGGAGTCCAAAGTTGCATAAATGTGCAATAAGAAAAGAAAAGGCAAACTAAGTATTTCTTTATTAAGAAAGAAATTGAAAATAATGATAAAATGTGGAAAACAAGTGAAAAGAGGTATAACTGAGTTATCCTTGGTGAAATTTCGTATCCCAAGGATTCCTAATGTTAAAGGGAATACCAATGAGGAAAATAAAAGAGAAATAAAAAGAAATCCTCAAAAAGGAATATTTTAATAAGAAATAAACAAGATAATGAGGGATAAAGAAGAATAATGCATTTAGATGCATCTAGAAGGATAATGAGTATCCGTAATGAGGAATTTCAAAATCTTTGAGTTTCTTGGGAGCCAAGGAGCCCCAATAAAGGAAAAGGAAGAGAAAATACCATAATTGCAAAATAAAGAGATAAGGGGAATACATAATTGATGGATTATGCAAATTTTGATAAAAGGAAGTATTCCCTAAGAAGATATATATATATGTATATATATATATATAAATATTCGTGACCAATTGATTAAAAGGCAAATAAAGAGAGTGAAGGAGAGGAATTTCAAATTCCTAATATTTAAAGAAAATAGAATATCAAAAGGATGGGGAAAATAGGAGAGAGAATTTTGCTTCCTCATAAAGGAATTGGATTCCCAATAGAAAAGAACCTTGTTTTCTTCATGGCCAAGCATGTTAGGGCGTGGATGTCCTCCCTATATATAAGAGGTCGAATCCTTGCCCAAGGCCAGAGGGACCCCAAACGACTATCTCTCTTCCATCTTCTTCTTCACGATCCTTTGCGTCTAAACCCTAATCAAGGGAGGTAGGCCAACTCCAGGGACAAGGAGTAGCCACGGGCTGGAACCACGATATCCCCCACGACTCTGTATGGAAGCGCATACGTTCCCATATACTCTGGAGCTCGTGCATGTCCAAGGTCTAGTTGTAGGTCGCCATGGGTTGCGGGACCAAGCAGGCCCGAAGTAGCTTCTCTACCCACGAACCAAAAGCACCCAGGGGTGCGAGAGGGTGCGTCAGAGGCAGGGGTAGCCGCCCTGACGGCCATCGAGGTCGGGGATGCAGTCGGGAGCCGCGCCTAGGGCTACAGGCCGGCGCATCTGCCGCAGTTTGCGAGGTTGAAGAAGGATATCACGGTTGAACGGAAATGCCCTTCCACGGGCTATAAAAGAATCCACTTATGTGAGGGGAAGTTCAGTCATTCTATTATGTTTTCCCAAAGCATCCGCCCCACGTTGCATGAGGGAGCGACGTGGCAACCTCCCATTGGCTGAAAGTAGGTGAGTTTTGATAAATTCGTAGTAAATATTCGGTAGGTCGAATAAGGATATGTTATACATGAAAGTTGATCAGAAAGACGTGAGGAATCTAAATAAAATATGTTTATAAGCCAATTCCTCTTTCAATTTGAAAAGTAGTGTAATTTATCCACTTTAACCTAATGATGATTAAAGAAACCCTACTTTGATATGATTAAAGTGATTAATAGGGTTTAATGGATCATTAGAGTTGATATTAACCTGTTAAATGTAAAAAGGTACATTATGTTTAAAAAGGGAGAACTTTGCACATGATTAGTCTAATTTAGAGTTTATGTGCTTAAATATGTGTGAAATGTGAAAAATACATAAAGTTATCAATTTTAATGATTTAATTAGGGAAAAACCCTTAGATGGACTTAATGACGTTATTCAAGCTGATATTAACATGTTGATAAATAAAAGAGGAAATAGGATCTAAAAAGATGATCTTTTTTTATATTTGGTTTAATTTAGGGTTTCGTGCATGATTATGCACTAATGAGCTTGAAAACCCTAATCTTGATGAATATGTCTTTTAATTGTTTTAATTGTTCAAATCCATGAATAAAATAGAGATGTGATGATCCTAAGCCAATTTGAGCATAAAAGATCCTTAATGTGGATAGTTTGAGTAATTAGGGTTTTTATGAGTGGAAAAGTTGTTTTAGGGTTTGTTGACCTAAAAAGGATAAAATTTGAGAAATTGATCTAAGAAACCCTAATGCATCCTAATGAGACTTAGAAACCTTAGAAAGGTGTCCCAAGTCAATAAGGAGTTGTTTGGGATATGCTTGTGACAATTAGACATTATACATGTTTTCATGATCAATGTTTGCTTGATTGATTGATTAGCTTGCTTGATTGGACATCTAGTTGGATTTGGATAAATTGTTGCTTGAGATCTCCAAGACAGGCATGTGGTTACTTATGAATAACCACTTAGTTTTTCGATGGTTTCTTGGACGTTTAATCGCATTGAATGCAACTAAACTGCTTGGATGTTCATACTGCAATTATAAAGTGACTATGACTATCACTTAATGTATTTGCCTATAAACTCAGATCCTGGTTCTCTCTGTGGCATAATAGCTAACATAGTACATGGCTTCCTAAGGGTAGGTCCATCAGGTTAGAGAAAGACCTAGTACATGGCTACCTATTGGGTAGGTCCATCAGGTCTATGGTTGACCTAGTACACGGCTACCTATTGGGTAGGTCCATCAGGTATATGGATGACCTAGTACATGGCTACCTATTGGGTAGGTCCATCAGGTCTATGGGTGACTTAGTACATGGCTACCATGGAGGTAGGACCATCAAGTCACATTGAGTTAGATATTGGGCTACCTTCGGGTAGTGCCATGCGACTCTATTACCTAAAAGAGAGGTGAAATCTATGTCCATTGCAGGGACAACCCAGAGTTCAAGAATATGTATGGATTGAGTTGTATGGCTTAAAATGTAATCTTGATTGTTAAATGATTAATTGAATGATTATATTGTTAACATAGTTGAACATTATCTGTTTCCTCCACATACCAGCTTCGGCTGACCGACGTTTTGTTTGTCGGCATTTTAGGTACAATGAAAAGAACAAACAGTAAAATGACACCTTGTGAATTAAAGAATTAAAGAACAAGGAGGAACTAGTTAGAATAGTTCAGCTGAGGTTAGAAGTTTAGTTTGTTCCAATCTCTTGAAAGGTATGCAAAGAAAAATTTTATTACCATTTTCAATATAGTCTGTTAGAATTTAATAATTGTTTATGGTTATATGTCGAACCTTTGATCCGGGATTAATGGGTGCGGCTTCAACCTCTTGGTCTCCCTTAATTGAGGGTTATCGGGAGGTGGGGTCGTAACATTTGGTATCAGAGCTTAGGTTCCTCAGTTAACCATTAATAATTATTAAATTTTAAAAACTCCATAGAACCCAAGGGAGTTATTAGAGGAGTATCCGAAAGACGGAGGTGTCTAGAAAGGGATCACGACCGGGGGCTGGCAAGATTTTCCTCCGCACCGCTAGTCAGAATACGAGGACTCCCAGACCCCTGTGACCGCCTGGCCAAAGTCTTAGGGTATGAATCGAAATAAGATACCTTTAGGACTTCTCATATTATTCATCCCTTCTCATCACAAAATTCTGATAAGGACCTAAAGGATTAGGGTTTTCTTTCTTCTCCTCCCCCTCTTGAGGTATGGGTAAGGTTAATAAGGTTTAAGGAATCCTCCACTAAATTAATGAAAGGCATGTAAATAAGATGTCATGGACCTAAGCTTAATAGATTAAGTGCAAAATAAATAATAGATACATGCTTAGGTCGTATGACATAAGTTGTCAAGTCCTCAGAAGAGGCCTAAGGCTAGACCTTCTTGTCAGGAGGATAAGTTAGTCTTGGAGATAGAGATCTCCATTGCAAGTAGAGACCTGGCACATCCTCTGAGGATGATGCTAACCCTAACCCAAAGTGAAGGTTAGAGAGAAATGAGTTGGACCAGGTGTTTGAAAGGACATGCCTTTGGGATGCCATACGATCCATGGGTGACCTAGCACCATTGGCAACCCAAACCTGGGAAGGGTCGTGCATGATAGGGTAAAGGATAGTTCCTTAGATGATGAGGATAGTAAAGGACCTTATAAACCTTATGGGCTTGTGCAAGTAGGGTATAGCTGGCACCTAGGGCACGTCATAGTGCTGACAGTAGGATGAAACCCTAGATAAGGAATTATGATGGAGCATAAAAGGTTATGGATGATCGTGAGCAACCATACGTGCGAACCTAGGCTTCACTCATGTAGAGAATGCTTTGGAGGTTGATCTTTCATGAAGAGAGGACCTCTAATGGTGAGGTTGGATGTAGGGTTAGCTCTAGAGAGAGCAGGAAACCCATCAAGAAGGTTGGAAGCCTAAAACCCTGAACAACGGATGACAGTGGTTGCCTCATGAGTTGATGATATCTTGGTTGTCTTTAGAGGGACCAAACCCTAGAGAATGAAGATGAAGCATATGGTGCCTATGTGCCTATAGTATAGGTGTTTACCTTCTGAGATAGGAAAAGAGTTCCTTAGACTTAGAAAGGTTTTGTAGCAGGTTATAAGGCCTTGTACCTTGATGGTTGTCCTTAAGGAGGACCCAACCCTAAGTGTTTCTCGAGTTGAAGGATGACAAGGAGTGTGTGTCATGCCTTTTTCATGCTTGGTTTGTAGACAGAGCATGCATTGAACCTAGGGTTCCTAGGCCTAAGAGGGGAAGTGGTGTACCTAATGCTCATGATGAGAGTTGAATTCCTGGTAGAAGCAAGCATGGTACTTCTCGTGAATAGAGGAAAAAGGAAGCCCCTTAAGTTTAAGGTATGTTTGATGAACCCCTCACAACTAGGATAATGATAAGGGAAAGTATGATCTTGATCCAGCATTGAGGAAAGAGGACAAGTATGACCTAGCATGGTACAGTAAGTGATCTGCTTGTGCCTTAATAGCTTGTTAGGGTTGAGTAGGCTCATGTGGATGTAAACCCTAGACCTTAGAGCTTTTGTGACCTTGTTGTCAAGAAATAGTTTTCCTCCCATCCTGGGAGAGGGACCCCTTTAGTAGGGTGTATATCAGTTTTGTTGGTTTAAGGTGACCTGTAGAGGTCTCACAGGATCTTGAGAAGTTAAGTGAAAAGTACATGGTATGAGAATGAACCTGTAGACCCATAGATATCCATCTCTATGTGCATATGGATGTGCTACCATGGAGGTAACCGATATGAGGCTTGACCAAGGTAGGCAGGTTGCCATGATCCCAATGAAAGGATGGGATTCAGCCCATGAATGCAAAAAGAGAGATGATGAAGACTTGGGTAAGGTTCTAAGTGAACATGTACTGTAATGGAGAATCCTAAGTCTATCCTAGGGTCAGGTAGGGATAAGACCGATTAAAGTAGGCGTTGCCTATTTCCCCAGTTGCACATGACCATAGGGTCGGGAGGTAACAACTATCATTGTCTGAGGGCCATGGGTTAGGAGATTGATCACCTTCATGAACTCATGGGATCCAAAGGACAGATGAGTAGGGCACTCTCTTGATGCATGAGGGAAGAGGGATGACCCCAAAAGAGTCGATACCCTATAGAGCTAGAGGAGATGACCAAGGATATAAACCTCAGTAGGTTCAAGACCTGTTTGATATCATGATGTTTGTGATGAAGAGACATATGTGGCACGTTGCAACTTAGATTTAAAGGTGTATTGGTAAGGTGGGATGTACCATCTCTACCCTTGGAACAGGAAGAACTCTGTATTTGGACTGCAGCCAAATGCTTATTTCTTCTTGTTATGGAGGTGAGAGATAGGACGTTACGCATGTCATACACCAAGGATAAGAGATGATGTAGGTTGGAACATTGCCACAAGGAATGGGGATAGAGAAGATATCTTACCCTGGTAAAGTGAATGATACATGGATGGTTTGTAAACACTAAGAAGAATGAGGTAGTCCCCTTATGAGGATGTTTTTATCATGAGCTGAGTGGAACTTACAAGTTATACCAGGATGAGTTTGATCACCATGATGATGAAATCAGAGAAGTGTTCTTAATGAAGATAGACATAGATTTTGAGGTGAGATGATAAGTGAAATACATGGAAGTGTATGTCTTCAACGTTACCTAATACCTAAGGATGTGAAGTGGTAATGGATGCTCTGGTTGAGACATATCTGACTTGTTGGACTAGAAGCTAGAAGAGGTTGTTTGGCTAACCCTAAGTTTGGAAAGGAGAGGTGTTTGGACAACACTCAAATGCAACAAGATACGTTGAAAAGTTATGGTTGTTTGGTTAGCCAGTCTAGTACTGGATGCAATGAAAGGATGGTGGTAAAACCTCAGATGTACTTCTTTGGAAGAGAAGGTGATGAAACCCCGACTAGAGTGGTTTAGGGTTTCAGAGGAATCGATCTTGGAAGAATCATGACATACATGAAATCATGATACACCATGGAAAATGGCAATAGCACTTCAGACGCTTAAGATGAAGTTGCATGTGGTTTATGGCCATGCAAGCCAGGAGGTAAAGGACGAACCCCAGTAACCCAGTGTATCGATATAGAGGACAAAAGAATCCCTGAGAGGGAATGAGAGCTCAACACTATGGATGTTGTGATAGGTCTTCCCGGGACCGAGGAAGGTCGAGATGCAATATGGGTTATGGTAGATCGCATTACCTAGATGACATAAGAAAGAAAGAGTTCTGTCAAGGGACAGATCTAGTTGAACTACCCATGAGAGAGATGGTTCAACTACACCATGAAGCGAGTTCAAAGGTTCTTAAGTTTGACCTAAAGGTTCACTTCCATAAAGTGGAAGTAGGTACTTGAAGAACTCAATGTTAGTATAATTATCACCCCTAACTATGGTTAGTATGATCC
Source organism: Alisma plantago-aquatica (assembly GCA_963693085.1). Taxonomy (NCBI): domain Eukaryota; kingdom Viridiplantae; phylum Streptophyta; class Magnoliopsida; order Alismatales; family Alismataceae; genus Alisma; species Alisma plantago-aquatica. The sequence goes on along the minus strand of OY856411.1, from coordinate 1,176,605,610 downwards.
AGACTAAAGGGTCTGATGAGGGCATGTGTGCTCATTTAGGGTGATATCTAGAGACAGTTCTTGTCCTATGAAAGATGTGACAATTACTACCATAGCCAGTATCGGGTTTTATATGAAGCTCTGTAAGGGAGGTTGTGTCGGTCACCACTTCAGTAAGGTGATGTTGGTGAAAGGACCACATGATGGTTAGAAAAAAAGGACCCCAGTGCATGTAGATGAAGTCACTTTGATCGTGCAAGGGCTGAAAGGAGCCTAGAGTCAATGAGAGTCATGAGCAGATGTAAAGTAGACTGACATACAAGTTGTTGTGGGAGAAAATGTGACATGAAAATCCGATCCCACTAAGTTATAACTAAGAGAGCTGAGTCCCCGATACATGGGTCCATTAGAGATGGATGGGTGGAGAAGGTTAGGTTTGACCCTACCCCTCAGGATAGAGTAATGGGAGATGTTTTCCATGTGTCCAATTTAGAGCACTATGTGAGGTACCCCGACCATGTGCTAATCAATGAACCTAGTGAGCCCCAAGGGAGGCTAAAATGGCCTGAGTCACCTGTGTAGTTTATAGACGCTAGGATGAAAGAACTCAGAGAAAAGAATATGTGATAATAAAGGTTCTTTGGAAACGCCATGAGTATGGCAAAGCCACATAGGGGCCAATGATGGACATGGAAAAGTCTTATCCTGAATTGTTTGTTTGCTTGCCTGAATTTTGAGGACAAAATTCCTATAAGAGGGGAAGGATGTTATAACCCCAATTTTTGGGCTTAATTAGTGAGAAATGTAATTTCTCATATTAAAGATAATTGAACAAATAATGACATGATTTGTTTTGATTAAATGGTTTCCTTTCACAATAGCCTTGATTGATTTCTTTGAGGGCTTTATTGGCTATTGGGCCCAAATAACAGGGAAATTCAATTAATAAGTGAATAATTGAGTTTTGAGAAAAGAATGAAATAGAAACCTCTAGAAGGCAAAGTGATGTAATCCAAGGAAGGATTTCGTGCCTCTTGGGTTCCTTGGGTACCAAGGAGTCCAAAGTTGCATAAATGTGCAATAAGAAAAGAAAAGGCAAACTAAGTATTTCTTTATTAAGAAAGAAATTGAAAATAATGATAAAATGTGGAAAACAAGTGAAAAGAGGTATAACTGAGTTATCCTTTGTGAAATTTCGTATCCCAAGGATTCCTAATGTTAAAGGGAATACCAATGAGGAAAATAAAAGAGAAATAAAAAGAAATCCTCAAAAAGGAATATTTTAATAAGAAATAAACAAGATAATGAGGGATAAAGAAGAATAATGCATTTAGATGCATCTAGAAGGATAATAAGTATCCATAATGAGGAATTTCAAAATCTTTGAGTTTCTTGGGAGCCAAGGAGCCCCAATAAAGGAAAAGGAAGAGAAAATACCATAATTGCAAAATAAAGAGATAAGGGGAATACATAATTGATGGATTATGCAAATTTTGATAAAAGGAAGTATTCCCTAAGAAGATATATATATATGTATATATATATAAATATTCGTGGCCAATTGATTAAAAGGCAAATAAAGAGAGTGAAGAAGAGGAATTTCAAATTCCTAATATTTAAAGAAAATAGAATATCAAAAGGATGGGGAAAATAGGAGAGAGAATTTTGCTTCCTCATAAAGGAATTGGATTCCCAATAGAAAAGAACCTTGTTTTCTTCATGGCCAAGCATGTTAGGGCGTGGATGTCCTCCCTATATATAAGAGGTCGAATCCTTGCCCAAGGCCAGAGGGACCCCAAACGACTATCTCTCTTCCATATTCTTCTTCATGATCCTTTGCGTCTAAACCCTAATCAAGGGAGGTAGGCCAACTCCAGGGACAAGGAGTAGCCACGGGCTGGAACCACGATATCCCCCACGACTCTGTATGGAAGTGCAGACGTTCCCATATACTCTGGAGCTCGTGCATGTCCAAGGTCTAGCTGCAGGTCGCCATGGGTTGCGGGACCAAGCAGGCCCAAAGTAGCTGCTCTACCCATGAACCAGAAGCACCCAGGGGTGCGAGAGGGTGCGTCGGAGGCAGGGGTAGCCGCCCTGGCGGCCATCGAGGTCGGGGATGTAGCCGGGAGTCACGCCTAGGGCTACAGGCCGACACATCTGCAGTAGTTCGCGAGGTTGAAGAAGGATATCATGGTTGGACGGAAATGCCCTTCCACAGGCTATAAAAGAATCCACTTACGCGAGGGGCAGTTCAGTCATTCTATTATGTTTTCCCAAAGCAGTCGCCCCACGTTGCATGAGGGAGTGATGTGGCAACCTCCCATTGGCTGAAAGTAGGTGAGTTTTGATAAATTCGTAGTAAATAATCGGTAGGTCGAATAAGGATATGTTATACATGAAAGTTGATAAGAAAGACGTGAGGAATCTAAATAAAATATGTTTATAAGCCAATTCCTCTTGCAATTTGAAAAGTAATGTAATTCATCCACTTTAACATAATGATGATTAAAGAAACCCTACTTTGACATGATTAAAGTGATTAATAGGGTTTAATGGATCATTAGAGTTGATATTAACCTGTTAAATGTAAAAAGGTACATTATGTTTTAAAAGGGAGAACTTTGCACATGATTAGTCTAATTTAGAGTTTATGTGCTTAAATATGCGTGAAATGTGAAAAGTACATAAAGTTATCATTTTTAATGATTTAATTAGGGAAAAACCCTTAGATGGACTTAATGAAGTTATTCAAGATGATATTAACATGTTGATAAATAAAAGAGGAAATAGGATCTAAAAAGATGATCTTTTTATATATTTGGTTTAATTTAGGGTTTCGTGCATGATTATGCACTAATGAGCTTGAAAACCCTAATCTTGATGAATATGTCTTTTAATTGTTTTAATTGTTCAAATCCATGAATAAAATAGAGATGTGATGATCCTAAGCCAATTTGAGCATAAAAGATCCTTAATGTGGATAATTTGAGTAATTAGGGTTTTTATTAGTGGAAAAGTTGTTTTAGGGTTTGTTGACCTAAAAAGGATAAAGTTTGAGAAATTGATCTAAGAAACCCTTATGCATCCTAATGAGACTTAGAAACCTTAGAAAGGTGTCCCAAGTCAATAAGGAGTTGTTTGGGATATGCTTGTGACAATTAGACATTATACATGTTTTCAAGATCAATGTTTGCTTGATTGATTGATTGGCTTGCTTGATTGGACATCTAGTTGGATTTGGATAAATTGTTGCTTGAGATCTCCAAGACAGGTATGTTGCTACTTATGAATAACCGCTTAGTTTTCTGATGGTTTCTCAGACGTTTAATCACATTGAATGCAACTAAACTGCTTGGATGTTCATACTGCAATTATAAAGTGACTATGACTATCACTTAATGTATTTGCCTATAAACTCAGATCCTGGTTCTCTCTGTGGCATAATAGCTAACCTAGTACATGGCTTCCTGAGGGTAGGTCCATCAGGTTAGAGAAAGACCTAGTACATGGCTACCTATTGGGTAGGTCCATCAGGTCTATGGTTGACCTAGTACATGGCTACCTATTGGGTAGGTCCATCAGGTCTATGGATGACCTAGTACATGGCTACCTATTGGGTAGGTCCATCAGGTCTATGGGTGACTTAGTACATGGCTACCATGGAGGTAGGACCATCAAGTCACATTGAGTTAGATATTGGGCTACCTTCGGGTAGTGCCATGCGACTCTATTACCTAAAAGAGAGGTGAAATCTATGTCCACTGCAGGGATAGCCCAGAGTTTGAGAATATGTATGGATTGAGTTGTATGGCTTAAAATGTAATCTTGATTGTTAAATGATTAATTGAATGATTATATTGTTAACATAGTTGAACATTATCTGTTTCCTCCACATACCAGCTTTGGCTGACCGACGTTTTGTTTGTCGGCGTTTTAGGTACAATGAAAAGAACAAACAGTAATATGACACCTTGTGAATTAAAGAATTAAAGAACAAGGAGGAACTAGTTAGAATAGTTCAGCTGAGGTTAGAAGTTTAGTTTGTTCCAATCTCTTGAAAGGTATGCAAAGAAAAATTTTATTACCATTTTCAATATAGTCTTTTAGAATTTAATAATTGTTTATGGTTATATGTCGAACCTTTGATCCGGGATTAATGGGTGCGGCTTCAACCTCTTGGTCTCCCTTAATTGGGGGTTATCGGGAGGTGGGGTCGTAACAATAAGGGGCTATTTGGGATCTACCATATGAGAAAGGTAGGATCCATGTCCACTACAGGGACAACACAGAGGCAAGGATATGTTAGGATTGAGTAGTTATGTTTAATACATAAAGTTTGATTTGTTAAGAAATAATTTGGCTGCATTATGGTGTTACAAATAGATGCAAGATATTGATTTCCCCCACATATCAGTATAATTCATTATACTGACCACCGTTTTGTTTGTCGGTGTTTTAGGTTTATCAGAAAGTTGATATTCCTTTAAAGTGATATTGAATGAATAAAGCTAAATAAAGAATTAGAGGACTGTAGATAGATAGTTTCTTATCTAAGTAAAGTCCCTCAAATCCTATATTTTACAAGGTATGTGAAAAGAATTTTTTTAATCCTATTTTAAGCTTTGTTGTGGTAGAAATTATTAAATAATTTTTATTATTTGCAAAAAAATATGAACCTACTTTGGGATAAAGACTCTAGCCTCTTGGTCTCCCTTAATTAGGGGTTACAGAGGGGTGGGGTCGTTACAACAATGGAGCTACTAGTTCGACAAGGAATATAAGATAGCATACTACATCAATTCCATCTCATATAAGATGTTGTATGGTGCGCTTCTGCCAATGGTTTTGCACACTACTCAATTGGAGTTTGAATAGATGCAACCCATCGAACAAAAACACACGGTGGATTAAACTTTCAAATTTTATGATGGACCTAACTTAACACACTCTCAAAAACTAAAACACTACACCCGCAAGTGCATGGGTCGTGTTGTAGTATAAGAGGGCAGTAAGTATAGGGTTGATCCACATGGAGAAAAGGGGGCACTAGAGCTAGGTCAGTTTTGCTAGGTTCCTACTGTAGAGACTAGGGTTAAGGCTTTGAAGGTTGTTTTGATTATTAAACTAAGGTGATCAAGAAAGCAATTAAAGGAGAGAATGAAATAAGTTAACCATAGACTAGATTAAGACTAATTATGAAGGAAAAGACTAAACTAGGTATGAAAAGGCAATTTACACTAAGGTAAGAAAGACAAGGAAAAAAAGCAAGTAAAGATCTAAACTAGCAAGAGCAAAACAAAAACAGGGCAAGAAGCTAACTAAGCAAGAAAAGAGCTAACTAAGCTAACACTAGCTAAGCAAGATGAAAACTAGGGTTTTAAAGGAATTAAGGGAGATGTGGGCTGTTTAGGGGATGCACTTATCACTTAAGTTGGGGGTGACATATGAACATTATGATTCCATTTAAATTATCCAAACCAAACAACAAGTTAGAGTCTAATAAATTAACCTAAGCTACTAACTGGCCATGGATATGCTAGGTTGTGTATAGGGGAACTAGTCCTTAACACCCCCTACTACCATTGTAAGGCTTAATTGGGTTAGGGATTAGGTTCAATTCAATTAGAGTCTAAACAAGCCTAGGTTTGTAGGTTAGATGATCTTAGGATGATTAGGGGCTGAGATTAGTAAAGGAGGTGGAAATGAGGTTGTGGGCCTCCCATCACCCTCATTCTAACCTTGAGAAAGCTCCATGCTAAACACACCAATTTCATCTAAAATAGCTACTTAAATCTCTCAACTAGGGTTAGGATAATTGATTATGATGTAGGAAGATGGGTATCTAGCTAGGGATCCAAGAATTGGACCTAGGAACAAATCGCAAAATTCACACATATAAGCAATTTCCCTAAATTCCCAATTGATTTCAAGCACAAACCAGAAAGTAATTTATGGAGAATGAGATAGAAATAGAACATAATAATTAGCAAATGGAATTACAAAGTTTACATATCATTTCCCCCAACATGGTATCAAAGTAACATTTTACACCCCAAACAGCCCACCCAAGGGGCCTAGCTACTCATAACAATGCAAAGTGCAAAAAGAGAAGAGAAGGAGATAGAAGAAGTCATTGAGCTCAGTGTAGATGAAGAAATCCTTCACTTCAGCTGTTGTAGGGCGTCCTCCTCTCTCCTCCAAGGTGTAGGGGCATGGAATGATGGTGGAAATGGAAGGAAACTAGGGTTTTGAGGATGGAAATGGTGAAATGGAGGTGTAAATGGAGTGGAATGGATAACGGGTGAAAATGCGGAGCTAAGAGGTGGTAGGAGGTAGCTAGGGGTGTCCTACCTTGGCCTCCATCTGCCACCTTGGTATATATTGGTGTGGGGGAAGCACTAGGTCAAGTAGGGGTAGTATGGAAAAAATAGTGCAGAAGTAGCTAGGTTTTGTGAGTAGCACGGCCGTGGTGGATCACCACGGCTGTGGTGGATCACCACGGCTGTGGTGGGTAGGGCTAAGCACGGTCTTGGTGGGGTAAAATGGTCATTTGAATTAAAATGTGAAAATCACAGGTTGATGGTCAATTCTGTATTGAAGCTGGCACGACCGTGGTGGAGTAAGGGTGGCACGGCCATGGTGGTCACCACGGCCGTGGTGGCTTGAAATGCTCAGGTCGTTCTCTGCTCCACGACCATTTTGCCTCTGTTGTAGCATGACTGTGCTGGGTGGCATGCCCGTTCTAGGTCAGTTCACCATGGGCGTTCTATGTGGCATGGCCGTGGTGATTCTAGCTTCAATTGAGGATGACTTTGTTGATTTGCAAGTGACCTAGCACGGCCATTCTATGGTCACCACGGCCGTGCTGGGTTTTGGTTCAACACTTTGACTTGATTCTTTGGATTTTCTTGGATATCTTTGCTTTAATGGATCTTTGGCCACTAGGGGTAGGTTGAGGGAGCATCAGGCTTCACTTTGGGTCTGTCCAAGGGTAGAGAAACCCTAGTATAACTCCTTCTCTCTCTCTTCCATCAAGCTTGGTCCAAATGCCTAAAAACATGCAAATAATGTCCATAAGTGCATTTTACACAAATATGCATATTGAGGGAAATAACATGTAATCTAACAGGTATAGATGTGATTGAAATTCATAATGACACAAGATGAAGCCCTAAAATAGGGCTGAATCACCACCCTAAACTTGAAACGTACTTGTCCTGAAGTATGCTCCAACTCAATCTCTCTGCAATTTTTCCACAATCAAGAAATGACAAATGCAATGTAAAGGATGATTATTACTAAATGGGATCAATAATGACTAAGTACATGCATTCCACCTCTCTCCTCTCTTGCTTTCACAAACCAATCATCAAAAGAGCACAAATCATATGAACTTCAAATATAATGCATAAAACGCACAAGCTATCCATATTTCTTTCATGTAGTTCTGAGTAGACCATTTAATGATGGAATTAATCAAGGATGACTAGGAGTGCTATTTCACCTTCATGCTTTCAACCTTATGTTTCAAATCACACCCAATGACCCATGTGGCTGCGAAAAAGGGCAAAATGAGCTAGGTTTGATGTTTCCTAGCTCAATGGGTATGAAAATGGAAGAAAGGGTTGCGGTAATATTTTAGAGTGCTATTACATAGAGCACTCATCTTTTCTTTACTTAGATGCTCTTAAATAGGAGCACCTTTATTTTCTTTTTGCATTTTTTCCCGTTCCCTTGGAGTAGATACGACATATGGTGATGAGAGTGAAATAGTGAGATGCAGATGTGGCCACCCCAAACTTTTGGAGGTGGCCATGACTGAATTGTGCACTTTGACATCCTTTCATGAGGTGGAGGGGTAAGAAGATGGTGAGTGAAGAGTCAGATCAAAGAGGGGTCATTGGTGTGATTCTTAATATAAGGTCTCCTACATGAAAATTAATCCAACACTTCATCCATGAACAACCTAAAATTGATATTTCAATCAAGTAATTTCATAGGCACTAAACGCTCATAGCTTGCTCAAGTCACAATTCAACCAAATCATTCACAAACACAAGAGAGGTGAGGCACATGTAAATAATCAAGAATTGATACCATTTAGCAATAAACAATGATAATTCACTTGCATTTGTCAAGGGTCATCATTTTTAATCCAAAAAGTAGAGATTGGGTTGAAACACACTTTTAGGCAAGAAATCTCAAATTTTGGCAAAATTGGCCAAAATGGTGCCAAGTTGCCTTCAATCACATCTAAGCCTATATTATTGAACTTAAAGCAGTAAACAAGAAAATCCTAGCTAAAACATGCAAAAATTACCAAAAATCTACATGATATGCAATGCATGGAAACTTGATATGCAATGCATGGAAACTTGATATGCAATGCATGGAAAAAAGAGCAATTTTTTTTTTGAAAATTACGCAAAAAATGACAAGAAAGAAAACTACATGACATGCAAGTATGCAAAGCAGGTAAACTCTAAACTAGATAGCAAAAACAAACAAAAAGTAATCAGATCAGACAGGTAATCAACAAGATAAGATGAGAACTGAGGGCTTACCGCCCTACCACTCTAAACTTTTAAACCATGTTGTCCTCAGCATGAAACTAAAGCTTAGGAATGATAGGGTAGAAGTCATGACAGTGGTGGTGGTGGTCCTCCCTATGGTGGGGGGTGCTGGTAGTAGTCTGCCTGTGGAGGCGGGTATGTCTCCTGGTAGCCAGAAAGTGATCCCCAACAATCATCCCCCCATTGGGGGTTCCTCTACACCTGTGTTGGCTGGTAGTGGTACATGTGGTTAATTTGATGATGCATCTGCTGCTGATCTAACCACATGGACTACTGTGTCTACTGAATTTCCTCCAACTGTGCATGAATGGCTGACATGTCATATGCATTTGTTAGAGGTGGTTGTACATCAAAATCCTCCCCTCTTTGTCATGTGCGGCGTGGCTTCTCAAAGATGTGCTACTGCTCTGACACATTTGTCTCTCCTCCTTCTTCTTATAATTCCACATTTTGTGCATTGAACCCCTCTCTTGGGTGCTCCTCCTAATACTTTGTTATCACCTCAGAAAAGTTCTCTGGTGGCTCCACATCCATGAGTTGGGGGGTGGTGTGGTATGGAATCTCCAAGGTGATTCTAGGGTACGTGGGGTTTAGAACATAGAAGATTTTGCTATCTTTGAGGGAGATCATTTGGGACCTGGAAAGGTAGTTTAGATCAACATATTTGCTTCCCTCTACTTTGTAAGTCCATCTAAACTGTAGCCCACTGCCTTTGCCATTGTGGTGATAATTCCTCCCATGATGAATGGATTTTTACTCTTGGAGAGAATTGTCTTCAAATGGTCAATCACCATGGTACCTATGTTTACAAACCCCCTACTTGCAATTGTGACCATACCAAACAAATCCTTTTGTGAGCAACACCCTTGATTGTCATAACGGCCAAACAAGGTGTTTGCTATGACCTTCTGTAGGTATCTCATGAAGGGGTTGTAGAACTTGCTGGTCTTTGACTTTCCTACAGAAAAAGAAGATTGACCAGTGATTGTCTTCCACATCTTTGAGTAATCTGTTCTACCACTCTTGTCAAGTCTTCCTTCATTGAACTTCTCTACCATTTCTGAATTGGGGGCAAAGATAACATTAATTTGGGAAGCTTTAAGCACATGGGTGGAGCTATGTAGCTAGAACCTGATGGCATCCTCTCCCTGGTATTGTACCTTCTCTAAGGTTGCAAAGAACTCATGAGTCAGCTCCAAGTATGTTTCTTCAACCTCAGTCAAGATCTTGTACAACCCACAACATTCCATTTGTCCCTTGAATGTGTAGTTGATCCCTAGATCTTGCATGGTAGTCATGCATGCATATCTAGTAGGGATCACCCTCCTTGTCAAGCACTTGGGGTGGAGAGGCCTCATTACGGATTTTCTTGCCGCTCCCCTTCCATAGGTGGCTCCTTCAGGTTGCTTTACCACCCACTTCAATCTGTCCTCTTCTAGCCTAGACACAATGTCCACCGATTCATCTTCCATCTCCTCATTTTCAGTATCATCTTTCTCCTCTTCTACATAAGTGCATGACCCTGAACTTGTGTCTAAGTTTAAGGGCACTCTCTCATAGCTTGCACTAGGTTGAGCCAAGGAAGTGGAGTGCCTTGATGGAGTTGGTCATGGCAGTAAGCATAAGGAGGATGCATCATTTGATTTTTTGGCCCTCCTTTCTTGAGCCGGTGCATCAACATTGACAGAATCCACTATATTTTCTAGTTCTTCTTCTTCTTCCTCCTCCTCTTCAGGGTTGTGGTAGCTTGGATATGTGGTGTGGCTGTTGTAGGAGGAGTGGTTTCAGGAGGCGCTTATCAATGCTGACCATCTGAAGGATCGGGATATAAAGTTGGATGATGAAGATGCAATGCTAGACAGTTGTGAACGGGCATCCTGTTTGGACCGGATTTTGCCTCCGGTGAGGATGTCCATCATATTCTCTACTCCCTTCTTGATTGCCTTGCTCGTGTTCTTCATATTTGCAAGGGTTTTTGGTGAAAATCGAACACGAACAGCCAGAACCGAACTCTCTGGCTATAGGGGCAGATTTTGCTTGGAAGTGGAGAAATCGGTAGTGATGGAGGGTGAATATCGAAGCTTGAGGTTAAGGAAGATGACTGGGGACCAAGGGGAACTCAAATCCAGAGTTTGGGAGCAAGAGGAGTTTATTTGGGGGTGAAGGAGGGTCGCACTAATCGTATGGTCACGCGGAATGACAGTTTTGTGCGCACAAATGAGTTTTGGGTTGTGCTGGCTCCAGTGGAGTCGGGCGACTTATGTACTGGATTGGGCCAACAAGGCCGTTCTGGCCAGCACGGTCATGCTGCCCGCATCCAAAACTCAAGTTTTCCCTATTGAAATCCAACTTAATTAGAACATCCATTCTAAGCCATCACGACTGTTTTGGCTGGATGCCAGCACAACCGTTTTGGTGAGCATGGCCGTGTTGACGGAGGCCAAATCTTACATTTTCCTTGTTGAAATCCACCTTTGCTAGAACATCCGTTCTACACCAGCACGACCGTGCTGGGCTCTTCCAATTAAAAAATCTTCATAAATCATCAAATCATTTCATCGTTCATAACCCAATCATCTTGAATGATCACTTTGATATTGTATCAACCATTTTTCACTGAATGTGCCTCATTTCTCAACTTGCACATTTTCACCTATCATTTCATCAAAACTAAAACAAAAACTATCAGGCACAAGTGTGTGTGTGTTCTTTTAGGTTTGTGTAAAAATAAAGAAAAAGTATAAAAAATGAGAGGTCGGGTGAAAAATTCCCCGAACTTGGGTGGGTTGCCTCCCACACGCGTTGAGTTTCTTGCCTTCAGCTTGTCTTCATGGTGATTCTTCAGTAAATCATCCATTTGGTATCCTCATGTGCCCATTCTTGCAAAACATGCATCCCTCATTTGCACTCAATCTATTTTCCTCATCCCTTTGATCACAATAATCATCATCAATTGTTACATCTTGATCTCCTTTTCTCAACTGATCATTCAGACATGTGAAGTGATCATGTCCAATATCCCTATCTCAGACCCATGGGGTTGGGGTTTTGTACATGTTGTTCTTGATCTTCATGTCCATGAATGAAATTGTCATGGTGCCACTGTGTACATGAATCTCGACATCATCTATAGATAAGAACAACCTTCCCAAGATGATGGGAATCTTCCAATCCTCCAGCTCCATATCAAGTACAATGAAATCCGCTGGGAACACTACGCCTTTCTCTTTATTTATCATCACCAAGACATCATCCACTCTACCCCTACGTACTTTTATGAATCTATCCGCCAACTAGAGAGTGCCATGTTCCGACTTCAACTTACCTAAGCATAGTTCAACATAGACATTGTATGGCATCAAATTAACACTAGATCCCAAATCAAGTAAGGACATGTCTATGCAATGTCTCCCTATATAACTAGGTATGAGTGGGGCTCCTAGGTATTTTCTCTTCACTAGAAGTGAATGTTTTATGATGGAGCTCACTTGTTCAATCAACTTCACTTTGTTTGGAATCCTCCCCATTGACCTTCTCTTCACAGTGCATAGGTTCTTGAGGAACTTGGCATATGATGGGAATTGCTTGATAGCATCCAAGAGTGGAATGTTCACCTTCACTTGGAAAAACACCTCAAGAATATCCACATCGTGCTTTTACCTCCTCCTTATTTCTGGTGGCTCATCTAGTGCTTCAATGAATGGAGGATCATTGGCTTTTCCTTGCTTGCATCAATGTGAGGTAGAACACTAGGGATGGTGGGACTTGCACATGGAGTATGAGGTGGAGCACATGGTATCCTAAAATCATCATGATGCATCACTGAATCATCTTTGGCAATTTCAATCACAGTATCACTACTTGTCTTCCTTTGCTTTGCTTTATCAACCTTTCTTTGACTTGCGGGTTGCTCAAGAGATTTCCCACTCCTTAGAACTGTTACAATGCTTCTTTGCTCATGGTGGAGAGGGGGAGCTAGTTGTGGTTGTGGAGGAGGTGGAGGTGACACTTGGTGTTGAAATTGAGGTGGAGGGGGAATTTGAGGTTGGAAGGTGAATTGTTGGGATAATTGTGGTGATGGAGGGGGAGGTGGAGTATAAGGCTTGGGATCACCTTGGAAATGGTAGATGGGCTGCACTTGCATGGGAGGTGGATTATAGAAACCTTGAGAAGAAGGCATGGGTCCACTTTCTTCATGGTAGCTCATGATGGGTTTTGAAGACAACTTTTCTTCTTGGAGAGCAATTATGGAAGATAGTCGCTCTACTTTCTCTTCTAGCCTTGCAACAACTTTTTGAACATCATCAAATATTTTCAATCTAGAGAGAACCTCTTCCTCAAACCTTGAGATATATTTTGGACTTTGTAGCGCTTGGTAGCTATAGGAGTGAGGTGTCTTGTTTTCCTCACCATAGAACTCAATAAAATTGACCAGGTGGCAAGGAACATTTGTCACCTAGTTCTTCATGAAGCTCACTAGGTCACCAAGAATCTTCATCACTTGCAAGCTTGAGTCATCATGAGTAGGAGGTGTCACACCAAAGGCATATTCCCTATCATTCATCATGCTAGAAGCTCAAATTCTTGATCCTTCAGCCAACTTCTCAAACAAAGGCCATATCTCCTCAGGCGGCCTAGCCATGGAAACTCCCCCACAAGAGGAATCCACTATGTATTGGTCCTTTAGAGACAAACCAGAGTAGAATGATTGAACTAGCTGCCACAAAGGGATCTCATGGTGCGGGCACTCTCTCAAAAGCTTCTTAAATCTCTCCCATGCATTATGAAACTGCTCGTTGCCCATTTGACTAAAACTTGTCACGGTATGCCACATCTGTTTTAACCTTGCTATGGAGTAGAATTGTATCAAGAAGGCATTCTTCATTGTTTCCCAACTCATGATGTCCCTTCTTGAGTCATACCAATATTTGGCTCTATCTTTGAGGGAGAAAGAGAACAAGGTCAACTAGATTGTATCATCACTAGCTGTCGACATCCTGAAGGTGGATCATACTTCAAGAAAGGAGTCCAAGTACTTGTACGGGTTCTCACTCTCTGAGCCATAGAAGATGGGTAGAAGCCCAAGAAGACATAGAGGAATAGATAATTGCTCCCCTGTCATTTTATCAACCCTACTAGCAATTGGCAATTTGTAGTTGCTAGGCATGAAGTAGTCTTAAAGTGGCTTGTGGGGTGCATTTTGGACTTCCATCTTATTTTCTCCCGAGTGGCTTGTCACATGCACAAAGCACAAGTACCAAATAAAAGATAAAAAGTTAGCAAACCAATATACACAAAGAAAGTAAAGAATAATGAATAAAGAATAGCAATGGTGAGGGTAGTAGAAAAAGTCAAAGCAAAACTAACTAGCTAGGTCGAGCGTCTTTCTCCCCGACAATGATGCCAGAAAGCTTGATGCATCAAGCCAGAGGTGTACACACTAGCCAACAAGGGGTGACTAGATGCACTCCATGGGACTTGAACACACGGTGGATTAAACTTTAAATTTATAAGGACCTATACTCGATGTACTCGCACAACTAAAACACTACACCCACAAGCACACGAGGTCGTGTTGTAGTATAGGAGGGTGACAAGTATAGGGTAGATCCACAGGGAGAAAAGGGGGCACTAGAGCTAGGTTAGGTTTTCTAGGTTCCTACTACGGTGACTAGGGTTAAGGGTTTAAAGGTTGTTTTGATTGTTAAACTAGGTGAGTAAGAAAGTAATTAAATACAAGAATGAAATCTAAGTTAACCCTAGACTAGATTAAGACTAGTTAAGCAAGAAAAGACTAAGCTAGATATGAAAAGGCAATTAACACTAAGGAAAGCAAGAGAAAAGCATAAGAGCAAGTAAAGAGCTAAACTAGAAAGAACAAGGCAAAACATGGCAAGAAGTTAACTAAGTAAGAAAAGAGCTAACTAAGCTAACACTAGCCAGGCAAGATGAAAACTAGGGTTTAATATCAATTGAGGAAGGTGTGGGCTATTTAGGGGATGAACTTATCACTTAAGTTGTGGGGTGACATATGAACATTATGATTCCATTTAGATTATCCAAACCAAACAACAAATTAGAGTCTAATGAAGTAACCTAAGCTACTAACTGGCCATGGATATGCTAGGTTGTGTATAGGGGAACTAGTCCCTAACACTCCCTACTACCCTTGTGAGAATCAATTGGGTTAGGGATTAGGTTCAATTCAATTAGAGTCTAATCAAGTCTAGGTTTCTATATTAGACATTCATAGGACAATTAGGGGCCGAGGGTAGTAATGAGGAGGTGAAATTAGGGTTTTGGACCCCAATTCCCCCACATTCTAGCCTTGAGAAGGCTCCATGCTAATTGCACCGGAATCACCTAATCTAGCTACTTAGATCTCTCACTTAGGATTAGGGAGATTGATTAAGATGTAGGAATATGGGAGGCAACCTAGGGATCCAAGAATAGGATCTAGGGGAAAATCCCAAAATTCACACATATAAGCAATTTTCCTAAATTCCTCAGTGATTTCACACAAAAACCAATAAGAAATCCATGGGGATGAGATAGAAATAGAACATAATCATTAGAAAATGGAATTACACAGTTTACATGTCATTTTCCCTCAACATGGTATCAAAGTAACATTTTACACCCCAAGCAACCCACCCAAGGGGGCATAGCTACTCATGGAAATGGAAAATACAAAAAGAAAGGAGAAAGAGGTAGAAGAAGCCATGGAGCTCAGTGTAGATAGATAAATCCTCCTCTCCAACTACTACAAGATGTCCTCCTCTCTCCTCCAAGGTGCAAGGGTGTGGAATGAAGGGGATTATGGGTAGGAACTAGGATAAACTAGTGTTTTGGTGGCGGGAATGGTGAAATGGAGTGGAATGGAGGTGGAAATGGAGTGTAATGGCTAAGGGGAGAAAATGGGGAGCTAAGAGGTGGTAGGAGGTAGCTAGGGGTTGCCAACCTCATCCTCCAACTTCCACCTAGGTATATATAGGTGTGGGGGAAGCACTAGGTCAAGTAGGGGTAGTATGGGAAAAATAGTGCTAAAGTAGCTAGGTTTTATGAGTAGCATGGCCATAGTGGATCACTGCGGCCGTGGTGGGTAGGGGTGAGCATGGTCGTGGTGGGGTAAAATGGTCATTTGAATTAAAATGTGAAAATCACTAGTTGAGGGTCACTTTTGTACTGGAGCTGGCACGACCGTGGTGGGGTAAGGGTGACACGGCCGTGGTGGCTCGAAATGTTTAGGTCCTTCTCTGCTCCACAGTCATTCTGCCTCTACTGTAGCACAGTCGTGCTGGGTGGCACGCCCGTTCTAGGTCAGTTCACCATGGCCGTTCTGGGTGGCATGGCCGTGATGATTCTAGCTTCACTTGAGGATGACTCGTTGATTTGTAAGTGACCTAGCACGACCGTTCTATGGTACCATAGTTGTGCTGGGTTTTGGATCACCACTTTGACTTTGTTCTTTGGATTTTCTTGGACATCTTTGCTTCAATGGGTCTTTTGCCACTAGGGGTAGGTTGAGGGAGCATCAGGCTTCACTTTGGGTCTCTCCTTCTCTCTCTCTTCCATCAAGCATGGTCCAAATGCCTAAAAAATAGGTAAATAATTTCCATAAGTGCATTTTACACAAATATTCATATTGAGGGAAATGACATGTAATCTAACATGTATAGATGTGATTGAAATGCAAAATGACACAATATGAAAACCTAAAATAGGGCTGAATCATTATACAATGAAGAGATGTAAAACATGCAATACACAGACTAAAGACAAATGTTTCCAACCCACTGGATTAGCACTTGCATAGAAAAAACATGATGGACATGTTTAAGATCACTTGGAATAAGATTTGTGGGTGTTTGACTCTATGTGCAAGTGGGATTCTATTGGTTTGTATGCCCAGAGCACCAATCATATGATGATTGTAATGGTATATCTTGTAAATGATTTGATAAAGGCAATATTTAGGCTTATTTTATTTTCATTCAGTTATGAGATAGATGAAACTTAGTTAATGTATAACGAATGGCATTACTCAATGCCATATGTCTTCAGGTTGATGACATGACCAATGGGATCATACAAATGTCAAGAGTATCTACATTCTTGTTTTTCCCCCTAGTCTGATGTAATTGTGGAAGGATGATAGGCAGTATCGACACATAAGACTAGAGTATGTGTTGGTTGATGACAAATTTTCATTAGTCATGATAACTGATATCAAACCAAAAATTATAGATGCTTGTTGGGGAATAGTGTATTGGACATACCCACCTTGAGAGTGACACATGGAAACCATAATTGGTATTCAGAATCATATCTCATAGCGATGGTGGTGATTGTGGTTCTTACACCTGAAGTCACTACACTCATCACATGTCATTCGATGTACTTTGACATCATCCACTGTGACCTTGAATAAGGGTTTCCATAAAGGTTTTGTTTGGGTGCATTGTGACACATGGGAATGAGAGTGAGTGATTTAGATGGTATTTTCCCTCCTACATGAGTTTGATATCCAAGCCACTCGATAAGCAAGACTCAGAAAAGCATGTGCATGCACATGTGAATCAATTTATGATATTAAGTTCACATATATCTTAGAAAGTCTGCTCTAGTTCAAGGAACATGGATTAAATGTTAAGAGGATGACGATTCCATGCATCAAGTTCAATCTAGATATCAATGACAAAGAAACTATATGATAACTATAACACCAATGATAGATTGTAGGTTGAAGTTGTTCTCCAACTTTTGGATTACTTGGATAGCAATGATATGTTTCTAGATACCGCTCATTGCTTGTGATGTCCCAAATTAGTTATGGATATTCACTACCAATGTAACTTGGAACCTATAGGTTCACACACATTGGATACACTTGGAATAGAAGTTTGTTCATGAATATAGTTTAATCACAATTACTAAAGAGTTAGATATTCAAATTAAACAATATTGGTTAAATGTTGAATGAGTAGACTATGAACTGACCGGTTGAAGTGTTGAACTGATTGTTTCAGAGTGCTAGGTCAGCTGAGCCAAAATTGGCAATCAGGTCCATGAATCAACCAATTCAAGAAGTGAACCGATCGGCTCAAGACCATGAATGACCGGTTTCCGTTGTGAACCGACCCTTTGGCTAATCGATTTGATTGGATAAAGGATTAGTGTTGATGCCATGTTGTGCATTAATAAGATATTATTTGTCAATACATTTGTGATTGGGAAACATAGTGAAACTACCAATTCAAGGTTGAACCGATCGACTCACATGCCAACTAGTTGGTTCAATAGTGAACTGATAATTGCTGCTCACATATGTAAAAAATTGTGAAATTCGGTCCCATTCGAATTGTTCTTAGATTGGTAACCCTAACCCTGACCCTCCTACAAATAGAGGGGTATTGGGGGCTTCTCAGAAACAACATCAATCACTCTGACAATTGTTGTCTTCTCTAGTTGTGGTAAATAAGAGAACCCAAGCAAGTCCTACCTGAAAAAGGGAGGGATAGCAAGGATAGCAGTTGTGGGAGAGCAAGTTGGTGCTAGTAGACTGACTAGAAGGGAAAACTCCTTCTTGTTTGTTCTTATAGAACAACAGGAGTTCCCCATGGTCTTTGTGCACTTCTATAGAGGTGAGGAGGTTCTTGCTTTGTGCTAGGAAGATAAGGTCAACTGCTATCTTTGGTGATCAACCATGAGTTACTTCTAACATTGTCCAGGTGATACTTGAAGAAAGGTGAACATTGCTATGAGGGAACAATCATTGAACTTTCTCTAGGACCAGATATGACCTCACAAACCATCCTTCCCATTACATAGTTATTGACATGATCAACTGTTCAAAGGGGAATATAGCAATTTTTTCTGTTGCCTATTATGTATTCATATTTTCCTACATGTCCAGTTGAGAATCCATTGAATTTTTATGGGCTTGTTGAGGTAGAATTATCTATTCTATGGAATAAATCCTTTCATATGTAAAAGGAATGGGGTGGGTTGCCACATTTGTGGTGCTTGATTAAGGTTTTGGAATTGTTTCCCACGATTTTGGAAATTACTATGCTATTTGCCTCGATTCCTGAAACTTTGTTGGTTATTATATTAGAACCTTGGGGGTAGATGACCTTGGCTGTTCACTTGAGAAGGTCGTCGTTGTGACACATTTTTAGCACTGGCTAGGTTACCATACTGGAAACTAGGATGATTTCTGGTTTGGTTCAGGTTGAAATAGTCTTGTTCGGGTATGTTGTAGATAGATTTGAGATCCTCCATCTATTTATCATCTTATGGTTGCATGGGACCCTTGTAAAGGAGTTGTCACTACTGAGTATAATGGCCATGGCCCTAGGAAACTACACAAAGAAAATCTATAGATTTTACTTGTTGTTGCAGATATTGAGGTTGTTACGACTGTCCCCTTCTTTTGTAGGCATTGAAAGAGGAATCCATATGGTCTTGATTCATGATGATAATCATGATTTATTTAGAAATATATTTAATATTAGAAATTTCTTAGTCCTTAGTTACCTTGAGAACTCCACCTTGTTCTTAATTGGATCACGCTTGTGTTTCCAAACTTCTTTTTACAAACTCCCATGCATTGTCAAAGTTTTACAACATGAAGTTGCCTTTGGATGAAGTGTTATGGAAGGTCTTGATGTTGTCGTCAACACCTCGATAGAATGTTTCAATCATCTACACTTGGGATATGTCGTGGTGTGGGAAACAATGAAGAAGCTACTTAAATTTCTCCTATGATCCGTCGAGGTTTCTCCTAGAACCATGGAAAACTGTGTAATTTGTCCCCAGTTTCAATAGGTGAGGGGTGAGGGATGAGGGATAGTATTTCTCATAAAAGTGGATTGGAGACATTCTCACATGGTGATGTAGTATCCTTCCATAGTATTTTACCAATTTCTATCCTGATCAGTGAATACGTACTTAAATAGCTGCAGTGTGATGGCATTCTCATAAACACTCGACATCTTGTGTAAGGAATAGAGGTCAGAGAAGCGTTGAAGATAGCCTTGATAATTCTTGCCCATCCTTCCAGCAAATGCACTGCTTTGAATCATAGTGATTTACTGTGTGTGGATCTCAAATTGGGGAGCACTGATAGGAGGAAGTACGACGAGGTGTAGTGTGTCGGTGGATTTAGGGACTAAAAATTCCTTAAGTTTCTTCTACCAATCTATTTCTTGTAGTACAACATCTCAAGCTTCCTATTCGGCAGCTAAGGCTGCCCTTGACTCAGATCACATGGCCTCTCATTGTGCGGAAAGGGTAGTCCAATATGAAGGTTGACTTCCTCCTCATCCATCATGTACCGATGGGTCTAGTTTAGGTGATGAAAAGTTCTATCGATCTATTGATCAATTACTAACGATGTAGAATCAATGCTTTGAGAATACCGCATACAGTGTTAGTACCTAAAAAATATCATACTATGTTTAAGTTTTGAGGAAGGATAAGTTCAAGAAGATAGAGTGATTATCAATTGAAAAACAAAATAATCCTTATTATTTAAATCAATGGGGCTTGAAAGTAACTCTATTATCTGCGGCAATGGCATCAACATTTTATGCGTGTCATTTGCACAACAAATTCACCAGCAAAGATGATTCCCCAGAGTTTGGCCTTAAAAGCGGAAATTAGCTCACCCAAAAGTGAACAAGTTAATTGTGGTATAGAAAAGGGTCAAATCCTGGAGACAATATGATTAATAATTGTGTTCAAACATATTGTTAAGAATAATGTTTAAAATCTAGTTCATTGAGAGATATAAGAACTAGAACATGAATTAGAGAATGCAGAAGCGAAAACTAATCAAGTTAAGATTTAGTTCAATTATTAAGAGATATCAAGTGTTTAGGGTTCACCACATTAGATCACTTATTTAATTTAATTGATTCAACTCCTTAGTTTAATAATCATATCAGGACCAAGTGTAATTTCATACTTGTAGGAATGCAAATCTTGCAAGGGTCAAACTTCCCACAATCTTGAGATCTCGACATTTATGGATCATTGTCCAAATGTCTAGTAAAACTCCATACGATATATCCTTTGGAGTTTTATGAGTTCTAGTATTCCAACCCATTTATGTTAGTGCTTCTAGGCATAAAATTTAGAAACTAAGAGTATGATATTAGTATACATATTAATATGAACCCACGGTAAAAATTCAAGTCATTTTGAGTCTTTTATCATTGAGAAATCAAAATTACAAGTTCAATTTTAAAAAGATGATTTTTGTGACATTTATACTATTTTATGGGCTTGGACGCACGCTGGGCTTCTCCCAAGGCTATCAGATCCACACAAATATGAGGCAACCATCTACAGGTCGTCCTAACCTCTAGAATTTTTGTCGCTATAGAGAACGACCAGACCAAAATGCCTTGACTTCCCCTTCCTCGCAAATTGTTGAACCTTTCTTGGATCTAAATACTCCAGCAAATTGAGAAGATGATTGTGAAACCCAGGACCCCTTGATAGAACCCTAAAATAGTCTATATAAAAGATTCCTAAAAGATCATCCATCCCTCTTCCCAAGCCGATTTGTAGACACTAGTCTGGTCACTCTTGGCAGAAACCAAACCAACCCCTCTCTTTTATAGGGTCCATAGACCTTCTCCTCCACTTTAGTTCCACTAGTTTTGATGAGATAACTTCTTCTTCTAGATTGGGATCTCTAGAGATGTGCAAGATACATGGGCTAGTACACACAAATTACTTGGATGAGAATGTTCCTTGCACAATTACATACTTATCCCATCGGTTACCTAGCCACATGATTCTCTGGACCTTCCCACCCACAAGCACCCATGTTGCAACTCCAAGAGCTTTGTCTCCAATTGAGTCAATGCCTCCTCACACCAAAAGAACGAGCATGAAGCATCCATAAGCTCAGTGCAAAGCTTTCTTATCCCAAAATCTAGCGAGAGGGGGGCAATTCGATGAAACTCAATGTTCTTCTCATAACTACCCACCCTTTTCTTTCCAATTTTCAGCTGTTCTCATGCCATGTATTTCGGTTCATCTCCACCCTATTGATGCCACAAACTCCTTGTTATTACATCTATCTCCTTGAACCTTCATCTATTAGTTTTCCCATGCTCTAACCTTAATGTTCTATCTCTATAGTAGGTGCAACCTGCCACTCCAACCACTATCAGCAGTGAGAAAGGGATTAATGACCTCAGTGCAGACTGTTGAAGTCCATGGAAGTGGTGTGAGTGGCAAAAATGGCCTCAGTTGCTGGGAATCCATGAATTCTCTCCCAATAGAAACCAGGGTGTCGTCCTGCACACGAGCTATGCGGGTAAGAAGACTCAAGGCCTACATTTCACTGTATTGCCACACATGAATAATTTGATATCACACATACCTTGGGTAAAACAATATTTTTTCACAAGTTTATCTATATACATCCACGACGACTTTCCCCTATAGTCTGGACCATAACATGCATAATTATTTGAGGAAAATATGGTAATTTGACAATCTAAAATTTTCCTTTTAGCGAGATTCCCAATCAATAATTTTTGAGTTTTATCTCGTCTATGATTGGCTAGTTTAAGTAAAAATTTTAGAAAATCACAACAAATGATAAAGAGCTCATATGAGGATGATCCATATATGGATTTTGATCTAATATATAAGGTCTAACTAATGCAGTTGATTGTGGTAAATAGTTCTAATGATTTTTCACAAGATTCCAAACTTAGGGTTAGTTAGGGTATACAAGTGTGTAATTAGGGTTCTTTGGGTATTTTAGGTTAAATAAGGATGGATTTTATGATGAAAGACTCTCCAATGTTTTGGTAAGTGCTCCATGCCTTTTATTTATTCATGTTGCATCTCATGTTTTCTCACATATAATGCTCAAGTATTTAATGTTTAGATTATCATGTGATACATACATGTTCTAAGAGGTATTATTATTTTGCATATCTTGCTTAAGATTTACTACAAATCAGTTAATGCTTAAAGATCATATCAATGACTAAATACCTCTTCATGTTTAAAGATAAGATAAGAATTAAGGGTGTAAACCCAAAGCTAAGATTGAAAAAGAATAAGCATGTATACAATTAAGGCCCTATCTCATGAACATTTCTAGAAGGTTGGCGCCTCATGAGCCCCCTTCATCTAGTTTAGAATTTTTTAAACCTATGCCTACACACTTTACGTGTGTCCAGTGAGTTTCCTACATACCTTGTGTGTGTCAACAAGATCAGATGAGGTGAGGTTTATAGAGAAGGTGCCATTAATGTAAGCTAATTAAGTTAAGAATGCATCCCAAAATAAATTAGTAGTGATCATGTTCAATATTTCAATTTTAAGTATATATTTTAGTTCGTGCTCTTAATATTATGAAAACCCAACCACTGACAATAACTTTTTCAAATGCATGGCTATGTGTGGATGCACATAGATAGGAATCAAAACCAACAATGAGCAACAACAACAAGAGGAGTTGCAATTTTAGTTCTCCTTTGGATCCTACTTGATGGGGTGTTCTATATAGATTTTAGTTATGATGTTTCAGAGTTTCATTTGTTGGACTCATTTATGTTGGCCTTTGTAGTCCTCGTTTATGGCATGTAATAAGGCAGTCTAGTAGTTGTTCCTATTATTTTATGGATTTTTGCTCAATTAATTATACCATGCCACATATTTGTCATAATCTCCCAAGTAATAATGTTGCCTCTATGGTTGTATTTAGTTTAATTTGGAGGTTGTGATAGTATACAAGTGAGTAGAATCCATTCCCACAAAATCTTACAACTCCAAATCCATGATGGAGCTCTTCAAATACCCTATCTTCCCTATTTTCAGGGTCCCTCACACCGTGACTTCAGATGAGGGATCACACTTTATCAAAAAGAATTTTGAGACAATGCTAAGGAAATATGGCATTTGCCACAAAGTCACTTCCCCCTATCATCCTCAGTCTAGTGGCCAAGTGGAAGTCACCAACCTTCAAATTAAATCTATTTGAATAAGACTATGAACCACACCAAGAAGGATTGGCCACTGAAACAAAATGATGAACTATGGGCATATATAACCACCTTCAAACACACGTGAGAACCGCACCCTTCTTATTATTATGTGTGAAATCTTGCCACCTCCCTATAGAGATGAAGCATAAGGCCAATTGGATCATCAATACCCTCAACTTTGATCTGTCTACAATTGGTGATAAATGTTTTTTGCAAATGCAAGAACTCGAGGAACTGAGAATGTCCACCTTTGAGAGTGCATGAATATACAGGGACATGGCAAAATGTGGCATGATGGCCATCTGAGAAGAAAAGATACCAAAGTGGGATCAAGTTCTAGTGTACAACTCTAGACTGAGATTAATTGTTTGGATGCTCAAATCCAGGTGGTACATGTCTTACATAGTGAAACATGCCTATCCACATGGCTCCCTCCTCCTTTGAGATAGGTTTAAGAGTGAATTTGTAGTGAATGAACATAGACGCAAGTTCTTCCTTGTAGAATAAAATTTTGTGGTGCAAGGAGTAAAGCGTCATCCCTCCATTGAAGATCTAGAGATAAGGGAGGCCCAACCTTGCTCCTTTCTAGATGCAATGATGACTTGATCAAACATATCAGGCCTTCAACGTTAAAATACGGCACTTCTTGGGAGGCAACCCAACATTCCACTCTTCCTTTAACTTTTGCCTTTGTTACCATTTTTTTCTTTGTTTTTCATATCTAATTTTTCAATTTCTATTTGTGAAATATCCCCCCCTTCTATTACAGGGCAAAAAAAGTAAAATTAAAATTTGAGATGGTCAATTGGAATACCCAACCAATCAAATGGAAAGAGTGGAAAACTACAAGATAGGCGACTGAGGGTTTCCTCTCTCAGTAGTCCAGTCAGTCGAGTGGGTCACCAACCAACTGATTTGACATCCCCATTTGGCTTATAAGGTCAGCCACTTGCAAGGGTTGTTGACTCATCCCTCTCTACCCTAACCTCCTACCCCCGTGATAAGCAACAAGCCCCCTTCCATCTGATTGCCAGCTGCCAAAAGCCGATTGACTCATCACTGCCAATGATAGATTGACTTGTCAGCTCGCCCCCTCAACTCTACATCTGCCAACACTGATTCACCGCACTTAGTAGCTAGTTACCCAATCCAGTATTTTTCCATTTGGTCATCCAGTCGGACACTCCAATGCTTTGCTAGCTCACCGCCCCGATCGACACCTCATTGCCAAGTGCTTCCCCACCAGCTGGATCACAACCAGATTCATCATCCAATAGCTTGCTTTGTGCTACCAACCATTTCCCCTCTTATGGTGAGTCAATTGACTTCAGACATATTCGATCAGTCAGTTGGCCAATATCTCAGTCAATTTAACTTCACCACTATCCACCCAAAAGATTAATCAATAATCTCAATCAGCTGATTGGGGTGACATTTCTACAATACCACTTGACCATTTTGCTACCTGGTAGATCTGTTGGGTTTTCTGCACTAGCCACCATGTCCCAAGAAATTCGGTCGGGGATTTCTTGACCGCCTCAAAAAAGGGAAGGAGAAGATGAGGGAGCTGACCTCCCACAACCCTCACCTTCATCATCCCCAGCCCACCAAGGAGGGATCCATATTGAGGAGCCTAGGGACATTGTGGATTCCCTTCTTGTGATGACACAACATTGGACGTTGTGCTCCTCGATGAAATTATTACGATGCCAAATTCATCCAATCGACTTCTGCTGCACCACCTTGGTCATCCACCTCCACTAGCCATCATATTTCCCTTCTTTTTAGAAAATACATGTGGTTCACTAATGAGGATCATCATGAGCACTACAACTACATGGCAAGGTTGGGTGTTGTCCTTCCTTGTTGGGATGCGGCATGACCCTTTCGTCCCTAGGCATTTGTGTTTTGACAACATTTTGTGCTAGAACAGTGTTTCCCGATTCCCTTATGTAGTCTAGCCTATCTACCATGAGTTGACACTTGAATTTGTGGACACATTCTAGAGGCGATTTATTATTCAAGAAGGTTCCAACTATTTGTTATGGATTTTTTGGGACAACCACTTCTTCCATCGGCCAACTCACAACTCTCATCCTTGACGACTAGAACCCATCTTGGTACCAAGGATGTATGAATCATAGTTATCAACACCACAAGGACGTGGATGGAAATTTTCTTAATGGTCTTCCTCCTTCCCTCAAGGTTGAAGGCCTCCTAACTACACAATCCAGTGGCTGATAATGTCTAATTTTATACACTTTTTGCACATATTTTATACCTCTCCAAACAAATCTTTTATAGACTTTTCCACTTATTTTAGAACTTTTATGTCGAGAATCTAAATAGTACACTTTTTCCATCCTTGTAGGGCCACATCAAGCCACGGCCGCGGTCAACACCTTGACCGCAGCCCATCAACCATCAAGGACCCTCCCACCATGGTCGATGCCACTAATCACACCAATGTTTCACGATCGCGATGCAGCATGCCCCTTTGGTCGCGACCTACAAACCACACATCTTAGCCTCGACCGAGGAGGCCGCAACTAAGGTGATAGCATATCTCAACTAAGGAAGCCATGACCGATGAAGAGCCATACCTCAACCGAAGTGGGACCTTGATCGACAATTGGCCTCGACTGAGGACAAGCCTCGATCGACCGTGATCGAGCCTCGACTGATGCCATGCCTCGACCGAGGTGGGACCACGACCAACCCCTGTGGTGACCTTGATCGAGAACAAGCCTCGATCGATACCAAGCCTTGACCATGGTGTGAATGGTTAAGTCGGTGGCAAACACCTATAAATAGGCCACCCACCTCAACTTGTCACATCATCATATCATTAAGGACCACGAAGTGCTGCCAAATTCCATACCCACTCTCATCCATCTGATCAGTCTTGGATCTCTAAAGGTGGAAGCTGAGGAGAGAGAAGATTGAAGGCCCCTCTCCTTTGAAAGAAGGAGAGCTTCCACACCACCCATTCATGATCTAGATTTAAAGGAGTACTTTAGTGTATCACCATCTTCTCTCTCTCTCTTCTAGATCTATCATCTCTGTTACGTTGTACCCCTTTCCTCTTTGTGGTTATGATGTATCTATCATTTTGTAATGTCGCTATGCTACCCGTTAACATGTGTGGCTAAACACTTAACTCGGGTTGGGAGTAGCCACTAAGGCTCTCCCAACATGTATATTCTTGCTCCCCTTTGTATATATATATATATATATATATATATATATATATATATATATATATATATATATATATATATATGAAGATTATCTCCATATGCTTGTTATGAATGCTTCACTTGTTGCTTCGCTATTATCTTGTGATGTTTGATCGTTGATACCTCAAAAGAGTAGTACATTCTTTATCTGGTATTATGGAGTTGTATGAATGCATGAGAATGTTGGATTGCTAAGGCTTGTGGTCATATGGTTTGCTTTGTGGTTGTAAGGTTGTCATCTCAAGAGGGAGGCCACCTTAGGTCCTAGATCTATCCTTATCTCGAGAGAGGAGGGTATAGACACTTCTATGACCACTTGTAATCTTGATAGGAGTATACAAAGGGGTGTGAGTTTTGCATGTTGGTGAGAGACCTTAGTAGGTGAAACCCGATCTGAGTTTCCTTCCATATCTTTGTTTCTTACCATTTGTCCTTGTTTTCTTTCATTGTTATTTTTGTTCTTTATTTTAACTTTCTTTGTTTGGTTTGAGCGCCATCGTTCCTCAGGGAACATTTTTTTTAAACCATCTATTTATCCAGAGTATATGAGTGTGAGACCCTATGTAGTTAACACCTGCTAACCTTGTCCCTGTGGTTCAACCCTGATTACTATGTCAGACCCTATATAATAGTTGCGGGGGCTTGAGTGTCGAGTTACTATCTTAAGAGTTTGACTACTCTGGATCTGCTCCATTTTGGACGTGCGATTTAGGCCAGTCAACTTTTTGGTGCTGTTGTCGGGGACAAGGTAAAATGGCACTGTTAAGAACTTGAGTCCACTCACTATACTCTCGTGCCTCAAGCTTAGTAATAATCTTTTTTTGGTCGGCCAAATTTTTTTTTGGTCGGCCAGCTTAGTAATAATCTTGACAGCATAGAAACCTTAAATTTGCTACCATGTGATTACACAGAATAGTTCATTTTAACACGTTCAATTTTCTAAATCGACTATGTGGTCTATTTAGGGAACTAGAGGGAAGTAGATCCTTCAATTTTCACCTTAACCTCGAGTCACCATGCTGCCTTGTGTGGACGGTACTCTCATTGGAGAAGAACGGAATGCAAGAGTTCAACATGACCCCCACCACCTGGGACAGATGAAGATAGAAATGGTCGTTACTCATACGATCATCAACATGAGGAAGAACGTCGGGAAGAAGATCGTTGCGATGAAGATCGACATGATGAAGAACGAAACTACTGTAACCATAGAAAGCACCATCGCAATCACCGTGATAATGAATGTGAGTGCGATGATCAGGATAGCAAAAGCGAAGATGAAGAAGAGGTAAAGACTCTTAGAGAGTTAGCAGCAACTAGGGCCAACAAATCCAAATGCCCAATCGTCATTCTGCACTTCAATTCAGTAAACTTTGAACTGAAACCAGCTATAATCTCAATGATCCAGAACAAACTTTCCATGGGAATTTGAAAAGTGAAAATCCATACCATCACCTCGATGCCTTCAAAAATATATGTGATACCATTAAAATGAGGGGAGTTCCTCAAGAAGTGATATATTGTAAGGGATTCAACTTCTCTCTTGAAGATAAGGCTCTATCCTGGTACCTCAACCTCCCCCACCAGTCCATAGATGGGTGGAGACCCCTTGCATATGCCTTCATTACTAAGTTTTATTCAACAAAGAGAACTATCCCCAACATGCCGAAGATCACTTCTTTTGCACAAAAGTCGAGAGAAAACTTGCACGAGGCATGGGAATGTTTTCAAGAATATCAGAGGGATTGTTCACGCCATAATTACCGTAAGGGGTTCCTAGTGACCACCTTAGACAATGGGCTGACTCCTACTGAGAGGACTTCACTGAATGCAGCTGCTGGCAGATGCTTTCTTGGAAAGAAGCCAAGCAAAACTATGAAGATAATAGACAACATGGATGCACTGCAAGCAGACATATATTATGATAGGAATGATAAAGGATCGGGGAAGAAATCATGGTATGAAGGACAATCTATTGAAGCCAAATCCTTAGAAACCATTACAGCCCAAATTCAGAAAATCACCATCAATGTCAAATAGCTGAAAGATACCAGAGCCAAAGGCAAGAAGCATACTGAGACAGCCTTGAAATGTATTACATGTGGAGAAGGAGGACATGGAATTGACAACTGTATTTATACCCATCTAGAGGAGAGTGATGAAAGTGAAAGTGAAGAAGACACTGAGAATATCTCTTATGTTAACTTCAAGCAATAGGACCAACATGGGTTTTGTTATGGAAACAAAGAAGTTGCAAAGATCGCACATCAATTGGGAAGTTCATCTAAACCTCCCCCAGGATTTGAGAAGAAATGAGTGCCAACCCAATACACCAAGACTACCAGCTACCAGACAAACAAGAACAACTATCAAGGTCTAAACAAAAATGTGAGATGACAAGGGTAAGGGCAAGGGCAAGGCCCAAGGCCAAGCCAAGCCAAGGTCAACAACCAAGCTGACATGATTGCTCAACTATTCGACTTGTCAAAAAGGCAAGCTTCTGTGAACGATCAACTTGCTCAAAGTGCTCTCACAAATTTGGGAGTGCTAACTACCATGCAAACTCAAATGGTGGACATGCAAACTCACTAGAGGCAGATTGATCAATAGCTTGCACAACTAGCCAAACTCCTGAAAAACCCTTCAGGGAAGATCCCATCAAATACTGAGACTGCCAAAATGGCTACTCTTCGATCAGGGAGAACATTGGAAAATCCTAATACTAACAACACTGAAGAAGGAGGAAGTCATGCTAATCAGCAGTCTGAGAATGAGAAGGCAACAGAAGAACAAAAAGGGAAAGAAAAAGATGTAAGTGGCAAAGAAGCAGGGTCACACAAAAAGAAGATGAAAGGACAGGAAAAGAACTTGGATCCTCTGGGAGATTTCCTTTTGAAGAAAAATACCTATGCACCAAGAGTTCCATTCCCCTATAAATGATAAAAGCACATTTGAAGAAGAGATACGAAAAGTTCATGGAGGTCGTAAAGAAGCTACACTTGGATGAGCCCTTTCTCGATGCAATAGAAAAATGCCAATATATGCAAAGTTCTTCAAAGACCTGATTACGAAGCAAAGAATAGGATACCACATCAAAATTGTCCAGTTGGTGAAAATGTCAAGTGCTTTTGTTCAAGCCGAGTTACCTACCAAGAAGAAGGACCCCAAAGCATTCAGCATACCTTTCTGTGTTGGAGATAATGTGGAGAGAAAAGGGTTAGATGACTTGGGAGAAAGCATCAGTCTAATGCCCTTGACTCTAGCACAAAGGCTTGGGCTGACAAACATGGTAAAGACGGGGATGAGGATCGAGTTAGATGATCATACCTTCACAAGGATAGTGGGAATAGTTGAAGACGTTCTGATACGGGTCAGATGATTTTTCATATCGTGTGATATAGTGGTAGTAGACACGGTAGAGGATTCTAAATGCCCAACGATATTTGGAAGGCCTTTCCTTATAAGAGGGAGAGCCTTAATAAATATTGTTGAAGGAATCATCACACTGCAAGTAAGGAATGATGACTTGGATTTTTGGGTACAAGATGCCATGACGGGACCATCTCTATTTGATTCAGTCTACTTCATGGATAGCTACAATTAGTATTGTGAAGAGGTACAAGAAGATAAAGCAATCATAGATCCCCTAATGTGAGCCCTAAATAGCCAGGATCTTGCTATGGAGGGCCAAGAGGTTGTAGAAATCTTGGATTACTTGAACCAACCCGAAGAGGAATTTAGCGACGATGAAGAGATAATTGAGACAATGAAGTACACTTCGTTAGAGCGAACAACTGAGGGGAAGGAAGCACTGAAGACCAAGTCAGAACTTAAACCTCTTCTACAAGGGTTGAAACATGAATTCCTAGACAAAGAAGAGAGGAATCTTGTTATTGTCAATGTTAACTTAACAGATGACCAGATGGAGAAGTTGATGAATGAGCTCAAGCTATATAGAAAATTCATAGGGTATTATGTGGAAGAGATCAGAGGCCTCAACCCGGACTTATGCATGCACATAATTTGTCTTGAAGATACAAACAAGCCTCCATCTCAACCATAAAGAAAGCTAAACCAAATGCTAAAGGAGGTTGTGAAGAAAGAGGTTATAAAGCTACGAGATGTTGGGATCATTTACCCAATAAGCGACATCAATTGGGTTAGTCCTATCCATGTGGTACCCAAGAAGGGTGGAATGATAGTCATACGAGGAGAAGATGGAGATGAAGTTGCCACAAGGACAGTGACGGGCTGGCACATGTGCATCGATTATCGCAAGCTAAATACAACCACTAAGAAGGATCACTTCCCCTTGCCATTTATCGACCAAATCCTAGAGCGACTAGCTCATCACGAGTACTTTTGTTTTTTGGATGGATATTCAAGATTTTACCAAGTACCTATCCACCCTGATGATCAAGAAAAGACCACCTTTACCTGCATTTATGGCACTTATGCCTTCCGAAGAATGTCGTTTGGCTTATGTAATGCACCCGTGACTTTTCAACATTGTATGATATCCATATTTTCAGACTTTCTGGAAGACATTGTAGAAGTCTTCATGGATGACTTTTCTATATATGGGATGAATTTTGAAGCCTTTTTGAGAAATCTATCTTTGGTTTTGCAGCACTGTGAAGAGAAGCACCTTGTCCCAAATTGGGAGAAATGTCACTTCACGGTTCAGGAAGGTATCGTTCTTGGACATAAGGCTCAAAGAAAGGAATTGAAGTGGATTTAAGAAAAATTGAAGCCATATCAAAACTCCCGCCACCAAAGTCGGTCATTAGAGTGTGAAGCTTCTTAGAACACGCATGATACTATAGAAGGTTCATAAAGGACCTTTCTAAGATTGCCAAGCCATTATCAAATCTATTGATAGAGGATGTTGAGTTTGAGTTTACCACTAAATGTCTAGATGCCTTTAATACCCTCAAAAGAGCATTAACGACAACGCCTATCCTATAAGCACCTGATTGGGATTATCCTTTTGAGATCATGTGCGATGCCAACGATTATGCCATCGGGGTAGTCCTCAGGAAGAAGAAAGAGAAGAGACATCATGTGATTTGCTATGCGAGTAGAACCCTAAACAAAGCCCAAGTGAACTACACTACCACTGAGAAAGAAATGTTGGCTATCGTATTTTCTTTTAACAAGTTCAGATCATACTTAGTAGGATCAAAGGTAAGAGTGTACACCGATCATGGGGCAATAAAGTACCTAATGCAGAAAAAGGAGACCAAGTCCAGGATTCTAAGATGGGCATTGTTAGTGTAAGAGTTTGACCATGAGATCATCGATAAGAAGGGGAAAGAAAATGTGGTCGCGGACCACCTGTCTCGAATAATTTTTTATGAAGAAAACCAACTACCTATGAATGACAACTATGCCGACAAAGCTCTTGAAATGGATCAATCAAAAGATAAGAGCTTACCTTGGTTCATGGATATTTGTAATTATTTGGCATGTGGACAACTTCCACCAGAAATAACACATAACCAGAAGAAGAAGTTATTTTCTGAGTTGAAGAATTATTATTGGGATGACCCACTACTATATAAGAGGTGCTCTAACATTCTGTATCGTTGATGCATACCTAAAAAAGAGGTGCCTCTAATCCTCAAAGAGTGTCACGCCTCACCTTATGGAGGACACCACGAGGGGAGAGGATGGCTACAAAGGTTATGCAATCAGGGTTTTACTGGCAAATGCTCTTCAAAGATGTTGCATCATTTGTCAAAACATTCAAAGAATGCCAACTTACGGGGAACATAAGTAGAAGAAATGAAATGACAATGTCAGACGGGGTGGAAGTAGAAATGTTCGATGTATGGGGAGTCGACTACATGGGGCCTTTTCCATTGTTGAAAGGGAATCAATACATTCTTATTGTTGTTGATTACATTTTCAAATGGGTTGAGGCAGTTGCTACACAAACATGCGACTCCAAAGTAGTCATTAAGCTTTTTGAGAAGACTATCTTCCCACGCTTTAGAGTGCCACACACTATCATAAGCGACGGATGGTTGCATATAGGTGAGAAATAGTTTGAAGCTCTGCTAAGGAAGTATGGAGTGAAGCATAAGGTCGCAACGCCATACCACCCCTAGACATCGGGAAAGTAGTGGTATCGAACATGCAAATCAAACAAATTTTAGAAAAGATTGTCAGTCGTACACGAAAGGACTGGTCCATGAAACTGGACGATGTGCTTTGGGCACACCACACAACATACAAGACACCAATAGGTACGACACCCTATAAGTTGATCTATGGAAAGTCTTGCCATCTACCGGTCAAACTCGAACACAAAACCCTATGGGCTATTAATTTTTTGAACATGGATCTCGACAAAGCTAGTCAGAAAATATTCCTTCAGCTCCAAGAGATCAAAGAGTTGAGGATGCACGCCTATCAAAATGCAAAGATTTATAAATAGAGAACAAAGATCTGACATGATACCCACCTAAAGAACAAAGATGTGCATGAAGGAGATAAGGTCCTTTTGTTCAACTCCAGCATCAGGTTATTTTTGGGGAAGTTGAGAACAAGGTGGTCATGCCCTTTTTCTATTGTGAAAATATACCCATCAGGGGTAATGGAGATAGCAGGAGAAAAGACAGGAACATTCAAGGTGAATGGACAAAGAGTGAAAAGATACTATGAAGACCAAGTCTTTGTAAGGAGAACATAACTCAGTTTGGGGGAGCCAACTCTGCAACAAATGGAATGAACGAGGAAGCAACTACACCTGTGGAAGGAGAATGAAGACAAGATGAGAGAGAAAGTCGAGCTAAAGACTTTAAACAAGCACTTCTTGGGAGGCAACCCAAGTTTTTGTTGTTTTCTTTAGTTCATGTTTTTCTTTATCTCGTACTTTAGTATTATGAGCTATGTGCCTCCCATTTTCCAATATTTCATTTTTCAAATAGGAGTGTAAATGTTTTATGATTTTTAACATCTCTCTTCCCAAGAGGCTTTGATTGAAAGAACAAGGTTTGCCTTAATTGGGTTGATGATATTTTGGTTTGGAAGGACTGTGGTCGCGGCTTGAGCATCGGTTGAGGAGGGGTACACCATGGTCGCGGTTCCCGCTCCATGCAGCAATGGGATGCGGTCGTGGTGTATGTAAAGAAGGAACCCAGACGTGGTCACAGCAGTCCTCACACCGTGGTCGCGGCCCCCTAGGGTATATAAACTTAAACCCTTCAGAACAGGGGTTCTTCTTTCTCTCAAAATTCTTGAACTATTGAAAGAAGATCCTCGACACTGGTGTGCGAGAAGACTATGAATCCAATTCTGACCTCCACCAACAAAGCCATGCTTCTACCATTGCAAGCCCCTTCTGCTGCTGCTTTTGATGCCTTTTCGTGTTGTTAACCTAAACTGAGGTATCCATCAGGATTTTTCTCGACTACCATCGATTGCTAATCGTAGTTTTTCACATACTTTGTCGCCTTCTTGAGCATTTGATGAATGAATGGCTCGTGAATGCTATGAAAACTACCGTGGCTCCACCACATTTAGCTCAGAGATGCTCGCCGACATTCTCCCCACGTTCGTGGCTCTCATAGCACTGTTTAACCTAGGTTAGGGTCTCAGGGTGCGATTCGATCACGGAACCCCGCCGCCTTAGCCTTGGACGATGACTTCTCGAACTAAGTTTTGGACCAGTCATCTTCTCCAATCGAATAGTCGCTCCAATGCCATAATCGTGGCACCCAATCCTTGGTCGCGGTCGCGACTTTCCTTAAGAAAAAAATCGGTTGAGTGACGACCATGGTCGAGGAACCCCTTGTTGCTTCATGGTCGCAGTCGTAGGATCTCTCATTTTAGTGTAATCCACCACGGTCGCACCACCCAATGTCACGGTCGCAACATATCATTTCAATTAGACTATGTGATGTTGCGGTCGTGGACCTACCGTGGTCGCGGCTCACCTCTTGTTTGAGGCTGCGGTCGCAATCCTATGAAAAATTGAACTAGAAATATATAAGCATGTATACATATACATGATAATGATGATTAATTAAAAGCTAATTTAATTTTACTAACAAGAAAAGTCATGTGAAACTTTCAAAATGTCTACCTCAACTGAAGACACCTTGATGAAGAAAGAGACTTCACTAAAGGGGGTAGAGGAAATCCTTGAGAAGATCACAAATTCTTTAAAAGACAATCTAGACCTCCCCCCGATAAAGAAACTCCAGCAACAACTGTTGAAAAAGAAGTATGACTACATCCTGGCTCACAAGACGCCGGAAGAATCAGAGGAGTCCCCTAGTACATCTAAGATGGAGACCTCAAAATATCAACCTTTAGAAATTGAGCTGAGGAAAATAGAGAAGAGGATGGCTGAACCCAAGGAAGTCAAGGGTAGCAAAAAGAGAAAGGTGACTGCTACAGAGAAGATGAAGGGGCAGGAGAAAGAAATAGCCCATGAAGAGGTGGAAGAGAATGAGGAGGTGGTCGTGGACTAGAAAAGACCAGCTTTTGTGCCAAGAGACTCTTCACACCAGTCACAGTTCGAATGGATACTGTAGTCCAAAGGGTTCAAGCCTACCAGATACCTAAATGTCGAAGACTTCAAGAAGATGGGAGACTAGGACAGGGTAGTCAACTCCCTGGAGGGTGTAAATCTACACACCCTATGCACCTCTGAAGCCCCCTCGCTAACAGAATTGACAGAAGAATTCATGTCATCCTTAGAGAAGTTCCCAGTCAGCGACGGGGAATGCAAGAAGGGCTGCGGTGACTTCAAGCTAGAAGTGAGACTAGGGGAGAAGTCTCACACAATCACAGAGGCCATGTTGAACACTATATTTACAAGAAAGACTGAGGAAGCACATTCCTGCTCCGCCACACCCAGAGAGAAGGACACAATTGGGTACAACAAAAACTAAATGTGGGAAACGCTGACGGGGGAGTAGGAACACAACTCCAAGGCAGCCCTCATCACATCATACTTCATCTGGGTGATGCAGAAGATCACTGCCAACACCATATTTACAAGGTTAGAGACCAGAGGTGTGACAAAAGGAGACATCTTTGTTATATGGTCCATGTTGAATTAGAGGCCAGTGAATATAGGTAAAGTTCTCATTGTACGGCTATCTGCAGTAGTAGGAGGGAAGCAAAACAGACAAATAAGTTATGCATGGGAGGCCAAATTACTAAGATCACATATCATTTTATGGATGTAGAACTGTTGATGAGGTACAAAAAAATGAAGGGGCACACAAATTTTTGGGTTTTAGGGGAGACAGAGAAGGCAGCGGAAACAAAAAAAAAATTTCTCCCCCAACCCATACTGAGGAAACGCGTCAACGTCTATATAATAGGAAAGGATGGTTTGTGGAATCATACCTTGTCCCTAGGCTTGCTCGGCGAC
The DNA here is from genome assembly GCA_963693085.1 of Alisma plantago-aquatica. Classification (NCBI taxonomy): domain Eukaryota; kingdom Viridiplantae; phylum Streptophyta; class Magnoliopsida; order Alismatales; family Alismataceae; genus Alisma; species Alisma plantago-aquatica. Next base: position 1,176,569,402 of record OY856411.1, on the reverse strand, counting down.
AATACCTCGCGCAATGCGCGGTCTTCAACTCCGGACTTCGACGGTGTATGTGCAGCTCCTGGTCGCACCGGGACTAACAACTCCTACTCGAACCGGACTATCGGATGACAGTTGTCCTCCTAACCGGCAGTGTCCTCCCGCCTCTGTAGTAGTCCACACGGACCACCTGGAACTCCACACTCCTTGTCCCACAAGGAAGTGGAAGGAGTCGCACCCTCCTATTGACATACTAGTCGCCAACACGCTCTTCTGCCTCCTGTTGCAACTGCAGTTGTCCTTCCCTTGCTGCACCTCCCTTTTGCGGGAACACTTGCTCGGGCTCTCTCACGGTTACCAAAACCAGAGAGAATGACAACTTGCAGAGCAACTGGTTGCACTGAGCTGTACTGTGAGAAGCCCCCAATACCCCCTATATATATAGGAGAGTCATGGGACAGGGTTCTCTATCCCGGGCAATGCGGGACTAAAGCAGGAGTAGAAGGGTTCGAGAATTTTCCACAAAAAGCAACCGGTTCGCAACTTGAAATGATCGGTTCACAACTGAACCGATCGGTTCGGCCATTGAACCGATCGGTTGGACCTGAGCCGATCGTTTGGGGCACTCCAACCGATCGGTTGGTTCCCTGAACCGATCGGTTCATGGTCCTAATCCAGCTCAAAAAGACTTTCCTTGTTTCTTTCCCAATTGGTATCGAATACCAATATTATTCCCAATCGAATTGGGCAATTTGAAACCAAAGGAAAATTCTTGCCATCATGACTTTTCCCAACTAGTCGGTTGCACCAGTTGAGCCGATCGGTTCAACCCCTGAACCGGTCGTTTCAACCTGGGCATGAGCCGATCGGCCTGGACACTCCAGTCGACCGGTTCAGCAACCTCAGCCGACCGGTTCATCACATGAACCGATCGGTTGGGAGCAGAGGTTGGGCAAAAATCAGTCAATTGCGATTTCCATCAATCTGATACTCCAATCAATGCGTCCAACACCTTGAACCATATGATATTGAGCTATCGACTGATTGAGTGTTTAATTGAACTACTAAACTCCTTTAGTAATCAATCTAAACATTTCTTTGTGGACAAAACTCCTCTTCCAGGTTAAATCCTATGTGTGTGACCCTGCAGGTCCATTTCACGTTGGCAGTGAAAGTCCATAACACTTATGACTTCACAAGCAAAGAGCGGTGCCTAGTCACACATCAGTGCTACCCAAGTGAAAGTAGAAAGTTGGAGAACAACTTTCATCCTACAATCCGTGAATGGTGTTACAGCGAATGTATAATTCCTTTGTCACTGATATCCTGAATGAACTCGAGGCATGGAATAGTCATCCTATCAACGTTCATTCACTTCCTTGATCTCAGAGTAGACTGGAAGAGATATGTATGACATCAGTATCATATACTGATTCACACATGCGTGCACGCCTTTCTCAATCCTACTCATCAAGTGGCCATGGATATCAAACTCCCTCAGGAGGGACAAATCCCATATCTATCACTCACCCCTCAAAAGCCCCATGTGTCAAAGCCACCCAATCATCACCTTTATAACAACCCATGTTTCAGGACTGCGTTTGATGATGTCAAAGTGTGCCCAACGACATGTGTTGAGTGCAGTGATTTCAGGTCTAAGAATCACACTCACCACCATCACTGTGAGTACTGACTGTGACTTCCATCTCATGGTTCCATGTGTCAAACTCACGGTGGGTCTGTCCGGTACACTTGTTCTCTAACAAGTACCTATGTGTTTGGTTTGATATCTCTATATCATGACTAATGAGATTCTGTCATCAACCAACACCACAATCTAGTCTTGTGTGTCATTGCTGTCTATCTACCTTCCACAATGACATCCGACTAGGGACATAACAAGAATGTACAAACTCTTATCATCCGTATGATCTCATGATTCAGGTCATGAACCTGAAGGCATACGTCATTGAGTACTGTCATTCTCTAGACATTCAATCTGTTCTATCACTATCTCATATGACTGAACCAGAAAGAATTGGAAGCTCGCCTTTTATGTTTATCAAATCAATCTTAATGTATCCCACCAATCATCACATGATTGGCTCTCAGGGCATACATACCAACAGACTCCCACTTGCACTATGAGCCAATCACCCATGAATCATATTCATAGTGATCTTCAAACATGTCCCACATGTTACTGTGCTCTAGTGCCAACATAGTGAGTAATGGAAACACCTTGCCAAAGTCTGTACAAATTGCATGTCTCACATCTCTTCACTGTACGTCACACGTATGAGATGGAGTTGTCGTAATATGCGATCTAGTATTCCTTTGCTAACCTTTAGCCACATTGCATGATCAAGGATTCCAGACTTATCATCAATGAGTGGAATATAAGTTCATCTTATGAACTTTCAGATCCATATAGTATCCACTTTTGTTTACTAACACATAGATACTCGGCATTTCCCTTTTTCAAATGGCTTTATTGGAACATTTCCAATTATCAACAAACTTTCACTTTTATACATCTTATGTATATATATTGCGATTAATTTTCTGTCAATTCGGAAGTTCGCATCAATGTAACTCATTACATTGAACTCTTCCTTATATCCATAGAACTAGTACTTCACAAGCACTTATCAAGTTCTCATGGTATTCCAGTAACCCTTACTGGAAGTAGATAGACATCCACTCGTCATGTCCCACATATGAGTTATCAGGATGAGCACATCATATTGCAATGTCCTACATACAAGATGATGAATGCATTTTATTCTTGTCATGTCATACATGCAAGATAATGGGATGATTACATACATGATAGATCCATATCTATTCTTAGTGTTCCCATTCTTCATAAGAATTGGACACTTGGCCTTGGGATACTAATATCCATGTAACATGGACAAATTTTCTCCAACTGAATCTATGCATACTGAACACTTCAGTACAGATTGCCAATGTATGCTTTCTCTTTCCAGGTCAAGAGATTTTCGAGAACTATCTCTATAGATCTCTATTCCTATCACATAGGAAACATCTCTATCTTCCTTAAAGATAATTTCCACTTTTGGATTTCCAATCTAGAACATTTCCATTTCACATCAATATGTGGAATGTGAATACGCTCCCACTAAATCACAGATCCCTTCTTTATCTTTGACATATCAGTCAAACCCTTTGACTATATCATCAAAGTAAAGATCCAATTTTGAGTTGCTTGTACTCAATCAATCACATTGATTAGTCCATTGTAACTTATAGACTTCATTTGCATTAGTGGATTCATAAACCTTATAGGTTGTGTTATGTACGCATCCTATTTTTATTCCTCATAGGAATGCAGTTTTAGTATCCATATGCCAAATGTCTTAGTCATTAAGTTGCAATCAACAAGCATCATCCTTCTCATAATGTTATCCATGTGTCTTAACACTTAAGACTCATTTGCACTTATGGATACGATCCATTGATTGCTACCATGAAGGTCATACCTTATGGCTCACATGGATGTCATTTAGGATGTAATGGTCATAGACCATAACTCAAGATTTGGTTCCTCATATTCATCTTGATAGTTGACTCATCATATGAAACCCTCATCATATAGATAATTGAGGTGTATCTGTTAAAGATATAAGAACTCACAACCCTTGTGATTCTTAATTTCTTTTATTAGTGTGGGGTATTCATTTATTAAGAAGAATTCAGTTATTTGATAATAATTCTCTAACTCCTTAGAGTATGATTCCTTCTTGATTCAGACATCACCATGCCTTAGTCATGAGTTCACTATGATACATTATCATAATCACTCATAAGGATCTCAAACATTTGGTCCAAGTATTTCATTCATTGATCTCATCAAGAATTAATACTTTACCAAATTTGTACTTCATTTATGATAATCTTGAACACTTCAAGATATTCATATTGGTATTTCTCTAAACACCATTTGAAGTATTAGCATTTATTCCAATAGGTATGTAAATACATCACATGTATTATACCTAATAGGATAATCATTCTCCCACTACATTAGTGAAGATTGATTAATCATGTCCAAGATATTCATGTCCCTTACTGGTTCTCTAACCAAAAGAGTCTAGTTTTATCCATCACATGGAAACTAGAAATGAATTTCTCATGATTAATGCTAATTAAATCGTTTGAGTTATCTATAACTTTTAGGTATCGTTTTATCTTATGCATATCAAATATCATAAGATAAATAAGGCATTGCCATAAAGATCACATCTTTATAAATTGAAACATCTCTTTATTAATTGCCATCATTGTCATACAATATGCAAAATAAAGTGTTTCTATCTGTTGGCAAGTATGAAATAGCAGTTCATAACTGTATTACATGCCTTATTGGCTGAAAATAAACTAAAGTATTCCTATCTATAAAGGCAACACTTGCCCCAAGTAAGAATGCTTTACACTTTACATCTTGATATCATATATCTCAAAAGTGTTACAAGTTTATTTACATGACACCTTCAAGTAGAGGCTTCAGTCGCCTCCTTCTTCTTTTGTTCTTCCAGGTAGAGAGGAAAATTCCTTTTCCAATGTCCTGGCTTTTGACAATGGTGGCAATTTCCTTTCTTGGTCACGCCTCCTTTGGCCTTGAGAACTAAAGATGGCTTGGACTCCTGGCTAGCTTCAGAACTTTTCTTAGCTTTGCCCTTGCCCTTGCGCTTGGACTTGCCTTTCTTGCTCGTGATCACCATCACGGACTTAGGCTTGTCCTTCTTCATCTGTAACTCGGCTGTCCTCAACATGCCCAACAACTCTGACAGTGGCCTATCAAAGTTGTTCATGTTGTAGTTCATCACAAACTGACTGTAAGATTCTGGCAACGATTGCAGTATCACGTCAGTAGCCAACTCTTGGCTCGGTGGAAATCCCAATCTCTGCAGGTTCTCCACATACCCAATCATCTTGAGTGTGTGAGGACCAACTGGATCTCCTTCTGTCATGACGCACTTGAACAGCGCCCTAGAAACATAGTACCTCTCTTGCCGTGCCTGATCTTCATACATGTTCCTGAGATGCAGAATCATCTCTATGACACCCATGTTCTCATGTTGCCTCTGCAACTCATGGTTCATTGAACATAGCATCAAGCACTTTGCATCAATGGCATCATCAGAATGCTTCTTGTAAGCATCCCTTTCTATCTTTGGTGCATTAGGAGAGGGTTCCTCTGGAATTGGAGTATCCAAGACATAGAGCTTACGCTCTTGAGTGAGAACAATTCTCAATGTCCGATACCAGTCATGGAAGTTTGTCCCATTTAGCTTGTCCTTGTCAAGGACCGATCGCAAAGAAAAGTTGTTGTTGTTTGTTGCCATTTGAACTACAAAAAGGAAAATATGCAATTTTAGTCCAAAAACTCATTTTTGACTTATTTGATTGATTTGAAAAATTGACGATATAATTAGGCCTTTAATTAATTATCGCTCCCACTATTTTAGTTCAAATCGATAGCCCTCACCATCAATTCGGAAGATTGCAACGTATAACCTTCTAGTGGGAAAGATCCTGAAATCCTCTAAGCCATGGACCAGCTAGGGCTGTCACCCACAACATAGATCTCTCAGGTAGGCAACTTTTTCCAATTGCATCATATGCAACTCTTGATAAGATGTCATATACAACTCTTTGCAATGATCATCTCCATGCCTCAAGGTACTAGATCCCATCTAGATCACCTTGTTAAGTCCGACCCAAAGCAAACACGATGAATATGCACCCTACTAGGGCAGACCCACACATTCATCCTTCACGCTTCCACGAGATAGACAGTGCACCACGCTAGGGCGTGCCCACACTTGGTCGATCAAGCTTTTCACGTGTGTCGCATTTGGAAGGCATCTAAAACTTTAATATTTTAATGAGGGATTTGGTTTTATATACATATACATATCCAATCACCACAACACATAGTATGTATCATATACATGCTATATCCCACAGAAAACGTGCACAAACGATAAAAAGCGATGGTTATGGCCGTCCTAATGTGATTCCTCGAGCCAAGAGGAATCACGGTCATCTAGGTCTACATCACATGCAACCTGTACAAGATGAACTTTGTGCCTTGCCATCCGAGTAGATCAACTCATCACATGAATGATCTGTACTCTCCAGCCGGTCGTCTGGGTGCCACCAGCCGATCGGTTGGCTCCTCCAACCGATCGGTTTGCCTGGTCGTCGTGCATCTCGTCATGTCCGCCACCTGCTCGTCTCGCTCCTCGAACCGGTCATCAACCGATCGGTTCACTCCTTGAACCGACCGTCTGGAAGGTAAACTGATCGGTTCACTCCTTGAACCGATCGTCTGAGCAGTCGTCTTGATATCTGCCGGTCATTGACATAACATGAAATAAAATCCTATTCTATTAATTACATTGCTTTAAAAGGGGAAACCCCGAGTTACATTCGGGGGGAGCAAAGGTAGGAAAGAATCTCGAATTATTTTGAGTTACATCAGGAATAAGAGAGGGAAGATCGGTACGCAGACCGAGATGCAAGCAACCACACACAACCAATCACAGATAGGGGTTTATAGGCCATAATCATGCTACACACATCCACCACAAAACTAGTTTAAGGGCGACACGTATCGAGTGCATTAATAATACATATCATATATGTAATTAGGGATTTGTGGATTTAGGATTGGACATGCATAAAGCCGATATTATTCGCATCGTATGCAATAAATAAAGGCGACAAACCAAAATCGATCATATCGATATTCCTAAAATATAGAGCAGTTGACGTGGCTCTGATACCACTTTTGGGTTTTAGGGGAGACAGAGAAGGCAGCGGAAACAAAAAAAAAATTCTCCCCCAACCCATACCGAGGAAACGCGTCAACGTCTATATAATAGGAAAGGATGGTTTGTGGAATCATACCTTGTCCCGAGGCTTGCTCGGCGACAATACCTCGCGCAATGCGCGGTCTTCAACTCCGGACTTCGACGGTGTCTGTGCAGCTCCTGGTCGCACCGGGACTGACAACTCCTACTCGAACTGGACTGTCGGATGACACTTGTCCTCCTAAGCGGCAGTGTCCTCCCGCCTCTGTAGTAGTCCACACGGACCACCTGGAACTCCACACTCCTTGTCCCACAAGGAAGTGGAAGGAGTCGCACCCTCCTGTTGACGTACTAGTCGCCAACACGCTCTCCTGCCTCCTGTTGCAACTGCAGTTGTCCTTCCCTTGCTGCACCTCCCTTTTGCGGGAAGCACTTGCTCGGGCTCTCTCACGGTTACCAAAACCAGAGAGAATGACAACTTGCAGAGCAACTGGTTGCACTGAGCTGTACTGTGAGAAGCCCCCAATACCCCCTATATATATAGGAGAGTCATGGGACAGGGTTCTCTATCCCGGGCAATGCGGGACTAAAGCAGGAGTAGAAGGGTTCGAGAATTTTCCACAAAAAGCAACCGGTTCGCAACTTGAAATGATCGGTTCACAACTGAACCGATCGGTTCGGCCATTGAGCCGATCGGTTGGACCTGAGCCGATCGTTTGGGGCACTCCAACCGATCGGTTGGTGCCCTGAACCGATCGGTTCATGGTCCTAATCCGGCTCAAAAAGACTTTCCTTGTTTCTTTCCCAATTGGTATCGAATACCAATATTATTCCCAATCGAATTGGGCAATTTGAAACCAAAGGAAAATTCTTACCGTCATGACTTTTCCCAACTGGTCGGTTGCACCAGTTGAGCCGATCGGTTCAACCCTTGAACCGGTCGTTTCAACTTGGGCATGAGCCGATCGGCCTGGACACTCCATCCGACCGGTTCAGCAACCTCAGCCGACCGGTTCATCACATGAACCGATCGGTTGGGAGCACAGGTTGGGCAAAAATCAGTCAATTGTGATTTCAATCAATCTGATACTCCAATCAATGCGTCCAACACCTTGAACCATACGATATTGAGCTATCGACTGATTGAGTGTTTAATTGAACTACTAAACTCCTTCAGTAATCAATCTAAACATTGCTTTGTGGACAAAACTCCTCTTCCAGGTTAAATCCTATGTGTGTGACCCTGCAGGTCCATTTCACGTTGGCAGTGAAAGTCCATAACACTTATGACTTCACAAGCAAAGAGCGGTGCCTAGTCACACATCAGTGCTACCCAAGTGAAAGTAGAAAGTTGGAGAACAACTTTCATCCTACAATCCGTGAATGGTGTTACAGAGAATGTATAATTCCTTTGTCACTGATATCCCGAATGAACTCGAGGCATGGAATAGTCATCCTGTCAACGTTCATTCACTTCCTTGATCTCAGAGTAGACTGGAAGAGATATGTATGACATCAGTATCATATACTGATTCACACATGCGTGCACGCCTTTCTCAATCCTACTCATCAAGTGGCCATGGATATCAAACTCCCTCAGGAGGGGCAAATCCCATATCTATCACTCACCCCTCAAAAGCCCCATGTGTCAAAGCCACCCAATCATCACCTTTATAACAACCCATGTTTCAGGACCGCGTTTGATGATGTCAAAGTGTGCCCAATGACATGTGTTGAGTGCAGTGATTTTAGGTCTAAGAATCACACTCACCACCATCACTGTGAGTACTGACTGTGACTACCATCTCATGGTTCCATGTGTCAAACTCACGGTGGGTCTATCTGGTACACTTATTCTTTAACAAGTACCTATGTGTTTGGTTTGATATCTCTATATCATGACTAATGAGATTCTATCATCAACCAACACCACAATCTAGTCTTGTGTGTCATTGCTGTCTATCTACCTTCCATAATGACATCCGACTAGGGACATAACAAGAATGTACAAACTCTTAGCATCCGTATGATCTCATCATTCAGGTCATGAACCTGAAGGCATACGTCATTGAGTACTGTCATTCTCTAGACATTCAATATGTTCTATCACTCTCTCATATGACTGAACCAGAAAGAATTGGAAGCTCGCCTTTTATGTTTATCAAATCAATCTTAATGTATCCCACCAATCATCACATGATTGGCTCTCAGGGCATACATACCAACACGAAGATCGACATAAAGTCCCTTATCAACATGGGGATCTTGGCGCAGAAGGGAAACAAGCTCTTCTACCAGCAAAGTTGCTCCAAAACACTCCTCCCCCTCCCAGAAATGGCGTACTATGATGCTCACAAGTTGCGGCCCTCTCAAGAAGATGTTCACAAAATGTACTCAGGGGCCATCTACACTACAGGGGACCCATCATCTACTACTAGCGAGAAGGGAGACAAGGCTAAATCCCTAGAAAGAGAGATAAAGAAGCCAGTGCAAAGAAAGAAGCTGGAAATATGAAAGAAGAAGAAGAAGATAATTGAAAAGACTTTTGCCCCGAGCCCTCCCTCACCACACTTCATAGCCGAGATGACATCGAGTGAGGGGTGTCAACCTGAAGCCACAATAATAGAAGAGGTCGAACATGCACTCCTTGAAGCTACAACAATAGAACAACATGTTGAGGTCGAACAAGAAAGCAACCAAATATGTAAGGACTCCGAGGCTGTACCGAATCCTGTGATCCCAAAAGAAATCCTATAGATGTCGGGTCAGCCAGAGAAGAGTGCCCCCAACTCATCCATACCAACTCCACAACCGAAGGAGCCAAGAGCATCCACAACACCTATGGAGCCACAACAACACCACCCGCACACCTTCAGTGATGTATTGGGCAACAAGTTTGATGTCATGTGGCAACACATGCATCAAACTTCTAAATTAAATGAAAATATTACCTCCACCTTGTGTATGCTAACTATGCATGTACAAACATTGAACGAGAGGACTGAAGTGCTTCTCCAGTTCATGCAAGGGGTGATGAGCACCCAGAACGCACTAATGGGAGCACTAAAGTCTCTCACCAAGGAGATGGCAGACCTTAGGAAGTAGAGGGACGCCATGCAGGCAGACAAGGAGCTAATGAGAAAAGGGTATGAGGAAGCGTTGGACAATCTCAAGAAGAGCATCAATGCTTAGATGAAGGACGCCATCAGCTAGAAGCCGAATGCCAAGAAATTGATGGCTGGTGATAGAGAAAGAAGACCAAGCGTCTGATGAGTCCTTCTACATTACACGCTTTCCTGAGCCCTTAAAGCCCCGACAATGATGATGACTATGTGAGGGGAACCAATGTAGGAGCAACATTGAAGGAAGAAAGCGTCAATGTAAAAACTTCTATGATGGTTGAACCACAGGCAAAAGAAGCACCTCCACAGTCAAACACTCATCAAAACAACGAGACAAAGAAGACTAACACGTTGTCAAGGGGTTTTGATCTAAACAACATCCCAGATGAAGATAAGGCTGAACCAGAAGATTCCACACAGGCCATCATCACTAGAGCGGAGAGCATAGAGATAGAATATCTCACGTCATGAGAAATCAGAGATCTAAACAAGTTCTTAGATGACCTGACGTTTGAGATGGACATCTACACTAACTTCTTGAAGGACCTAGAGCATTATGATCAAGAAGTGAGTCATCCAACAAAATATGTAGATATAGAGATGTCCCCAGAAGGCAAGGTAATAACCCAGACACTGACTAAATAAGGGTTCAGCCTCCTACAGTAGAAGCACCACCCGTAGAAGCACATGCAATAGAAGAAAGCACCTCAGAAGATGAGGAAGGTGGGCTTGGTTCTTTCTTTGTGAATGAGCCAGTCAGGAAGGGGAGCACACCAGTCAACAAAGTAGAATTAGATGTGGATCCTTTTCTTCCCTACAAGATAGTGGGTATGGACATGACTACACTATCAAGGATAACATGCAGAGATGCCCATATCCTTGTCGATATACTGGATGACAACCTGCCCGGAGCTGACGTTATGTATCACAACAAGGGTAGGTCACTCAATAGAGATCACTTCAGAGGGATGTTCTAGACAAGAGAACACATATACAAGAAGCTATTTAAAATGATGTGTGCCACCCTCCTTGAAGAATTCTTGCCACCCTCCTTAAATGGCACCACACATCTAGCAGGGCTCCTATATGAAGACAACGACAAAGTTGCTAATGTGATAGAGCTACAAAGCGTAATAAGTAGGGAAGAAACCATATTTGTAGTCCGGCCCATAAGGACTGTAAAGCATTGGGCTCTGATTGTCATCAACCTATATGAAAGAAGAACAACAGTGTTCAACTTCTGTGCAGTTGAACTGAACACCTCCTTGATCTACAAGAACAAGGAAGCAAGAGATATCCTGAAGGTGTCACTGTGTCTGCAAAGAGTTATACAATCAGTAGACAACAGACACAAGGGCATATGGAAGTAGTTCTCCATATGTAAGAAGGTTCCCCAAGAAAAGGTTGAAATAGGATATTGCACCTTCATCATGCTAAGGATGATGGAAGCCATTAATAAGTGTATCCCGCTGGAAGACCTCTGCACAGAAGATCTACATGGATTGTGTGGTATGTACACAATGGAGTTTATCTACAACTGTCGCTTCTTCAACAACCTACTGATACCTTCAGATGCAGTACCATGGTGGATTCACCAAGAAATCCCCCTCCCATAAAAGAAGGCATGGAGGGAGGAACTCAAAACACTGTGGATCGACTCTACAGAGCCAGCCAGAGCAGCATCTTGGAAGGAAGGCTAGACATCTAACATTGGCATGATTGTGAAAAAAATGCCAGCACCTGAGCCAGAGTAGCCTCCAGTGACAGAAGACAAAGAAGAACAGCCTCTACCAGGCCAGCCTGAAGAAGGTGAGATAGAAGAAGATGATCTATATAAGGATAAACTAGACGGGTCGGCTAGGGAAATAGTGCCAACCTTCAAGGATTTCGATAGATAGAGCTGTGTGAGCCTATCTTTAGAAGCTCTCAATTTAATAATGAAATCCTTGAAGGAAGATGATGCATAGATAGAGGCAATCTTCGAAAGGGATGGCATCTATGTGTTGAAGGACGACCTTCGAGATACATTGAAAATAGGAGGGTACCTCTCAGTCAGCACCATGTCTACTTATCAAGCTCTACTAAACAACAACATGCCAAATGTGCACATGGCATATTTTCTTTTGGTAGATGACATCCTAAGAGACAAGAGATCAGGTGAAAAGGAACACCTACAACAACGTGTGGCTATGTCTCTCCCAGACTACATCTTCCTGCTGATACTTCATGATAGTCATTGGACTTTGCTGGTGGTCAATATAATTAAAAAAGGACTGCGATACTATATAATAGCTCAGGCATAGCCTTTGCACTGAACAAGAAAACAAATATGACAACTGCAAAGACACCTATAGAAGAGAAGGTAGTCACATGCGTTGAGGTGATTGTTGAGATGCTGAAGAGTCACAGCAAGGGGTACAAACATAAAGAAGGCAAAGACTTCAAGAAGATGCAGTTCTGCCATAGGAGCCCTCAGTAGGTGCCTCTATCAAGTGATTGTAGCTTCTACTATCTAGCATGGATGATGGCCCTAGCCACTTTGAATACAAAGGTGGAAGGAATGTAGTACGAGCAATACCACTCACTATGCAGACTGTATGCTAGCATGCTCCTCGAGTCAAAGTGGGCCACCAAGACCAGCTAGCAGAAATAAAGCAAGCCCGTTTATACACCTAACTCTAATTTTGACACCCCAAGTCGGAGTGAATGATAAGTTATAAATGGGCGTGAGAAGTACAATTCCATCCCAAAATTTGCAAAAATTTGAAGAAGAAAAAATTACTTGTACATATTGTAGCGCGCTTGTACATATTTTAGTTCCCGCCAATATGATTTTGTTAGAAATTTATGCTTTAAGGAATTTTGTTATAAGTCATAGTTTTGTGTAGTTACCTTTGAGTTCGTTTGTTCCCTTTCTAAAGGGTGTAGTGATATCATTTCTAGAGAAAAATATACAAGCAACTAATGCATATAAAAGTAAAACAAGAAGCATAACAATATAGTTTTATCTCATTCTTACAATAAGACGTTGCGTGTGTAACAATCCTAAACTTACAAAACCCTTGGAAACTGGAGAACTTCACCGAGCCATACTCCTGACCAACCACCCTAACCTGACGGTTCCAACCTAAAAATCCTCACCTTCCCCGAGAAGGAAATAGCTACCCCTTTCAAGTTTAAGTATCCCCGCTTTGGGATTAAAAGAGGCTTGGCCACCCATAAGACCACATAAAAACCCACTCACCCAAACCAGAGAAGAGGTATGAAAAGCCAAAAAGAAAAAAAATGTATAACGAGTGTTGTGCCCAAAAGATACCAAGGGGTTCCACATGGCCAGTGTATTGTTGCACTCATGAATGTAGATATGTCGTGCCCATAAGTGGAACCTTGAATCCAACTTACCCACCTACAATCCTGAATGAACCCCACACAACCACCTGACTTAACATCATAATCCCCTAAGGGCAACACTGTCCTTATGACAGTTGTGAGTGAGGGAAGTTCAGGATAAAAGGAAAATACTTTAAGCCTGAAGCTTACCCGAAAACATCAACATAGGGCCAACTAAAAATAAAGGAAGAGTGTGAAATCTACCCCTCAGGAAGATGTTGTACTAGTATTGCCAATAACCTAACACATGAAGGGGTGATATGTTGATACAAAGAGACCTTTTACTACCAAAGGCTATGGTAAGAACTCAAAGTTGTGCAACTCTAGTTGTGAAGGGGGAGGAATGAGATTTTTGGATTGAGTGAACATACCACAAGCATTTTGGTGTACGAATGAGTTAACTCTGTAATGTTAAGTTTCACAAAATTTTGTCACAAAACTGCTCTTCTCTCTATGATTTCAAACCATCCCTTAGCCTAAGGACATGCTTGATTCTAAGTTTGGGAGAGTTGATAATGTCTAATTTTATACACTTTTTGTACATATTTTATACCTCTCCAAACATATCTTTTATTGATTTTTCCGCTTATTTTAGCACTTTTATGACGAGAATTTTAATTTCCACTTTTTCCATCCTTATAGGGCCACATCAAGCCATGACCGTGACCCATCAACCATCAAGGACCCTCCCATTGCGGCTGATGCCACTAATCACACCAATGCTTTACGACCGCGATGCAGCATGCCCTTTCGTTCGTGGCCTACAAATTGCACATCTCAGCCTCGACTGAGGATGTCGTGACCGAGGTGATAGCATATCTCGATTGAGGAAGCCATGAGTGAGGCAGAACCATACCTCTACTGAGGTGGGACCTCGATCTACCACTGTGGTGGCCTCGACCAAGGATAAGCCTTGGTCAACCGCGATCGAGCCCCGACTGATGCCATGCCTCGATCGAGGTGGAACCACGACCAAGCACTATGGTGACCTCAACCGAGAACAAGCCTCGACCACAGTGTAAATGGTTAAGTCGATGGGAAACACCTATAAATAGGCCACCCACTTTGACTTGTCACATCATTAGATCATTAAGGACCATGAAGTGCTACAAAATTCCATACCCACTCTCATCCATTTGATCAGTCTTGGATCTCCGAAGGCAGAACCTGAGGAGAGAGAAGACTAAAGGCCCCTCTCCCTCGAAAGAAGGATAGCTTCCGCACCGCCCATTCTAGATCTATATTCGAAGGAGTACTTTGGTGTATCACCATCTTCTCTCTCTCTTCTAGATCTGTCATCTCTGTTATGTTGTACCCCTTTCCTCTTTGTGGTTATGATGTATCTATCATTTTGTAACGTTGTTATGCTGCCCATTAACATGTGTGGCTAAACACTTAACTCGGGTTGGGAGTAGCCACTAAGGCTCTCCCAACATGTATATTCTTTCTCCCCTTTGAATATATATATATATATATATATATATATATATATATATATATATGATTCACTTGTATGCTTAGCTACCATCTTGTGATGTTTGATTGTTGGTACCTTGAAAGAGTAGTATCTTCTTTATCTGGTATTATGGAGTAGTATGAATGCATGTGAATGTTGGATTGCTAAGGCTTATGGTCATATGGTTTTCTTTGTTGTTGTAAGGTTGTCATCTTGAGAGGTAGGCCACCTTAGGTCCTAGATATATCCTTATCTCGAGAGAGGAGAGTATAGACACTTCTATGACTGCTTGTAATGTTTATAGGAGTATACAAAGGGGAGTGAGTTTTGCATGTTAGTGAGAGACCTTAGTAGGTGAAACCTGATCCGAGTTCCCTTCCATATCTTTGTTTCTTACTGTTTGTCCTTGTTTTCTCTCATTGTTATTTTCTTTCTTTTTTTTAACTTTCTTTGTTTTGGTTTGAGCACCATCGTTCCTTAGGGAACAACTTTTTTTTACCATTTGTTCATCTGGAGTATATGAGTGTGAGACCATGCGTACTTAACACCTTCTAACCATGTCCCTGTGGTTCGACCCTGATTACTACATTAGACCTCGTATAATAGTTGCGGAGGGTTGAGTGTCGGGCTACTATCTTAAGAGTCTGACCACTCTGGATCTGCTCCGTTTTGGACGCACGATTTAGGCCGGTCAATGGCCCATTACCTTTACTAGATTTTGATTGCATGATTTTTAGTAGAGCAGGCATGCATGGCACTGTGACCACCAATAATCTTTATGCTCCAAGGTGCTTGATAAACAATGTGCCTTTGAACTGCGATAGAGACATCCTCATAAAATCAATTCTCCATTTATCTAGGGCCACTTTGTCACAACAATCACCATCTTCCTGGGCTATACCCATATCTCCTTTATGACCATTCTGCCTAAGGGAATCAACACCTTATTGACCTTCTTTACCTCTATTCTACCCATGTGTTGCCCCGTGGTGTATGAATAGATACTCATTTCCTTTTTTTGTCACACCATCATGTAGATCACACTCTTTCTCCCTGATAGGTTCACCATGGAAAATCTATCTTGTGATCTCATTAATCTTCCAGCCCAAACTCAATGCTTTAACCACGAGCAATCACTTCTGGAAGATGAAATTTATGAGTTGGTCGCTCATTGCTACAATTTCTTCCTATAGACAAATGACAAGGATAAAGGACCATCTCCTCCAATGCCACACCACACCAAGTGGCAAACTACTGAGACTACCAGACGTCAATGACCCTAGATGATCAATGAGATCTAGTAACAATTGTACCACATAGAGAACTCTCAAATGTGCATCGAGCATGAGAAGTAGAGATAGGTCCATTGAATCAATCATGTTCATCTTAAGAAGAGGTCTCATGAGATGTGACATGTCATTCATGGTGACTATGGGTCCACCATGACATACTACCAGGATTTTGAGGCTAGCCTCACTTCACACTACTCTAGGCAAGACTATGCTAACCTTCTGCTCAATACGGATTACCCTAGTCCGATACTATCATGCATAATCCCGATCCCACCTACCCCATCACTACCAGGAAACCATTGCGGGTGATGACCATACAAGTAGATTTCTTCCTTCCATTTCGGGTTTAGGATTTTCTCAGGATGAACAAAGTTCTAAGTTTGAGGTGAAGGTGGGTGGTACATGCCCACTCCACTAACTCTAGCTTCCTTTATTTTAACATTCCTAATTTTATATTTTGTTTTGCATGCAGTTTTAGTTTAGAAATTTTCATTTCATTGTCTTTTATTATATATCCTATGGACTTTATCTATTCAAACTATTTATCTCATATGCATGTTTATCATTGATTCCTTTGAATGAGGTAAATTTTCTTGCAACATATTCATAAGCTACCATTACTAGAAATCACCCTCTCGCCTATGAACTTAAATAACACTACTCCTTGGTAAAGGTGGCAAGCCATAATGGATAGATAGGAACAAAAAATAATGTATCTTTAATTGACCTGTCTAGTAGCTTGTGAAATTTCCTGATTGTTGCTTGATGATTTGGAAATATGGCATCAGATATGGAAGTGGAAACAAAAAAAAGTACTGACATATTCCCCTTAAATATTTAGTAAATCATGTCAAAAACTATGAATTGGGAAGGAAAGGATGCAAGTCATATAATTAGTCCTGGAGCAAGTCTAATGACTTATCCTTGCAACAACGTTCTTTTTCTCAAACAACACTCGATTAGTCGTCAATAGTGGCCTGCTGATGCAACACCATGGACAGAAGTTGACGATGTTCTCCTAGTGTGACGATGACAACTTGCACACCTCTATGTATTCCATGCAAACCACCAGGAACTCCACATTGAACTACCAGAGCCAATGGGAAGGAGTTGTTCTTTTGAATGTCAACTTTCTAGGGTCATTCACTCTTCCATTTTGTCTCTCCCTTACTGTCCCTCCTTTTATGGGTAGTAATTGATTGGCTCTCTAAGTACCACAACTAGAGAGGACAACACTTGTCAGAGAGTATTGTTGTCTCTTCTAAAATCCTTTACTACCCCACTATTTATAGGAGGGCTAGGGTTAGGGTCTCCAGATCAATTGGGAGTCAATGAGATGAATTCTCACAAATTAACTAGAAGCTGCAAACCATGAAACGATTGGTTCACTATTGAACCAGTTGATTCATGTAACATCCCTGACCTAGGTTATGCCTTAACCCTGGGAGTTTTGCTTAAGTAAGTCACTTATATTCTTGTCTTTATCATTTGAAAAGTAATTAATACTAAAGGAGAGCTTATGTTTCAATTTTTGACCTATTTGAATAATGTTGAAACAATATTTCACCTATTTTGGACTAAAATGCAATTTACCCAATTTAAGGGGGTTACCTTGCAAATGTTTCATGATAAATGTTCCTCAAATGATTATAGCATCATAAAAATGAGAATTATGTTGAGGTATTGCTTCCACAAGCCTAAATTCCAAGAAGGAGCTTGTTTGAGTAATGCTTGTGTATTGAATGCTAGTTTTGGTATAATTTGCAATTTACCCAAAACCTAGGGTTGGATATGCAAAATATCACCTCTAATATGTCCCTACTGTTTCTTGGTATCATTTATAGAAAATAAAAAGTAAGAGGCGTCTTTTTTGAACCACTTTTGAGGAGAGATAATCTTAATAATAAAATAATCAAGAAATAAGCATAATTGAAACCCGAACTTATTTTGTAGCAAAAATAAATACACTAATTGAAGTGCCCATCAACTAATAAGGCTATGGTTGAAATCCTATAGTGGGAGGACGTCCAAATGCCTTGAGTGGTACCAAAATATCCTAAGTAGGTGAAGAAATCCACTCACATTTGTTAATTAAAAAGTAATGTCCACTAAAAATGGATAATAGTATTATAATGATTAAGGTGCCTAAGTGGTTGCTTTTAATTCAAGGATAAATGAAAGGATATTGAGGGAAAAGGAATATGGCTTTGAAGGCAAGGAAGGGAGGGGGCATGTGGCAAGAAAGTGGATGTATTTTCTCCTACTTTCTCTCTCCTAGAAAATCAATTACATATACTCGATTTTCTCCTTACTTAAAAGGCTATTTTTGCAAACTACTTTCTTCCTTTGCTTTGGCCGAGGACCAAGGAGCTTAGGAGCAGGAGGAGAACTTTCCCCAATCTAAAGGTAAGCTCCATGATCATCTTCAACCTTGAATTTATGGATGAAATCAAATTTCAACATTGATTTTCTTCTCTCTTCCATCCAATGCTCAACCTTGGATATCTTTTGCATCCAAAGAGTTGGAAATGAACCTTGTCTAGTTGAAGGATCTTCTTTCACCATTATAGATGAAAAGCTTAAAGCTTTGAATATACTTTGAAGGCGGGTTATATAACTTGAACCCATCCATGTTATTATTGATTTCGATTTCTCATCATATGTTGATCTTTTATTTTCATCTTGAATAAATTGCTGAATTTATATATATATGAGACAATAGAAATCGTAGGTCTGAAGCTTGATGATGATGACATCATCTTAGAACACACCCCAAGAAAATAAAGAACAAACAGTTTCAATTTTGTTGGTTAAACAGTTTCAAAACCGTTAGAGACCAAACGGTTTCAAAACCATTAGAGGTCAAACGGTTTCAAACCGTTACAGACCAAACGGTTTCAATGGATTCAAGGATCAATTGGTATCATGACCTAATAACTTCAAACAATCAAATTCAATTGGTTACAAAACCCTAGAATCAAACTCAATTGACTTCAAAACCCTAGATCAATTGATGTCAAAACCCTAATTTAGGTTCAGTCGGTTTCAACTGTGAATTGACCAAATGGTCCCAAACCATTTGAGGACCAAACGGTCTTCGAACCGTTTGATGAGCAAGAGGTCAAGACCGTTTAAGGTTTAATAGTCTTCAAACCATTTGATGAGCAAGAGGTCAATACCATTTAAGGTCTAACGATCTTCAAACCATTTGATGAGCAAGAGGTCAAGACCGTTTCAGGATATAGGGACCTAGACCGTTTAAGGATATAGGGACCTAGACCGTTTGAAGGTCTAAACGGTCTCAAACCGTTTGAAGGTTTAAGACCAAACCGTTTGAAGGTTCATTTGGTCTAAAACCATTTGAAGGTCCAAATTGATTCAAACCATGTAAGTATTATTAACCCCATAAGTGGTTGAAGAGTATCTCAAGGTTGACTTCAATGGAAGTACCTCTAAAGTGCTTAGGTGATTAGTATAATTAGAGTGCTTATCACTCGATGCCTATGAAAGTGATAAATTCAATACACTATGATAAGCATAGGTGTCAGGTTAAGTCAACTGAATAAGGTATGATGGTGATATGCGTTCCTAGTACATGGAACAATGATAAGTATGATTTAATACTTAAATAATGCTATGTGCTCCAAGATATGTGGAAGCAATGAATTAGGGTTTAGATTAATGAAGAAATCATAAAACCCTAATCAATGGAGAATGAGAAACCCTAATATAGGGTGATGTTATGTGAAACCCTAATATAGGGTGATGTTATGTGAAACCCTAATATAGGGTGATGTTATGTGAAACCCTAATATAGGGTAATGTTATGAGAAAACCCTAATATAGGGTGATGTTATGCGAAACCCTAATTGATAAAGATGGGAAACCCTAACCCTAATGAGGGAATAGAGATGTTATCCTTGTATTGCACAATGTTGATAAGTAATTGATATGGTTGTTATCAAATACACTAACCATGCCGGTATCATGAGATGATGAACATAACCAGGTATGAGCTATGATGGCAATGGGCCTTGTGAGCCATTATTTTATTTGTTGCCTAGTGAAAGGTGACAAGAAGTTTAATATGCCTGATGAACTATGTGAGATGCTTGTGTAATAAGTATCATGAATACCTTGTTCAGATGACCTGGAGGTAATAGTTACTTGATAGTGGTAACCTTGTTCAGTGATGAACTAAGGGTATGAATACCCAGATCCAGTAAACATAATGATGATATTGATGAGGGGTGTGAATCCCTAGTGATGAGATAAGGGATTGAGATCCCAATATTTATAAAGTTTTGAAAAGTACTTGATAGAAGTATTACATGTTTCTTTATAGAATTTGTCACAATAATTCTTGTTTGATAACTTGACTAATGCTAAAAGAATATGGTAATGTACTTAAATAATTAAGTTGAATATTATCATGTAGAGCCCTGGCCATAGATCCATCATCGTCAGTAGCTGGTGATGGTGAAACGGATTCTCCTATTGGTTAATCTGGAGCGTATATTGTTGAATATGTGAGGTTTCTCCTAGCCAAAAATAGGAGTATTAGAGTGCAACTTCGGTTGTAGACTCAAGACATGTTTTAGAGCATGGTGAATAGGCCCATGGCTTAGTGTGATGGAGCATGAATGCGTTCATGGCTCAAAGAGCACGGTGAACTGGCCCGCGACTCAAATTTACTAGCGCCGGGACCTGTACCAAGGCGGGCTAGAGAATGGGTATCCTATGAGAGCTAACCCTATGACTAAGTTCACTTAAGCAAGAGACTGGTGTCCTGCTTGTGGTCTTGCACTGACCGAGACAGATGAGATCGAGGAGTCTGGCTCTTCCTTTGATCTTATATGGCACCGACTTTGGGTTTCGCAACCGAAGGTTGGATTTGAGCAGTACGGCTCACTTCCTCAGGGCATAAGTGTGATTGTAAAATGTAATTAGCCGTGTAGCATATTTTCTTAAGGATGAAATACGAAAATCAATGGTTGATGTTACATTGCTTATTGTATCCTAAATGGATAGATGTTATACATGTTCTTCATATTCCTTATTGAAATGAATAGTTGATTTACTTCTTCATCATTTATAGCTTTAATGCTTTAAAAGATGATATTGCTCTATTCTGCTTAATAATGATTAAATCATGTTGTTCAATAGAGATTCCTCTATTCAGTTTGTCTCTATTTATCTGCAATAATAATGTTTCTGGCGGAGATTTATATCTCTCACTGGGACAATTTCAATTGTCTCACCCTCGTGGGATCCAAACTTTTTAGGTGGATGAGGACGAGGAGGTAGAAACCATACATCAGGGGAAGGACAACAGCATCAGGGACAACAGTAATATCTCAGGTGGAGATATTGTTTGTCGTGTCTTGTATGTAAGAGTCCTATGTGTCGTCTCTGTACTCTCAGGTCCTTGGAGTCAGTAGTTAGTGCTTTTATGATCGATCTGATATTTTGGCTTGAATACCTTGAGGTTTTATGTTGCTTATGTATTGACTTAACAGAGCAACTGCTATATGTAATCCTCGAGAAGAGATGGTACATGGTATGTACTTGTAGACCAGAATGTTATGTAATACTTTGGTTCTTGTTAAAAGAGTTTCCTGGAGTTGGATCTCTTTGCAAAAAGGTTTTAAATTTTAGTGATTTTCAGTAATCTGATGTTAATGTTTAATTCCGCTTAATTGTAACGATTGTTTATCAGTTTGGTGTCAGGTCATCTCAAGTTTAGTGGTATCAGAGCTTAAGGTTTGATGAGTCTACAGAGACATAGGATTAGGGTTGTTGAGTCTGTTCTAGTGTCTTCCAGTTTATCTGATAGTGACTTCTGCTCTCAGGAGAAGAAGTAAAGCTTGAAGATGGATGGATCACATGAAGAACATGCTGTTGAAAGCAGTGTTGTTGCACTATGAGGAGGTGCAAGGGACCAGACTAGAGAAGAACTAGCACCTGAACATCCCCAGCTTGACCAAGCTACACTTGAAAACCCAACTTTCCATGCTTTGTTTGGGCAGTTCATGGCGACTATGACACATATGGCGGATAGGATGCCACCACCTGCACCTAGGGCACCAGTTCACAATGAGGGACATGGAGCTGGAAAAACGTTTGAATGGCTTCGCCGGGTAGGAGCCACTGAATATGCTGGCATATCTGACCCAGCAGACGCGGACTTGTGGCTGACTGAGTTGGAAAAGGCCTTCAGAATTTTTAATATCCCAGAAGATGAGAAGGTTAGACATGCAGTGTACCTGTTGAAGGGAGTGTTGGCCATTGGTGGGTCATAGAAGAAGGCAAAATGTCAGGTGTTGAAGTCAGATGGGAAGAATTCTGACGTGAATACGTTAGTAGATATTTTCCCAAGACTTACCTGGATAAGAAGATCTCTCAGTTTGAGCAGATAAGGCAAGGACCAATGAACATTAGTGAGTATGAAGCTCAGTTTATGGATCTTCTATGGTTCTGTCCGCACATGGCTACTACAGATGAGGAGAGGATTCGGCGTTTTGAGAAGGGTTTGAATGATGATTTGAACACACCCTTATCTACTCTAAAGAACAGAGAGAGGTTTGCCACCTTTGTGGAGTCAGTTAGGCAGATAGAAAGGTCTGTGACTGAGAAGCGTCAAGCCAACAGTAAGAAGGTGTATACACAGTTCCAAGGATAGAGGTCCGAGAGTTTTAAGAAATTAAGGTTTTCTACACTAACAACACCACCGAGGTTTAATATTCAGACACAGTGGACATCTAGCAAGGGTAGAGGTCATAGTTTACCACCAGAAGGATCCCACAGCTTAGCATCAATGTTAGTAACAGGACCATCTTGACCACATTGGGAGAACAGAGTTTGTTATAAATGTGGGAAGATGGGACATTTGATGAAAGATTGTCTAGCTAGATATGTGAGTGTAACCCAACCACCGAGGCAGAGTCAACAAGTCTCTTAGAAGAGATAGTTTAATAGTGGCACACGAGGACGTGGACAGGTGTCCCAAGCTTGTTCATCTACATCCAACAATAGGGTGAGTGATCGACAACCAGCAATGACAAGATTCTATGCTATGAATCAGCTAGAAGCAGTGGTCAACCCATGAGTTGTGACAGGTCATATGGAATTATTTCATTCTGATATGTCTTCATCCTACTTTGTATCTGTTTTGATTGATCTGGGTGCTACGCATTCCTTTATCACTCGAGAAGTGATTCATGACTGCAATATGAATGTCAATCATAGAGCAAATAATTTGTTATTAGAAACTTCATTAGTTGGATTTGTAGTGTTGCAAGAGGTATGTTCTCCCTTTGTTATTTCTTTTTCAGAACATTTAGGTGGATCTTATACCACTTGAGATGCATGGGTTTGACATAATTCTTGGGATGGACACCCTAGAATAGTATAAGGTTGTCTTAGATTGCGGTTCCAAGCAGGCTATGTTCACAGACAATGGTGATACATGGGTGTTTCAGGGGGACAGAAAGATTCTTCCAACTTGTTTAGTGTTGGCTATGGTAGCTGAGAAGTTGATGAGATAAGGATGCTTCACATTCTTGGCACATGTGGTAGATACTAGAGTAGAGAGTTCTAGTCTTTCTGAAGTCCTATAGTTAGGGAGTTTGTTTCCTGAGGAACTTCCAGGTGTTCCTCCACCCCGAGAGATTGATTTTGAGATTAATCTAATCCCGGGTACGCAACCTATAGCTCAAACACCATATAGAATGGCACCTGCTGAGATGGAAGAACTCAAGAAACAGTTACATGAGTTGCTTGAAAAGGGTTTTATTCGACCAAGTACTTCACCATGGGGTGCTCTGGTTCTTTTTGTTAAAAAGAAAGATGGGTCTATGTGATTATGCATCGACAATAGACAGCTAAACAAAGTAACCATAAAGAACAAATATCCTCTGCCAAGGATAGATGACCTGTTTGACCAGTTGCGTGGTGCAACTATCGTTTCTAAAATAGATCTGAGGTCAGGATACCATCAGTTACGTATCAAGGAGGGTGACATACCTAAATCATCCTTCAGAATAAGGTATGGTCACTATGAGTTCATAGTTATGTCGTTTGGACTAACTAATGCACCAACTGCATTCATAGAACTCATGAACAGAATCTTCCGGCCATTCCTTGATCAATTCATAGTAGTCTTTATTGATGACATCCTGATTTACAGTAGAGATGCTCAACAACATGAGCAACACCTTTGTCAGGCCCTGACTTTACTGAGAGAGCACAAACTATATGCCAAATTCAGTACGTATGAGTTTTGGTTATCAGAAGTGTCTTTTCTAGGACATTTAATATCTACCTCAGGTATCCGTGTTGATCCTAAAAAGGTAGAATCTATCCTGGAGTGGGAACAGCCAAAGACACTAATGGAGATACAAAATTTTCTAGGACTGGCAGGCTACTATAGGAGGTTCATTAAGAACTTCAGTTCTATAGCATTACCCCTAACCAAGTTGACCAGGAAGGAGGTTCCTTTTGTCCAGAATGACAAGTGTCAACAATCTTTCCAGTCATTGAAAGAAAGGTTGACCAGTGCACTTGTGTTAGTGTAACCTGAGCAGGGAAAGAGGTATGTTGTTTTCTATTATGCTTCTAAGAACGGTCTAGGATGTGTGTTGATGTAGGATAAACAAGTGATTTCTTTCTCTTCTCGACAGCTTAAGAAACATGAGGAAAATTATCTGACACATGATCTAGAATTAGCTGTAGTGGTTCATGCATTGAAGATCTGGAGACATTATCTCTATGGAGAGACATTCCAAATTTTCATGGACCATAAGAACTTAAAATACATCTTTTCACAGCATGAGTTGAACATGAGACAACACCGCTGGATGGAGTTAATCAAGGACTATGATTGTACAATTGATTATCATCTAGGAAAGGCTAATGTAGTGGATGATGCACTAAGTATAAAATCATCATCGCCAATCATAAACAAAGCACAGTTGAACTCTTTAGTGTGCTTTAAATGAGACATGCTTGTCTCTTTGAGGCAAGACAATGTACAGCTTAAAGTATCCTTGTTAGCTGGAATGTTAGCTGAGATGCACATAAAACCTACTCTGAAACAACAGATCAAAGAGGCACAACAAGTTGATACTATGATTCAGCAGATCATGTCAGAGTATGGTAGTGAGAAACGGGATGGTTTTCATGAGTCAGATGATGAGGTAGTTTGTTACCATGGTAGGATGGTAGTACCTAATGCCAATGACTTAAGGAATTTAGTATTGGAGGAAGCTCATTCATCCATGTATGCAATGCATCCAGGGAGCACCAAAATGTATCATAACTTGAAAGATATGTATTGGTGGCCTGGTTTGAAGAAAGATGTAGATGAGTTTGTTATGAAGTGTCCAGTATGTCAGTAGGTTAAAGCTGAACATCAGAAGCCCACAGGAACAATGCAACCTCTACCTATACCACAGTGGAAATGGGATCACGTGACCATGGACTTTTTGGTTGGTTTGCCAAGAATGACCAAAATTCATGATTCCATTTGGGTGATAGTTGATAGGTTGACTAAGTCAGCACATTTTCTTCCTGTCAAAACAACCTATACTTCTGAGAAACTTGCACAGATCTATATAGATGAGATAGTGTGTTTACATGGGGTTCCAGCTACAATTGTTTCTGATAGAGGTCCCCAGTTCACAAGTCATTTTTTGGAATGACTACATAAAGCTTTGGTTACGTAGTTAAGGTTTAGTACTGCCTTTCACCCACAGACAGATGGGCAATCTAAGAGGACTATACAAACTTTGGAGGATTTTCTTAGGGCATGTGTCCTTCAGTTTGTAGGAAGTTGGGATATACACTTGAGCTTAATAGAATTCTCTTACAACAATAGTTATCAGCACAGTATTGATATGGCACCATATGAAGCATTATATGGTAGACGTTTTAGATCTCCATTGTGCTAGTATGAAATAGGAGAATACCAACTTTTGGGTCCTAAATTAGTGCAACAGACAACTGAAAAGATTAAAGTAATACAACAACAGTTAAAGGCTACACAGGATAGACAAAAGTCATACGCTGATAAATGGCGAAGACCTTTAGAATTCCAAGTTGGAGACAAAGTATATCTCAAAGTCTCACCTTGGAAAGGTGTTCTTAGATTTGGAAAGAAGGGTAAGTTAGCTCCTAGATTTATGGGGCCTTATCCAATCACTACACGGATTGGAAAGGTAGCCTATAAGTTGGAGTTTCCACCTGAACTACACAGATTGCATCTAGTATTCCATATATACATGCTGAGAAAGTGTCACCCTGACACGGAGTTAGTTTTGCAACCTGTGGAGGTAGTGATAAATGAAGTTATATCCTATGTAGAGGGACCAGTGTTGATTCTTGACAGGAGAATCAAAATTTTGAAAAAGAAAGACATAATTCTTGTGAAAGTTCTTTGGCATCATCGTGGCATTGACGAAGCTACGTGGGAGCTGGAGGAAGAGATGAGGAGGATGTACCCTTCTCTTTTCTCTTGATAATTTTGGGGACGAAATCCATGTTAGGGGTGGATAATTGTAACATCCCTGACATGGGTTATGCCTTAACCCTGGGAGTTTTGCTTAAGTAAGTCACTTATATTCTTGTCTTCATCTTTTGAAAAGTAATTAAGACTAAAGGAGAGCTTATGTTTTAATTTTTGACCTATTTGAATAATGTTGAAACAATATTTTACCTGTTTTGGACTAAAATGCAATTCACCCAATTTAAGGGGGTTACCTTGGAAATGTTTCATGATAAATGTTCCTCAAATGATTATAGCATCATAAGAATGAAAATGATGCTGAGGTATGGCTTCCACAAGCCTAAATTCCAAGAAGGAGCTTGTTTGAGTAATGCTTGTGTATTGAATGCTAGTTTTGGTATAATTTGCAATTTACCCAAAACCTAGGGTTGGATATGTAAACTACCACCACTAATATGTCCCTACTATTTCTTGGTATCATTTAGAGAAAATAAAAAGGAAGGGGCGTCTTGTTTGAACCACTTTTGAGGAGAGATAATCTTGATAATAAAATAATCAAGAAATAAGCATAATTGAAACCCGAAATTATTTTGTAGTAAACATAAATACACTAATTGAAGTGCCCATCAACTAATAAGGCTATGGTTGAGATCCTATAGTGGGAGGACGTCCAAATGCCTTGAGTGGCACCGAAATATCCTAAGTAGGTGAAGAAATCCACTCACATTTGTTAATTAAAAAGTAATGTCCACTAAAAATGGATAATAGTATTATAATGATTAAGGTTCTTAAGTGATTGCTTTTAATTCAAGGATAAACAAAAGGATATTGAGGGAAAAGGAAGATGTCTTCGAAGTCAAGGAATGGAGGGGGCATGTTGTAAGAAAGTGGATGGATTTTCTCCTACTTTCTCTCTCCTAGAAAATCAATTACATATACTCGATTTTCTCCTTACTTGATAGGCTATTTTGCAAACTACTTTCTTCCTTTGCTTTGTCCGACGACCAAGGAGCTTAGGAGCAGGAAGAGAACATTCATGAATCTAAAGGTAAGCTCCATGATCATCTTTAACCTTGAATTGATGGTTGAAATCAGATTTCAACATTGATTTTCTTCTCTCTTCCATCCAATGCTCAACCTTGGATATCTTTTGCATCCAAAGAGTTGGAAACGAACCTTGGCTAGTTGAAGGAGCTTCTTTCACCATTAGAGACGAGAATCTTGAAGCTTTGAAGCTACTTTGAAGGAGGGTTATATAACTTGAACCCATCCATGTTATTATTGATTTCGATTTCTCATCATATGTTGATCTTTTATTTTCATCTTGAATAATTTGCTAAATTTATATATATATATATATATATATATGAGACAATAGAAATTGGAGGTCTGAAGCTTGATGATGATGACATCATCTTATCACACACCTCAAGAAAATCAAGAACAAACGGTTTCAATTTTTTTGGTTAAACAGTTTCAAAACCGTTAGAGATCAAACGGTTTCAAACCGTTTGGTGACCAAACGGTTTCAAAACCATTAGAGGTCAAACGGTTTCAAATCGTTAGAGACCAAATGGTTTCATTGGATTCAAGGATCAATTGGTCTCATGACCTAATAACTTCAAACAATCAAATTCAATTGGTTACAAAACCCTAGAATCAAACTCAATTGACTTCAAAACCCTAGATCAATTGATGTCAAAACCCTAATTTAGGTTCAATCGGTTTCAACTTTGAATTCACCAAACGGTCCCAAACCGTTTGAGGACCAAACGGTCTTCAAACCATTTGATGAGCAAGAGGTCAAGACCGTTTAAGGTCTAATGGTCTTCAAACCATTTGATGAGCAAGAGGTCAAGACCGTTTAATGTCTAACGGTCTTCAGATCATTTAAGGATATAGGGACCAAGACCGTTTGAATGTCTAAATGGTCTCAAACCGTTTGAAGGTTTAAGATCAAACCGTTTGAAGGTTCATTTGGTCTAAAACCGTTTGAAGGTCCAAATTGATTCAAACCATGTAAGTATTATTAACCCCATAAGTGGTTGAAGAGTATCTCAAGGTTGACTTCAATGGAAGTACCTCTAAAGTGCTTAGGTGATTCGTATAATTAAAGTGATTATCACTCGATGTCTATGAAAGTGATAAATTCAATACTCTATGATAAGCACAGGAGCAAGGTTAAGTCAACTGAATAAGGTATGATGGTGATATGCATTCCTAGTACATGGAACAATGATAAGTATGATTTAATACTTAAATAATGTTATGTGCTCCAAGATATGTGGAAGCACTGAATTAGGGTTTAGATTAATGAAGAAATCATAAAACCCTAATCAATGGAGAATGAGAAACCCTAATATAGGGTGATGTTATGTGAAACCCTAATATAGGGTGATGTTATGTGAAACCCTAATATAGGGTGATGTTATGTGAAACCCTAATATAGGGTGATGTTATGTGAAACCCTAATATAGGGTGATGTTATGTGAAACCCTAATATAGGGTAATGTTATGAGAAAACCCTAATGTAGGGTGATGTTATGTGAAATCCTAATTGATAAAGATGGGAAACCCTAACCATAATGAGGGAATAGATATGTTATCCTTGTATTACACAATGTTGATATGTAATTGATATGGTTGTTATCAAATACAATAACCATGCAGGTATCATGAGATGATGAACTTTAAGTATCATGAATACCTTAGTCAGATGACCTAGAGGTAATAGTTACCTGATAGTGGTAACCTTGTTCAGTGATGAACTAAGGGTATGAATACCCAGATCCAGTAAACATGATGATCATATTGATGAGGGGTGTGAATCCCTAGTGATGAGATAAGGGATTGAGATCCCAATATTTTATAAAGTTTTGAAAATCACTTGATAGAAGTACTACATGTTTCTTTGTAGCATTTGTCACAATAATTCTTGTTTGATAACTTGACTGATGCTAAAAGAATATGGTAATGTACTTAAATAATCAAGTGGAATATTATCATGTAGAGCCCTGACCATAGATCCATCATCGTCAATAGCTGGTGATCGTGAAACGGATTTTCCTGCTGGTTAATCCAGAGCGTATATTGTTGAATATGTGAGGTTTCTCCTAGCCGAAAATAGGAGGATTAGAGTGCAACTTCGGTTGTAGACTCAAGACATGTTTAAGAGCATGGTGAACAGGCTCATGGCTCAGTGTGATGGAGCATGAATGCGTTCATGGCACAAAGAGCATGGTGAACTGGCCCGTGACTCAAATTTACTAGCGTCGGGACCTGTACCAAGGCGGGCTAGAGAATGGGTAGCCTATGAGAGCTAACCCTGTGACTGAGGTCACTTAAGCAAGAGACTACGGTCCTGCTTGTGGTCTCGCACTGACCGGGACAGATGAGATCGAGGAGTCTGGCTCTTCCTTTGATCTTGTATGGCACTGAATTTGGGTTTTGCAACCGAAGGTTGGATTTGAGCAGTACGACTCACTTCCTCAGGGCATAAGTGTGATTGTAAAATGTAATTAGCCATGTAGCATATTTTCTTAAGGATGAAATATGGAAATCAATGGTTGATGTTACATTGCTTATTGTATCCTAAATGGATAGATGTTATACATGTTCTTCATATTCCTTATTGAAATGAATATTTGATTTACTACTTCATCATTTATAGCTTTAATGCTTTAAAAGATGATATTGCTCTATTCTGCTTAATAATGATTAAATCCTGATGTTCAATAGAGATTCCTCTATTCAGTTTGTCTCTATTTATCTGTAATAATAATGTTTCTGGCGAAGAGTTATATCTCTCGCTGGGACAATTTCAATTGTCTCACCCTCGTGGGATCCAACCTTTTTAGGTGGATGAGGATGAGGAGGTAGAAACCATACATCAGGGGAAGGACAGCAGCATCAGGGGCAGGAGTGATATCTCAGGTGGAGATATTGTTTGTCGTGTCTTGTATATAAGAGTCCTATGTGTCGTCTCTGTACTCTCAGGTCCTTGGAGTCAGTAGTTAGTAATTTTATGATCGATCTGAGATTTTGGCTTGAATACCTCGAGGTTTTATGTTGCCTATGTATAGACTTAACAGAGCAACTGTTGTATGTAATCCTCGAGAAGAGATGGTACATGGTATGTACTTGTGGACCAGAATGTTATGTAATACTTTGGTTCTTGTTATCAGAGTTTCCTGGAGTTGGATCTCTTTGTTGTTAATGTTTAATTCCGCTTAATTGTAATGATTGTTTATCGGTTTGATGTCAGTTCGTGTCAGTTCACATGTGAAATAATCGGTTCAACACTTGAATTGATTGATCAATTTTATTTCCTATTTGCAATCACACTAGCTTTCAATATTTTATCAATGCACAAATGACGCCAACATCAATCCTTGATCCAATCATATTGATCATTGAACTGGGCAGTTTAGAACATGAACTCGCCAATTCAATGTCTGAACCAGTCTGTTCACTTCTGAATTGGCCATTTTAGATTTTTGATTCATCCTATGTTGTTCAATTTGACATGACACTTGAATCGTTTGATTCAACACCTGAACTAGTCGATTCACAGTCATGTCAGTCAATTTTTAGCTATTTATGTTTAAATTGAATACCTAAATACTTTTAGTTATCAAGTTAAACCTTATTCATTAGTATACTCATATTCCAGGTGCATCCTATGTGTCTAATGCTATAGATCCAAAACTACGTTGAAAATGAATGTCCATAACCAATTTATGACATCACACGCAATGAGCGATATCTAGGAACACATAATTTCTACCCAAGTAATTGGAAAGTTGGAGAACAACTTCAACCTACAATTCATGATCAATGTTATAGTGATTGTATAGTTCCCTTGTCTCTGGTATCTGGATTGAAATCAAGACATGGAATCGTCATCCTCTTCAACATTCAAATCATGTTCCTTGAACTAGAGTAGACAGTATGAGATGGATGTGAGCTCACATATCACATTATTGAGTCACACGAGTACGACCATACATTTCCTACTCTTCCTTATCAGGTGGACTGGATATCAATCTCATGTAGGAGGGAAAAATGTCATCTACATCATTTACACTCAATCTTCGTGTATCACAACGTATCTGAGCACTAGGTTTATGGAAACCCTTATTCAAGGTCATGATGGATGGTGTCAAAATACATTGAACGACATGTGATGAGTGTAGTGAATTCAGGTCTAAGAACCACAATCACCACAATCACTATGAGAGTTGATTCTGACAACCATTCCATGGTCTCCATGTATCATTATCAAGGTGGGTCTATCCGATACACTATTCTCTAACAAGTACCTATGTATTTGGTTTGATATCACATATGATGACTGATGGGATTCTATCATCAACAAACATACACTCCAGTCTTATGTATTACTAATTTCTATATAGATTCCACAATAATATCCAACTAGGGACATAACAATAATTTATTTACTCTCATCATACATATGATCTCATTGTTTAGGTTCTCAACTTGAAGACATATTTCATCGAGTAACATCATTCTTCAGACATCTATTATGTATGTGTCATCATCTCATGATTGATACAAATATAATAGAAAAAATTACCTTAATCATTACCAAATCAAGTATCTAATGCCCCATTACAACCATCGTATGATTGGCTTCTAGGAATATATACTAATAGATTCTTACTTTGACTTAGATCCAATCACCCACGAATGTTATTTCAAGTGATCTTAACATGTCCATCATGTTTATTATGCACAAGTGATTATGTAGTGGGTTATAAACATTTGCTTCTAGTCAGTATATTGCAGGTTTTCACATCTCCTCACTATAGGACTTCTCGCATGAGATGGAATTGTTGTAGTATGTTATCTGATAGTCCTTGCCTATAAAGTAGCTCCATTGTTGTCACAATATTTCTACTGTGTCATCAATGGTTGGAAACTCCCACAAGTTCATCTATATGAACTTGTTGATCCATATAATATACTTTTTGTGTTCGTAAGACCAAGATACTCGAGTTCTATTGTAGAATTTAAACAATGGTCTCTTGCATAGAGATTTTCCAACTTACAAGTCTATTTAAAGATCAAACACAAATTTCGATTGTGTTCTTCTTTGTCATTTTGGAAGCTTGCATCAATACAACCCTTTACATTCAACTCTTTCTTATTACCATAACCAAGGAACTAATCTTTTAGTGCTTATCAAGTACTTAAGGATGTTCTTTATGGAAGTCTAGTGACTTTCACTAGGATTTGATAGATATCCACTCTTGATGTCCAATACGTAGGAGACAATGAGATGAGTACATAACATTGCATACATGATATATCCAATTGCAATTACATATGACATCTTACTCATGTTTTCCCATTCTTCATAAGAACTAGGACACTTGGCTCTTGAGAGACTAAATGGAATTTTTTTTCTCTCATTGTGGATCCACCAAGGTCATACCTTGTTATTGTACATGGAGTCCATCTTGGATATAATGGCTTCAAGTCGTTTCTCATACACTGGTCCCTCAATAGCTTCTAGGTAGTTTGTTGACTAATCATCTATTACCACCTCATCACCTTCTTGAGCCATAATATATCCTAAGCTTCCAAGCTCAAGGTGTGTTCTACTAGATCTATGAGTTTTGTGTTACATAAGGAAATTGATATTCCACAATAATTTGTGTTTCTCCTTGTTCCTATTGTACCTCTTTAGATTCAATGTTTTCTTGTTAGTCTCAAACTTTTTGGGTTCTACTTTACTCCCTCTAATTCCTTTCAAATTAAATTCCCTTAAGGAATTCAACCATACTAGCAACAAACACTTTTTTTGTCGGATTGAAATATAAAAGTTGTATTCAACAAAATAATATTTATGTGATTTGTGGAAAAGAAATTTTAAGAAACTATTTTTTGACACAATCTTTCATCCTAATCCTTATAAAAGACATATTGGGATACCTCCCATGCCATTTCTCATGTGTATGTTGAACCATTTTAGATGGTGCATTATTTTAGTGTAAATAATGTGCCCAAAAGGAATTTGGAAGATTAGCTAGATTTACTTATAAGCACACCATGAATTAACAAGGTGTGATTCCTTCTTTCTGATACATCATTTTATTTTAGGCGGAATTCATTGTGATGTATTATCATGACTTTTCATAAGGTTCTCAAACTCTTGGCTTAAAAATTTTCAACATTGATCATATCGAAATGTCTTAATACTTTTACTAAGCTAGTTATGTACTTCATTCATGATCTACTTAAACACTTCAAGATATTTAGAATTGTGTTTCATTAAATAATATCTATCATATTTGCTGAGATAATCAACAATTATAATGAGGCACTTTGCAATTACTTCTAGCATTTCTTCTAAAAGGTCTACATACATCAATAAGTATGAGCCCTAATAGAATACTTTCTCTCCCACTACATCTAGTGAAAGGTTCTTTTGTCATATTTCCCAATGAATAAGACTTGCATGTCTCTATTGGTTCATAAACCAAAAGAGTCTAGACAACCATCATTATGGATTATAGAAATGCATTTCTCATTTATGTGCTCTAGATGACAATGCTATAGGTATTCATTATTTGAGTCATCAAGTTATTCAATATATGTATCATACATATATGTCTCTACCACTACCAGGTATTGATTATGAGACATAGGGCATTGCCATATAAGATCTTATCTTTTAAAACAAAACATCTATTTATTCATGATATTCTTGTCCATACAAGATACATGGTGTTTTCATCAATTGCAGGTACATAATAGCAATTCACTAATTCTATTACATGTCCATTAGGTTGAATGATAGTTTCCAACTGTAGTAGCAACAACTCTTGCTCCACATAGTTGTAGATTACTTCTTCTTGGGTCCTGAAGTGGAAATCTCTATCTCCTTCTTCTTCCTGAGATCCTCTATATAAAGAGGGTAGTTCCTTTTTCACTCTCCAAGCTAGTGATAGGGCACTTTCCTTCCTTACTCACTCCTCCCTTAGTTTATAGTGCAAAAGACTTTGGTTTCTGGCTATCTTTAGAACTCTTCTTAGCTTTTCCCTTGCCCTTGAACTTCACTCAACTGTCATCATCACATATTTGGGTTTGTCCTTCTTCATCTATGCTTCAACTGTCCTCAACATGCCAAGTAATTCTGACAACAACTTGTCAAAATCCTTCGTGTTGTATTCCATGAAAAACTGGTTGTATGATTCTAGTAGTGATTGTAGAATCACATATGTGGCCAACCCTTGACCCAAGGGAAATCCCACTCTAGAAAGGTTCTCCACATACCCAATCAACTTGAGTGTATGGGGATCTACTAGATTTACTTCTTCTATGTTGCACTTGAACAACGCATTTGAGACATCATATCTCTCTTGTCTTGCATGATCTTGGAACATGTTATTAAGATGTATTACCATCTCAATAACATCCAAGTTATCATGCTATCTTTGTAAGTTATAATTGAGTATAGAATCAAACATTTTATATCCATGGCATCTTCAGAGTGCTTATTGTAAGCATCCATGTAAGCCTTAAGTGTGGTGGGAGCGAGTTCATCTAGCTCTATTGTCTCTAGGACATTGAGCTTGCGCTCTTCAGTGAGAATGATTCTCAACGTCCAGAACCAATCAAGAAAGTTGTTCCCATTCAGCTTGTTCGTTTTAAGTATCGTCAGCAAAGAAAATGTGTTTGTGTTTGTCATTAGATTCTACAAATATTTTTTGCAATATTTGTCAAACATTTTTTATTTAATTTGATAATATGGATGATATTAATTAGTCTTTTGATTAATTATTGCTCCTACTATTTTCTTCAAATTGATATCCCTCACTACCAATTCAGTATATTGCAGTGTACAACCTTCTACTGACCAAGATCCATACTTGATAAAATCATGAGTCATCTTTGGTTGATCACCCACAACTTGACTAATTAGGTAGACAACATTTGTCAATTACATCTCATGCAACTCTTGGGTATATGGTGCACAAGTCTTTATCGCAATCCATCTTCATGCGTGTAGGCACTTAATCTCATTAAGGATACCTAGTTAAGCTTGATCTAGAAACAAACAAGATAGAATATGTGCCCTGCTTTGGCCAATCTACATATTTACCATCACACTTCCAGGAGATGGATTACACATCGCACCTAGGTGTAACCTAAATTTTTTCGATCAAGATTTGCATGTGTGTCACTTATGGAAAACATCTTAGGCTTAATACATATTAAGGGGTTTTTATTAAATAGTTATACATATTCAATCACCACATACTTATAGTACATATCATATACATGCTATATCCACACACAAAACATGGAATTATAAAATACGAGTGATGGTTATGGTCATACTATTGTAATTCCTTGGAGACACAAGGAATTACTACCACCTAAGATCCACATCATATGTAGCAACCTGTTGTTAAAGAAGATATGTGCTGGAACCAGTCTGGGTCAATCAACTCAACTCCTGGTTAGACTCCTGGTTGGTAAGTAGGTCTCTTGGATTGGTTGACAGGTCTTCGATCCAAGCGACATCTGGACTCCTCTAGTCGATCATTTGAGCCACCAATCGATTGGTCTCCTCCTCCTGTCGTTTAGCCTCCTTGGTCCTCCAATCGATCAGTTCAACTTCTGAGTTTCTCAGTTTGTCTGGTGCAGAATGTCTTCTTATGCCATGATAAGAAATAAAAACTATCCTATTCCTATTTAAATTATTACAGTGTAATATAAAATCTCGAGTTACATTCTAGGGGGGAGAGGAGCATAGGAAGGAAAGCATTAATAATTTTACATATGGAAAAGGAGAGAGAAAATTAATATGAAAATCAAGATATAAAATATGATTACCAACCATCCAACCAAGCAAAAAAGATCTAAGGGGTTATTGGCCATAACCATGCTTACATCCACCATCAAAACACATTTTAGGGAGACAAGTATAGATTGCATATATATGTATACATACATACATACATACATATATACATACAACTGACAAGGAGTGGCTCAAGTGGTCAAGCACAGTGTCCCCTAACAAAGGGACCCGGTTTCGAATCCCAGTTGTTGCCTTGATTTACCACCCTCTCGGGCATTCGGCCTACACCGTGGGCATGGGAGAGGGGGAGAAATCTTTCTCTCTTAATCCCATACATACATACAAAAAATTTAGCGTCTGTACCCTAGGGCACTTTTTGGGAGATTCTCAGGCGACCAAGACCCTAGGCATGGCGCCCATGTCGTCGGCCATCCTGGCCGGGGGCGTTCACCCCCATACCACCCAACCCATCTTGCACACTACCACTAACCCTAACCCAGGTTCAAAGAATGTGGACCCAAAGAAGAAAGCAAGCGGCAGTCCTAGCCCTAGATCAGGAGGTGCACAATAGGGTGATGAGATCGTGGGGGGCCTCATAGGGGAAGTTGAGGTCGAGGAGGATAATGCATGATGAGGTGTTGCAAAGGAAGAGGGCTGACACGACGTCGTGAACGACGATGCCTGACACAACATTGTGAGGGATGACGCTCCGACAAGGCATTGCAAAGAACGACACCTGACGGGACATTGTGGAGGATGGAGGAGAGTCCAACAGAGGTAGAAGAGTGTGGACGCAAGTTTTGAAGCAACCATCAGGGAGTAGCAAGGATGTGCAGTTTGTACAGCCAAGGCGTCTGGAGGGCCAGGTACACGTAGATCTGGAGGTGGAGGAATTCGAACACATGAAGGATGTTTGGGAGTTCATGGTGATGGCGTATGTGGTGGGCAAGCGCCTCTTCTACCCTCATCTCAATGCATGGATACAGTGCACATGGCAGCCAAAGGGAACCTTCGAACTACTGTCGAGGGAGAAAGGCATCATTCTTGTTCGCTTCTCTAATGCAATGGACAAACATGCAGTTCTCAACATGGGGCCAAGATGGTTCAATGCCCAACTCGTGGTAGCTAAATACTATCATCTAGAGATGAGATGAAGTGGGATACGTTCACTACAATCCCAACGTGGTTAACACTCAAGTCTGGTAGAGCGTGGATGAGGAAGGATACTGGAACGATTGTGGCAGGTGTTGGAAAGGTACTCCCCATCGACAAGAGATCACTCGAGCATGAAGAAGAAAGAGTACTGCTTGAAGTGAATGTTGATGAAGAGATGATTGACACCATATGGCTAAATGTATGTGGGCATGAGCCCATCCCAGTGTAGGTTCAGCCAGATTATATCCCTCCAAAGTGCAGTGGTTGTAAAGCTTTCAGGCATACTGAAAGCAATTGTGATAAGAAGGGGGAAGAAAAAGGTTCTAAAGGTCCTAGGAAAGAATGGAGGGAAAAGACTAAGCCTGGACCCCAGTCCAGTATGGAGGAGAATACTAGCACAGAACATGATCAGACTAGAAATGGAGGGGATGACCTGGGGAAAGCAGTGCAAAATGAAGAAGAGCCAGCAACTCCTCACAAGGAGTCAGATAAAGCACAGGAGAAAGATGTATGCAGTAACCCAGGCACTGAGAAGGAAGAAGGAGAGTTCGTTGCTTCTACAAAGAGGAAAAGCTTCAAGAAGAATGGCATTCCCAGAAACCAAGGAGTGGGCAACATCTTGGACACAAGAAATATATTTGAGGCATTAACTGACTCGGATAGTGAAGATGTTGATGTACTGAGGCATGATAAGAAAGAAGACAAGAGGAAGGACAACAAGAAGGAGATGAGTAGGCAAACTAGATCCCAAAAAACCCATTAATATTTCCATGCTACTATGGAATATTAAAGGGGTGTGATAGGAGCAAGAAGAAGGAAATCCAATAATGGATTTCTACTAGTGGTCACTCTTTGACTGCATTGGTGGAAACAAAAATAAAAGAAAAGAACAAAAAAGCATTAAATATTTGTTTTCGCAGGGATGGGAGCATTTATCTAATGTAGCATGCACTAAGGTGGCTAGAGTCTGTATAGACTGGAAACCAAATGCTTGGTAGGTGACAGTGATACAGATGTCAGATCAGCATGTTACAATATACTGTAGAAATAATGGGGGCCTACAGATGTGGGTTACAACGGTGTATGCTCATAATAATGCAAAGGCAAGATTGGACCTATGGAAGGAGCTGATTTCTAACTCTAGATAGGTAACACTACCGAGGCTGGTCATTGGAGACTTCAATAGAATTCAGATGCAGGCAGAGAAAAGAGGCAGAAAACTAGCTTCAAATGCAAAGATTGATGCTTTCAACAATACTATAGATAAAGCTAGTTTGTTTGAGCTACTAATGAATGGTGGTGATATCTTCACATGGAATAATGAAAGGAACCCAGGAGACAGAATTGCAAGCAAGCTAGACAGAGCACTGGTGAATGATGAATGGCTACATATTTTTCCTAAGGTACATGTGAAGGTAGGTGGGTCCGAACTAAGCGACCACACTCCTATCTCAGTCCAAATTAAAGAAAAGAAGCAAAAAAGAAGACCATTACAGTTCCTAAACTACTGCGCTGATCGGAAGGGATTCAATGACATTGTTAAAGAGGCATGGAATCTGCAGGTGACAGAGAACCCAATGTTTATTTTTGCAAAGAAGTTGGCAAATACAAAAGAAGCGCTTAAAAGATGGGCCGAGAATGAAGTGAATATCCCAAATCTACTGGTGGAAATAAAAAGAAAATGTAGAGAGGTCAGAGGAAAATTATTATGTGACCCACTCAATGCTGATCTGACAAAGAAGGATGACGAGATAAAAATGATGATACATGACTTGAAGAAAGTAGAGGAAAAGTTCTACTAGCAGAGGAGCAGAGAGAAGTGGATGGAATATGGGGATAGAAATACCAAACTATACCATACTACTGTTCGAAGAAGGGAGGCAGACAATATTATATCTGAGTTGATTGATATGGAAGGAAGAGTGGTCAACAAACAGGAGGATCTAGAAGAGCAGGTCATAAATTTCTATTCCTCTCTATATAATAAAAAATTTGTGGAGGAAATAGAAGAGGAGGATATAGAGTGGAAATTCAAAGTCATTGACACCCACACCAATATTCTTACAAGAAAAACCAATGAGTAGGAAATCAAAGAAGTAGTTTGGAGTATTGGTAGTGTTAAGTCTCCAGGCTCAGACAGTTTCAATGCCTACTTTTATAAGAAGACATGGGACATCATCAAGGAGGATCTGATTGCATACGTCAACTGGTTTCTAGAGGGTGGAAACATGGTGAGATAGGCCAATCATTCTTTTTTGGTACTCATTCCCAATACAAAGGTGACTTCTTCCCTTGCCAACTATAAACCCATTGCATATTGCTCGGTTCAATATAAAATCATTGTAAAAATTCTAGCTGCTAGACTAAAGCTGGTACTCCCTTATCTCATATCTATGAACAAAGGAGCCTTTTTGATAGGAAGGAGCATTAGTGACTGTTCTCTCTTGGCAGGAGAATTCCTATTAGATTATAATATCATGAGAGGAAGTAGGAAGGCATGTCTCAAACTGGATGTATACAAAGCATATGATAGCATCAAATGGGAAAAGCTATGGTGGATCATGTGGCAAATGGGGTTTAGTGAACAATGGATCAGCTGGATGAAGCAGTGAGTTGGAACTACTAGTTTCTCTATTATGGTCAATGGCACATCTACAGGAATGTTCAGGGGTGGCAATGGACTGTGCCAAGGGGACCCTTTATCTCCTCTCCTCTTTGCAAGTGTTATGGAATACTTCATGTAGAAAATACAGATGACGGAAAAAAGAAAGGAGCTAAAGCCTTACACAGTACATGGCACAAAAGTGTTCACTCACCTAATATTTGCAGATGATGTGTTGGTATTTGTAGAAGCAAAACAAAACACACTAGGGTACCTAAAGAATCTGCTAAAACATTTTGGGAAACAGACAAGGTTATGTGTGAATCCAAGCAAAACACACATCTTTTTCTCCAAAAATTGCAGCCAAGTGGAAGATAGATTACTGGAGGCAATGGGTGTAGAGAAAGAAAAGTTCCCTACAAAATATCTTGACTTTCCGCTTGTGGGGGGAACCTACAGGTAAAGGACTTTACTGATTGTATGGATAGACTAGAGGAAATGATCAATAGGTGGCCATCACAAAAGACATCCATGGAGGGGAGAGCAACTCTGATACGAGTAGCTATAGAAGGGATTCTTATTTTTTGGGTGCAACAAGGAGAGATTTCTAGTTCGGTCCTGGACAGAATGGAGATGAAGATGTCAAATTTTCTATGGGCAAGTGACTACCACCCAATAAGATGCGCAAGATTGTCTCTACCTAAGGAAGAAGGCAACTTGAATCTGAAAACACCCAGAGATATAGAAAAGTGGGGGACAGTACGGAGAATCATAATCTTCCAGGAAGGCTCCTCAATATGGGAGAGATGGATGAAAGATATATATCCTAGAGGGTTGGATTTTATGCCAAGGACAAGGAAGGGATACTCATATGCCATCAACGTCATGATGGAATTATGGCAGTATATTAGACATTTCTTTGAGCCTCACGCTCAAGGGACATGGAGGCTTAAAGACACAAAGATGAATCTATGGGAAATAACACAGACAAGGGCAGCAAAAGACACATGTGTAGAACAGATTTGGGTGGGTAATTATGTTCCGAAATGGAGCACGTGCGTCTACAAAATTCTGCATAGTGCTTTGGCCACTCTAGACAAACTACGTGGATGGAACTATGATGTCTCAGTGCAGTGTTTGATATACAAGAAGGAGGATGAGTCCCATGATCATCTGATGGGGGGATGCAGTTTCAAAAAGGAGGTTTGGAGGATTATATGTGAAGAGTTTCAGCTCTAATTCATACTGGAAACAGACCCAAGGACAATGGTAACAAGTTGCGGAAGTGAGGACACAAAAAAGAATTTATTTGCTACTCTCTTCTATCATATTTGGGAGGAATAGAATGCCAGAAGACACCACAGTACAGCTCCAAATGAAAGGAGTATTTATGTACAAACTTGTAAATGTGTTAAACATAAGTTATGCATTAGATAGTGTGTGAGTTGTTTCTCCTTTTATTCATTAGTGTATGGCATTGGGCCTACATGTAACTCTTGACCTTCTACTATTTGGTAGGAGGAAGTTGGAATATATTTACCTAATTACGATACATACATACATACATACATACATACATATATACATACATACAGCCGACAAGGAGTGGCTCAAGTGGTCAACCATGGTGTCCCCTAATAAAGGGACCCAGGTCGAATCCCAGCAACTGCCTTGATTTACCACCCTCCTGGGTGTTCAGCCTCCACTAAAAGCATGGTAGAGGGGGTGAAATATTTCTCTATTAATCCCATACATACATACATACAAGCATACCTACATACATACATACATACATGCCGACAAGGAGTGGCTCAAGTGGTCAAGTATGGTGTCCCCTAACAAAGGGACCCAGGTTCGAATACTAGTTGACACCTTGATTTACTACCCTCCCAGGCATTCGGCCTCTTCCACGGAAATGGGAGGGGGGAGAAATCTTTCTATCTTAATCCCATACATATACATACATACATACAACAAAAATAAAATGATGCAATGCTAGGTTGGTGTCATCGATCTTCCCAGATGGCTTGGTACACACTACTAATCATGATGAAGTAGAACTAGGAAGCATTTGCCTTGGTTGGAACCCCAATGTATGGGATCTAGAAGTGAAGGGGAAATCAGAGCAAGCCATTACTATAGTTTGCAAAAATCAAGGAGGTCTCAAAATTTGGTTTTTAGTTATTTACGCCTTTAATTTACACACACAGAGGCATGATCTATGGGAAGAGCTCTTGCGATGGTCGAGGTCAATTCAAGAACCCTGGCTACTTATGGGAGACTTCAACAACGTTCGAATCCAAGAGGAAAAGCAAGGAAGTAGACTCATCCCGGATGTTGTTATCAAGTCCTTTAATCGAATGATTAGTATGACAGATCTATGTGAACTCCCAATGTCAGGTGATGGAATCTACACCTAGAACAACGAAGGGAAGCCTGAGAAATGAATCGCAAGTAAATTAGATAGAGAATTAGTGAATAAAGAGTGGCTCTAGAATCTCACCACTTCTAGTATTAGAGATGGTGGCACGGATATTAGCGACCATGCCACTCATCATGGAACTAAGGAAAAAAGAAAAAAAGACCTAACCTTTTTGATTCATTAACTTCTAGACCAGCTGGACAAGATATAACCAAGTCCTAAAAGATTCATGGAGAGAGGAGGTGATCGATAATCCCATATTCATATTTTCAAAGAAGATGATGTGACTCAAAAAGGATCTCAAAATCTGGTCATGGAATAATGTCAATGTCCCTAAACTCCTAAAGGACCTAAAGAAGGAGCTAATCTAGATAAAGAAGCAATTGATAGCAAACCCTCTAAACCACAACCTTATTATAAAGGAATTGGACATAAAGGCCATGCTCGAAGACCTGAAGAAAGTTGAGGAGAGTTTTATGTGGCAGAGGAGCAGACTAAAATTGATAGAAGATGGCGACCACAATACAAAACTATATCACAGTGCTATCAAAAAGTGAGAAGTCCACAACTCCATTTCTGAATTAGTTAATGCAGAAGGTCAAATTGTCAACAGTCAAGAAGACTTGGGAAAACAAGAAAATGAATTTAACAAGAGGTTACACAATAGAGAGGATACAACCCCACTGGAGCATGAAGAAGACCTAGATTGGACGTACAAACTAAGTAACTCCTACAATAACATCTTCGCAGACTGATCAACACGGAAGAGGTGAAGAATGTGCTCTAGAGCAATGGCACCAGTAAATCTCCCAGCCTAGATGGATTCAACACGCACTTCTATACAGATGCATGGGAAATAATAAAGGATGACCTATGCAAGAGTGTGGATTGGTTCATGAAGGGTGGATGCATGCTAATACAAGTAAACCATGCATTCCTTATACTCGTTCCTAAAAAGAAGATGACAGCCTCACTTTTAGACTTTAGACCCATCACTTGTTGCAATGTCTAGTACAAAATAATAGCCAAGATTCTTGCATACTGACTGAAAATGGTTCTCCCACTCATCATCTTAGAAAATCAAGGAGCGTTCATAGCTAATAGGAACATAAGCGACTACACCTTATTAGCTAGAAAATTCTTACTTGATTTCAATGTCAAAAGGGGTCACAAGAAGATCTACTTAAAGCTTGATGTATCCAAATCTTTCAATAGTGTCAGGTGGAAGAAACTCTAGTGGATACTGATGCAACTGGGTTTTCGATAAGACTGGATCTCTCTAATGAAGTAGTGTGTAAGCACCATCAATTTTTCAGTCCTTGTCATTGGCACACCTCACGGCCTATTACAGGGATCAAATGGACTTCGACAAGGAGATCCCCTCCTCCCCTTGTTGTTCACCATCATCATGGACTACTACACTCAACTAATGAATTGAGAGGAGAGGAAGAATAATATACAAAGCTACACAGTTCATGGAACAAGAGTTCTAAACCACCTGATATTCACAAATGATGTCTTGCTATTTCTAGAAGTTAAGACGAGCTACCTAGAGAACCTGAACATGTTGCTCACTCAATTTGGGGAACAAATAGGGTTAAGAACAAATGATAAGAAAACACATATTTTCTCTTCTATCAACATCCACGAGATCAATGATTCTATTGAAGAATGAATGGGGTTTCAGATAAGCTACCTACCAACTAAGTATTTGGGATTCCCTCTCACAACAGGTAATCTCAAAGTTGGTGACTTCACGGACTGCACTGACAGACTTGATGAGATGATCAGATGTTGGCCACTCCCAAAGACCTCGATGGCAGGTTGCATCACACTAACTAAATCAGCTATTGAAGGCCTCTTGATATTTTG
The DNA here is from genome assembly GCA_963693085.1 of Alisma plantago-aquatica. NCBI lineage: Eukaryota > Viridiplantae > Streptophyta > Magnoliopsida > Alismatales > Alismataceae > Alisma > Alisma plantago-aquatica. The sequence continues at coordinate 1,176,524,928 of OY856411.1, read as the reverse complement.
GGTCTAATAGGGAGAAATCCCCAAAGCTGTCCTAGAGAGAATGGAGCACACAATCTCTAATTTTGTGTGGGTCAGTTCAACGCATCCTATGAAGTATCCCAGGATGTCTATTAGCAAAGAAGAAGGAGAAGTCGGCCTTAAAAACCCCTTGGAGATCGCAAATTGGGGAACTCTACAACGGATCATCAAGTATCACAAAGCTGACTCTGTATGGGTCAAATGGATGAGGAAGCGGTATCCCAAGGGTTTAGACTTTGATCCTAATACCAGAGAGGGATTATCTAGAGTCATAAATCAAATGAATAAGGTCTATAAGGTAGTAAAACGTTCCTTCGATATGAGAGCTGATGGAACATGGGCACTAAAACCTACAGTCCCAAACTTGTGGGATCTGGTACGTACCCGGGGTGATCCAAACTGGCCAACTAAATACAACTGGAATGAGCTGGAGGTTCCCAAATGGTCTGTTTGCCTCTATCACATTCTATATGGAGTCCTGCCTATACTGGATAAAACTAAGACTTGGTACAGTGACACCATTTCCACTTGCCTATTCTATGGAGAGGAGGAAGAATCAACTGAACATCTTTTCATGGAATGTTGCTACATCAAAAAAGTCTAGAAAGGAAGCCGAATACCAAGATGGGGGATCTACTTAACTCGAAGACGATAGTCACCAGATTGGGAAGAGGACCTAGAAAAAAGGACAAAAAGATTCTCATGATACTCTCTGCCACATACTTCCATGTGTGGAAGGAGAGGAACTCAAGGAAGCATGAAGACAAATCCAGAGATGTGGTCAACCTAATTAAGAAGATATGTAAAATAGTTAATTATTGACTCTGTGTATAGATATATAGAGATCTTCTCTATAGATGAATCTTAGTGTTGGACTACTTTGTATCTTGACCCTAGAGTTTTTGCTCTAGGAGTTTTGGATTAAAATTTACCAAATTATGATACATACATATATATATATATATATATATATATCTTTGTGTGTGTGTGTGTGTGGTATTAAGAGAGGCTTTCTATCCCCCTTTTCCATACCCGTAGAGGAGGTCGAATGCCCAGGAGGGTGGTAAATCAAGGTGGTAACTGAGATTCAAACCTGGGTCCCTTTGTTAGGGGACATAGTGGTTGACCACTTAAGCCACTCCTTATCGGCTTGGGGTCCCAGATTTCATCACAGTTGCCACCTTGATTTACCACCCTCTCGGGCATTCGGCCTCCTCCAAGGGTGTGAGAGAGGGGGAGAAAATACCTCTCTTAATTCCATCTACTATTCTACTCTACTAAGCACAGTTACTCATTTACTCATTTCCGTTCTCATTGTTCCCAACTTAAATTGGACTTCCCGGTTTCGTAATCCTTGTTCTCATTTCCCACAAAAGCTACACTCTTTCTTGATGTAATCTCTATTCATTATGTCGTGAACTTCGTACTTCATCCCCCCAGAATCCATGTTTCTGTATATCTCCTTTGTCATCTGGTCACACGGAAGCCACAATCCTCCTTAAAATTATATTGCACTCCTCTGGCCCCTCTGTGTCTATCATCTTCATCGTAGGAAGTGGGTAACAATAAAAGTTGGACTCTTTCATGATGTAATCTCTATTTGTTATCTCATGAAGTTTGTACTCCATTCCCCAATATCCATGATTCTCTAGATCTTCTTTGCAATCTACTCATTCCAAAGACGCAATCCGCCTTAACATTATTCCACACTCCTCTGACCCTCTGTGTCCGTCATCTTCATCGCAGGCAGCGGGTAAAGTAAAATACTTGAAATGGGCTTGTTTCGCATGCAAAGATTTAGTATCAATGCGGCCAAGAGAGAAATTTTGTCAAACATCGTGAGATAGAAGAGTAATTGCATAAGAAACGCAGAGATAAAGCGGTAAGGAAGGATAATATTTGAACTATACTACTAAATTGCATGTTGTATGTTTTTTAAACTCCAGCAGTGGCATGAAGTGACTCATCAACAGTTCAACACCAAATTCCCCCAAGTAAAGAATTCACAAACATTAACCAACTTCAGGTTGTTCATGATGACAGCCAAAACTATATCAAACCATGCATTAGTTTCATATATCCTTGTCGGAACATGTAATGATGATTAAAATCTTGATATAAGATCATTTGAATAATAAATGATGAGAATATCAATAAATTGAAGAAGATGTTGGTGACCCGAACATGTACTATATTAACTATTTAAAAATGTGAATTTGTCCTAATTCATGGAAATTGGTTTATGAATATAACATAAATAATGTTTATTTTTTATGACTTGTTACTTTTATGTATCTTTATGAATGATAGATAGCATGGATGAAATATTTAGGATTGTCAAATTTTGTTGGAATGGGTGAACTCATCTTGTCTAAGTCGGGGGAAATGGGCTCCGTCTTTAAATTTTTTCAATTTGGATGGTTCTATGTTGAACATTTATATTCATTTAGGAACCATTTGGCAACACGGTAATTTTAACGATAGTCATGCATCTATGATGAGCCACCGGGTAAAATTGGTCTGGTGATTAATCTCAATTGGGTAATTGCAGATGAGTGTGAAAAGTATGTAAAAGTTTATCGGTTGTCAATCTGGTCTTTCAGGACTAATGTTTTTGACTACCCACGGTTGACGTTTGGTCTTTTACCGTCACCGTATGCGAAGTAATCGTGTTGCCAAACAGAGCCTTAAAGTTGGTTGGTTTTAGGTGATAACTTTGTTCGATCTAAGTCAAGTCATCGGTGTCAAATTTAAACAATGCAAATTCTCACCATGCCACATGTCATGTGCATAAATTTCACACCCTACTATTCAATGAGATGGTACACATGCTGCATGATAAGAAAAAGAGTAGCCTACCCCTCATTAAACTAAAAATAGCAAATCCGAACTCTATGAAACTTGGACCAATTTCAACTATACCACTTTATGAAAAATTCGGTCCTGAGTTGGGATACTTTACATAAACGTGTTGTTGTTCGATCCGAAAATGATCCAGACCAAGTTTCTTGAGACCGATGTCTAACAGTACAGTGCCACTGACTCCTCCTGGAGCCTCTACTTTTAACTTCAGAACCATGGAGACTCATATCAGTCAGAGAATTTGGATAAGAAACGTGGGTATAAAGAAATAAGAAAGAATAATAGATGAACTTTGAACTAAACTACTGGATTGCATGTTGTACTTTTAACCCCAGAAGCCGCATGAAGCGAGTAATCAACACCAAATTCCCACTAGGTAAAGAATTCACGGTCATTCACCAGCTTCTAGTTGTTGACGATGGTGGCCAAAGCTATATCAAACCATGCCTTAGTTTCATATATTCCCTATCCGAACATGGAACAATGATTAAAATGATGCAATAAGATCATTTGAGCAAAATATGATGAAAACATCAATGAATGACGTGAAGATGTTGGTGACCCATACAAGCACTCTAATAACTATTTTAAAATGTGAACATTTCCTGTTTTATAATAATTAGTTAATGAATATAACATTTGTTTCTATGACTTGTTACCTTTATGTATCTTTATGCAAGATAGATAATGTGGACAAAATATTTAGGGCTACTAAATTTTTTTTGAAAGGGTGAACCTCTTCTTGCCTGAGTCGGGAAAAATTGGTTTCAATTTTGAATTGCGTCAATTTGGGTGGTTCTATGTTGAACGTGGATGTTAGAATTTAAAGTTGATTGGTTCGAAACGAAGACTTTGTTCCATTCGGGTCAAGTCCTTGTAGACAAACTTAAATAGTTCAAATTCTCACTAGGAATAAATTGTATCACATCATTAATAAGTAGCAAAATTATATATTTTGAATGTGGTTCCTGACTACATGTTATGAAACCTGATACAGTTTTGAGTATACCACTTTATAAAAATCCGGTCCTGGGTTGGGATATTTTACATAAACATGTTATTGTTCGATCCAAAATGACCCAGACTGATTCATTGACATCCCTAGAAACATTATACACTTGATATTTGTTGCATTTTGATGTTGTATTCCAAGAAACATTTATCCAATAGTTGTTAGGTTTGTAATTTACTATTCCATTTTATAGAATAGTTTTCATTTCTTGTGCATGGAATTATTAACAACTATTATTGTTTTAGTTCCATATTATAAGTTTGTAGATCAATATTGTGTGTTCATGTCAATGACATATTGTGTTCATAATTATATACTTAGACTAAGATCCAAAAAAAATACCTTGCTATTCAACTTTTTCATATCTATGCAAACATAGACAGTAAAGGATACAAGTGGAATACAATGTCTTCTAGGACATGATGACTTTTGATATTCAATATCATAAGGTGGGTAACTTAGACATCCATCTTTGTACATGATCATATTTTTCTTGTAACAAGTTTCTATACTATATAACAATGTTGACTCTAATCATGTCTTTTCTGAGTACATTTTCTTGGTTATTTGAATTCTTTTTCTTTCAAAATTTCAAATTTAGAGATCTTCTTTTTTATCACCATATATTTAAGTTACTATCAATGTATAGGTACATCTTGAGGTGTTAGATGGTAATTAAACATGTTATGTACATCATGTAGACATATCTAAACCATTTGACCATAAAAACCATATAAGATCATGGACACACATTGTTCTATGTGTCATACATGCACATCTAAGCTGATCTAGGTATTTTTTTCTCATTCCTTCTGTTATATATCTTATTATGCTTTTGTGTTTTAGCATATATTGATTCTTTCTATTTTTATATATTGTCTCTTTACTATCATTTAGTCATATTTGTGTTTCGACATCAACCACTATATCTTATGAATCAAGTTTCTTGATACAACAACCTTGACCTTATAATTTCTAGATTGTTTGTAAATTCAATGAGGTATTGCTATTTTCACTTTGAATGAAGATTTGGTTTCAAATTAATGGTTTGAAACTAAAAGGATATGTGTTTCATATGAAAACTTGAGGGTAATTACCATATTCTCTATGATTTTTAAGTTTTGTTAGAGATTAGCCTAAAACTACTTTCTCTTGTCTTACTGCAAGTGGAATTCTAGTTAGTTGCCATTTTTTCAAATGTATTTATTTCCCTAAACCTTATTCTATATAAACACATAAGCCTTTAACTTTCCATATCATACAAGATTACATTTTCTTTATATACCACATTATTTATCTCGGTCATAGAACTTGTTAATTTACAAAATTCTTAGTGTGTTGTTCAACTCCCTTAAAGTGTCATGTGATGTAGCACCAATGCAACCTATAACTTACAAGTTCCTACACAAAAGGTATGAGAAATAATATATACATTTCAATAAAATGTATAAAAACAAGAACTAGAAATAATTATAAAGGTGAATTGTTGACATCCTAACTAGGAAGATAGGAACCTTCAATTTTGTAATTGTCAGACTATTTTCAAATCAAGTAAGTCTCTATTTGGTAATGCAAAAAAAAATTTTGTTGCAATTTTTTTTCTCTTCCACATGTTAGTTTTGCTGCAAACTTCATATGAAGGAAAGTTAAAATATATTGTCCTTTCAAATCTTCATAAATTGGAAAGTCATTTACATGTGTAATATCTTCTCCCCAATCTATATTGCTCCAACCAAATTCCACCTCATTCCTAAGGTCAATCTTGAGTCCCTACTTCATTATAAGTCATGTCAAAGAGGGTAAATAATACCTCCACATTGTACTTCATTATGGATGATTGAGAAATAATTCATGAAGTTGTAATACCATCCACTGTTCGGAAAATCGGCCGCTTAGGCCGAATAATCGGCCAAATATTCCTTTTTGGGGGTCTACCGAACCGATTATCAATAATCAGCCTATAATCGGTCCAAGACCGATTAATCGTCCGATCGGGGGAATAATCGACCGATTAATCGGTGATTTTCAAAATCAAATGCTAGTAATAATTTTTTTACATTAATTTTTTCTAATACTACTATTGGTCATTACAATTACATTCTCTTCTTCCAATTTACATATTTGGTCTTCTCCTCATGTTTTCTCTATAAGTTTATAGTTAGTGTTTATTGAACTGATCCTTACTATTGATGTTTTCTTCTCTAAGTTCATCAATGTTTCTAATTACTTCTTAATGCAAGATTAGTCTATGACTTATCAATGTTTCTAATTACTTATCAATGTTTTTTCCCTAATTTCATCAATGTTTCAAGTTACTTATTAATGCAATATTAGTCTTATCACTTATCAATGTTTCTAATTACTTATTAATGCAATATTAGTCTATGACTTATCAATGTTTCTAATTACTTATTAATGCAATATTAGTCTATTACTTATCAACGTTTCTAATTACTTATTAATGTGATATTAGTCTATGACTTATCAATGTTTGTAATTACTTATCAAAGTTTTCTTCTCTAATTTCATCAATGTTTCAACTACTTATGAATGCAATATTAGTCTATTACTTATAAATGTTTCTAATTACTTATCATTGTCATTATTATATGGTCAATATATAATTTACATATCTTTATGATTAATATTAAAAAAAATCAAAACCGATTAAAACTGAATATTCTCCCGCTTATACTCCCGCATACTGTATATACTCTATTCGGTACCCTCTCCGCCCGTACACCGATTACCGCTTTTCAGAACACTGATACCATCACAACATTGTGGCATCCAAATAAGCCTATAGGAGTAGTAGCATGCACATTAGGTACTCACAAAAAAAAGTAATTTTAATAAAAAAAATTAAAATAATGTTCCCTTATTGCATCATTCATTAGTTAATTCTTCCCAGTTGCCCTCTCCCTTTCCAACTTGACTAGGGATTGGAGTTTGTGTTCCTTAAAATGATACAATGTCACAAAATATGTATTGTACGTGATTTTATATGAAAATTATATTTATGGTATATCTATATATACCAATATATAAATCATATTAATTGTCAGATATATAAATATATCACATTTAATAATATTACATTATAAAACTACTATCAAAAGAAGAATATTAATCCCTTTATTATATTATAAAATGGTTCAAACAATTAATTGGATAAAAGAAAACACACATAAAATTGTTGAAGCTATCAACAAAAATATATTTAGGATTATAACATATAGCTCAATATATTATGCCAAAATTTTATAGATTACGTGAAATAATCTTATTTGAAAAAACTATAGGATAATTGTGTGATATTCATAGTAATAAGTTTGTTATTATTATAAATTAGTTTAAATTTTAAAAATTAAAATGAAAGTTGTTCACAATATAATGTTTAGGTACATCTTCCATTGAATAATAGTTGCATGTTCACTGCAGTTTTACCTGAAAAGTGAAAGAAACTCTAGGTTTCACACAATCATTCTCAAAATAGTTTTAAATGACTCTTATCAAAAGAAGTATTGGAGCCTCCTCTTTTGTATTTCTACTTATCTACTTGACATAGTTTAACCATAGACTATGAATAGTTGTTCCCCATCCTTATTTTGGTATCTTATTTGTAGTACTCAACAATTAAACTACATATCCTATCCTTAAGCCTCATTTGAATACTTACCTTCATAATTTAAGAAATAATGTATTTAGTAAACTTATGACAACATGATCAAGTCACATCCAAGATAAACATCACTGCTAACAAATTATGTAAATCTCAGTTATCTAAAACTGGATGTGAGGAAATTAATCATATTGTACATAATCACAATGACAGAATGTGTAGCCTCTAATATTCTTCATTTTTTAGGAGAATCTATTCTTCTAGAATTTATGGTCCATATTAGTACTTTAGTGTTATATTGAATTTTGGTTATTGCACCAATTGAGTGTGAAGTATTGCATTCATTAACTTAGTCTTCATACCACCAAATTTGTTATTTTGAATATCATCTAGCCTACAATCCTCCATCATCAAGTTTTTTTCACATTAGGGAAATGTTCACTAGGATATGTTTTTATAAATGAAATTAAAATCCAAACTTAAACAACCAACAATATCCATACCTTTCACCCATTTAAAGGTAGTGGAAAGTTGTAATGACACATATGCACATGCATTCTTTGGTGGATAGTTTTTTTTCAATCGTGTCTTGACTCATCCCTACGGTGTATACTAAGAATTCAATAAAATATGTTCATATCATAAAAAATTCTAAGTAGAGGAAAAATATTACAATCATGAGAATAAGAAACCTCGAAAGAAACACTCTTAGTTATATGAATAGAGATTTGCACCAACTGGGTCATCGAGTCCAATATTCATCCAATTCTATGATAGGAATGGTAAATGAATAATAACTTATGTATATAAATGAAAATATATAGCATGTCTAAGAAAGCTTTAAATTATAAATTTTAATCAACATATTCATTATTAGACCCCATATAAAATCTATAAAACAAACATAAACACAAACATATATGTATTTCTGTTGAATTAGAATTAAGTATTATACGAGTGATTTGAAATTTAGGTGAAAAGTATACAATATTTATTCACTTACAAATATCAATTCTTTAGGATAAATTATATGAAGAATCTCCAGGTATAACTACAATTTTTTGACGTGTGATGCCACATGATCCAAACATGTAATTATGATCCTTGAAAAAAATGGCATCGATTAGCATATGATACATGAACCTCTTATACACACACACACACACACACACACACACACATATATATATATATATATATATATATATAAAGTCAGGCTAGAATACACTTGAGTGTACAGATCGCACAAATACACTCAAGTGTGATTGCATATCAAGACTATTTTTTGTAAAATGTAAACCATTGATCTTCATCGTAATACTATAACTAGACTATATACAAATTTTGAGCTCATTTGGATGAGTGTAAGTCACTCATCCAAGGGAAACAAAATTGACGTGTGAAATTAATTTGAAATGTATAATTTTTGCGATCTTTATAACATGACCTATAAATGTAAAAACGTGCTCAAATTTTGTGTATGAGTTATCCACTAGATGTTTAAGAGAAGATCAACGGATTAGATTTTTGAAAAAAATATTGCATCATGAAAAACTAGTTGAGTGTATTCCAGCTTCGAATACACTCGAGTGTATTCTAGCCTTACTCTCTCTCTCTCTCTCTCTCCCTATATATATATATATATATATATATATATATACACATATATAAGATACCAATAATAAACAATTATCTAATTAACAATTCTGAGACATGTACCCTAGACATAAATATGATTTACACATTTATGTTGATTCTATGAGTTTTATGGTGGCTCGATTCCAAATATGAAATATAGTTTTCAGTTTTGTTTGGTTTGCAAAGTTATAAAGAGGATTGTAACTTTATTTCAATGAAGTTTACACCAAAGATTTATCTTCCCAAAGATCAGTTCTTTGTTCCCTGACTTTCTTTAGTCTAATTGGGAGATCTATTTTTCTATACCATGAATCAATGACTAATAGTTGTTAGACATGATAAAGAACATGAAGATGAATAGAACAAAATTTGTTAGATGAAAAGCTTGCTATGAGATATTTCTTTCACTAAAGAAAAATATATAGTTACTGTAAAAGAACCAATGTCATGAAACTTATATATATGTCTTATGTCAAGTATATATATAAATACACACACACGCACACATGTGCGTGCACACACACACAGAGAGACAAAATAGAATATGATAGGTAATTAACTATAGTTGATTATGATCGTAGTTTGAGCTTTCCACTTTCCCACACCAAAGTAATCATTAATTACTAGGTAAGATAAGACTTTTCCTATAATATTTTATTCATTATACTATACCGACCTTGACGAGTCTTTTAAAAAAGAATAATAAGAATCAATAGATAGATATTATATAATATATAGATATATCCATAATATATACATAATATAATAATAGGATAATATATACATAATATAATAATAGGAATATATAATAAAATAAATAGATAATAAATATCTATATAATATCTAATAGAATATAAATTAGTAAGAATATTAAATTAATGACTAACAATTAATAACTAACAAATAATAGCTAACTAAGACCCTTGTGGTTTATTAAGTTACTATGCACCATTTCCTTTTCTTTTATGCGAGCCCGCTTAGCTCAGGGGTTAGAGCGTCACATTTGTAATGTGATGGTCATCGGTTCGATTTCGATAGCTGGCTTTTTTTATTTTTTTGTTTTTTGTTCAACTTTTCCATAATCTCTCAAAATATTGAAAAGGCTCTTCCCCCTCCTTCGCCTTACAACTAGGAAAAAAGAACGGATTTGAGAAAAAATGGGATTTCTCACAAATGGGATCCCCATATATATATATATATATATATATATATATATATATATATATATATATATATATATATATATATATATATATATATATATATATATATATATATATATATATATATATATATATATATAGGAAATGACTATAATTTTTTTCACCCATGCAACATGTATTATATGCATATCTTCCAATTAATGAGGTGATATGTTGTGAGTGTTTCGATATAAGAAAATCCATATTCAATACAAATCTATCCTTGATGATGGTTAGATAAGTTACGACTAATAGTGAATCCATAATTATGATATAGTCAATGGTTTTTTCATTATGCAGAGTACAAGTGCATGTTGACGCATTGTGATTGTGTTAAAGTGACTTGACAAAAATATTTCTGACATAAAATAAATACAATTTTTAATATTTGAAAGAAGACGTTAAAGTATATGATTTTGGTTAAAGCATACAATCATATGATATAATGTATATTAAAATCATAGGGTGCAACTTAAATGGAAAATTTAGAACTTGTTTTTTCCCATATGTCAAGTGCTCGTACACTTACATTAATGAAAAATACACATATCATTGGTATTGATTTGTCAACATTTATTTGTTATGTGTGGACCTCTAATAAGTTACTTGGGATTTATGGTGTGGTTATATATGTGTTTTAACTCCACATTATGTACACAAGCTCCATCAATTAAATATTTTTTTATATTTATCAATGGTGTTGTCAAAATCACAGATATGGGGTACTAAACTTTGGTTATGTATAATTATTTCTATTTATATTATAAAAATGAATTTGTACATTTTACCAATGTTTTTTTAAAGAAAAGATGAATGTTTTTTTAAAGCTCCATCAATTAAATGAATTTGATCTTCTATCTTCTAGAACTTCTTTATTGCTCTTATAGTTGTCCTTTTTTTACTATTTCTAAAAATTAGATCTAGTTCTCTAAGCCTACATCTGATAGTCATCCTTTAACATCCTATGCATCAGTCCTAATCACCAATGATGGATCTCTACTATGGGAGGTCTTGAGGTGATTAGGACCACAACACACCAAAAAATTAGGATTTTAGGGCAATGACGGAAAATACACAAACATCTCCATCCCTAAAAGCTTGCATAATAAAAGTCAATTTTATCCCATTTTTATGTTTTCTTTAATTTATCCATCTTAAATTGCTCAATCTTTCGCAACAATGATGGTACTTGATATTGGCTTATCGAGCAAGATGGGATGCTAATCCTTCCCAAATCATAACTAGATCACCAGATGTGATCTTTGTTTTTTCTCTTTATTTCCTATTTTTCATTCAGCACGGATGATCACTCAGATTACACTATAGCTTCAACAATTGATTTTTTTCTCAATTTTCATACAAAATGTGGTGGAAACTCTGAACACCTTTCTTTTACAACATTTCACTATCAGGAATGGTATAGTTTTATTCATGAATATCTCTCTTTTTGTCCTTTTTAGGTAGGGTGTGACATACTAGAGACTCACTGGGGAGTATTGACAAGATGGTCTGAATCAAACTAGCTCTGTCTTATTTAAAAGATTGAGCATATTCTACATCATTCATTTTTAACTGTCTTCCCTTTTCTCTTTCTTTACTTCGTGGTCTAGGACCAAGGTGGCAGATCACTCTAATCCACTGACTCTGGGTGCACAAATCAAGGAAATCAACCATTCCTGCCCCCTTTTAATATTTTTCTTGTTATTTTAAGATATCTTGATCCTGATCTACTTTTGGATTTTTCTGGGCATCTCTTTCCACTACCGATTAGGGTTTTGGCCACACTTCCCATATATGCATGTTCCTTTGTTTTTTTTCAAATATAACATACTTTTTTTAAGAATAAAACCCAAAAATATTAAGGGTGAATAGAGGGTGTAGGTTAGAAAAAAAATTGAACTTTCTCAAAAACATGCTACTATTGTTTTGTTTATCCACATATCTATGACTATCACGAATCATAGGTTTGCTTTTGAAACTACTAAAACTTATCACATGCACTTCACATGTCTACAAACCCATGTGTCATGGAAAGATGTGAATCCCCATGTTGAATCCCTAAAAATGATATGGGATGCTAGTGAAGGTACCATCATAGTGTTAAGATAGACATCTACAGGACCTGAAAACATCCCACTCTCCTAGAACTCACAACCTATTGTGCCTACCATAGTCACGAGGTGTACTAGGAGAAGTAATTCCATCCACGAATGTCGAGATATCCCTGTATTGAGTGCAGTCTACCCATAAAGAAAATAAGGACCAACCTCTCCTATACAAGTAATGCTCGAGTGAGGACATAATGTGGATCTAAACTCATGGACCAAAAGGGGATGGTTATCTACTTCCCATGCATATGTCTTGTCTTTGCTCCTGAAATATAATTGAGTTGTTACTAACCCTTTTTCATGTGCAAATTCAAGCAATATTTTTCAAAGATTAACAATCTTTAATTTCAAATAATCTTTTTCAAAGGTTAGCAATCACAAATCCATTTTTTCTTAAAGATTAACAATCTCAAACAATTTTTTCAAAGATTAATAATTCAAACAATCTTTTCCATAGAATAAAAATGTTAAAATTCAAATAATATTTTTCAATGGCTAAAAAGCTCGAGTGCATCCTTGAAGCTTGGGTGAATAGGAGAGTTCCTCCATGTTCATGCAAGACATTGTTCACCAATGTTGGGTCCACCCTACCATGGTTGTCAAGAACTAGAATCTAGAATCATACATTATCCCCTAATTAGAAAGCTAGTAAAGTTTGTTCTTTAAAGGTGACCAAACAAAGGTACCATTTAAAACACATTTACAAAATAATTGAATTATGTTTTAACATGTAAATAAGAATATGTAATATGTTACATGATGACAAATAAAGATGAATTATATGCTTTGGTGTAACAATTAGTAATATCATATTAAAATTTCCATATAATTTAAATAAATAAGGAACTAATGAACATAATGTATAAAGTGTTTAATTACGTGTTAAAAATAATATATAACATTTTCAAAAATGTATTGAAGACAATATAACCCAATTATGTGAATGTTTATAATAAAGGTATAATTTTTTGATAACTACCGTGATATTGTGTCAAAATTCCTAATGGTGCCATAACTCATCAAAGGACATTTCAAAAGAAAATATAATAATAAAAACGTGTTCTTTGGGTCCCAATTGCCTTGGGAGCCAAGTTTCACATTATTTGAGCAATAATAACTATTTTAATTATTTTTGGAAAAGAAAATAGGATAAGAGCCAAAAAAGGTATTAAATAAATTAGTAAAGTCTCTAAAAGTGGAGTTAAACTATAGATTCAAAATCTATACACAAAAATTAGCCTATCTGTGAATTTTCATCTAATTTGGAAAATCTTAAATATTAATTTTTAGGAGAGAGGACATAATTTAAAGACCAAAAATATTAAATCATATGTTAGAAAAATCAATCAATGGCAAAATCATGTTCCTCATTTTTAATTTTGCTTGTGGGATAAGTTTCATATTTTTTGAGAGTTTCTAGTTGTTTCTAGTCCATTAAAGGAATAAAATAAGTGATAAGATTTAAAAGTATTTAATAAAATGCTAACGTCCTAAAAAATAAAAACTAATGCCAAAATTGGATTCCCCAACCCAATATTATCTAACCTATCAAATTTGGGTTTATTTGGACTTCGTTTGCACCCTTAAATGACTATAAAAAGTTTTGTACATTTAATGCATCAAAAAACTAAAGTTGGAAGGTTATATTAAATGTCTTTCATTGCACATTTGTGTCAACTATCCGATACAGATCGGATGGCTGGCGAGTTGTCTCCTACTCAAGGTAGGAGATACCTGCATGAACAGTAAACGTGGACCAAAGGCGTCTGGTATTTTGGGCATAACTCCCTCATTTCTCGACAAAGCTTCACGAAATAACTTGCATTAGATTGGAAATTAAATTCCACATCCATGCATATCCTATTATAAGCCTAAAATGATGGATTCAATAAACACCCAAATGTTTTCTCCAATACTGTCGAATCTTCTACCTCTAGAGCACCAAAACCAAACCGCGTCTATATATACCTATACCCAGATCTCTACTAGCCCTTGTGCAATCTTTCTCTTGTGCTAATTGAACCCAAGTTGTCATCATATGACTCCTCTATACTAATTTTCTTTGCATTGTAAATTCTCTCACCAATGACAGTTCTCTCCACAGAAGGTCAATAGGACTTTGGGTAAGGTTCTCTATACCCTCTTCTTCATTTCTAAGTTGTTGATGTCGCTTGAATTCTCTCAATCGAGTTTTCCCAAAACTTGACCTACTCCTAGTTGTTGCTCACGGCCAGCCATGGAGTGGGTGTGAAGCAACGGAGACAATTCATGACTCAATTACCTTTATGCCCACACATGCTTTTCTCTTGTCTTTTTGGCCGCATGGGTTAATAGGTCTTTGGCATGCATCTAAATTTGTCTATCACACTAATGTATGGGTATGAAAATATGACGAATATACCCAGTCACTGCATAAAGTTTCAATTTTCAATCTAAGGGTAAAATGGGACTTTTACAATTTAGTTTCACTAATAAACTAATAAATAATGTGAATCTTGTAAAATTCATAGCTTTTAACTGGAAGATCCAAGAATTACACAAAAATATGTTTTAGAATCCTTGGAATTTTCTCTATCTTTTGGTCTAGTTTTCATTACCTGATTCCAAAGTTTTAAAAACATAATTTTTGGGGTTTAATCATTTTTATTCACTAAATAATAATAGGAGAAATATTTTTATGGGTAAAAATTAGATCTTAGATCAAATCCATAATCAATAACCTTGAACTTAGCCTCTGAGATACAATCATGTGTCAATTTAGATGTTTATTGAAAATTTGAGTTTTAGGATTTTGTTTTTTCTTATGCTCTTATTAGTAACTAAAAATAATGTCATGATTAATAAAGGTGTGATTTTGATTCAAATATCATTCATAAACCCTAAAAATCAATGTTAGATATTTAACATGTGCCACCCTAACCAATGTATTTGGATTTCTACGGTCTCACCAAAATATATTATTAAACTCTAATTGATGGATCAAATATTATATGTAGGTTTGTGTTGACTCTAGACTTGGAAGATTAGGACTTGATCTTTAACTTAGCACTCAAGTCAATGTATGTTTGCATCCCTATTATTCTTGTTGAGCAACAAACTTAATTTCTCTCACTCTTGGCATATTAGCCAACACAATATCTCTCTTTTGAGAATTTATTCCATGTGAAACATTCTACTAAGTATGATATAAGGATCAACCTATTTTTTGACATTCTTTTTAACTCTAACGTGTTCTTTTATTCATGTTGAAACCCTAACTTTGCCCACGTTTGTGGTTAATATTAATATTGTCCATTATTATGGCAACTTTATTTATTTTATAAAAGACTATACTATATACTTGCTTCCACATTTACTGCATGTTATGTGAGTTAGTAGCCCTAGAGTAGTGTAATTACATTGGTTTTTGGGTTGTGTTCCTATGCCATATTTTTGGGATGGAGGCTGTGTTCTGCATACCCGAATTTCATGTCCACTTTTATATATAATGGGGAGGTGGTTGTGTGCCATACTTTATCGGGTTTCAAGGTTGTGAGACTGGGTTGCCATTGTTATTTATATTGTTCTAGTGCCATGTTTATCTCACATGCATGCAATTTGTTATTATTGTGATGGGGTTTTTATCCAAATATTTATATGTGCTTGTGTAGCACAACATTTATGTCTTATTTCATGGAAAATATTCTCCGTGTTATCAGTTTTTTAAATTCATATTCTTTTATGCCCAATTGGGTAATCATTTTTTTTCCATGGGAAGCCATGCTTTTGTATGCCCCTTTATTTCACAACATTGCTCAGTACTCAATTTAGTATGCACATACCAACATTTTGTAGATATATCTAACTTTCTCCTTTTTGTTGGGTTACGCTTCCAACCCAGGTTTAAGTCAAGGTGAAGACAACCAAATTGAAACGGGGCCTCATCAAGTATAACTGAAACCTTTTGGGAGACTCTCTTGAAGTGGTTAGGTGATCCTCAGTTGATCCTTTAGTTTAGTTAGTTCTCTTATGTATCACCCTATGCGGTGAAGTTTTAAGACAATACCAAGTTTTGTAATAGCTAGATACTTTGTTTCCGTTGCTACAATTGGTTACTTGAATCATAAATTTTGAATAAATTGGTTATCATCCCTTTTGTGAAAAATTTATAGTGGTGTTTGATATATGTGATGGTTCCTTTTTATTTAATTTAGTAGGGAGTGGATTCCCTCTCGGTCCCACTCCTTATAGTATGGTATCAGAGTAGTGGTTGTCAGCTATCTAACTATTTCAATATTGTATCCCTTAGGATGGTTACCCTAGACCCTAGTTTATGCATGAAGTGATGACTAGGTAGATATGGTTTTTGATAATGGTTTAGTTTAAAAAACCTACCCTTTGTACCCTATGACTTTTGCATGTTCATGAGAACATTACTGTTGTAAGGTTAGCTACATAAGGTCCTAAACTTCAACCCTAGGTGATTTTGACTAGTTAGTTGGATTCATGAACAACATAACACCTAAAAGGAAAAAAATCACAATTGAAAGATGCTTGTGTAACCATAGTACCTTGATGTTGTTTAGATTGACTTATTAGGTCAAACCTTTTAAAGGGGTGGAGTATAGGTGATTGTTAATGTAGTGATGATCAAATTTTGATGAAGAAATTATTTAAAGGGGTGGACTGTTGTAATGAACTAGATTCTAGAATCCTACCCTATGCACTGATTGGAAAGCTAGTGAAGTTTGTCCTATAGATGTGACCAAACAAGGATACCATTTAAAACACATTTACAAAATAATTGAATTATGTGTTAAAATGTAAACAAAATTATGTAATATGTTACATGATGGATAAATCAAGATGAATAATATGCTTTGGTGTAACAATTAGTAATCTCATATTAAATTTCATATAATATAAATTAATAAGGAACTAATGGACATAATATATAAAATGTATAATTTTTTGCATAAAAATAATATATAACACTTCTAAAAATGTATCAAAGATAATAAGACCCAATTAAGTGAATGTTTATAATAAAATTATAGTGTTTTGATAAGTATCATGATATTGCGTCAAACTTCCTAATGGTGCCATACCTCATAAAAGGAAATCTCAACAGTAAAATATAATAATAAAAACATGTTCTTTGGGTCTGAATTGCCTTGCGAGCCAAGTTTCACATTACTTGCAAAATAATAACTATTTTTATTCTTTTTTAAAAAGAAAACAAGATAATAGCCACAAAAAGTATTAAATAAATTACTAAAAGTGTCCAAAAGTGATATTAAACTCCAAATTCGAAATCTATACACAAAAATTAGCCTGTGTGTGAATTTTCATCTATTTTGACAATATTAACTATTTAATTTTTTAGTAGAGAGAATATAATTTGAAGACCAAAAATACCAAATAATATATTAAAATACTAATCAATGGAAAAATCATATTTCTCATATTTGAGTTTGCTTGTGAGAAAAGTTTCATATTTTTAGAGAGTTTCTATATGCCTCTAATTCATTAAAGGAATAAAATAAGTGATATATTTCAAAATAC
Source organism: Alisma plantago-aquatica (assembly GCA_963693085.1). Taxonomy (NCBI): domain Eukaryota; kingdom Viridiplantae; phylum Streptophyta; class Magnoliopsida; order Alismatales; family Alismataceae; genus Alisma; species Alisma plantago-aquatica. Next base: position 1,176,506,922 of record OY856411.1, on the reverse strand, counting down.
TTAATAAAATATTAAAAGTCCTCAAAAATAAAAACTAATGTCAATATCAAATTCCTCACCCCAAAATTAGATAGCCTACCAAATTTGGGTTTATTTGGACTTCCTTTGTACCCTCAAATAATTATAGAAAATTCTGTATATTCGATGCATTAGAATACCAAAGTTGAAAGGTTGTATAAAAAAAATTCATTGCAGGCCTACGTGACTGTCTGATGTTGATCGAGTGGCTGATGATTTTTCTCCTACCTTTAGTAGGAGACACTGACATGAACAGTAACCATGGACCTAAGGGGTCCAATATTTTGGGAATAACTGCCTCGTTTCTTGGAGAAACTTCGTGAAATAACTTGCATTGGATTAATTGAATTCTGCATACATCAATACCCTATTCGAATCCTAACATTTCATATTCAAGAAACACCCAAACTTGTTCTCCAAGGCTCTTGAAACTTCTACATTCCAAAACACCAAAACCAAACCCCATCTATATATATTTATACCCCGACTGGTCTAGGTTCCAGGCATATTGATCAATAAACTTCTCAGTCATCTTGTCCCATGTGGTGATGGTGGTCATGTCATGATTGTTGCACTGGACCGATGCATGACTAGTCAAGGTTTGTGCAAAATAGTGTATCAGTACCCTATCTTCATCCTAGACTTCCACCATGTCTAAACAATGCACCTTGACATGGGTCATGGGATCACCCCTTCCAGAGTACTCATGGAATTTCAAAATGTTGAAGTTTTTAGGTAGCTCCACATTTGGATAGAGGTAGAAACCATTGAACATCTTCCCTTCTTGCATTTTGATCTTTTGCATGATCTCAAGCAGAAAGATATCTACAACAGTGGGCTCTTGCATGACATCTTCTTGACATGTGGCCACCATAGGTATCACTGGCAGCTTGATTGTCGTTGGTGATGCCATCTAAATGGGTGGTGGTAACCTATACCCCTCCCCTATGTACAGATTGTACCTGGAGTGGGGTGGTGGATACATAGATTGCAGGTCGGGGATGGGTCCTCAAACATTCACATATTGCATTTTAACTTTTGTGATAATGTTAACCTATTTGGCCCCATGGGAGTCTCCCTGTGAGGATGAAACCCCTTCTTATGTCTTTTCCTTGTCTTCTGCTTCATTACTTGAGAAAGGCATTTCTTCTTATTGTGGTATTCGGATTGCCCCAACTTTTCAAACAGCAGAATCTGGTAGAGCCCGGTCTGAAACACTTTTGGATGAGGTAGGTGGGAACCCCACATTGTATACGGGTGGAATGGAGTGGATGACTCAATGTGTGTAGCTCCTTGTCTACCAAATTCCAAATGGTTCCACTCTCCTGCATATAATGAGCTTGGTGGATGTGGTAAATGCATGTAGGAAGCATGCTCTTATGGATATTCTTCTTTAGTGGTTGTTGTCTCGATACTGTTTTGGATTCCTTGCATTTCTCCACCTCTTCCAATTGGTCTTTCTTGTCTGGGATGACTACCCCCTTGAAGGCACTATCAGAGTGACAATCTATACTGATGTTCCAGGTCATATGGACTGATTGCTGGAGAGATTGAGTGATCTATGGGCTTCTTGCTTTTCCCATGAAGTCCTAAAATAAACATTAACAATACTAAAAAATGGGGTGTAATATGATGAGAAAATATTGCATGCTTTGGGAGAGGTCCCTCCACAAACATTATATCAGACAAGAAATTTAAGCCTTCCAGCCTAATACGGGAAACATATGGACATAATGGTCCTTCATTTCTTGTGATCCTCTTATGATGAAATACACTTGTAGTTTTTTGGTGGTTGTTCCTTCCCCTAGATTGGGATATATGAGGGAACTTATCCACTTTTTTATGCGACATGCTTGCAAATGTCATGGAAAATAATAAAAAATGGTGGATGTGTTGTTCCATTGGGAAGTGTTCTAGAATAATTATTCAAAATAGGATGGAAGGTGGGGGTTTGAGTGATTGATTGGGATTAAGTAACCAACATCGGGCCATTAATTGCACTTAATCAATTGATTTTCTTCCCTAGGGTGCCCTCGTCTAGAGGGGTTACCAAACTAAAACCCTTGGCAACATCCATGACACCCATGTTTCCTCCTAGCTTGAGGAGTTTCTCTAGAGAGTTCTTGTGAGGAGTAGCTGGTATGGAGGAAGTTTTATCTTGGCTTCTCCTTCATTATGGCATTCAGCGAGAGGTTGTGGTCCAGTTTAAGGTCACAGTCTAGGACTCTGTTTATGAAGATGAAGTGTATGATCGGGCAAATTTTAGGTCATGGTCTAAGCACCAAAAGGACTAAAAAATTGAACTGGAATTAGTTTAAGGTCATAATCCAGGACCATTGTAAGTAGTGGGACCCAAGAGGGGATCTAATCCCTGCTAAATTAAATAAAAAGGAACCATCCCATATATCAAACACCACTATAAATTTTTTTTGCAAAAGGGATGATAACCAATTTATTCAAAATGTATGACTCAAGTAACCATTTATAGCAGCGAAACAAAATGTCTAACTATTACAGAACTTGATATTGTCTCAAAACTTCACCATGCAGGGTGATACATAAGAGAACTAACTAAACCAAAGGATTAGCTGAGGATCACCTAACCACCTCAAGAGAGTCTCCCATAAGGTTTCAGTTATACTTGATGAGGTCCTGGTCCAACTTGGTTGTCTTCTCCTTGACCTATACCTAGGGTTGGAAGCGTACCCCAGCAAAAAGGAGAAAAGTAGATATATCATCAAAACACTGGTATGTGCATACTAAATTGAGTATTGAGCAATGTTATGAAAGGAGAGGACTACCCAACTAGGCATAAAAGAATATGAATTTCAAAAATTGATAACATGGAGAATACTTGCCATGAAATAAAACATAAAGGTTGTGCTACACAAGAACATATAAATCTTTGGTGACAAAACCCATCACAATAATAACAACATGCATGCATGTGAGATAAACATAGCACTAGAAAAATATAAATAAAAATGGTGTCCAAGGCTCACAACCTTGAAACCTGATAGAGTATGGCACACAACCATCTCCCCAGTATATATAAAATTGGGCACAAAACCCAGGTATGGGACACACAACCTCCATCTCAAAAATATATTATGGGCACACAACCCAAAAACCAATGTAATTACACTACTCTAGGGATACTGAATAACATCACATGTAATAAATGTGGAAGCAAGTATAAAGTGTAGTTTTTTATATAATAAATAAAGTTTCCATCACAAAAATGGACAAATATCAATCACAAAAGTGGGCAAAGTTAGGGTTTCATAAAGAATAAAAGAACATGTTAGAGTTCAAAAGAATGTCCATCAAAATAGGTTGACCCTTAGAAATAATTAATTAGAATGTTTCACATGGAATAAATTCTCAAAAGAGAGATATTGTGTTGGCTAATATGTCAAGAGTGAGAGAAATTAGGTTTATTGCTCAATAAGAATAACAGTGATGAAAACATACGTTGACTTGAGTGCTAAGTTAGAGATCAAGTCCTAATCTTCCAAGCCTAGAGTCAACACAAACCTACATATAATATTTGATCCATCAATTAGAATTTAATGATATATATTGGTGAAACCCTAGAAATCCAAATCCATTGGTAATAACTTAGACCTAACATTGATTTTAGGGTTTCTTAATGATATTTGACTCATAATCACGTCTTTATTAATCATGATATTATTTTTAGTTACTAATAAGATCACTAGCAAATGCAAAAACATAAAACTCAAACCTTCGATAAACACCTAGATTGACACATGATTGTATCTTAGAGTGTAAGTTCAAGGTTACTAATTATGGATTTAATCCAAGATCTAATTTTTACCCATCAAAATCTTTATCCAATTATTATTATGTGAATATGTATTATTAAATAGTGAAAATCATGTTTTTAAAACTTTGGAATCAAGCAATGAAAATTGGACAAAAAGATAGAAAAAATCCAAGGATTCTCAAACATATTTTTTCATGTAATTCTTGAAGTTTCCAATTTAAAGATATGAATTTTACAATATTCACATTATTTACTAGTTTATTGGTAAAACTAAATTGTAAAAGATCCATTTTCCCTTAGATCAGAAATTGGAACTTTATGTTGTGACAGGGTATATTTGTCATATTTTCATATCCATACATTAGCGTGATAGACAAATTTATTAGGTTTTCCTAAGGTGGAACAATTATCAAAAATAAATGTGACTTGTCACATTTTATTTCGGTTTTTAGAAACTATGGCCCGACCATGTATATGGCATGCATACTCCTAACTATCGTATCAGGATCCAATGGTGGCCAATTGTCTCCTAGCTTGAGATTGATAGGGAAAGGCAGTAATAGGAAGCCCGATCTTATCACCAATAGCTCTCTCTCTCCTAATTCCTTGCCATTTCAATTTAGAAGGGGATTCCAGATGAAACCATCCTGAGTTTTACTTTCTTTGGAGAATTATGGGGACTTTCCCCAACTACAAACCCCATTGGCAGCCAACCTATCATAGTCATTCCTATACAAGGGATAACAACTCCTCTATGAGACTATGATTCTCTTTTAGAGACCCCACGTGACTCAAGAATCTTCACCCTACTGGTTTCTAAAGTGAATAACCATACACATGATGAATTAGGTTTTTGGAGATAAGGATCATAACTTGACATGATATTAAGGCACATAATGTAATGGCGGTGTAGATATATTTATTAGGGTTTCACCTGATGTTTTTAGGAGATGGACTTAAATCAAACTCAAGACAACCCTAAACCCTAGATTAGGACCCACGTAGGGTGTAATCTGATAAATGTGATGGTGAACATTGTAGTATATACTTACATGCATACTAAATGTGGATTGCTTAGACATGTTGATTGGATTTATTGAACGTACTTGAAGTACATACTGCATGATATCTGCATGGTTCTAAAAAGATACCTGGTTACAATAATTACTAATCACAATAATAGTTGTCAATGTTTAGTGACGATTTCTTGAGGATTGATAAAAGAAATTGTTGGATGTTTATTTACATATTGTTCAATTATAATGCCACTATGAGCATCACATAAGATAATATATCATATATTGAACCCTAAGATGATATGGATCAAGGGGTGATGCACATGATCCAGGACTGGGTAATGATCACGCCCAAGATGGAATATCAAGTGTGGGTTAGAATATGAGATTAAAATGATAGTTTTTATTTGCAAGTAATTGTTTGAATATATTTTATTAGAGTACTGGCATACTTTTGCGTGCACCCACGTACACAATATTGCAATATACATATGCACATTTTTTTCACGCCATTTTAGGTAAAAGCAAAATATGAAGATATCAAAACATGATGGATGGGATGAAATCCACCAAAGACATAAAAGTTAAGTAAATGAGGATTAGATAGATACTTCTTCTCAATATGTATTAGTTCATGTTAGAAATTCGTGTTACTCCTCAAAGGAGCATCTTGTAAACAATATTTGTGAATTGAGGGAAACTATTTTCTATTATTTGTTATATGTTAAAATCTGGATTTTAGGAAGTCTACGTAATCGCTCTCAACTTTAAGGTCCTTTCTTGATTGGGAGACACTAAAAAGTGAGTTCGTTACATTTGGTATCAAAGCCCCATATTTTTCAAATAATATTTAGTAGTTTATAATTTCAAGTAATCCATAGAAATATAAGGAGAGTTACTAAGGCATGACCTTATGGTAATGGTGTCTAGAATAGATCATGGTTTCGGGGCTAGCAATATTTTCCTCCGCACCATTAAGTTGGTATACAAGTACTCAATTAGAGAATGTGATACCAGTCTAGACAGAGCCTAGGTTTTACCTAAAGTAGTGTTTTCTCTAAGTATTCTCATCCCTAAATTCATCCACTTCTCATCCTCTATCTTAATAAACCCTAAAAAGAAACTTCCCTCTTCATCTCAAGTTAGGATTTTTGAGAAGAAGTAGGATTAAAGCATCCTCTGATAACTAATGTACATATAATATGGAAAAAATGATAAAGTAAAACATTTTATGGATTTTCCCTTGCAAAAGTAAACTCTAGATGAAACTAGGTTGGTATAGGAAAACCCTTAGTGGGTCAAGGAAATCATAAAACCCTAAGATGTAGGGTGTAGATTGTGTATTCCCTAACCTGAACCCTAAACCCTAATCCAAGGGAATGGGAGTAGTATGGGTGAGATCGAAACCCAACCCATATGAACCGTAATTAGGGTAAGAGGAAAGAGGAAATGTAAATAAGTTTAGGTAACCTAGTCACCCATGCATGTGTGTGGAGAAATTCTTGAATGATGCATGTGGAGAGTTTTGAATATACATATGAGACATAAGCAACCAATGGTTACATAAATATGAAAATTCAACTTTAAGGGTTGGCGTCCCAACCTGGGGTGGGTCAACCAAATAGTGGGAAAAGATGTGTGGGGGAGGAAAAACCCTAAACCCATGGGGGTAATGTTGTTTATAGAGAACCTAACCTCCTCCTATGAGTCAAGAAGACATCCTAGGTTGGGCCCTTCCCTAGAAGGGTGAGTTGACAAATCAATTTAAGAATTGAGGTAACCTTGAATGTCACATAAAGTGTGAAGGATTAAGTATACAGAATGTGAAAGCACATACATTCTTTGAAGCCAAGTATGCCATATCAGATGGATACAAGGAAAGTCACTAAGGAAGTGACCGAAAGTATGTGACCAAGCTGGGTAAGGAAGGTCACTAATTGGCCAAGCTGAGAAAGGAAGGCCAATATAAGGAAGGTCACTAATAAGCCAAGCTAGGAAAGGAAGGCCACTATGAAAGACCAAGCCCATGAGGGAATTTTTCCATGAGCCCAATGCATGATCATAAAGTGAAAAATGTGTACCCCTAGAGATGTAGGAAATCCAGGTTACAGAATTACATAAGAAAGTATTATGCTCATAAATGGTTTAAGTTGTGATATCGCAATAATCCCTAGGTAGGGTAGATCACTAAGTTAATCCCAAGGTAAAGTAGGGAGGATTAAAGGTACAACCTATAAGTTAGGAGGTGATCATGCCCTAAGTGCATAAGATGATGGGGTCAGGACATAGCCATCCATATTTTTCTAAGTCCCATGGTCTAGGAGATTGGCCACCTTCATGAATTAATGAGGCCCAAGGGGTAAATGTGAGAGGCACTCCATAAGTCCATAAGGTCCATGAGACCAATAGAAGATCACTCCAAAGGTACATGTACCCCTAGAGGCCTTAAGGAAGTGAGGAAGGCTAGGGAGACATGAGGCATAAATATAAAAGATATAAGAGGTCATGTGTGGAAAAAAATCATAAAGGGTTTTGTGCATAGACTCAAGAGTGAGAAAGGCACTATCCCTTGAGTTCATGAATGTAAGAAAAATTGTGTATTTAAAAGTAATTATGGTTTGGAGTCATTGTCCAAGGGATTCGACCTAAATTTGAAATATTAAGATAATGTATGGATACACGATCTCTACTCTTAGAACGGAATGAAATTTGTATTTAGGCTACATTCAAATGTGTATTTCATCTTATTATTAGTGTGAGATATTGGTTAAACACATGTTATTCTTAAATTTAATGTGTAAAGAAGGAATATTCTTAGGTAAATTTGAGGAAATAATATAGGGTTTGAGGGGTTACCTCACCCTTAGTTGGAGAAATTGAATGATATGTTGGAAATCTAGGTGAAAAGGTAGTCACCAAGTGAAATTGAAATTTAATCACCAAGAGATGATAACATGTAAATACTATGGATGTGAATGTACCTTAAATTGGATTCGAGTATAATAATATGAGGAATTTGCATATCAATAAAAGTTGGAGGGTTGCTAACCCTCAAGTTTGCAATTAAGATAAGTTATCATTCAACTTAACCATAATAGGTTTGAATTTTTGGGATACAGTTCCTTTTAAGGAGGGGTGAATGTAATATCCTCAAATTTGGTGGATTTGAATCATATTACTATAAGGTTTGAATTGATGAGTAAATCCCCTAATTGTATTATTGATGGAATAATAAAGTCACCTTTGTGACATGGGTTCAACCCATGGCCCAAGTGAGGTCCATGAGAGTATTTGCTTTGCATATAGGTTCTTGGGGCACAAGTTTAAGAAATTAGAGATTTTGTGTATAAATAAAGCATAATGACTTGGTGAGTTATTAGATAACTGAAATATGAAATAATGGGCAAGTTTCCATGAGATTCTAAGATAATGTGTAAATTAGATAATTAATGTAATTATCTAACCTTGAGTGGCAACACACGTTTTTAGGCATAAAACAAAAATATCTCAATCTAACACTTGGTATACTTTAAGATAATAACAAAAAAAGAGAATTCTAGAATTTGGGATAAAAAGGACTTTCCATGTGGTATTGGCAGTCAATTTCAGGATACATTAAAAGGGCAAGTTATGTTCATAAAATTTATCTCAATGAATCCCAAAAAAAAATAGATAAAGGTTGGGAATGCCATTAATTAGTTTTTCTCCAAGTTTCATAGAAAAAGGTTGTACCTAGAAGTCTATAGAAAATCGTGAAGGATGAGGACCTACTTATAATAAGTAATGTTGTTTAATTATTTGAAGATAGATAAAAGGACATCTATTCCCATCCCTTTGATACCCAATCTTACCCAATCTGATATTTTGTTATTATAAGGTTTGATTTCAAATTTGGGATTAATTGGGTAAAAGAGGAGAGAGTTATGAATTTATTAGGTTTTCCTAAGGTAGAAGGGTTATCAAACATGAATGTGATTTATCACATTTTATTTCAGAATTGGAAAAGTAGGGACGACCATGTATATTTCACATGCAGACTCCTAACTATCGAATCACGATATAATAGTGGCCAGTCGTATCCTAGCTTGAGACAGATCGGGAAAGGTAGTGACAGGAAACCCAATCTTCTCACCCCTACTTCTCTCTCTCCTAATCACCTCCTATCCTAATTCCTTGCCCTTTGAATTCAAAAGGGGATTCTAAATGCAACCATCCAAAGTTTTACTTACTTTGGACAATTATCCAGACTTAACCCAATTACAGACCATGTTAGAGGCCAACCTATCATGGTCGTTTCTATATAAGGGGTCAGGACTCCTCTGGGAGATAAAGATTATTCTTGAGGGACCATGTGTGACTCAAGGATCTTCTCCTTACCACCAATTTCATCACCATACCTCTATTGTCTCTCCCTTTTCTTCTCTGTACCCCGCTAGGGAACATCCTTGTCATCCTCCCCGATCTCGCCTTCATCAAGCAATTAACCACCACCGTTGGGTTTGGTGAAGCAAGGCGGGGAGGGTGATACCTTTACCCGCCACTCGGGAGGGCATAAGCCCAGATTCAATAGTTGTATTGACTCATGTAGGACATTGGTTTGTGAATGGAGGTTGAATTTGGAGAAGAGAGCAAAAATTCCTCCTTTCCACGAGTGCTCTACTGAGTAATAAGGACATACATGTCCTTTCAACCCCTTTGCCTAGCCTAAATCACGCGGGTATGAGGTGCATATGTGGCATGAGACCATTAGTTCAAACCCGACACTATGGTTAATCGGTCTTGTTCAGATCATACAATATTTTCTGACGTGGCATTATATGATTGGCCCAAATTTCATTATCCATTACAAATTATAGTAATTGTTAGGATGATCAGATCAAGACGAGTTATATATGAAAATTGATCAGGAAAACAAGAGGAACACAAATAAGATATAGTTGAGTATATTCTAGTCTTAATTTTAAAAGTAGGATCAATACATGATTAAGTGGTGACTAAGCATATAAACTCTAGTTTTTTATGAATATGTTGTTAATCATGTTAAACTCATTTCTTTGAGATGTAAACTGATATTATTGAATATAATGATAACTTAACATGATCATGATCATAATGATGATAATTAGAATATCAAAAGTGAATAACCATATACATGATGAATTAGGGTTTTGGAGCTAAGGATCATAACTCGACATAATATTAAGGCACACAATCTAATGTTGGTGAAGATCTGATAATTAGGGTTTCACCTATTGTTTTTAAGTGATAGACTTTGGGGTTGTACCATTATTCCTTGACCAAACCCAAGATACCCTCAACCCTAGGTTAGGACCTGAGTAGGGTTTAATCTGATTGATGTGATGGTGACACTTTAAGATATACATACATGCAGATTAAATATTTATTGCTTGGAATTGTTGATTAGATTGCTTGAACATACTTGAAGTATATACTGCATGATATATACATGGTTCTAAAAAAAGGTATGGGGTTATGATAATGAAAACTCGCAATATCGATCTCCATTGTTTGTTGAGGATTTCTCAAGGATTGATAAAATAAACTGTTGGATGTTTATTTACATTATATTCAATTATAATGTCTATGAATATCACATTAGATCAAATATCTTATTCAGAACCCTAGGATGATAGGCATCAAGGGATGATGAACATGAGCCAGGATAAGATAGTGATCACACCAAGATGGCACATAAAGTGTGGGTTAGAATATGAGATGAAAATGATAGTCTTATTTGCAAGTAATTGTTTGAATATATTAGTTGTTATAGTACTTGCTCACTTTTGCATGCACCCACACACACCGTATAGCAATATATTGATATGTGTTTTGTTTCATGTCATCTTAGGTAAAAGTAAAATATGAAGATATAAAGATAATAAATGAAATCCGTCAAAGACAAAGAGGCTAACTAAAGGAGTATTAGTTAGAAGATTCTTCTCAATATGTATTAGTTCATGTTAGAAATTCATGTAATTCCTTAAAGGATCATCTTGTAAGCAATATTTCAGAATTAATGGAAATTATTTGCTATTATTTGTTATTTGTTAAAATGTGGATCTTAGGAATATTAGGTAATTACTCAAATTTAAGGTCCTTTCTTAATTGGGGGACCTTGAAAGGTGAGGTTGTTACAATGAGCCACAATATAGATTTTTGCATTGCACTCAAACATGCCCCACAAGATCAAATTGTTGTTGGGGAGGTTCACACAATCACCTCAGGAGAGGTACCCTTGTTATTTAACACAGTGGCCATATATCCTCAGCGGACTCACCCTGTAGACTTGTCCCTCAACTAGAGAAAGCAATCATGAACTAGTCTCAAAGTACTTAAATCGTCGCTTCGGTCCGGGAACAAAAGCTAGTAATTCTAATAAGTATCAAAAAGTCGACTAGCACAATGAGTACCCTCCAGGGACAAAAAGTGTAGTTTATCATCATAATAGTACCCCTATAGGGGGATAAGACACAACCAATCAAGGTACCAAAGGTGATTCCAGAGCCAAAAGTTAGAAGGTTTGGGCCCCAAAGGCATCAGTTCCTCCAATTCCTTGCCCTACCATTGTGATATCAACCGTAACAGCTTCACTAGTCACAACAAAGGAAGATAAACATTTTGCCTTGCCAGAGGTACCACCTCCCCTCGACAAGGGAAAAGAGAAGGTTACTACTTACATAACAGTTCCCACAAGCACTATGGAGGAAGGTCGCAGCAAGGTCTCCATCCCATCCATTAATACCAGGAAGGTACCACCCATGCCTGAGCTTTGTAATGAGACAAATCTGAAGGCTCAGACACAATACAATTGCTCAATGAACTAGAGGGGAAATTATCACTAGAAAAATGATGCAAAACTCCCCATCACACTGACATGTGGTCATGAAGACTCAAGAAGGGTCCTATGTTTCCAAAGACATACGGCCAAAATCTCTCACAGCCACTATCGAATTGATCACAACCCCACACTTGATCTCATTCTCCTAGTATGAGACTCCAATATGGGGGAATCAAAACATGCCCTTATTAATCACTACAATATACAATGGCATCAAGATACCCTCTTGCCTTGTTGACAACAACTCCTTCCTCAATGTGTGTCTATTGACTACATTAATTATCCAGGGGAATGATCCCTCCGTCCTCCAATTAATGACAAAGAAAGCAACCTCCTTCGATGGAGTAATCAAAGATGCTTTGGGAGAAATCACTAAGGATCTACAAATCGGACCACTAACGTTCACTATCCCATTTGTTATATGGATTTGAGCCCCTCCCTAAACCTCCTCCTGGGGAGGTGATGGATTCATCAAAGTTGAGTGGTTCCCTCATCACCACATCAGAAGTTAAAGTACCGATTAGGCCATGCCATATTCATTGTTCAGGCTGATAATCTCGAAGATATTGCATGCATACAAGAATATAATGTCTTTCCTTGCTTCAAGATGTTTTACATTGCCAGCATCAGTTGGGTGCACCCACGCAAAAGGAGACATCATCTTCCCTACAATCCAATGCGGTGGTGTTGTTCACGTAGTTTCTATGAGAAATGAATATCCATCTAGAAAAAGTTTTGGGAGCCCTATGACAAGGACACATAGAGATCATCCAGATCCCTCCTAGACAGAAGGGGTTCGGATTAGGGTTCTATGGCCCATCCCTCACACAACCTTGAATCACATGTTGGATGTCGTATTGGAATCCCACAACTTTTTTGGACCCTATAAGGGACTTAACCCAAAGAGGTTACCTTAACAGCCTACCATATGACATGATATCTGAGACATGAAGCCCAACATATCCAACTAGAAGAAAAAATGTTGGCTCAATCTACTGTATTGGTGGGACCTTTTCCCTAAAACTAAGGGTCCCCGCCCGTACTTTCCTTATACCAGGGCCATCACCAAAGACTATTCAGATTCAATAAGGTTATTGCTCTTGTGACATTGCCTTACTTCATGCAAGAGGTTAATGACAATGACCAGGAGGACTATCCAGGGATTGCTTCCAGCATTGGGGAGATCGCCCTCTTCAGAGACAAAGACTAGGGTGTCTAGACTGCCAATAATAATCAACCATCTGAGAGCAAAGTCATCCTTCCAAATGAGGACTCAATCAACATAATGTCTACTCCTATTGTCATAAAGCCATGCCTTGAGCATTTAGACATCATAAAAGCATCACATGTTGTCAAGATGACCATGTTGGCCAAAAAAATATTGTCAACCCAACACTAGAAGGGGTGGAAGCACCACTCAAAGCAGACGACTATAATCCTCTCTAAGTTTGCCCCAACTGGCCCAAATAGAATGACAACATAACTACAAACTCCAAGGTCAAAGAAGAAGACTATGGTGTTAATGACTATGATGATGCCTATGACATGATTGAAGGATGGGGTGTCAATATCTACTTTGATTTCATGGTTGTGGAAGACCAACAAAGTCTCATCATCCTATCCAGAAAGGAGATGAATTCTAGAATTTGTGTGTGTATGACCACAATGCCCTTAGAACTAGGTCTCCCCTCTGACCAAAAATAGCTCATCAGAGGAACAAAACCCTTATGTGGTAGAGATCTTGGAGTGGTCGTTTCATCAACACTCTTCTGGAGTGGTTGTTTCATCAACACTCATCCACATAAAATCTATTTTTTTTTCAAATTGCACAAAAACACAAAAAAGTACAAATCTCGAAAACCCTAATGAATCTAAGGATGAGTAGTCTCTCTAAGAGTTTGTCATATACTTCATAAAGGTGGCACATATCTACAATGATGAAGACACCAAGTTGAAAGATGTCCCTATCTCAAACTATATGATGATGGAGCATTATTATTTTCATATCAAACATGAGATATAGATAGTCAATCTCAACTCAGGCCCCAAGCAACACAAAGTCAAAGTTGGAGCATGTCTAACCTAAAAAATTGAAGATCAACTATTAGAGCTTCTATAACACTATATTGATGTGTTTTCATGAAGATACATGAACATACCTGGACTAGATGAGACGATCCTTGTCCATCGACTGCTGATTATCTCTGATGTTTGACCCATCAAACAAAAGGCTAGACGTCTGATGCTAGAGTGAAGCTCAAGTTCATGGAAGAAATTCAAAAGCAACACAATGTTGTTTTTTAGAGTTGGTCAGCTATCCTATGTGGATCTCCAATATTGTACCGATTTCAAAGAAAGACAAAAGATATGGATGTGTATGGCCTATCACGACCTCACCAAGGTGTCTTCAAAAGATGACTTTATGCTTCCACATATAGATATAGTCATTGACAACACAGCCAAACATGCTCTCAACTTCATTGGATGGATTCTATGTCAACAATTAGATCAAGATGGAAATGTAAGACAAAAAAAGTTCACCTTCATCAAAAAATTTGGAGTTTTCTACTATCGAGTCACGCCTTTTGGTATCAAGAATGCCAGAATTACATATCAAAGGGTAATGGTTGCCCTCTTTCATGGCATGATGCACAAAGAGATGGAGGTCTATGTGGATGACATGATTGTTAAATCTAAAAATCATGAGGAACACATCACCAACCTCAAGAAGTTGTTTTAATGACTATGGCAGTTCTCACTACATCCAAATACTACCAAATGCACCATTTGGGTTGCATATGTAACTTGTTCGGATACACCATTATCTAGAGAGGGATTGAAGTACATCATGGGAAATCTTAGTCCATTTGGGAAATTCCTTCCCATAAAATAGAGGAGATACGACGCCTACACTGACATCCTTATTACAACAGCTTTTTCATGGCAAAAATCACACCTATACGTGAGCCAATTTTCCAACTATTAAAGAAGAACTCAGAGTATGGATAAAACCAACAATGTGAGGCCATACTCCAAAAGCTCAAAGATTACCTCACCAATCCCACAGTGTTGAGGCTGACTTTACCTAGTTTTCCTCTCATTTTGTGCCTATCTATCTGCTAGACATTGATGGGTTGAGTCTTAAGTCCAGCTATGACTAGTGGAAAAGACGTTGTCTACTACCTTTCTAAGAAATTATGTGACAAAAAGGCTCGCTACACTACAATTGAAATATATTGTCTAGATCTGATCCATGCAACGAGGAAGTTGCACCACTGTCTAATGACATATCTTGTACATTTGATTGCCAAGCATGTCCACTCCTCTATTTATGTGATATTGCCCAACTGTAATAGGGAAATGCGCTAAATCTCATGTAATGTTACCAGAATTCAACATTAATTATCTCCCATGAAGGCAGTCAAATCACAAGCCCTCGCTATGGGAAGAAGCTACTCATGGGTACGAGTTCCTAGAAAAAGATATAGGAATGATCAATCCACAAATGTGGGGATACCTCTATATTCTAACACATGGACAATCTTCTTTGACCAAGCATGAATCAAAAAGGAGCCAAAATAGGTGTCAGAGTCCTCATGGAGAACAACTTTCAATGGCAAGATAACTAGAGTTTGATGCCACTAACAATATGGACATATACAAAGCCTACATTTTGGGAGTCCATCTTTCCAGACAACAAGGGGAACAATGCCTATAAGTCTATGGTGACTCCCTTCTCATCATCTCTCGAGTCCATAACAACTAGAGAGCACACCATCAAAACCCGGTACCATATGAGGAGCACATGTGTTCCCTAGATTGAGGCTTTGAGAATGTCTCCTTCTACTTCATCAGAAGAGAGAATAATACCTTCACTAACACTATAAGAACCCTAGCTTCATGAATTGCCATCTAGGGAGGCCAAACTTTCTCTCTCGAAGATGAGGCACTTACTTAACTAGATTATTGCATGGTCATTGACAATGCACCTAACAATGAAGAAATAGTTTGGTTTCAAGACATCAAGATGTCTTTTTCGAACCAATTTGTTCGCTAGAACCTCTCCTAGAGAGAGAAACTAGCACTCAAGTGATGAGTTACGCAATATGTTCTAGGGGGCAGAATAGCAATACTATAGATCTTACAATCAGACTATTCTTTGGTGCATCGACAAGGTAGAATCTGAAGCTCTAATTAAGGAGGTTCATGCAGGTTCATGCAACACACACTTTAATGGAGTCATGGTATCCAAGAAAATAGAACTCCTAGGGTACTACCAGAATACCATGGAAACTAATTGTTGTCGTTTTGTATGCAAATCCCAATCTTGCCAAATCCATGGGGACTACATCCATTTTCATGTAAATACTCTTTACAACATGGACATGCCTTGGCCATTCTCAACTTGGGGAATTGACATGATTGACAATATAAATCCTCATTCATCAAATGAAAATTTCTTCATCTTAGTTATAATTGATTATTTTAGTAACTTGGTTGAAGCGGTGTCCATCACCAACACATCATCCCAGCAAGTCATCCAGTTCCTTAAGAACAACAACATAAGTTGATACAAGATACCACATGAGATTGTTTTAGATAATGGGACAAACTTCATAGACAAGACCATCAAGGAGTTTGAGATCTTTGGGGGATCAAACATAATTGAACATTACTTTATCGATGATAAATGAATGTGTTTGTAGAAGCTACTATCAAAAATATGATCAAGATTCTGAAGAAAACTATCATCTCCCATGCCAACTGGCATGAACATCTTCTGATGGCTTTGTGGGCCTAAAGCATGTCCATCAGAACTTCAATTGGGTATATGCCATACTCCCTAGTATATAGGATGGAAGTAGTTCTACTAGTTTAAATATAAATTCATTCCTCTGGATATTATAAGAAGTAGATATTTTAGAGGTTGAATGACTTTAAAATCGAGTCTACTACGTCAACACTCTTGAAGAATGTAGGAAAAAGCCCTACATCATGCACAATGTTATCAAGCAAGAATGGCTCAAGCATTCAACAAGTAGGTTCAACCACACAGGTTCTAGAAGGATGTCGTGGTATTGCAAGTCATCCAAAATGTTGATTCTAGGGGCAAGTTCAACCCTAAATGGGAAGGACCCTACATTGTCCATGACTACTACAACTGGGGAAGCCTACACTCGAAGGACATCCATGAAGATATTCATCTTCATTACATAAAAACCAGCCTTGTCAAATTCTACTACTACCAATCAAACCAAAACGATGAGCTAACCTCTGGTAGAAATCCATATAATGTAGATAAAAGTTCCCATTCTTTGAGAAAGCACCTAAAATCTACTTAAACACAAGATGCACACCCCAATGCATCCTCAAGAGGAAAGGTCAAAGTAGAAGCTAGATCCTAGGATAGAAGAAGAATGAACACTATATTAAGGCCTCAATGGTTCACCAAACTAAATGTAACTCATTGAAATAGGCTCATACTAACAAAATGCACTTAAAAATGTTCATCACTGTGGCCAAGGCTAGGTGAAACCCCATGATTAGATAAAAGGACAACAGAGGTTGTGAGTCCCTGGAGGAAAGCCATATCCAATCCTCATAGTCAACATCTTGACATTTTCACCCAAGGAGAAGCCATAACTTTTTCATCGGTCAAGGTCAATCTAAAAGGGAAGGATTGTCAAAGAAGGATAGAGGTTGAAACTCCTTGCAGTTATCCTCACCTCGTCAAGAAAAGAGGTGGGACCAAGCTCTGTATGAACTAACTTGGGAGTCATGAGATAGGAAACCCTCGCTAGAAAAACCCCATTCTTTCCCCCAAAAAACCTTGGCTCTTATACTAAGACCTTGAGCATTAATGTTGAATCAAAAGCTTTAATGAAAAGACCCACGTCTAGTGGTCACCTCACAAAAAGAATATAATCCAAAAATCCCTTTAAAAAGACAGACACATTCTCATGGTCAGTCACTACTCTAAGGCATGGTGGGTGTAAAGCCTACTAGGTTGCCTCCGACATCTGGTGCCTTAGCCCAACTGGATAGGGAATTTCCACTAACACTCCCATTACATGAAACAGTCTTAGTTCTTAGCATGACACCCATGTCTGGTAGATATTATTACATCTCCCCCTAGAAGTAGGCCCACACCTTCGTAAGAGAATGGACCACAAACATTCAGAGGGAAGAAACGTGCACCATAAAAAAAAGATCAGAGGTAATCTTAGAATTTTTGGGGTTTCAACCTTACAACTTCATGCAAGTAGGTGAGGAAGGTGTTGGTATGTATGGCCACAGAGCCAATCATATGATGATTAAGATATGGCATTAGATACCTGATTTGAAAATAATAAAAGGTAATTCATTGTGTTATGTTTGGCTCAGTCATGAGATGATGACACAAATGTAAGTAGATGTCTAAAGAATGATGTTACTCAATGATGTATGTCTTCAAGTACATGAATTGAAGAATGAGATCGCACGGATGTTAAGAGTACATACACTATTGTTATGTCCCTAGTCAGATATTACTGTGGAAGAAAAATAGACAACAATAATACATAATAATAGAGTGTGAGTTGACTGATGATTAAGTCTCATTAGTCATGATATATGATATCAAGTCACTCACACAGATACATGTTAGAGAACAATGTATTAGATAGACCCACCATGAGAGTGATACATGGAGACCATGGAATGGTAGTTAGAATCATATCTCATAATGATACTGATGAATGTGTTTCTTAGACCTAAAGTCACTACACGCATCACATGTTTGTGGGTATACTTTGACATCATCAAATGTAATTCTAAAATATGAGTTGCCATACAGGTGATGATTGGGTAGCTTTAACACATGGGGACTTGAGTGTGAGTGATGGAGATGGGATTTGTCCCTCCTACATGATATTGATATCTAAGGCCTCTTGATAAGGGAGATTGAGAAATGTATTGTCATATTGATGTTTTTCAATATGTGACATGTGAACTCATATGCATCTCATATAGTCTACTCTAGTTCAAGGAACATGGATTGAATGTTGAGAGGATTAAGATTTCATGCCTCGAGTTCAATTTGGATATCAGAGACAAAGGAACTATATGATCACTGTAACACTACTCAAGGATTGTAGGTTGAATTTGTTCTCCAACTTTCCAAATTACTTGGGTAGCAATGATGTGTGATTAGGCACCACTCCTTACTTGTGGTGTCATAATTTGTTATGGGCATTTCACTGCCAATGTAATTTTGAACATATAGGGTCACACACATAGGATACACTTGCATTAAAGGAGTATATTCATGAATGATGTTTAGACTGAATGCTAAATATGTTTAGGTATTCAAATAAATAATATATCAACTGACTAGACTCAAAATCATCAATTTCAAGGGTTGGACTAACTGTTTGGAGTGTCAAGTTAATTAGAAATTGAATTGGATGAGTTCTACTAGAACTGGGGCATGAGATGACCGTCTCGCATGAGCAAGACAACCATCTCATGTGATGCACAAGATGACCAGTTCATAGTCGTGAGACGACCAGCTCACGTGAGTGAGACAATCCGATCGTGGTTGCAAGATGACAGCTTTCATGAGAAAGATGTCGGGTTCTTGGGGAAATTCAGTTGCATCAATGATTAGTGATGACATCATAGTGTGCATTAATTGAATTCAAATTTCCAATTTGATTCAGAATAGGAAACCGCATGAAACAACCATCTCACTAAGAGAGACGATTGTCTCATGCATGAGATGACTATTTCTATATGCGAGAGGACAGTCTCATAGTTGTAGGTTCTAGAACATTCATGATTTTGAACCCCTCTACTCCCACACTAATCGGGAACCCTAACCCTGGCCTCTACTATAAATATAGGGGTAATGGGGTCTTTCCAGGACATACAATTGAGAATCAGTTGCTCTGACAATTGTTGTCCTCTCTAGTTGTGGTAACCAATAGAGATCCCAAGCAAGTCCTACCCGTCAAAGGGAGGGATAGCGAGGGATATAACAATTGAGAATCTGTTTTGGGGGAGAATTTTAGAGACTAGTACGTCAATAGAAGGGGACAACTCCTTCCTGTTGGCTCTGGTAGCACAATGTGGAGTTCTCGATAGTCTTTGTGGACTACTCCAGAGGCGGGAGGTCATTGTCTGCCGCTTGGAGGACAACGTCAGCCTATAGTTTGTGATGAGACTGTAGGAGCCACTGTAGACATTGTTCTAGTATGTTGTCTGTGGTGAAGACCAGGCGTTGTACAAACACCGGTCAATAGCAACTAGACGACAGTTGCATATCTACAATGACAAGGAGTATGTCACTGGACTTTTTCTAGGACTAGGTATATCTTCAAAACCATCCTTTCCATTATATAGTTGTTGACGCGATCCACAAGTTTTTGGGGAATACGGCAATAAAAATTTTGTTTCCACTACCTATATATGCGCCCTATTTCCCTATAGTGGTATCAGAGCCACGTGTATCCTATATTTTGGGATAATCTATATGATTGGATTTTGGTTTTATCATTTAGTTATTGCATGCGATGCGAATAATTTCTTGTCCAGTCAAATACCAAGATAATCCCAACTAATATATATGATATATATATATGCAATCTACATGCATCGCCCTAAAAACAAGTTTTGATGGTAGATGTGTAGCATGGTTATGGCCAATAACCCTATTATACGTACATGGTTGTGTGGTTGGTCTATCCCATTTTATCTTGATCTGTGTACCAAGCCTCTATCTTATCTTCCCAATGTAAAGTTAATTCTTTCCTACCCTTTTTCCCCTTGAATGTAACTTGAGGTTTCTCTGTAATCATGTAACGGTAGGATAGTTTACTTTCATGTAATGACAAATAGGAAAGACGCTCTGACGATGCCAACTGACCGTCTCAAAGATGGGTCGACCGGATGGAGGATTGAGGAGGACTAGAAGAACAAGTCAAATTGGTCACCTGTTGGACCCAACTGATCACCTTGAGGAGCCAGTAGATGGTGGACAGAAGAACCAAATGACCGGTGAGACGACCAAATGACCGACTAGGAGGCGAGTCGATTGGTAAAAGATTGAACCAAACAACCCAGATTAGCAAGCACAAATTTTCATCAACAATAGGTTTCTGCATGTGATTTAGACATAGGTTGTGGTAATTCCTTGTGGCTCCAAGGAATTACATTAGGTTGGCCATAACCATCACTTTTTTATTTCATGTTTTTGTTGTGGTATATAGAATGTATATGATACTTACTATATATGAGGTGATTGGATAAAGCATATGTAATTATAAATACAAACTCTCTCAATTAAATATTAATTCTTAGATGCTTTCCAATAGAAACACACATGAAAAGCTTGATCGAACAACGTAGGATATGCAAAAGCATAATGTGACATCTATCTCGTAGCAATGTGATGGTAGTAATGTAGGATGCGTAAAAACAAGATGCATTATTATCGTGTTGGCTTTGGGTCAGATTTAACTGGTGATTCTTAGAGAGTCTATGCCTAGAGGCATGCAGATGATCATGGCAAGGAGTTGTGCATATCATCTATCAAAAAGTTGCATATAGATGCAATTGGCAAAAGTTGTCAACCAAAAATACTCAAGTTGTGGACGATCAGCAAAAGCTGACTCATGATTTGATGAAATATATATCTTGGCCCACTAGAATATTGTACATTATAATATTCTAAATTGATATGTGAAGGCTCTCGATTTAAAAAAATATTGGGAGCGATAATTAATAAAAGACCTAGTTAATATCGTCAATTTATCAAATAAAAGAAATCAAAAATGTTTTGAAAATGTTCCAATATTTCTTTGTAGAATCAAATGTCAAACACAAACATGTTCTAATTGTGATCTGTACTTAAGAAGGACAATATGGAATAACATTCCACAATTGGTTAAGGACTTTGGGAAATGTTCTCATCAATGAGAGAAATCTCTATGTCCTTGGTAGACCAAAGCCAGAGGAACCCACACCAAATGCGCCTAAGGCTAAATGGATGCACACTGGAAGCATGTCGATGATGCCATAGACATTGAATACCTCATGCTTTGTTGTATGAACTATAAGTTGCATGAATAACAGGAAAGCATGGACATTCTTGAGATGGTAACACATCTTATGAATCATATTAAAGCAAGAAAGGTATAATGTTTTCAAAGAGATATTTGAGTGCAAACTGACAAAGGGAGGTCCAGTAGACCCCCATGTACTCAATATGATTGGGCATGTGGAGTGACTTGGATTTCTCTTAGGTCAAGAGTTGACCATGGATATGATTCTACAAAATGTCACATGAATCATATAGTCAATTTATGAAATGCTTAGCATGTTGATGCCAAAGCACAAAAGAAGTAGGACAAATCTGTGATGGTGATCAACGAAAGTGAGTCCAAGGGCAGAGGCAAGTACAAGAAGAGTTATGAGCTTAAGATAAAGTCCAAGTCTTCTACATTCAATTAATGGAGAAGGATAAGTGGAAAAGGAATATGTACTACTTAATGGATTAAGGAAAGAAAGTGCCACCATTGTCACCTATGTGGACATTTGAAAGAATTATTATCTTTATAGAGGATCTCTGGAAGAAGATGTTGATAAAGATCTCTACTTCCAGACCTGAGAAGAAGTAAGTTAGAACTGTATGGAGCAAGGGTTGCTACCTCTATAGTTGGAAGTTGTCATTCATGGGCGCATAATAGAAATAGTGAATTGCTATTATGTACTTGCCATTGATGAAAACATCATATGTCTTGCGTGACAAGAACATTATATTTCATTTCAAGATAAGATCTTATATGGAAAAGCCCTATGTCTTATAAACTATATCGGGTAGTTTTAGAGACTGACACATGTACTGAATGACATGATGACTCAAATAAATAATGCCTATAGAATCATCATCTAGAGCGCATAAATGAAGAATGCATTTCTAGAATCCATATGATGGTTATATATACTCTTTTGGTTATTGAACCAATAGAGACATGCATGTCTTGTTTGATGGGAAATATGACCAAAGTATCTTTACTAGATGTAGTGGGAGAATGAGTATTCTATTATTGTAGTACATATTGATGTATATATACCTTTTAGAATAAATGCTTAAGGTAGTTACTAAGTACCTCATTATATTTATTGATGTTATCAATAGATATGGAAATTTGTATTTAATGAAATACAAGTCAAGATCTCTTCAAATGTTCAAAGAGATCATAAATGAAGTATGTAACTAACTTGGTAAAAGTGTTAAAATACTTCGATGTGATCGGTGTTGAAATATTTTAAACCAAGAGTTTGAGGATGTTCTGGGAGATCATGATAGTGTATCATGATAAACACCACCTGAAAACAATGATAGTGTATCATGAGAGTGTATTAGTAACAACGAATCACACTCTGTTAGTCATGGTACGATTATCAATAAAATCTAGCTAATCTTGCAATTTCCTTTTAGGTAGATGATTTACACTAAACAATGTACCGTCTTAAATTGGTTCAAAAGACACCATATGAGATATGTCATGGGAGGTGTCATGATGTGTCTTTTAAGGTAATTAAGGATGAATACCTATATAAGGAAATCGTTTCTTTAAAAGGCTTTGTCTAAAAATTACATAAATATTATTTTGTTAAATAATACTCTTATCCCAATCCTACAACAAAGTTATTAGTTGATCAGGATGGATGTATTCCTGAATAGGAACTTGGTTCCAAAGGAATCTGTGGGAGTAAAAGTAAAACTCGAAATGTTTGAGACGAAAAAGAAAAACATTGAACCTATAGAGGTACAATGGGAACAAAGAAAATCACAAGATCATGTGGAATCTCAAGTTCCTTATGTAACACACAGAACTCATAGTTCTGGTAGAACACACCTTGAGTTTGAAAGATGATGATATCTTGTGACTCAAGAAGGTGGTAAGTTGATCATTGAGATGAGTCAGCAACCTACCTAGAAACTATTGAGGGGCCAGAACTTGAGAAATGGCTTGAGGCCATGAGATCTAGGATGGACTCTGTGTACACCAATAAGGTATGACTTTGTTGGATCCACCTGAAGGGGTAAAACCCATAGGGTGCATTGGGTCTTTGTAAGAAGACCAGCATGGGAGGGTAAATTGGTTGCAAAGAGTTTCAAACTAGTTCAAGGTGTGAATATGATGAAGTCTTTCACCAGTTACCATGGTTAAATCCATATGGATCATGCTTGTTGTTGCAGCTTAATATGACTGTGAGATTTGGCATATGGATGTTAAAACCACATTCCTAAATTGGGATAATCATGAGAATGGGTATGTGACACAGCCTATAGATTTTATAAATTCAATAATGCAAATAAAGTCTATAAGCTACAAAGGTCAATTTGTGGATTGAAGCAATCATCTCAGAGCTAGAAACTTCTATTTGACAGTCAAAGAGTTTGACTTGAGTCAAAATGAAGATAAAATCTGTTATTATAAAAGATTTAGTGGGAGCATATTTATATTCTACATGATGATGGGGTATAACGTCCTTAACCTACAAAAGTTAATACATGGCTGGAAACACCTTCTTTATGAAGGGTTTAGGCAAGACATCCTATGTGATAGGGTTGATATCTATAGAGATAGATCTGGAAAGCTTCTTGACCTAAGTAAAAGAACATACATTGGTAAGTTGTTGAAGGGTTCATCATACATGACTCAATGAGAGAGAACTTGTCCATGTTTAATGAAGTTAGTCTCTTAGGAGCCTAGTGTCCCAATTATTATGAACAATAGGAACACATGGAATAGATTCCATATGCATCCGCAATTGGATCTATCATGAATGCAATGTTATGTACTTATCCCGATATCTCGTAAGTATTAGACATGATGAGAGGATATCCAGTTATCTCATATGTATTAGACATGATGAGAGGATATCTAGTTATCTTGTACGTATCAGACATGATGAGAGGATATCCAATTATATCATATGTATTGGACATGACAAGAGGATATCCAGTCATCTCATATGCATTGGACATGATGAGAAGACATATGTATACCTACCTAGCAATTTTGTATGTATTGGACATGATGAGAGGGTATATGTCAGATGCCAGTAAGAGTCACTAGACTACCATAAAGAACATCCTTGGGTGTTGATGAAGTACTAAAAGGATTTGTTCCATGGTTATGGTACTAAGGAAGAGTTTGGTGTAAAAAATTACACTGATCCAAGGTTCCAAACTTACAAGTTAATGGTTGCAATCTAAATTTATGTTTGATATTAAAAGAGAACTATAAGCTATAATGGGTTCTGAGCTAATGATAGTTATTCAAATATACAAAAGAAGCTAAGTATCTCTGTGTTATGAGAACAACAGAGGATATTGTATGGATCAAGAATTTCATAAGGGTGAACTTGTGTGAGGTTCCAACTATTCATGACACGGTAGAAATACTGATGACACCAATGGAGCTACTAGTTAGGATGAAATATCAGATAGCATACTAGGACACTTCCATCTCATATGAAATGTTGTACAATGAAAGGATGTGAAAAATTGCAAAATATTGACTTTGGCAAACGTTGTTAAACCCGCTATAAAAGTGCTTATGTAGTCAAAACATGGACATGTTAAGATCACTTGGAATATGATTCGTGGGTGATTGGCTCTAAGTTCAAGTGGGAGTCCATTGGTATGTATTCCCAGAGAGCCAATCATATGATGATTATGATATGGAATTAGATACCTTATTTGATAATACTAAAAGGTAATTTTGTCTATTATGTTTGTCTCATTCATGATATGATGACACAGATGTAAGTAGATGTCTAAAGAATGATGTTACTCGATGATGTATGTCTTCAAGTACGTGACTTGAAGAATGAGATCATATAGATGTTAAGAGTACATACATTCTTCTTATGTCCCTAGTTAGATATTATTGTGGAAGCAAAATAGACAACATCAATACATAAGACTAGAGTCTGTGTTGATTGATGATAGAGTCTCATTAGTCATGATATATGATATCAAGTCATTCACACAAATAAATGTTAGAGAATAATGTATCAGACAAACCCACCATGAGAGTGATACATGGAGACCATGGAATGGTAGTCAAAATCATCTCTCGTAGTGATAGTGGTGATTGTGGTTCTTAGACTGAAGTCACTACACTCATCACATATCGTTGGGTATACTTTGACATCATCAAACATAATATTAAAACATAGTTTTCCATAAAGGTGATGATTGGGTAGCTTTGACACATGAGGACTTGAGTGTGAGTGATGTAGATGGGATTTTTCCCTCATACAGGAGATTGATATCTAAGGCCTCTTGATAAATGAGACTAAGAAATGCACGACCGTAGTGATGTGGTTCAATATGTGATATGTGAACTCATATGCATCTCATACAGGCTTCTCTAGTTCAAGGAACATGGATTGAATGTTGAGAGGATGACGATTCCATTCCTCAAGTTCAATCTAGATATCAGATCCAAAGGAACTATATGATCATTGTAACTTTAATCACATATTGTACGTTGAAGTTGTTCTTCAACTTTTTAAATTACTTGGGTAGCAATGATGTGTGACTAGGCACCGCTCTTTGCTTGTGATGTCATAATTTGTTATGGACATTTCATTGCCAATGTAATTTTGGACCTATAGGGTCACACACATAGGATACACTTGGATTAAAGGAGTATATTAATGAATGATGGTTTGATTGAATGATAAATATGTTTAGGTATTCAATTAAATAATAGATCAACTGATTGGACTCATAATCATCAATTTCAAGTGTTGGACTGACAGTTTGGAGTGTCGGCTTAATTAGATACTAAATTGGTTGAATTATGCCAGAACTGGGGCACAGGACGATCATCTCGTGTGAGCGATATGACCGTCTCACATAATACATGAGATGACTGGATCATGTGAGTCAGACGACCCATTCGCGGTCACCAGATGACCAGTTTTCATGAGAGAGATGCCCGGTTTGTGGGGAAATTCAACTGCATCAAGGATTAGTGATGATGTCATGTTGTGCATTAATTGGATTCAAATTGCCAATTTAATTTAGAAAAGGAAACTACGTGAAATGAATATCTCACTAAGTGAGAGGAATGTATCGTGTACGAGATGACTGTTTCTCTATGGGAGACGACCATCTTGTAGTTTGTAGGTTTTATAACATTCATGATTCCAAACCCCTCTACTCCCACACTGATTAGGAACCCTGATCCATGCCTCTACTATAAATATAGGGGTACTGGGGGCTTCCCAAGACACATAATTGAGAATCAGTTGCTCTAACCATTATTGTCCTCTCTGATTGTGATAACCAATAGAGAGTCCAAGCAAGTCCTACCCGTCAAAAGGAAGGGGTATTGAGGGATATAACTATTGAGGATTAGTTATTAGAGAGCATGTCAATGACTAGTACGTAGATAGAAGAGGACAACTCCTTCTCATTGGATCTTCTAGCACAACGTTGAGTTTCGGTTGTCCACGTTGATTACTCTAGAGGCGGAAGGCCATTGTCTGCCACTTGGAGGACAATGTCATCATGTAGTCTGTGGCGAGACTGTAGGATCCACTACATACATTATTCTAGTCTGTTGTCTGTGGTGAAGACTAGGAGATGCACAGACACCATCTAAGAGAAACTAGATGATAGTTGTGTATCTACAATGATGAGGAGTATGTCACTGGACTTGCTCTAGGATCAGGTATATCCTCAAAACCATCCTTTCCATTATATAGTTATTGATGCAATTCAGTGGTTTTTGGGGAATATGGCAATAAAATTTTTGTTTTCGCTACATATATATGTGCCCTATTTCCCTACATAAAGATGAGGTGATCCTGACACATTACAAACTATGATTATCTCTAGAGTCCTAAAATTCATAGACATGAGGTCTAGATTGTTTCCAATTGGATGGTTTGTTAGAAAGGATGTCATAGACATACACCCCATGATGACCTGCGTCAAATGCACATTTCTAGATATCATGGAAGGAGTTCACTGGTCAGTGCCACAGTTCATGTACCAAATATTTTTATTCCTAAAATAAAATCATTACAAAACTCTATCTTTTTATTCCAACAAAAAACAACACTTAAAACTAAATCATTGCAATTCTATAGAAGAATCACAAGTCACTACCACTGAAGGTATCAATGCAATCTACTCCATACATTTTGAAGAGAATTCCTGACCCATAGGGAAGGAATCTGATGTCAAACTCTTCTAGTTCAACCACATATCTTCCATCTTATCATGAACCTTTTGAGAATTTAGCATCAGTTTCTTGAAGAATAGGGAAGATCTTCAACTTGATACATACAATGTTGATGATTAAACTAAAAACACTAACACAAGGAAGTACGCAGTGCAACGCTTCAGACTTGGCAAGATGACTAGTCACTAAAAATTAGGCATGACCATGCCATAGGCCAAGTTTTCAAGATAGAACTCCCGTCCATCCCCAATGAACATCTACAACCTTCAGACCAACAAGTTATCAATCTAGATCTCCACAGATTTAAAGAAGATCCCATATCTAAATGTACTTTGAGATAAACTTCTTTGCCACACTATAATGAGGATTCAGAGAGTCTGTCACTTTGGCATGACCAATGCACATTTGTAGATAAATATACAGAAGTTGTATGGGTCCCTTTATCTTTAGAATAAATTATGATTCATCCAAACGCTCATACAATTTGGCCAGTATCAAAGAAATAATAGTTTTCTTTCTCCATATAGTAACCACTATTGTATAAGTTGAAACTGTCACTTTCTCGAAGACATCTCTAAAGAATAGTTCCTCCAAGTTAATCAAAGTATACACCCACACGCGAGGCATATCAAGAGAATCAACATCGTGACATACCTCACTTTTAAATGACTCCCACAAGGAATCAATGTGAATGAAGTGACAATCAACCATCGAGCAACTTGGGATTTCTTCACACCTAAAATACTCCCCAACTATGTAGCTCAGCTCAACTTCCTTAGTACCACCATCCATTGATCATGTATAGGAATCAGTGTGATCTTAGCCACATACTCCAAGGTAGGGATCAAAATGACTTTGCCAAAATGTAAGGTGTGACTCAGTGGTTTTCGAAAGTGGATCATCACTGACATTAACTCCCTTACAATAAGCCATATGACGAAGATGACATGTCATGCCAAAGCTTTCCAGCTTGACTTCTTTAGTCTCAAAAAGATCAATGATGCAACATAATAGTAAAGACAAGTTGATAGGAGGATGTTGCAAAGGGGGATCCCTCATATCTCTTTCTCTCCCATGACCTTGAGTCATGAGAGGTAATTTGTATTAAAAAGATGAGGAATACAACCCTATTTATAGGAAAAACTCATTTTCTTGGCACAAGGGGGACTCTATATCCTTCTTAGTGGAATCATACTACATCCACAACCAAAGCAAACTTGCATCCTGAGGAAAACAAGACTCTAAGTCTAGGGCCACAGATCACCATAGTTAGCCACCTTTTATCAGCATGAAGATTGAGGCAATCCATTGATCCATTAGACATATTACAAAGACCAAACTCTAAATTTGATTCAAATCGAAGATCACAAAACCCCACAATCATTACTAAATTCAAACTCAAATTTACATTTAAAAATTAAAAAGAGTTTACTAATACCAACATGACTAATATATATATATATATATATATATATATATATTCTTAGATGGCAGTGCTAGGGTTGGAGGGGGTGCATGGGGGAGATCACAAAGGCAATCAGGATGACAATTAGGAGCGATGGGGAAGGAAGGTTATTTGATGCAGGGACTGATTCAAGGAACATTCAATTAGGAAGAGGAACTTGAAAGGCTGGATCGTTGAAGGATAGACCGCAGAAAGAAAAAAAGGGACCGTTAGAGAAGCGTGACAAGGCAATTAGTCCCAAATTGGTTTCACATTTAATGTTGTTGGGATGCATGGGCAGTCGAGGGTAGCCATCAGAGAGAATTAGACAAGTGGAGGAAATGCTCATAGCAACCACCAATGGAGGAACCTCTGATATACAGCAACATTGCAACATGGTGGTGATCTCTAGCACGTACGCTAATGTCTTATCAGGTAATAGGTCAGAGACGAGATCTACACATGTGAACACAGATAATGGATATTTATTTCTTGTAAAACTCTTTTAGGGTGAACTATCGCTTGGATCAATATTCCTTGGTGAGATGGATAGAGTACTAACACTTTTGATTCAACCAAAAGTCGAAGAGGAACTTCTCAGACCATGGAGATATGTAGTGGTGGTGAGAATGCTCAGAACAAATATCAACTATATGACACTTAGAGATAAACTCAAATTGCTCTAGCAAATCAAGGGTAGATTCAACGCGTTCAAATTTGAATATGGGCACCTTGTTGTGCAACTCTCCTGTCAACATGACTTTGACACAACCTTGGTTGGAGGGCCTTGGAAGATCTTTGGATGTAATGCAGACATCTGGGAGTGGTACCCTAATTTCAAACCAAGAGAAGCCTTTCTGGATTATATCATCACATGGGTAAGAATATTTAATCTTCCTCTTCACTTTTATGTGCCTACGATGTTGCAATACATAGGTATGTCACTAGGGTGCCTGGTTAAATGGACAACCACACGAAATATAGATCATGGATCTAGTTTACTGGGCTAGAAATGGAGGTGGACACCTTAAAGGACTTGACGGTGTCTATTTTTATTAATGGGGTGGAGTATAAAATCATTTATGAGGGCCTTCCATGGGCATGCACCAAGTGTGGAATGGAAGGACACGTCTCTAAACACTACAAGGCAAATAAAGCAAAGGAGGGCAATAACAATAAAGATACTACAAGAGATAACCAGATGGGCACCCTGGAAACTGGAGAAACATACTCGGGTGGGTGGTAGTTTTAGAAGCACAAGGGCGGATCCAGGAGACGTAGGGCTATGCAAGCTAACTCCATCGCGGATACAACAAACCGGTTTGCGGGAGTGCAAGAAGATGAAGAAGGAGAGGTACTTTTTAGTAACAACACAACACATAGCATGAATGAGGAAGCAGTAGGACAAGTGAGGCTAGAGAAGGTGTGGAGGAAAAAGAAATTATAGTCACAAGGACAAGAGGGGGCGACTGGTAGAGTAGTCTTGGGGGATATTACCAACATTATTTCCAGGGAGAACAAATAAGTTAATAAGGAGAACAACTAGGCGCAAATTCAAAGGAGAAGCACACAATTGTAAACCTAGAGGTAGATCAAGCAATAACAATCAATGATGTTGAGGATTTCATTGTGACATAAGTGGACATGTGAGGCTCTAATGAAGAAAAAACATATGAGAGAAAACAAGGGCGCACACAAAAAGGACAGAGCTCTGTTGCCACGCAAAACTGGTTCAAGCAATAACCTAAGCACAAAGAGAAAGAGGAAAAGCAAACCTCTGTATCCGTCCAGTGGGCACAGAAGGAGTCCAAGATTAGAGATCTCGAGGGAGAATAGTGAGGAGGTACATGCAATAGAGTCATCCCAAGAGGTGAACACAAGTGGAGAGTGTGAACCAGAAAGTAGGTGGCATGAAGATGGTTGCATTGATGAGGCTAGGGAGACAGGTGTACCAGTAGATGGTGCTTGCTGAGAATAGGAAGACTTGTCAGACTTTATCATTGACTTATCCAATGAAGCTTTTGTATTGGAACATTTACAGAATAGGTAACAATGATAGATGTTCTGAAACATGTAATTTTTTTGTGTGAACATAAACCAACAGTGGTTGCCAATCCTAGAACCAAGGATCAATGGCATAGCGTCTATGAGAACAATCAAAAGACTTGGATTCACCCATGCACATCTAGTGGAAGCAAGAGGATATGTTGGAGGCATATGGTTGTGTTGTAAACGTGAGGAACATAAGGTAGAAATCATTCATATGCATAGGCAATTTGTAACATACAAAATAGATGGCATTGTGGTTGCAACTTTTGTTTATGCTAGTCCACACATTACGGTGAGGAAATTACTTCTGAGTCACCTAATAGAAACTAGCGAAGGAGTGGGTGACCCTTAGGTCATTATGGGTGACTTCAACACGACTCTGGTACCGACTGGGAAATTTGTTCGTGATAGATATAATTACACAGAAGTGAGAGTGTTTAAGGACACCCTAATGGAA
Organism: Alisma plantago-aquatica; assembly: GCA_963693085.1. Classification (NCBI taxonomy): domain Eukaryota; kingdom Viridiplantae; phylum Streptophyta; class Magnoliopsida; order Alismatales; family Alismataceae; genus Alisma; species Alisma plantago-aquatica. The sequence goes on along the minus strand of OY856411.1, from coordinate 1,176,475,030 downwards.
TATGGCATATATGACTTGGGCTTCTCATGTGTATGTTTCACTTACAAGCATGGTGGCTTCCACTTCATGTTCCTCATGAGAATCCAAAACCAAAAACCCCACAACGTCAATGATATTTCCTTCTAATCGTTCCTACCAACCTTGTAATCCTTCTACTCCCTATTTTCTCTAATGATCATTTATATATCTGAACTCCATGCATATAATAATAGGATCCCTCACCTTCAAAAAAACCCTCGATATCATTCCTAGAATCTCAATTGCTTTATAGTATATCCTCATAGTCATGCCTACCCGTTGTAGCTAATGTGGTTAGATTGGGAAATCATCTGAAACTTGGTTTTGAGATCACTCAAAGATCCTAGTAATTCATGTGTTACAACCCACATTGAGGTTAGTCAATAAATACCTCAATTAGCGTGAAGTACCTTGATTAGTGCTAAGTATCTTGCTAAACATCATGGATAATCAAGATAAGCTAAGATGTGAATCAATAGTTGAGATTTAATCATCTGAGGTAATTAATGATAATTGTAGTGTTAATCGTGAAGTTAAATATGTACTCAAGAAGTTATTAGTATTTTGATTAGCTGAGACAAGCTAATTAGCATGATTTCTTGCCTTGAGGTTGTAGAGAATCTCGTGCTTGAAAAGTTGTAAAAGAAATCATTTCAATCGGACCCTCGAGGCAAAAGTTATATCCTTTTTATTTTTCTTGGACTTGATTGCAAATTTCCATAACTAATAGCCCCTTACCCTTATCTTCTTCTTTCCCAAATTATTTCACCCGATAAAACAGGACTATCGCTTGAAAGCGGCGCACAGACCAGCTGCTAGCCCGATCGGCCGCAGCAGAGGAGAAATTAGGGGCGATTCTCGAGCCCTTAGCTCCGATTCAGCCTGGCTTCTCCTTCCTCCTTCCTTCCTCCACCATCCCTACCTCCTTCTTCATCCTTGCCCTAGGGCGACACCCTACCTGCAACCGACCTACAGCAAGGAGCTGTGGCTGCACAGCAGCCGGGAGGCCAGCTAGGAGCCACCTTGGGCACGACCAACAACACCAAACACTGCCCTTGACTCCGACCAAGAGCCCAAGGCAGGGAATCGTAGCATCTCGCCTCTATTGCGCCACCTGCGCCAACCTAGCAAGAGGGGCGGCGCCCTACTTTGCAGCAGCTGTAGCTGCAAGAAGCAGTGGCCAGGAGCCTTATTTGGCGCGTCCAACACCTTAGAAACGTCGCCTCGACTCCGTTTTGGTGGTCCATGTACAAATCCACAGCCACCCGCCCACCTAAGCTAGCCGTCTAGCAACCTGAACCAGCTGTAAGTAGCAGCAGGTCGTGGCTGCTGTGCGTGGCCTAGAGGGGGGCAATTTTGGTGCGCCAAGCAGCAGGGAATTGTCCCTTGAGTTCCGAATTTGAGCCTTGTTAGCTTCTATCCGCGATTCAGTTACCAATCAATTTCTCCTCGTCATCCTGTAGCGGTTCTTAAAGCAATTTGATGTAACATAATAGTAAACAAGTTAATCCAAGGCAGAAGAAAACTGAAATCTGCCCGGAAACAGGCCCTGGACACATTTCCGGACGAATCCGGACATCCTAAACCACTTTAAGTAGGAGTTCATTTAGTTATCATCATTTAACTCCTTCGTTGGAATTTTTCGGTAAACTGTGCATTTTTGCACTGATATCAGTGGTTATCAGGAGTTTTATCAGTATTTGATGAAACTTGAATTTTATTTTATAAATTGCTTCATTATGATTATACATGATCTAGAATAGCTTCTGATTAGTGTAGAACAGTTCAATGATTTTATTTGGTGCAATGGAAACCAAAAGTGCTTGATACAATTACTGGAATAGAAATACTGCTGTATATATTTTGGATAATTCAGAATTTGACAAGCTCAGAGAATGCTTTTGTACATGTTGAGTAGTTTGTTGAATATTGTACAGTTCATATTCAAACAATATAATAAAAATGTTAGATTTAGGTGCCCTAACACCGTACAATCCCCTTTGTGCGGTCTGTGATCTTAAGGGGATGAAATGACCTAACTGGAGGACAGTCCAGACGGTCGACAACCTACTGGAGGACAGTCCAGATGGTTGGAGAGAGAGACCTACTGGAGGACAGTCCAGATGGTCTAGTAGTTTTGTGAGGCCTACTGGAGGACAGTCTAGATGGCCGAGTAGTCGTGTTACCTACTGGAGGACATTCCATATGGGCACGGCTCGACACTCCGCCTGTGTACTCAGGTAGGAGGAGTCCAGTTTACACTCTTCGAGAGTGCAGTGAGGCCAGAGAGCCTGTGGTCCTGTAGAAGACCAGGACGAGAGAAGTCAGACTTAGCATTTCCCGGGTGTGTCGCTAAGTCTTGTACGGTGGGATCATAGTTTGCTACAGATCTTTATATGCAGAGTGCACTGCATATGATTGGGGCATAATAAAATATGTAATCATGTAGGACCACAGAAATTTAAAATGTTAAGAGTCTAGAATCACTGTGAAAAAATCTCAATAGTTGTTTTTATGTTTAAGATATGCAAATCCTGATATTAAATGCTTCATAGTTATGTACTATCTGCTAGTTTCACTATGTCACTAGGACTGCTCTGTATAATATTGTTCTTATGCTTTATTTCAATTTAATAAACTTGACGAGTTGTTTAGTGATAGTTAAATGAAAAACTATTCACTGAGCGAGTAGGCTCACTCCTCTACACATACATTTTTAGGTCAGCGACAGTTCCAGGAATATGAAGGATCTTACCACCCTAGTCAGTAGAAGGTATATGTAGTTAGTTAGATAGTGGTCGCTTAGTCCTTTCCCCTCGGTCCTTGGGACATGGTGTGGAGAGAGAGTGTGTTTAATATGTAAATCAGTTTTGTAATTAACTGTCAACTTTATATTCCGCATGTAAATGTAATATGACAATTACTCTATTTATGTTTCTAGCAAGTAAAATTTGAAATGCCTCCACAAGTTGTGTAAGTTTCACTATTTAAGTAATTTGTAAGATTTTCCTGTTGGTATGTTTAATGTGACTAAGAAAAGAAAATGTTAAGTGTAGTTTTTGTGAAACGTGTTAATCCTTCTTACGCCCTAATCTCATGATTAGTGGATAATGTGAGATCAGGGTGTAACAGCTTTGGTATCAGAGCATAGGTTGAGTACATGGTTACTCTAAGTCAAGGTCAGGGAACGACAAGAGACCAATAGGATTAGGACTTAAGTGTCTTCCTTCTAACTGCAATTTTCTAACAGGAAGTGTTCTGTTATACTATTGCATATGGCAGGAAGAGGACATGGTCACGAGAACCAAGTATAGAGCTTAGGTTGAGTCGTTAAGAATCATTAGGATCAAAAGATAAAGTTATAAGTGAGGAAAATAAGAAGTGATGTGTCTTTAGCTCTGGAAAGTCTGAGTATTTAGGTACCCTGGCCAGGTATCTAAGTACTTAGATTGACCAGTATCAAGCTACTTTGTCTATTTTTCTCTGGATGCCCTGGCCAGGTATGCAGAGGAAGGATAGGCTAGAGAGAAACCCTAGAAATCATAGGGTTAAGAAACTGGAAATTTATGTAGGAGTAAAAGATTAAACATAGAATGTGATACAACTCTTGCTTTATATTGCTTATTTGATTGGAGATCACTAGAAATGCTCTTATATGTATCAATTTAGATTTTCACTTTATAGAATATAAATGATTCTTTTATATTGTTGTGCGTCATAAATTGGTTTATTTATTGTTTATATTCATTGTATTAAGTAGACCAGAAGTTATGTTTAAATGAGTTTGCCCTAAGTGGATATTCTTTCCACATGTTTGAGATTTATAGGAGTTGGTTAATCCTGAGTAGCTCTTGGCTTCAGGACTACAAGTTCGGCCTGGTCCGGCTGGCAGGATGCGTTACTGGGATCTAACGACTCTTATTAAAAATATAATAAAAGTAGATTCTGGATAATTTAGACCCGAATCATGGTGAAAAATGTATATACACTAAGATGTGGAGATATAAGGGAAAGATTAGAACAACTAAGAATTAGTTGGAACTGATATCGGAGACCCAACGTTGGAACCTCATATGAGCAATCCTTAATTGGAAATAAAGGAATACGACGTAAGGTTCAGATTAAGTTTAATGATTAGTATTATATGATTTCTAAATATGAGAATATGGAAAAGATATGAGAATAGTCTGTAAGGGCTAAGATAGTAGGAATCAACCATGGAATGGATCATGTAATGAAGTAAAATACTTTTATGTACTTCAAAGCAAAGGGAAAATAGAATAAAAGAGTTAAATATACAATAAGTACATAGAAATAAAGAGCCTTATGTAAATCATAAGACCAGGATAAGAAATTTAGTTGAATCAAGAGAAATGATAGAAATGATGACCTTGATTAAAGAATGAAGATTGCATGACATAATTGAGAGTATGGAATGTATATCTTTATTATAAAGTTGAATACATTCATACATACTACCTTTGGATTCTAAGTCTCTATAGACTAACAAACTAGTTCCAAAAAAAAAATTTAAAAAAAATAAAGAATAAATGCGTAATTTTGAAAATGAATGCATCATATATGATACATAGCTACCATGGTAGAGATGTCTAAGTGAATGAAATAATGACACACAATATGATGATGAAACCCTAGAAAAGTAAATTGAGAATGTAACTTATCTGGATGTTCAAGTAAGAGGGAGGAAATTCCAGTGATAAGATAAGGAAGACTTGAGTAAAATTTATGAGATCTAAAGTTTTATTTCAAACTAAGGAAGCAAAGTCACATCACAATAATGCTATGTTACTGATAAGGACCAAACCCTAGAAGGTTTAGAGTTGAAGTAGTTCAAGGGACGTCGTTAGTGATTTGACCTTGAATACTAGTATCTTTATAAAACAAGATCATACGATTTGCACTATGAAAGGCAACCTAGCACTAATAAAATCCAGGGTTTAAAGTTAGCTAATCTGGAAGGTAGATACACAATATGAAAATGACTCGGAGAAAAGAGTAAGATATAAATTTGAAATGTAATAAGTGTGTGTTTTGAACAAAAAGAGAAATATAAGATAACTGAAGTGCATTTTGAAATAAATTCTTACAGTAGTAATAAGAAGTAAGTAGCATAGAATGAGGAGTATTACTCGTCACATGATCTGGAATTAGTTGTTGTAGTTCATGCTCATAAGACATGACGTTACTATCTTTATGGTGAGGTGTGCCAGGTGTTTATAGATCATAAGAGCTTGAAATATATCTTTACCCAGAAGGATCTGAATCTTAGACAGTGGAGATGGTTAGAATTGATCAAGGATTATGAAGTGACAATATATTATCATCCTGGTAAGTCGAATGCGGTAGCAGATACCCTCAACAGGAAGTTAAGTTCAACAACTGATGCATTCTCTATGGCATGTTTCAAGAGAGACATGCTAGTAGAAATGTGAAAGTTGAATTTAGACTTAGGGGTAACAGAACAAAGTGGTTTGATTGCACAGATGCAAGTCAAGCCTATCTTTTTATGATCAGATCAAGGAACTTCAGTAGAGTAATAGTGAGTTACAGCAGATTATGCATGATATGACAAAGGGAACAAAACCAGAGTTCAGGTTTTCAGATGACGGATTGCTATATCTGCATGACAGGTTGTGTGTACCTGGAGATGGTGATTTGAAATAACAGATTCTTGAGGAGGCACATGCATCGATGTATGCCATGCATCCAGGTAACACTAAAATGTACAGGAATCTTAAGGATTTGTACTGGTGGCCAGGTATGAAAAAGGATGTAGATGAGTATGTGGCTAGATGTAGTGTGTGTCAGCAAGTTAAGGCTGAACATCAAAAACCTACAGGTACCTTGCAATCTCTTCCTATACCAGAATGGAAATGAGAACATATCACAATGGATTTTGTGATAGGGTTACCCAGGACACCCAGAGGTTGTGACTCGATATGGGTGATTATGGATAGATTGACTAAATCTACTCACTTTCTTCCTGTTAGGTCAACCTTTGATGTCCCAAAGTTGGCTAAGATATACGTGGATGAAATAGTCAGGTTGCATGGTATTCCAGTTTCAATTATATCTGATAGAGATCCTAAGTTCACATCCAGATTTTGGAATCAGTTGCATCGTGCTTTAGGCACAAAGTTGAGATTCAGTACAACTTTTCACCCGCAGACAGATGGTCAGTCAGAAAGGACCATCCAGACTCTTGAGGACATGCTGAGAGCATGTGTTTTGCATTTCAGTGGAAGTTGGGAAGAACACTTGAGCCTTATAGAGTTTGCATACAATAATAATCACCATTCTAGTCTTGGTACGGCTCAGTATGAAGCTCTATATGGTAGAAAGTGTAGATCATCCATATGTTGGTATGGGGTAGGTGAAAAGCGTATTTTTGGACCAGAGATAGTGGATTTCACTATCGGAAAGATTGCAGTGATTAGAGAACAGTTGAAAGCTGCACAAGATAGACAAAATAGTTATGTTGAGAAGAGATGTAGACATCTTGAGTTTGAAGTTGGTAATGAAGTGTATCTGAGGGTTTCACCGTGGAAAGGAGTGTTGAGGTTTGGTAAGAGAGGCAAACTGACTCCTAGGTTTATGGGCTCATATCCTATCATTAAAAGGATTGGACATGTAGCCTATAGGTTGGATTTGCCATCCGAGTTGGCTAATTTACATGATGTGTTTCATGTATCGATGTTGAAGAAATGTTACCCTAGTACAGAGGAGATAGTGAACTCAGAACCTGTCCGGCTCAGTCTTGACGTGTCCTATGTTGAAGGACCAGTACAGATAGTTGACCCGTGAATCAAGAAACTCAAGAATCGTGAGATACCGTTAGTGAAGGTTTGGTGGAAGAAATCATAACCTAGAGGAAGCTACGTGGGAGCTTGAATCTGAGATGCGTAACAAATTTCCTTTTCTCTTTTAGGAATTTCGGGATGAAATTCTTATAAGGGAGGGAGATTGTTACAACCCACATTGAGGTTAGTCAATAAATACCTCAATTAGTGTGAAGTACCTTGATTAGTGCTAAGTATCTTGCTAAACATCATGGATAATCAAGATAAGCTAAGATGTGAATCAATAGTTGAGATTTAATCATCTGAGGTAATTAATGATAATTGTAGTGTTAATCGTGAAGTTAAATATGTACCCAAGAAGCAATTAGTATTTTGATTAGCTGAGACAAGCTAATTATCATGATTTCTTGCCTTGAGGTTGTAGAGAATCTCGTGCTTGAAAAGTTGTAAAAGAAATCATTTCAATCGGACCCTCGAGGCAAAAGTTATAGCCTTTTTATTTTTCTTGGACTTGATTGCAAATTTCCATAACTAATAGCCCCTTACCCTTATCTTCTTCTTTCCCAAATTATTTCACCCGATAAAACAGGACTACCGCTTGAAAGCGGCACACAGACTAGCTGCTAGCCCGATCGGCCGCAGTAGAGGAGAAATTAGGGGCGATTCTCGAGCCCTTAGCTCCGATTCAGTCTGGCTTCTCCTTCCTCCTTCCTTCCTCCACCATCCCTACCTCCTTCATCCTTGCCCTAGGGCGACACCCTACCTGCAGCCGACCTACAGCAAGGAGATGCAGCTGCACAGCAGCCGGGAGGCCAGCTAGGAGCCACCTTGGGCACGACCAACAACACCAAACACTGCCCTTGACTCCGACCAAGAGCCCAAGGCAGGGAATCGTAGCATCTCTGTTACGACCCGCGTTTCGTTTTACCAGTAAGTACCTTGGTTAGTGCATAATTGAACTAGTTATGTTGAGATGAGTACTTGCTTTTGTTAATAGTGTTTTGAGTTTTGAGCTAGTGTTAATGTATCATTAGCTTGTTTTCTTGTCCTGAGGTTGAGGACAAGTTTGTGCTTAATCCGTTGCCAAAGAAATCATGTGAAACCGACCTACGAGTAAAAAGATATGAGCTTTTTAGTGTGCAGGGACCTATGTGTAATTTCGGAAAGTTTTTGGGTAATTTATTTTCGGCCCCCTGGGCGCCCTGCCTTATCCTTTTTCCTTGGATTTCCTTTATCTCTTCCTTAGCCGACTAAGGGATGAACGAGCGTTCATTCCCTTCGTTACCGCTGGACAGAAACAGGGAGAGAGAGAGGGAGAGAGCGAGTTAGAGAGGGAAGGCTGGGCGATCTAGCCGTTCTCCACCGTTTTTCTTCGATTCCCCATCTTCTCCAGCCAAAGCAACCCGCCGCACCTTCTTCCTTCTTCTTCACCTTCTTCTTCCTCCAGCAGCTGCGAAGAAGACGACCATGGAGGTGGTCTAGGGAGCAAACGGTGCTTCCTTCTCCGTTCTTTCTGCTTGCCAAGAGCTTGCTAGGTCATTCCGGAGCTATAGGAGCGATTCGGGTAAGAATCGTCCACCGAATCGACCCCAATCTTCTCTTTCTTTTCTGCAATTTCCGCCCCTGCGCAGGTTGCACGGCGTGCAAATCCGTTTTGCACGGCGTGCAACATTGCAGATAACTGATATAGGGGAAAAATCCGTTTCTGCGCAGGTGCACGGCGTGCAAAGTCAGTTTGTACGGCGTGCAAAGTTACAGATAGCGGAACGAGTTTCAGCCCAGGTGCACGGCGTGCAAATCAGTTTGCACGGCGTGCAGGTCAGTTTGCACGGCGTGCAAGTCAGTTTGCACGGCGTGCAAAGGTGCAGAAAAGCATATCAGAAGTGCGCTGAAGGTGCACGGCGTGCAGCCTAAGTACACGGCGTGCACGTTGCTGTAAAGGGCAGAATTAGGCGTGTTTGTGGATGTTTTTTGGTGTATACGAACACACCGAAGTGGGTGAGTGGCAGTTCATTTAGAAATCATTATTTAACTCATTTTAAATGTCTGATTGCTCCAGTAATAGTTTAATAAGTTCATTGGAACTTGAATTGTGTAATAAGAATGATGAGAAAGAGGAAATTCTGTGTTTACAGTTATAATGTGTTATTTATGTTATTCGTTAATCAAGTATAGACTTAGATGCCCTAACACCGTAGAACCCCTAAGTGGTATCTGCAGCTTTGGGGTGAAACTCGTGTTGCAACATCATCCGTGTGTGTGTCGCGTACAAACGAGGAAAGAGAAAAAGGGCAGTGTCTAACAACAATTGTGCTTGTGTCACAATGGCATTGCGGTTTCACCAGAAAACACAGTTATCTAACACCATTCGTGCGGAGTCGCGAAGGTAACCCTGTGACCCTCCGCCTGTGTGCTCAGGTTAGTAGGAGGAGTCGAGAGAGCACTCGGAGTAGTGCATTGAGGCCGGAGAGCCTGTAGGCCGGAGAGCCTGTGGTCCTGTGGCAGAACAGGGCTGGCGTCAGACTTAGCATTCCCGGGTGTGTCGCTAAGTCTTGTACGGTGGGGCCGTAGCATGAACTTGTTACGGATCTTTATATGCAGAGTACACTGCATATATTTAGGGCATAATAATAAAATGAATGAAAAAGTCAAATAGGATCACAGTAAATTTATATAACTGTCTTTTTACTTAAAACACTTGATGATGCTTAGAAATATGATTATTATCTAAACATCTGCTATGTCAATAGGATTGCTCTGTTTAAACTGTATATCTATTTATTTTCAGTTTATAAACCTGACGAGTTGTTTAGTGATAGCTAAGTGAAATGTTATTCACTGAGCGAGTAGGCTCATACCTCTACTCAAAACATTTTCAGGTCAGCATCAGCATCAGGAATCAGAAGGATCGTTTCACCCTAACGCTTAGTCGATAGAAGGTTCGTTGTTAGTCTAGATAGAGGTCTCTTAGTCCATTCCCCTCGATCCTCAGGACAAGGTGTGAGTGAGAGAGAGAATGTGTACATAGATGTAAATTAATGTCATGCTTTCTTTATGTTAATCAATGTATTATGCTGTAGACCTTGCTTGTATCTCTATCAGTTTAATTGAGAAGTTTCTGCAGTTTGTTTAGTTTTCAATTGAAATAATATCTTTATTTGTTTAAGAAGAAATGAAAGGTTGGTTATGTGCTAATCCCACCTGTCGTGCCCTAATCCTGTGGTTTGTGTATAATGTGAGGTTGGGGCGTGACAACTCTTGGTATCAGAGCTTAGGTTGAGTACATAGTTACTCAGAGTCCAAGTCAGGGGACGATAAGAGACCAATAGGATTAAGGTTTAGGTGTCTTTCTTCTATCTGTAGTTTTCTAACAGGAAATATTCTGTTATATCATTGCAGATGGCAGGAAGAGGCTTTGATCGTGATGATCAGGCCGAGAGCCATGTTGGCCCTGATCCTTTGTACTTGGGTCCAGGTGGTGGTGACCACGTGGATGAAGCATCCCGGATGTACAGGATGTTTCTGGAAACCAAGGAAAAGTACAAGGCTGATAGGCGAGTTTCTTCTTCTACCAGTAGTAAAGATCTGATGCGATCTTATGAGCTTGTGAAGAAGCTTGGTGGCACAGAGTTTAGTGGCACTACAGATCCAGCAGAGGCTGATGAATGGTTTAGACAGATAGAGAAGGTCTTTCGTCTGATGGAGCTTTCAGAAGAGAAGAAGATCAATCATGCGGTCTACCTTTTGACAGGCGATGCAGAGTTGTGGTGGCGTGGTGTGGAAGAAAAGAGGAGAGGTACAGAGCTTTCCTGGCAGGATTTCTCTGAGGAGTTTCATCTCAAATTCTATCCACCCACTTTTCTTAATGAGAAAATCAGGCAGTTACAGAATATTAAGCAGGGGAACATGACAGTTACGGAGTATGAAGCGCTTTTCACACGGTTAGCAAATTTCTGTCCACAGCTTGTTCCCGATAACATAGAGAGATGTAGAAGGTTTCAGGAAGGACTAAGGCCGGAGATTCGGCATACAGTTTCTGCTACTAGTAGGAGGAACAGAGAGAACTTTGGTGAGTTTGTCGAGGCTGCTAGACAGGTTGAAGAATCTGTGAATGCTGACAGGGTGCCTGAGTCTAAGAAGAGATCTGCAGACTTCAGCAGAGGGCAATCCAGTAGTGGATACAGAGGTGGAGGTAGAGGTTTCTTTTCTAAGCTTGGGCGTGGCTTTAGCTGTTTCGGCAGACAGAGATCTGAAGATGTTGCTCCTTCTAGAGGCAGAGGGGGATACAACCCAGGGAGATGGGGCAGTGCGTCTAGTGGACGGTCTTCTGGGTCGTCAACGTCAGTGACAGGTCCCCAGAGACAAGAGATACCGCCATGTGACAAATTTGGTAGACCACACACTGGTCAGTGTTGGGGTCCAAGTTGTTTTGCCTGTGGACAAATAGGACATCTTAGAAGGGATTGTCCTCAACTTCATCAAGCAGCATCACAAGCTTTTCAGCCTCAATACCATGATGTTCCGAGTTCCTCTGTGGCTTCTGGTTCTAGAGGTGGTGAAGCGTCTAGTGGCAGGAGTGGTCAGAGAGGACAACGTGGCAGAGGGAGAGCTTCAGCACGTTTCTTTTCTTTGACACCCCAGGAAGGTATAATCTCTTCACAAGTTGTTACAGGAGAGATGCTTTTGTTTAATAGTATACCTGTTTCAGTTTTGATAGATTCGGGAGCTACTCATTCTTTTATACGACGTTCTTTAGTTGATGAACTTAATCTGTTAACTCAAGAGTTGGCAGATGAGTTAGTGTTGAGGGTTCCACTAGGTGGACCAACAGTTTTATCCGAGTCTTGTCCCGGATGCTTGTTATCTTTTGGAGGTTACACCTTTGCTGCTAATCTCATACCCTTGGATGTAAATACTTTTCAAGTCATCTTGGGTATGGATTGTCTTGAGACATATCGAGTGAAACTCGATTGTTGGAAGAAGGAAGCTACCTTTCAACTAGGTGAATTTTCTTGTGTCTTTACTGGAGACAGGAAAGTTCTGCCTACGTGCATAATATCAGCTGTTGTAGCTGATAAGATGTTACAGAAAGGATGTGAGGCGTTCCTTGCTCATGTGGTTGACACCAGAGCAGAAAAGAGCACCGCCAGTGTTTATGATGTGCCTGTGGTTCGTGAGTTCTCTGACGTTTTTCCAGAAGAGTTACCAGGCTTACCTCCTGTCAAAGACATTGATTTTGAGATTCAGATATATCCAGGTAGTCATCCAGTAGCGCTGCCAGCCTATAGAATGGCACCTGCAGAGTTGAAGGAACTCAAGGTGCAGTTGCAGGAATTGCTAGATAAGGATTTCATTAGACCCAGTTCTTCACCATGGGGTGCTCCAGTCCTGTTTGTTAAGAAAAAGGATGGAACCATGCGTCTCTGTATATATTACAGGCAACTGAACAAGATCACAATAAAGAATAAATATCCTTTGCCGAGAATTGATGATCTGTTTGATCAGTTGCGTGGAGCGACGATCTTTTCTAAAATTGATTTGAGATCCGGATATCATCAGCTCAGGATAAAGGCTTCTGATATTCCCAAAACAGCTTTCAGAACCAGGTATGGGCATTATGAGTTCTTGGTCATGTCGTTTGGGTTGACCAATGCCCCAGCAGCCTTTATGGATATGATGAATCGGATTTTCAAACCTTTTCTAGATCAGTTTATTGTAGTCTTTATAGATGATATTCTGATCTATTCCAGAGACGATGAACAACATGAGCAACACTTGAGAGTAGTGTTGCAGTTGTTGAGACAACACCAGTTGTTTGCTAAGTTTAGCAAGTGCGAGTTCTGGTTGGCTGAGGTAGCATTTCTTGGACATGTTATCTCGAGAGATGGAGTTAGTGTGGATCCTAAGAAAGTTGAGTCTGTGCTTCAGTGGGAACAGCCTACGACTCCTACTGAGATCAGAAGTTTCTTGGGTTTGGCAGGTTACTACAGAAGGTTCATAAAGAATTTCAGTGTGTTAGCATCACCCTTGACACGCCTGACGAGGAAGGATGTACCGTTTGTGTGGTCTGATAACTGTGAGAAAAGTTTTCATATTTTAAAGAAAAGGTTGACTTCGGCACCAGTGTTGGTTCTTCCAGAAGCAGATAAAGGCTATACAGTGTTCTGTGATGCTTCTAGAAAGGGTTTAGGCTGTGTACTGATGCAAGAAGGTAAGGTTGTTGCCTACGCATCTAGACAGCTTAAGAAAAATGAAGAGAATTACCCCGTTCATGATCTGGAATTAGCTGCTATAGTTCATTCTCTTAAGACATGGCGTCACTACTTGTATGGTGAGACATGTCAGATGTTTACAGATCATAAGAGCCTGAAATATATCTTGACTCAGAAAGACTTGAATTTGAGACAGCGCAGATGGCTAGAGCTGATTAAAGACTATGATGTGACAATCGATTACCATCCTGGTAAGGCGAATGTTGTAGCTGATGCCTTGAGTAGAAAGTCAAGTTCTTCAGCCAATGCATTTTCTATGGCATGTTTTAAGAGAGACTTGCTTGTAGATATGCGAAGGTTGAACTTGGACTTGGAGGTGACAAGACAGAGTGGGCTGATTGCACAGATGCAAGTTAGACCTACTTTTTTTTATCAGATTAAAGAGTTGCAGCAAAGTGATAATGATTTATGGCAAATTATGCAGGAGATGTCAGAGGGTAAGAGAACAGAGTTCAGATTTTCTGATGAAGGCATGTTGTATCTTCGTGATAGGTTGTGTGTACCTGGAAACAATGAGTTGAAAGAGCAGATTCTTAAAGAGGCGCATACTTCTATGTATGCCATGCATCCAGGTAACATAAAGATGTACAGGAACCTTAAAGAGCTGTACTGGTGGTCTGGCATTAAAAAGGATGTGGCTGAATACGTAGCTAGGTGCGGGGTGTGTCAGCAGGTTAAGGCTGAGCATCAGAAACCTGCTGGTACCTTGCAGTCGCTTCCTATACCAGAGTGGAAATGGGAACACATCACGATGGACTTTGTGGTAGGATTACCCAGAACGCCTAAGGGTTCAGACTCGATATGGGTGATTGTGGATAGACTAACTAAGTCTGCTCACTTTCTTCCTGTCAAGTCAACCTTTGACGTTCCAAAGCTGGCTAAAGTTTATATGGATGAGGTAATCAGGTTGCATGGGATTCCAGTCTCCATTATTTCTGACAGAGATCCAAAGTTTACATCTAGATTCTGGAATCAGTTACATCGTGCGTTGGGCACAAGGCTGAAGTTCAGTACAGCGTTTCACCCACAGACAGATGGTCAATCTGAAAGGACCATTCAGACCCTTGAAGACATGCTGAGAGCATGCGTGCTACAGTTTAGAGGCAACTGGGAAGAACACTTAAGCCTAATGGAGTTTGCATATAATAACAGTTACCATTCTAGTCTTGGAATGGCTCCATATGAAGCTCTTTATGGCAGGAAGTGTAGATCGCCAGTTTGTTGGTACGAGGTGGGTGAGAAGGAAATTCTTGGACCTGAGCTAATTGATGTAACTACGGAGAAGATATCTGTGATCAGGGATCAGTTGAAAGCTGCTCAGGATAGACAGAAAAGTTATGCAGAGAGACGACGTCGACCTCTTGAGTTTGAGGTTGGTGACGAGGTTTACTTGAAAGTTTCACCGTGGAAGGGAGTGCTGAGGTTTGGCAAGAGGGGTAAGTTGACTCCTAGGTATATGGGTCCATATCCTATTCTTGAGAGGATTGGACCTGTAGTTTACAGGTTGGATTTGCCGTCTGAGTTGGCAAATCTTCATGATGTCTTCCACGTGTCTATGCTAAAAAAGTGTCATCCCGGTACAGAAAAGATTGTAGATCCAGAACCGGCGCAGCTTAGAACAGATGTGTCCTATGTAGAAGGACCAGTGCAGATTATTGATCACCGGATCAAAAAGCTTAAGAACCGTGAGTTATCCTTAGTGAAGGTTTTGTGGAGGAATCACAATATAGAGGAAGCTACGTGGGAGCTTGAATCAGAAATGCGTAACAAGTTTCCTTTTCTCTTTTAGGAATTTCGGGACGAAATTCTTATAAGGGAGGGAGATTGTTACGACCCGCGTTTCGTTTTACCAGTAAGTACCTTGGTTAGTGCATAATTGAACTAGTTATGTTGAGATGAGTACTTGCTTTTGTTAATAGTGTTTTGAGTTTTGAGCTAGTGTTAATGTATCATTAGCTTGTTTTCTTGTCCTGAGGTTGAGGACAAGTTTGTGCTTAATGCGTTGCCGAAGAAATCATGTGAAACCGACCTACGAGTAAAAAGATATGAGCTTTTTAGTGTGCAGGGACCTATGTGTAATTTCGGAAAGTTTTTGGGTAATTTATTTTCGGCCCCCTGGGCGCCCTGCCTTATCCTTTTTCCTTGGATTTCCTTTATCTCTTCCTTAGCCGACTAAGGGATGAACGAGCGTTCATTCCCTTCGTTACCGCTGGACAGAAACAGGGAGAGAGAGAGGGAGAGAGCGAGTTAGAGAGGGAAGGCTGGGCGATCTAGCCGTTCTCCACCGTTTTTCTTCGATTCCCCATCTTCTCCAGCCAAAGCAACCCGCCGCACCTTCTTCCTTCTTCTTCACCTTCTTCTTCCTCCAGCAACTGCAAAGAAGACGACCATGGAGGTGGTCTAGGGAGCAAATGGTGCTTCCTTCTCCGTTCTTTCTGCTTGCCAAGAGCTTGCTAGGTCATTCCGGAGCTATAGGAGCGATTCGGGTAAGAATCGTCCACCGAATCGACCCCAATCTTCTCTTTCTTTTCTGCAATTTCCGCCCCTGCGCAGGTTGCACGGCGTGCAAATCCGTTTTGCAAGGCGTGCAA
This sequence comes from Alisma plantago-aquatica, assembly GCA_963693085.1. Classification (NCBI taxonomy): domain Eukaryota; kingdom Viridiplantae; phylum Streptophyta; class Magnoliopsida; order Alismatales; family Alismataceae; genus Alisma; species Alisma plantago-aquatica. Next base: position 1,176,459,328 of record OY856411.1, on the reverse strand, counting down.
CATTGCAGATAACTGATATAGGGGAAAAATCCGTTTCTGCGCAGGTGCACGGCGTGCAAAGTCAGTTTGCACGGCGTGCAAAGTTACAGATAGCGGAACGAGTTTCAGCCCAGGTGCACGGCGTGCAAATCAGTTTGCACGGCGTGCAGGTCAGTTTGCACGGCGTGCAAGTCAGTTTGCACGGCGTGCAAAGGTGCAGAAAAGCATATCAGAAGTGCGCTGAAGGTGCACGGCGTGCAGCCTAAGTGCACGGCGTGCACGTTGCTGTAAAGGGCAGAATTAGGCGTGTTTGTGGACGTTTTTCGGTGTATACGAACACACCGAAGTGGGTGAGTGGCAGTTCATTTAGAAATCATTATTTAACTCATTTTAAATGTCTGATTGCTCCAGTAATAGTTTAATAAGTTCATTGGAACTTGAATTGTGTAATAAGAATGATGAGAAAGAGGAAATTCTGTGTTTACAGTTATAATGTGTTATTTATGTTATTCGTTAATCAAGTATAGACTTAGATGCCCTAACACCGTAGAACCCCTAAGTGGTATCTGCAGCTTTGGGGTGAAACTCGTGTTGCAACATCATCCGTGTGTGTGTCGCGGACAAACGAGGAAAGAGAAAAAGGGCAGTGTCTAACAACAATTGTGCTTGTGTCACAATGGCATTGCGGTTTCACCAGAAAACACGGTTATCTAACACCATTCGTGCGGAGTCGCGAAGGTAACCCTGTGACCCTCCGCCTGTGTGCTCAGGTTAGTAGGAGGAGTCGAGAGAGCACTCGGAGTAGTGCATTGAGGCCGGAGAGCCTGTAGGCCGGAGAGCCTGTGGTCCTGTGGCAGAACAGGGCTGGCGTCAGACTTAGCATTCCCGGGTGTGTCGCTAAGTCTTGTACGGTGGGGCCGTAGCATGAACTTGTTACGGATCTTTATATGCAGATTACACTGCATATATTTAGGGCATAATAATAAAATGAATGAAAAAGTCAAATAGGATCACAGTAAATTTATATAACTGTCTTTTTACTTAAAACACTTGATGATGCTTAGAAATATGATTATTATCTAAACATCTGCTATGTCAATAGGATTGCTCTGTTTAAACTGTATATCTATTTATTTTCAGTTTATAAACCTGACGAGTTGTTTAGTGATAGCTAAGTGAAATGTTATTCACTGAGCGAGTAGGCTCATACCTCTACTCAAAACATTTTCAGGTCAGCATCAGCATCAGGAATCAGAAGGATCGTTTCACCCTAACGCTTAGTCGATAGAAGGTTCGTTGTTAGTCTAGATAGAGGTCTCTTAGTCCATTCCCCTCGATCCTCGGGACAAGGTGTGAGTGAGAGAGAGAATGTGTACACAGATGTAAATTAATGTCATGCTTTCTTTATGTTAATCAATGTATTATGCTGTAGACCTTGCTTGTATCTCTATCAGTTTAATTGAGAAGTTTCTACAGTTTGTTTAGTTTTCAATTGAAATAATATCTTTATTTGTTTAAGAAGAAATGAAAGGTTGTTTATGTGCTAATCCCACCTGTCGTGCCCTAATCCTGTGGTTTGTGTATAATGTGAGGTTGGGGCGTGACAATCTCGCCTCTATTGCGCCACCTGCGCCAACCTAGCAAGAGGGGTGACGCCCTACTTTGCAGCAGCCGCAGCTGCAAGAAGCAGTGGCCAGGAGCCTTATTTGGCGCGTCCAACACCTTAGAAACGTCGCCTCGACTCCGTCTTGGTGGTCCATGTACAAATCCGCAGCCACCCGCCCACCTAAGCTAGCCGTCTAGCAACCTGAACCAGCGGCAAGTAGCAGCAGGTCGTGGCTGCTGTGCGTGGCCTAGAGGGGGCAATTTTGGTACGCCAAGCAGTAGGGAATTGTCCCTTGAGTTCCGAATTTGAGCAAGGTTAGCTTCTATCTGCGATTCAGTTACCAATCAATCTGTGTATGTTTTGGATAATTCAGATATTTGACAAGCTCTGAGAATGCTTTTGTACCTGTTGAGTAGTTTGTTGAATGTTGTACAGTTCATATTCAAAGAATATAATAAAAATGTTAGATTTAGGTGCCCTAACACCGTAGAATCTCCTTTGTGCGGTCTGCGATCTTAAGGGGATGAAACGACCTAACTGGAGGACAGTCCAGACGGTCGGCAACCTACTGGAGGACAGTCCAGATGGTTGGAGAGAGAGACCTACTGGAGGACAGTCCAGATGGTCTAGTAGTTTTGTGAGGCCTACTCGAGGACAGTCCAGATGGCCGAGTAGTTGTGTTACCTACTGGAGGACAGTCCAGATGGGCACGGCTCGACACTCCACCTGTGTACTCAAGTAGGAGGAGTCCAGTTTACACTCTTCGAGAGTGCAGTGAGGCCAGAGAGCCTGTGGTCCTGTAGCAGACCAGGACGAGAGCAGTCAGACTTAGCATTTCCCGGGTGTGTCGCTAAGTCTTGTACGGTGGGATTGTAGTTCGCTACAGATCTTTATATGCAGAGTGCACTGCATATGATTGGGGCATAATAAAATATGTAATCATGTAGGACCACAGAAATTTAAAATGTTAAGAGTCTAGAATCACTGTGCAAAAATCTCGATAGTTGTTTTTATGTTTAAGATATGCAAATTCTGATATTAAATGCTTCATAGTTATGTACTATCTGCTAGTTTCACTATGTCACTAGGACTGCTCTGTATAGTATTGTTCTTATGCTTTATTTCAATTTAATAAACTTGACGAGTTGTTTAGTGATAGTTAAATGAAAAACTATTCACTGAGCGAGTAGGCTCACTCCTCTACTCAAACATTTTCAGGTCAGCGACAGTTCCAGGAATCTGAAGGATCTTACCACCCTAGTCAGTAGAAGGTATATGTAGTTAGTTAGATAGTGGTCTCTTAGTCCTTTCCCCTCGGTCCTTGGGACATGGTGTGGAGAGAGAGTGTGTTTAATATGTAAATCAGTTTTGTAATTAACTGTCAACTTTATATTCCGCATGTAAATGTAATATGACAATTACTCTGTTTATGTTTCTAGCAAGTAAAATTTGAAATGCCTCCGCAAGTTGTATAAGTTTCAGTATTTAAGTAATTTGTAAGATTTTCTTGTTGGTATGTTTAATGTGACTAAGAAAAGAAAATGTTAAGTGTGGTTTTTGTGAAACGTGTTAATCCTTCTTACGCCCTAATCTCATGATTAGTGGGTAATGTGAGATCAGGGTGTAACATCATGTTTGGCCAATTGTGATAATATTCATGTTTACTCCTTTTTTGTTCTTATTGTACTATTTCTCAAAATTGAGATGTGTTTGCGATGTTTTAGATACGCTTTGTTTTAGTTTTTCTTCATTTGGCATCATTTTGATGTTGCAAGTTGATTTTAAGCGGCAATATGGGTTCCTTATGTTGGATCTAGGGCTCTAGAGGGGGGTGAATAGAGCTTCAAAATTCTCACAAGATAAGTTAGACCTTAAAATTCAATCAAAACCAATAGCTTAAGTATAATTTGAAGTCCTAACTAAACAAGCATAGTAAGGATGAGAGAAATTGAAACAACCACTTGGATAAGGTGGTTTAGAGTGGTTCCACTCTCCAAACTAGGAGAGAGTCAATTCACTACCTAGAGAGGTCAACCTCTAGGACTTTGCAATTCGTGTATACTTATATTACATTCATAAGAGATACAAGGAGACCACCATACATCTAAAGACTTACCTATTCAAGACAAGAGTCTTCCACCTATGCAAGGACTTACCCACCTGATCAATATGTCTTCAGCCTTCAACAAGGACTTACCCACACTTGCATCAAGTCTTTGACCTTGAAGGAATTTGCCCACTCTTCTTGAATCTTGGCCTTGTCCTTCTCCTTCAGTTGGAGAAGATCTTTACCTCTTCTTCAACCTTGAAGAAGAACAACAGCAGCTTCACCTTCACTCAAAGTAGCTTGCTTCACCTTTGCTTCTTTGAGAAAAGGGGTAGGAAAGATGGAAAGGAATGCGAGCTTTACAAGCACAAGGAAGTATCTCTCTTACAACTAGCCTAACTCACTCATAATCATGAAATGCTTGTAAATGAGAGAGAGAAAGGGGCTCAAGGAGTTGAAACACACTCAACTATAGCAAGGACTTAGAATAGCATGAATGGGCAAGCTTGGAATGCACTCCAAGGGGTCCTATTTATAGTTGGGGGTGTTCCCTTGGGTGTTGGATCACTTAAGGGCAAAAAATAGTCATTTTCCAAGTTACAACAAATCTATTCTTGCTCGAAACAACTCACCAATAGTTCTTGCATTTTTTAGTATAGTACATTCGATCGAGTTTCAATAAAGATAACTCGACTGATCCACTAAGTGACAAAATCAATTTTCAAACTATAGGTCAAGTTTGTTTTGGGAAACTCGACCGATGAGTCAAAATCAATTTTTCTTAATTGATTGATCGGTCAAGTTTTGTGAGTGTGCAACTCGATCGATTGGTCTCTCCAGAAAATCCATCATTGGATCGGTTGAGTTTCCAACTTGACTAATAAACAGCCTGTGACAAATTTTCTAAATTGATATTTGAGTGATCAAACGTTGGAATTAAGTGTCTCTAATTTTTTTTCACCTTAGTTATAAGTCATAGCATTAATACAAGTTATTACAAAAATCATCTAAGGTCATTTGAAGTGATTCCCCAAATTGCACACTTACCTTGCTTTTGACTTGAACTTGGACAAGCTAGGGCTTGTGTAATTTGATCCTTTTCATGTACCTAAAGAATGAAATCAATCTTGAACAAACATATTAAATACATAGGAATGGAATGTTTAAGTCATTATCAAAATATGGGCAATGTATAACTCTCAAGTCAACATCCCCCCCTTTTTGACAATGACAAACCATTCCTCAATCATATTGAAAAGGATATGTAAAGTTATACCTTTACCTTGTGCATTGTAGGGGGATTCATGATTTGAACAATGTGAATTGCTCCCCCTCAATCTATGCTTAATCTTACTTGCATAGTTAGTCTATATACACAAAGCAACATGACATATATACTATATGATCCTTTACCAAGTCACATGATAAAGCATACAATGAACAAGAAAAGGATCACATAGGCAATAAAAGCAATATGGTTGAGCTTCAAAAACATTGAACTTCTCTCCCCCATTTGACATTATCAAAAACGAAGGGGGTAGAAGAACACAGAAATGGGTCTTCTCCAAGCACAACCAAACATACATCCACACCATGCAATCTCAAAGCATACACCAAACAGAGACGAGAGAAACATACAGTCTAATTCATAATCAAAATATGGTAAACATAGCACCAACTCATGAGATACAGTAAATCAAAGAGTAAGTGTACAAAGGATTAAGATTTGAACCCTGAAAGCGTGTTCCCAGAAACAACTACAAGCCAAAATGATGAAAACTAGATGATAAAATAGTACAACTCAGAAAATGTGCCCAGATGTTTTTTAATACAAAATAGCCTAGAAAGATATATATGATCAGCATCTAGACTAGAAACTAGAAAATCTAAACATCTAGGTCATCCATGTCCACATCATCAATATCGTCATCAGAAGCTTTTGGCTCGTAGTCATCATCTCTTTCTGAAGGTGCAGCAGAGACAGCAACATCACCTTCATCACCAAAGGCACCAACAAAGCTATTAGAGCCATCATCATCCTCATCATCCTCAAAAGCCTCCTCATTAATAGCAACCTCCTCATCAGCCTGGTCTGGAATCTCCTCATCAACAAGGGAACCAAAACCATGGTCGGGCCAACGGGCATTCTGCTCATCCCAAGACATGCCAAGAGCATGAAGCTCATTGGCCTATGGGAAGGAGCAAAAGTACCAAGACTAGCAAGCAGGGTGGACAAGGGGCCAACAGTCATAGGTAGCACTCCAGGGGTAGATCCACCAACAACAGAGGGTGTAGCAGCAGAAGCAGTAGGTGGAGGGGCTGGGTAAAAGTGGTCATATGCATAGGATGCATAGTCACCTCCTGGGTAGGGCTGATAGGTAGGATAAGGATGTGCACAGGATAGGTTCATGTTGGACATGATGGCACAGAGGTCCTGATGCATGTGCTCCTAAACTTGAAGGTTATATGCTTGTTGATGTATCATGCAGCCCATAAGGGTTTCATTTGCACATGGAATGAGGCGTGGGCAGGTCAGGTAGGCTGAGGTGGTGGAGGTGCACGGGTTGAGGTAGAGGTAGAGGCACCAGGTGTGATAGAGGAGGGGATAGGCACAGAATTTTGAAGTGTGGTCTCACTGATGCAAACTCCTTTCTGGGAAGGTTTGTAGTGAAGGTCGTGGAAAAGAGATTTGCCAATGGCAAGTTGAAAAAGACCACAGATCTGGGCTAGGTAGGGTGGGTGGGTGCCACATGTGTTCTTACCTGAGTTAAAGCAGGTCATATGGTAGAGAACATATCTTGCCTACTTGACTCCTACATAATTATCGCAGTGTTTTCTGAAATTTCAGTCTTATTTTTCTTGGGATGAATATTACAGTTAACAACTAAGGCAAGTATGTGGTTCTTGAGATCTAAGGTAGAGAAAGGAAGGGTTTACTTCTTCCTATATGAGAATTGATGCTTCTTCAAGAATTTATGGATATCAGGGAGAGTAAGATCATATTGCTTGTAGAAGGCCTCAGGCTCGACTACGTCAAAATACTCAGGGTAGTCCTTCGTCCAAGTGTCAGTCACTTTAGTACCAGAAAAGAAGATGTTCAGGGTATCCTCAGAGGCTTGGAATTTCTTCTCGAAAATCATGGAAGTGAGGACTACTTGAGTATTGGGTGGTGGTACAAGTGTGTCATAATTCCATTGCAAGTAAGCATAGAATTCATGAATGGCTTTTGTGCTAGTTATAGAATTATTGTAGCACAAGCGTTCGACACACAAGGAGGAGAGATGGTGATTGTAAAGTAACTCAGCCACTTGATCAATGACCCTTTGTCTATGAGGGGATGGCTCAAAAGGGCAAGGGAAGGAAAAATATTCCTAGGAAGGAGGTCCTTGTACCTATTAAGAGCCTCATTGGAGACAAAGAAGGTGTCATCAAAGGATATGAGACGTGAGTTGGAAGACGATGGTGGTGATCCAGCTGGGGCTGCCCTCTTTCTCATGTTGTATGCCATGGAGACGAAGTGGAGATGATGGAGAGAGCAAGAGAAATAGAAACACCACCAAAACTTGTCCACACACCTAGGGTTGATGGGAAAGAGGTAAAGGGAGGTCGATCTAGGTCGAACTAGGGTTAGGGAGAGGAAGATCAGGGCTGGTTGAGAGCTTGAGGGAGCTAGAGGTTGGATCGGTCGATTTTTCTCTAGTTGATAGGGAGAACGTCCGAACCTAACTTATGTTTTATCTAGCCCGGCCATCGATCGAGTTCTGTGACTCGAAAACTCGATCGATAGGCTCTTTAAAAAAGCTCTTGACCTCCGATCGGTCGATTTGGCAACTCAACTGATGGTCTAACTGAACCAACATTAGAAATTCTAATTTTTAGCCATTAGAGTGCTAATTAAAATTATTTTTAAGTCTATTTTGCATTTTAAACATACTTAGGCACATATCACTCATCATTGGGTACTATTTTGCGATAAAATAAGTGTTTGCAAAAAATACCCAAAAATAAGAGAAAAACAAGGCAAAAAGAACATGAAAATTGATTTTTAAGCATATTAGCAAGCAATGGTGATCAAAACATAGGCAAAGCATATAGGGTATATGACAACTATCTAGAAGGCATATCATATTCATTTAAAGTAGTTATGAGCAGTTTAGATCTAATAAAGTGAAATTGCTCTCTAGTTAGAGGTTTAGTGAAAATGTTCACCAACTGATTTTATGTGTCTACATGTGTGATATAGATATCCTTTTTGGCAATGTGATCACGAAGAAAAATGATGAAAAACCTCTATATGCTTAGCTCTACTATGCAAGATAGGATTATATGACAAGTTAATTGTACTAGTATTATCACAATAGATAGGAGAAGCATCAAAATGAATGTTAAAGTCTTGGAGCATTTGCTTCACTCATAGGACCTGGGCACAACAACTCTCAGTTGCAATGTATTCAGCCTCGGTGGTTGATAATGCCACTGTGCTCTATTTCTTGGAGAACAAAGACACCAAGCATGGTCCTAGGAGAAAGCAAGTGACACTTGTGCACTTTCTCTCAATCAAGCATCATGCGTAATCCGCATCACTATAAGTTGTAAGAGTAAAGTCTCTTGACATGGGATACCATAGAACAAAATTTGGAGTTTTGGCTAAGTACCTTAAAATTCTCTTAACAGTTATAAAATGTGATTTATTAGGATTTGATTGAAAGTGAGCACACAAGCCAACAACTTGCACCTTGGATTCATCAGATATCTACTACTCATTGCCTTCACGGAGAAAGTTGCTTTCTTGGATTCTATCTTCCTCACGATCAGTTTTTGGGCTCGTCGTAACTGACAAAAATTGGGGAATGTGGCAAAACCCTTGGCCAATTGATATATTCATTGAGATAATTTATAAGTCATAGAAATTAATTTTATTTTAAAACTTTGTATCCTCAACTTTTTATAGCAATTAATTTATAGCTCAAAAAATTAGATAGTATATGTTCTAGATATTTTCAAAATAAGATTTATCATTTGACCTTGATTTCATGAGGTAAATTGAACTTACAAGGAGGTTGAATCATTACATGGATTGAGATTAATCTCATTTTAATAGTGAAAATCATAGGTATTTAATCCTAACCTTGGACTTTATAAAACTAGGATGACATCTTATCAGGTATTTTGCATTCACTTGTTTTCATATTGGAAACCAGTAGAATTTTCCTCTATTAATCAATGTTGAGGCATATCTCTTTAATATGTGTCATTCACGTCCAATTCAATCTGATCAAGCATTACCACTTGGAAATGATATTAAATTTCTGTATTCTAATTTGACACTAAGGTGAACCCTGTTATGGTATCTTGTTCATATGTCTTCAAATTGCATTCTAATTGTAATTTGGTCCTATTTTGTAATGAACCCTCTAAATGATCCACTTTGCTGGTTAAAAATCCAATTGGTCCATTTTTTCCATGGAATCATTGATGTAATTCTTATTATGAATGCCCTCGACTTGCCTCTATATGATGCATGCTTTTGATGTAATAGTGTTAGAGTAATGTAAGTATTATGGTTCTTTAATATATTCTTTGGGATTGAGGTTATGTGCCCCATACCCAGGTTGTGTCCGCAATATAACTATTAGCACGGGTTTACGATTTCTCTATAGTTGGGCTATGAGTCTTTCTCGATCAGGTTTAGGGTTATGTGCCCTAACATAGTTTGTTACATTGTCAGTAGTACTCATTTTATATCATGCATGATGATGATTTTTATGGGTTATGTGCCCAAAATAATATTGGATGTGTATTTGTGGAATATATTACAAAGTGTAATATGATAAGTATTTGCTATACTCTTGATGTTCTAAGTTATTCTTTTAACTATAGTGCAGCATTGCCCTAATATCCCTTATATTCAATATCTTGACAGTGATCATCTCTTATTCTCTCTCTACTCTATGGAAACTTGTTGTCTACTTGATTGTCATACATTGTACAAGATGATTTGACTATTACATACGCATACTAGCGTTTTTTTATGCTTCTATTTCTCTTTTCTTTTGGGGTTCGCTTTCACGACCCTTGTAAGTGAAAGGAACATTGAAGTGGTTCGGCCAGATCCATGGCATGCACATGATTGTTGGAAATAATATTGGAATGGACAAGCTGTTATTTGCAGGCAATTATCAATAGTCTAATTTGTTTATCCACCTTGTGTGTGAGGAACTCTCTTAAGTTTGATAAGCATTATGGTAGTTCGACTGTTTTGTTTTCGTTGCAACATTTTGGCACATGATACATTACTTCAATTATCGTGTTCAACCCTTTCTGAAAATGTGAAGTTTAATATACGAAATGATTGATATTGTTTCAATTTTGTACTGAGTAAAGACCCGTATGGGTGTCACTCATTAAAGTTGACATGTCATTGCTAACTAGGCACACATCTTACGTTGTCGTTCATATGACATGGCATGTGAACCAAGCATTCCATTATAAACCAATTGTAAAGAAAACAACGCAACAGTGAAAATGTTCCGCAGAATTTTTCTAGATATCATAGTTATATAACAATCTTCTTTTATAATGCTAAATACGAAAAAAATTACTTTCCAGAACTAAAAGGAAGTACCACTTCTCATACTTGGCTAATGGTTAATCCTTGCAACATCGGAACCCTAGATCAACCAAACGAACAAGAGAGACAAAGAAGCCTCGAAGAAAAGTGGCCATATTCCGTCTCCAACAAGCACAAAGGCACTTAAATTCCAAACACGATAATATTCCGTCTCCAACAAGCACAAAGGCACTTTAATTCCAAACACGATCCTACGCTTACAACTTGGGTGGTAAATATACATTCAAAACTCGAAAAGCCAATCATTCCTCACATTTCAAACTTGTCAAAGAACGGAATTTGTTGAATTGAAATTGACTTGTTTCCATATTCGATTGAGAATTTAAACGTAATGTGTACTTTATAAGTATGAAATGAACAATCTTTTATTATACGGACTTATAACATACTATCTGCAACGTATTAGTTTTCCTTAGTAATACGTCCGACTTCAAACCTTATCAGGTCGCATCTGGAAAACCTCTTCAGATATCAGTCATTTCTATCACAAATATTAGCCCAGACTTTTCTTAGGACTTATTTGGTTGGGCTGCCTTGCAAGTATCGCAGTTACAACTGCACATGTTTTTCAACTCCGGACGTTTGGTACTGTGTGCTTCCAATGAATATGTAGGAACTGGAACTGCACGATGTGTTAAGTCAATTTGTAATTTTAACACCAGCTTTGAATCCAACACCTGTTTTAGGGCTTGTTTGGTTATTCGCAGTTGCAAGACAGTAGGTGAATTTCAAAACAGGAATTGCAAAACATGTTTTGAAACTAAAAACCAACCACTTGGTTGGATGATGCTGCAACTGAACTGGTTTGTTTGTTTAGCGTTTGGTAGGAGATGCTTGAAGGCTGTAATTATCTGTGGACAAGGCAATACCCAAAAAAGTCCATTCTCAGGAGACTGGTATTACAGCAGGTACCCAGCCGTCACGAGAAAACAGTGGAGAGGATAATGACGGAAATGGCAGAACGTGCCCAGCTATGGGAATGAACCGCGCCTGAAAAGAGCATAGTTCATTTTCCAGACCTTTCTGTGTAATCAGCCATTGTCAAATAGTTCGTTTCCGCAGCATGAGTCAGACTTCCATCCAACCAAACACATGAAGTTGGAAGTCATCATGAGTTGGAACAGCATACGTTCATTTTCCATCCAACCAGATGGACCCTTAGTCTCTGATTGTGGTGACATAAGTCCCTCCCTACAACTCTTGAATTAAAAATTCTCACATAAAAAACTGAGAACTCGTACTGCGCTCAATATGGGCGCGATTCCTTGCTACCAGCTGTCACTAATCCAGAGCAGTGGCAACTCTGCTTCTGTATTATGTAAAGACGATAGCGGGTTTGACTGTTAAGTATGAGCAGGGTTGCTGGGCACTTTGCACAATGTTCTGCTGGGTTCTGCGTCCAACCAAATGATATCAAACTAAGTATGTGAATTAACTTTCTTCCCAGCCAAACGTAAAATGTTGCAATCTCAGCTCATCCCTTTCACTTTCTTGTATTGAAATTCCTACTGTGGGCTAGTTTTACAAGGAATTAAATTGGCCCTTAACCTGATTCAAATGTAAACATTCCAAATTCAATCAATTGCACCCTACCCTTCGCTGGTTCTCCCAACGGATATTGAACCTGCAACCTGCAACCTGCAACTAGAAAACCGGCCAAACTTGCCACTTGAACTAATTGTTACTTGTAAGTTTTCCATCATAGTTCATCTGCCAATTGGCAAGGTCCATGTAAGACATCAATAAACAAGTCTTGGTCTATATAGCTATAACTGAAAACTGATTGCGAACTACAAGCTGTAAAGCACATCTTTGACATCACGGTGTGCATCTTCCAATTCACATGCAGCGTGAAGGGAATTTGCATATAATAATGTTGTATAAAGTTTATATAAGTGAGAGCATTGATAAGCTAAAACCGGGAGAAAACAGTATTGCCCTAACGCAACTGCAACATAATATAATTGGAAAACAAGATGTGAACCTTGATCTATGCGTCTCCCGCTTACATGTTCAAAATGAGATGGGGCCTGTCTCCCACCCGATTTAGAAGTAGACCTGACACCCGCTCCATGGATGCGATTCTAGTTCGCCAGCTTTAAGCTTAAGTTGACTAGCTGCAAGCTAATCTGTTGATTTAGGAGTAGACCTGACACCCGCTCCATGGATGAGATTCCAGTTCGCCAGCTTTAAGCTTATGTTAACTAGCTGCAAGCTAATCGGTTGATTACCCTCATCTCTTTCCACATGAATTCATGTTCCGTCGCATGGCAGTGTCCATCCTGTTCTGCCTCCCAATCTTTACAAGGCGCTTTTATATCGCATACATAGCAGTAACACTGCACACGCAAACTCAAAAATATTATGATCAGGAATAACCTGTTTTTTCACTTTTATAGGACAAGTACAACCCACTTAATAGTAGATTTCACAAGGCTCTAGTATACTAAGGAAGATACGACTGCATGGTTTTACCATGGAAAGCTGTTATATGCAGATGCGATGATGAAAATGTGATATAATAACTTTAATGATTATATAGTCGTAACAGTGAAAATATTAGTGTACCACTAAGAAGAGCTTAGTTACTAGTCACTTGCATTATTAAACATGGAAACTTAGCAAACACTGAAATCATCACACAAAATTAGGCTAAATGGCATGATTTGACAGCGGGAAAATAAATAGAATACATTACCGGGAAAACAAAGCATAGTCCCTAGCAGTTAATACTGAAAAGAAATTGTCCCATATTTGCAGTTTTTATATAATAATCATTTTTTCTCTCTCTTCGAGTTGCATCTTATCTTTCTTACCCAGCATAGCTCTCAAGTGATACAATACAATTATGTTGCATAAGGAGCTGTAAGAGTACGTCAAAAAATAGAAAACTCATTGTTAACAATGAAATAGACATGAAGGTTTTACAGCTTGCAATCACATTGAGATAGGATGGAGTGGCGGGATAAGAATTATGTAATGTTACTCTATTTTCTACAATTGTAAAACAATTATTTGGAAACACGGAGGTGATGAGTGCAAAGCATAAAAATCAAGTAACCTTGATTGGTTCACTCATTTCCAGATCAAACACAAACATGAGGAACAGGCATGTGATTGGATTGTTTGAGGCTGGGAGAAAGTTGCAAAGTGCATCATATCACAATCGAAAAGTTTTTGATACGAAAGGTAGTATGAAAAGACAGTATCCATATAGACTGGACAATCTTACATGGAATCAAGGACTTGTAGCAGTTGAAGTTCAGTTTCTTATTTGTATTTGGCTAGGCGGGCATGTGGTCTTTGGGATAAACTCCATAAATGTGGTAAAGAGAATTTTTTGATGAGGGGCCAGGCTTTTTCCTTCCATTTTACAAAATAGTGTAAGGCATATTTGATTCCCTGGAGCTAATTCAGACAAGAAATCTTCACACTTCCTCACAAAGTTCGCATTAGACCTTATCCATGAATTAAAAAACTGCATGGAAAAGCATAAAGTTAGAACTGGAAACTTCAAATGTCAGTTATTACTGCCAAAGCATGCCTTCTTTTCCTTAACATCTGAGCCACAGGAAAGGTGTCAGAAAGCACCTCTCGCATCCCATATAGAGAGAAACAGTTCTAAACTTAAAGCTAATTCCTCTTTCCCAAGTTTTCCCATGAAAGCAGCCTAAAGGCCTTGAAAATTGAAATGAAGGATCCTCTTAAACCCCCATCAAATTCCACTTTGAAGTGTAAAATATAATGAACTAGATACACACTTGGTGGTCCAATCTGGTTAGTTGTCAAGCATGTGGTGGTCACGGTCAATATGAGTTTTAAGTAGTTTACCGGTAGACCTGTTTTTTATGTAATGTCATCATGTTGCTTTGACTAGCAAGAACCTTGTGTTTTGCAAGCCATGTAAGGGTTTGACTGTTTTTTATGAGCTAAAATGTCTAGAAGGTGTGATGCCCATGGAAGGCATGAGGCATCCCAGTCATAGCTATGTGATTTAGATTCAAGCATCAGGATAAGCTTACCATGAGTAGAGGAGAGATGGAGTAACCCCTACTTGAAGAATTGTGAATGGCAACTCAAATGTATTTGAATCACAATGCCCTTGCATGAAGAAAGTTATACGCTACGTAATGAAGTATCGGGATCCTTAAGTGGTCAAACTATAATGCCGCATACTGAGAATTGTAGCGGGAGAGAAACTTCAAGAGCTCCAGTCCCAAACAACGAGTGGGATGCAACTGTCAAATAAGTGTGGACTCCTACAAAAAGGACATCAGCTTTAGCATTTTATGAATGAGTTTGTATTTGATCCTTCGTGATACTTTGGCAGGTAGGCAGCACCTTATACTTGTTACATGGCAACAAACCAGGCCAAAGCACTTCAGGCATGAGCCTCGCTCATTATAGTAAAGTGGTCCAAACCCACTTCCACGAGATCACAACTTATGCACGTACTTCCCTGTGTAGAATTAACTCTCACCACCTTAGAGCCTTACAAAAACCATACAATAGCAAAGATCGAAGACAGATAAATTTTATAAATCAAAGACCGTATTTAACGTCCAACATAATATTTTTCACAAAAACAAGTTGGATTTTTGTCAAAAAAAAACTTCACATTTTTTCATCAGGTTGACGTATGTAGGAGTAGGAGGTGGTTATAGATAAAGGACACCCTCTCAGGGCCTAGTTTTACAACAAATGCCCTAAGGCTGACTATATATAGAGAGAGGTTTCTGATGCAACTCACGAGAAAAATTAGAAACTCAAAATCTTGGCAAAATAATATATTTATATTAACAAATAGCAAAAGATCTATTCATTAATACTTAATTCTATAAAATAATTCTGATGACCGCTAAAGATATGATTGAACTACTGAAAAATAAGTGTTTTATTGGGCTGCATGTTATACTGCATCAATGGGAAACAGGCAAAATGATATACAATATCTAGAAAGCTAAACTGAGCACAAAACTCCAATGGCTTGAAATGGTAAGGCACTTGAAGCCTAAAGCATTGAAAGATGGATCTGTTCACAAATCTCAATTCATGAAGATGAACACAAAGTACCGATATTCTTAAAGATTTCATGATGACAATGCTCAGGGATCAAAAGCCTTATGTAGAATATTCGTGATGGCTGGAGACCTCTCAAGGCTTATATGATTAACATATAGGTAATCCAATTGAATGTGTGGCCCTTTAGAATGCATGTAACCTAAGGCTGATATCTCTCAAAGTGTAGAGTCTAAGTGGTTAGACTAATGGTAGAACCTTTGGGTTTCGGGTAAACACATAAACTTCAGTTTTGAGTTCATACTGAAATATGGATGTCTTCAATAGAACTCTAACCTGGAAGCTCTGTTGAGACTAATCCAAAGTATGTTTTGGCCACTGAAGTTCTTCGACAGAATTGAGCCATCGGGAAGTTCAATCCAGGATTCTCTTGGTAGTTTCCGCATGAGGAACGTCAAAGTTCAAACCAAGATGGTCCAGGATCATGTTTGCCTTGATTAAGGTCTCAGTTAAAAATCCTCAAGAGAATAGCCTACGATTCAAGTTGAATTTTTACCAAAATTCCAATTGAGCAAAGTTAAAAGAATATCGATCATCAAAAAGCAATACCTTCTCTCTGATGACCTTGATCAGTGCTCTATATATAAAGGAACCCTCTAGAGTATTGCGTAGGCATTACAGACACTTACAAACACTACAAACACACTCCCTATACTCTTTGGTTATCATCGGCATATTCAATAACCTGCGGCTATGTTTGGTATATGGGGAAAGGACTGGAGGGTGCAAAAGTTCCTTGTGTTTAGATAGATAAAATGACGAGGAAGAGAAAGCAATAAAAAGCAATAGAGGGCAATGATCCATGCGCACTTTCCTCTGCTTCTCCCGCCAAACCTGGTTAGAGATGTGGGGAAGGGAACAATGATTTCTTCTTTTAAAATAACTTCCACTTTTTTGTCCCTCTCTTTCCCTCCCCATGCTAACCGATAAGACGTCTCCCCTTCCCCTATATTCACCTCTTTTACCCGTGTACCAACCATATCGTAGGGGTGTGATCACTATGTACTTGAAGCTCTTCATTGCACTATGTCACTACTATTTTGAGCTCTCATCCTATTCAGCTAAGCTTTTTGATGAAGGCACCAAGGACAAGGAGAGTATTGTACTTGGCACAAGGTGCTCGTTAAGTATAGAAAGTTTACCTTGTAGCTCCCCCGAACCCCCAACAACAACAACAAAAAGGAAGTTTTCCCTTAGGGCTTTGAAAGCTAGATGCACTGTGTGGGTACCTTTAAGTCTAAATAAAAGGTGAGGTGATCTCAATAAGGATGAGTAACAAAGTTAGTGGTTGCTCTTGATTTCAGTAGAACGTTCATAATTGAGAAAGTGTTTGTCAAGATGCAACCTTGGTGATAGATGTAGGATCAGTTAAAGATAAAACCACCTTAAACCACTGTGTCACTTTGATTATTGACATTTGGTTCAATCGTTAACTTCATGGCTTGTGTACTTAGGTAGTTCTCATACTTAGTTGATTATATATCTTTCACTTGTTATCATAATTATTCCATTGCAATAGCCTTTTGTTTAACCCCTACAGAGGCCTTTCCAACCTTACATTGCTTAATAGCATGTCATCTAGATATTCAAACTCCCGTGGGTTTTGGTAAGAATGTCCTAAATTGTTGCTTGACAAACATCATGTCCCTACATACAATCCATTACACTGCCTCCTCTTTTAATGGTACATACATATATTAAAAGAAGAGAGTGACATTTTATCATCAATCCTTCAGTTGTAATATTTAGAGAATAGTAGTGGCCTCCTACAGCAAGCCTATACCTGATAGAATTACAATGATTGCTGCATAAAATTGCAAAAAAAAAAACTTCCAAGTCATACATATTGGAAAGCATGACAATTTATCTTCAATACTTGAGTTGAAGATGTGGATATTCCTGGCATCCTCCAGCAAGCCTAAGCCGACCAAAAGTCAAATGACATTACAATGAAAGCTTCAAAATGCTTTAAATTGTACACTCACCCCTATTGGATTTAATCTTGTTAACATATATATCTTGTTTTATATCTTCTGTTAATTAGTTTTGTTATTTCTACATTATATGTGGACCTCTCTGTAATTGTTCCATTATTATATATACAAGGGTGCACCACATTGTGCAACCCTACGCTTCCAGAAATTACTGACTCTTTTACATGGTACCAGAGCAGTAAGATCCAGGCCAGCTGCCGCCTTCCCCCCCCCCCCCCCCCGTCGACAGCCCACCCTCCCGCCGCCCTCTCCCCGTGCGGCCGCCCCTGCGAGCCGGCAGGCCCGCCGCCTGCGGCTAGCAGCGTCGCCGCGGCAACAGGCCGCCGGGGGCCGGTGTGCCTCCGCGGCTGATCGTCGTCGGATCGTTGGCTTCGTGAAGATCCACAACCATCCGGTAGCCTGAGGTTGTCGTACCGTAAACCGATTTTTCGGTTTTTTGCCTGCCTGCCCGTGTAGGCCGTTGTGCCACCGGGTTCTCTACTGCGCTTCGGCGTAGTTTGTATGTGAGAGGTTCCACCAAGTAGATCTGTGCCTGCCTCTGCCTGCCTGACAGCGTAGTCCTTCTTCTGCCCGCTCGTGCCTGCCTGTGCCTGTTTGTTTCTGTTGCTATCATGGCGTCCTCGGGAGATGACTTCCGCCGTCAAGTTACGACTGTGAAGCTTGACGGGCGCAACCACCAGCACTGGGTATGCTCCATGGTGATTTATGCAAAATCCCAGGGAAAGTACTCGCACCTGATCCGTGTCGGTCCGGCACAACCTGCAGAGGACGCGACTCTAAAGATGTGAAGGTGTATGATGACTGGGTCCGAGACGACTCGACGGTGATGACATGGATTCTCAACAGCAGTGTTGAGAAGATCAGTGTCACGCTTCTTCACCTGCCTACGGCGAAGCAGATGTGGGATCAGCTTGCGGTACATACTCGCATAGCCAGAACCCCAAGAAAGTGTTTGACATCACCAAGCAGTTGGGACGTCTACAATTCACAGGGTCGGACATTGCGGATTACTTTTCTGACTTTACTGGATTGTGGGGGGAGCTGGAGTCCTATCACCTCCTATCCACGAACCTGGCCACCATGCAGCGTCAGCGTCAGGAGCTGCAGTTAGTCCAATTCCTTTGTGGACTACCAGAGTCCTATACAGGTGTAGGGGACCAAATCTTGGCAAGTGACCCTCTTCCGTCACTACAGAGTGCCTACAAGCGCCTTCAGCGCCTGCCTTCTTCATCGTCGTCTTTCTCTACTGATGTTGGGGAATCCACTGCCCTTGCAAGTTGCAGCCATGTCGGGCCGTGGTCGTGGTCGCGGCCGTGGTCGTTCTACTGACAGTTGTCCTCCCCTGGGTGCAGGACGAGGACGTGCTACTTCTGGTCGTGGGGCCCCTTCTACTGCTCCTACTGCTGTTGCGCGTCCTCAGCCAGGACAGCGCGTCTATACTTTCTGTGGCCGGTCCAACCATATCGAAGAAAAATGCTGGGAGAAATATGGTAAATCGACGTGGGCCAATGCGGCCGCTGACTCTACTACTGCTGCATCGGAGGGAACGACTCAGCCTACTGAGCCTATCACTTCGGGTGCGACTGCGGACTACATCTGTACTGAGGTGGAGCGCTTGCTACTAGAGCGCTCTAGCTCGTCGTCTTCTGCATCGACTAGTGGAGCCCATGCCGCCACCTATTCTGGTTATGACACTGCCTTCCTGAGTACTCCTTCACCTAGTACTGGTAATACAAAATGGGTTATAGACTCGGGTGCTTCGTCTCATATTTCTGGAAATAGATCTTTATTCAGACATTTATCTAAACCTGTTCGTAATTCGTCTGTTATGCTTGCTGACGGGTCCAAGTCTGCTGTTTCTGGCGTTGGAGATATTATTTTTGATTTTCTGCTGAAATATGCTTTATATGTGCCTCGTTTTCCTCTTAATTTATTATCGGTCAGTAAGATATTGAAGAGTTTGCAATGTAGCCTGACCTTTATACCTGGTTCATGTGTTTTTCAGGACCTTCGCATGAGGATGAAGATTGGTGGGGGGTATGAAGGGCCTGATGGACTTTTTTATCTAGATCATTTGCCGAAAGCAAACAGAGCAGTTGTTGCTTCCGCACTATCTACATCAGTTTTAGCTCTACAGTGGCATTACCGACTTGGGCATCCGTCTTCTGAAAAGCTCCGACATGTAGTTTCTGATGTTGGCCCTCATAGTTTTCAGTGCGAGTCTTGTCAGTTGGGAAAGTAGACTAGATCTGTTTATCCTAAACGCACTCATATTAGCAGCACAACCATTTTTGATTTCATACATTCTGATGTCTGGGCCCGTGTCATGTGCATGGTTGTCAAGGCGTCTAGGCGGTGGGTTTAATCTAAGGGGCGCCTAGCCCGCCTAGGCGCTAATTTGCCAAAATTTGACCTGATTTACTCTAAATCAGACCTATATCAACCATGCAATGACTGAAGGTGATCTAATTTGACCAAATCTAGACTCGATTCATGCTATTTTAGCCTTTAAATTGCATAATTTGGGCCTAAAACGCCTTAGACGCCCACTTAATGCATTTAATAGGCTGGGCGCCTAGTTTGAGGCGCCTGGCTTAACGCCTAGGGCGCCTAGGCGGGCGCCTTGATAACTAAGGTCATGTGCCAAGTTTGTCTAGTCATAAATATTTCATTCTGTTTGTTGATGATTTTTCTCGGACCACTTGGTTGTTTATGATGAAAAGTAGGTCTGAAGTTGTCTATTATAAAATTCTTTTTTGCTGAGGTGAAAACCCAATATGGTATGCCTGTGAAAGTTTTTCGTACTGATAATGCACTTGAGTTTGTTCAAAAAGATGTGGCTGTTTTTTGCAAATATGTTGGTACTTTACATCAGACCTCATGTGCATATACACCTCAACAAAATGGAGTGGCTGAGCGGAAAAATAGACATCTGTTAGAGGTTGCTAAAACTATTATGATGCATACCCATGTTCCTAGGTTGTTTTGGCCAGAGGCTATTTTGACTGCTTGTTTTCTGATCAATAGAATGTCGTCATATGTGATTGGGAACAAAATACCCGTTCAAATTCTGCAACCTGACATTACTTTATTTATTGTGCCTCCTCGGATCTTTGGTTGTACGTGTTTTGTGTGTTTACTTGGACCAGCTTATGATAAACTGTCTCCTCGTGCTAAGAAATGCATTTTTTTGGGTTATTCTCGTACTCAAAAAGGATATAGATGCTACAGCCCTACTGCGAAAAAATGGTTTACCAGCAGCGATGTTGTGTTTTTTGAGGATACGCCCTACTATTCTACTAGAGAAGATAGTCTGCAGCCTGATGTTCTTGCTTCTCCACTACCTATTACTACTGAATGTGTGTGTTAATTCTGATATTGTGACTCCTGAGCATACGCTTCCACCTCTTCTTGTCTATCAGCGCAGGAACCGGGCACCTCCTGAACAAGAACCCCCCCAGACAAACCAATCTTCACCTCCCGAAGGTTCTGCTACACCTGAGGTAACCTCTGATCTTGATTTACCCATTGCTCATAGAAAGGGTACTCGTTCCTGCACATCTCACAGCATTGCTCACTTTGTTTCTACTGATCATTTGAACGCCCATGCTAGCAATTTTGTATCTGCCCTGTCTGGTGTAGTTGTTCCAAAGAATATTCATGATGCCTTAAAAAGTACTACGTGGACATCTGCTATGAAAGAGGAAATGCTTGCTCTTGCTGACAGAAATACTTGGGAGTTGGTGGATCCACCTCCTCAGTGTAAGCCTGTAGGCTGCAGATGGGTGTATGCTGTGAAATACCATCCTGATGGCACTGTAGAACGCCTGAAGGCACGCTTAGTTGCTAAAGGGTATACGCAAACTTATGGTATTGATTATTTTGAGACTTTCTCTCCAGTTACCCGTCTTAATTCTGTCAGAATTCTTCTTTCTGTTGTTGTTAATCTTGATTGGCCACTACTGTAATTGGATGTGAAAAATGCCTTCTTGTATGGTGATTTACAAGAGGAAGTCTATATGGAGCAACCTCCTAGGTTTGTTGCTCAGGGGGAGTCACACAAAGTGTGCAGGTTGAAGAAGTCTATTTATGGGCTTAAGCAGAGTCCCCGTGCCTGGTTTGACAAATTAAGTAAAATTCTGATTGATTTTGGGTTTTTGAGATCTCAGGTGGATCATTTTGTCTTCACTAAGAAGACCTCTGCTGTCATTGTTATTCTGATCGTTTATGTTGATGATATTGTTATATCTGGCAGTGACTCTCTTGGTATTCAGGCTACTAAAGCCCATCTTGGTAAACATTTTGCTACCAAAGATTTGGGCAAGCTTCGGTATTTTCTGGGTCTAGAAACTCTAATGCTCTTGTACTGTCTCAGAGGAAGTATGTCTTAGATATTCTACAGGAGACAAGTTTGCTTGGAGCTAGACCGGCTGACACCCCTCTAGATCCTAATGTCAATTGGGATGATGAGTCTTCTCCATTTTTCTCTGATAATAAAAAATACAGGAGGTTGATTGGTAAGCTGATTTATTTGACTATGACTAGAGCCGATATTTCTACTGCAGTGGGCCTTCTTAGCAGGTACCTTGATAAACCCAGACAGTGTCACTGGGATGCACTTTGTCACATTCTGAGATATTTGAAGAAGTCTCCTGGCAAGGGACTTCATTACAGGAAAAATGGACATTGTTCTCTTAAAGGGTACTCTAACTCTAACTATGCAGGAAGCAAAGCTGACAAGAAATCTACTTCTGGGTACTGTACTTATGTTGGAGGCAATCTTGTCACCTGGAGGAGCAAGAAGCAAAATGTGATTGCCAGATCTAGTGCTGAAGCTGAATACAGGGCCATGGCCCATACTGCCTGTGAGCTTCTGTGGGTGCGTTCTCTCTTAAGAGAATTTGGGACTGATTCTTCTTCTGCTATACCCATGCATTGTGATAATAAAGTTGTTATCTTCATTGCCAACAACCTTGTTTATCATGAGCGCACCAAACATATTGAGGTTGACTGCCATTTTATTCGGGAATCTATTCTTACCGACAAAGATCTGGACTCCTTTCACGCGTTCTGAAGACCAAGTTATTGATATCTTCACCAAGTTGCTGGCAAAGAAGTAATTCTGCACTCTTATGGACAAGTTGGGCATGATTGACATCTATGCTCCAACTTGAGGGGGAGTGTTAACATATATATCTTGTTTTATATCTTCTGTTAATTAGTTTTGTTATTTCTACATTATATGTGGACCTCTCTGTAATTGTTCCATTATTATATATACAAGGGTGCACACATTGTGCAACCCTACGCTTCCAGAAATTACTGACTCTTTTACAAATCTTAATTTGAATTGTTATACAACGTATAAATAAAGCTAGAATGACAATCTATCTTCAATCCGTTGGTTGAATCTAAGTAATGAAATGAAATGACAATGATTATAAGTGTTAGGATAAAAGATTGATTGAATAGAATAGATTGGATACAAAGACTGACGACCTCTCCTTTATATAGGAGAGGAGAGACGTCCTATTACTTAGGACCCAAGTAATCTAAACTAGACGGGCCGGAATATAAAGGCCCACTAAACTAATTAGCCTATTTAACTAATAGACTAATATAGACACTTTAACACTCCCCCTCAAGCTGGAGCATGGGTAAAACACATGTCCAAGCTTGGAGAGTTACAAGACTCGATAAAAAGAAATGATAAATAAAAGATGAAGATAAATATCACTCCCATACAAAATATGTTACTCCCCCTTAATCAATACTCCCCCTGAATCAAATAGTGATGATGACTTGCAGGCTGAAGATACTCGAGCTTTGAAGGTCTTCCTTGAAGTGCATCTGGAATGAGGACATCTGAAGAATGGACCTGATACTACAGCAATTCGCCACTGGAATACGTGCTTAACGCGGCACGAACGCGGACGGACGATCTGCTGCTTGATACGATGCAGGAACCATAAAACTCTGACGCATGAAACTTGGGGGCTTGACGGGAAAGGAGATCATCCATCAAGGAAGGTCCCAAGAGGATCAGCTACAGGCGATGTCGATACAGCAGATGCGGCTCGGAGAAGACGTGATGAAGCAGCTCGGTGAAGATAAAACTCTGAGCTTCTGAAGAAGCACCCATCTGTCTCATGTGAATGCAGATGAAGGAATACACCATCAACACCTGACGTACATAACGCGGTACGAACGCGGATACGGTGTCGACGCTGGATCTTCACTGCTGGCTCAAGTAGAGAACTGGTGTGCTGAATGATGTGAAGCTCCATGAAGTTAGCCTGGAATATATATAATATGAATACATATATCATCATCTCATCTCATACTCTCTCTCTCATACATTCTCTCATATATTCTCATGCTCGCTCTCTCTTCTCATCTCTTTCTCTCCTCTCTATCCCCCCCGCACACCAAATACGACAAGAGTGAGTGTTTGGTGTGGAGAACTGGACATATGCCCCCCCCCCCGCAATGTGAAAAAGGGATGCTCACAGAATATGGGTGGGTGGGAAAGAAAATGGTGGAAAAAGAGAGAAATATGTGAAATGGAGATGGGTAATATGTGGAGAATGAAACTGATAGCCAAAGAGAGTATACTAAATGGGTCAACATGAGATCCGGGTAGAAAAATAAATGGATCTAGTCCCGACCCGAAAAGGGGGTTTGTTGGCCCGTTAGGGCAACAAATCCGGGGGTGCGGGGGCGGAGCCCCCGCGAAAATCCGATTAGGGTCTAAATAGGATCCGATTAGCAAAAGATAGAACCGATTAAGGATCCGAATAGAGACAGGGATAATGCATATGGGGTAGTAAACATGGTTGTTTGGTAGCGGTGGAGAGTGAGGGTGATCGCCTACTGTAGATGGCAGCAGTAGCATGATGACGCACAACGCAGCAGCAACTTGCGGATGAAGATCGTCGGAATGATGATGAAGTGGAGGAGCAGCAACTTGCGGATGATGGATGGACATGAGTCATATGACGCTCGGCTGATGAAGCACTTTTGTCGCAACATAGGAGATGACAAAGGGTTTCCTGCGTGACTTCGGAGATATTGCATGCCAAGAGGATGCATGCGGAGCCAAGGCGGAGCCTCTCCAAAGCGGCGATGAAGGCTGATCTGAAGACGTCATGAGATGGAGCGTCGGTTGAAAAAGTGCGATCAAGGCTGGGGATACGGTTGCTTGGATAAAGCAACACTGCAGCCTACGAGCACAGATACAACGGCGATGATGGAGGATGACGATGGTGCTGCTAATTGCTGGCTTGATGACGACGGTGGCGTGGCTGCTGATGATAGCGAAGGCGATGGCTGCTGTCCACGGTGGATGCTTGTTGATAGGTGGCGGAAGATGGTCGATGGAGATGGCTGCGGCACCTGTCCACGACACCGGTTGTTGCGCCTGGCTTGGGCAGCGGCGGCGGCGCCCGCTGGTGCTGCTGCCGGCGGCGGCGCCGGCTGGTGCTGATGGAGGCGGCGGCTGGTGTTGCTGCTTTCAGATGGCGGAGATACGGCTACACTTGGCCGGCGGTGGTTGATAGTGCCGGAACGGAGATCGTCGGCTTACAAAAAGACAATTGGATCTTTAAGAAGGAGAGGAGAAGCCATGGAGGCTGGGATATGCCCGGCGGGCAGCCGGCCTAAGCCATGGCAATGGCGGCGGTGGCCGCCCGCAGGCGGGTTCTCCCCCGGTTGCGCTTTCTTGGAGAGAGGCGGCGGCTACGTCTAGGGCTGTTGTTGCTCGGCGGCTAGGAGAGGAAGAGAGGAAGCGGCGGCGCTAGGGTTTCCTCAAGATCTAACCCGCTCTGATACCATGTTAGGATAAAAGATTGATTGAATAGAATAGATTGGATACAAAGACTGACGACCTCTCCTTTATATAGGAGAGGAGAGACGCCCTATTACTTAGGACCCAAGTAATCTAAACTAGACGGGCCGGAATATAAAGGCCCACTAAACTAATTAGCCTATTTAACTAATAGACTAATATAGACACTTTAACAATAAGCTTCATAAAATTGCAAAGAAAACTTCAACATGTCAAAAAATAATGGCAATTGCTCTTCAATCTTGAGTTGAAATTTTTGGAACATGTTGCCTCCTCCACCAGGCCTACTACTGGCCAAAGGAATGGGATTAAACTACAAGGAAAGCTTCGATATTACACCATATACCAGCTCTTACTGAATTCAATCAAACACTGAACTGTGACACAATAAATATTAGTAAAGCTAGAACTTACCTATGAAGGTACCTACTACAAAAAAGAGAAGATCAACAAATTCAGACATAAATATAAATGTTCCATATGCAAAGGAAGGAATCTAACAATTGCATATATACTTGCTTCCCTGACATAAGCGATGGCCTAAAGCTCTTAGAACAAGTATTGAACAGTCAGAGGAAGATAATTAGATATCTTACTCAATGTTTCGAGAAAAATGTGACAAGTACTGAAGAAGATTTAAGCTTAAAGGGACTCATTTGAGGAATAGTCGGCAACCGTGAAATGTATGAGTTTAAACCTGTTTTTGTCGAATTATATGAATTCAAACTCACTAACCAAGAACTAGAATAGGAAATCAAATGTTCAAAGAGGAAGATGAACACTGCCTTTATAAAGTAGGAAAAGACTTTATTTTATGTGTTCAAAAAGGTTACACTGCTCTCTCTTTTATAGGATAAGGGAGTAAGTAAGAAACTGAATTGGGCAATATGGGATAAAAGAAAAGCATATAAATAAACACATAACAAAGCATAACACAATAAAGCACATATACTAATACTCCCTCATATCAATCATGCCCAGCTTGTCCACCATGGTAGTGAATTTGGCATTGGGAAGAAGCTTTGTGAAGATATTTGATACTTGATCAGAAGTATGAGTGTATGCATTTCAGCAAAGAATGACGTGATAGTGTCTATCATGTGAGAGCGATCTTTCAATAAAACAGCCATGTCGTTCTAGAAAAATCATCAATGAAGCTCATAACGTACCGAAACCTAGAGATACTTGGAACAAAACATGGACCCCAAACATCAACGTGCACAATGTCAAAAGATTTTTTGAACCAATACAGGGTTTCTTGGAAAAACTAGTACGAGTTTGTTTGCCCAGATGGCAAGTTTAACAATGAAAAACAGAATCTGAAATTGCAGGAATTAAATGCTTTAATTTGGCAATAGATGGATGGCCAAGACGATAATGCTATTGGAGGCTTGTTACAGACGCAGTCAACAGAGCAGTAGTCTTTGCCGTATCCAAGTAGTAGAATCCATCTGGTCCCTCATGGCCCGAACCAATCTTCATCCTCGTGCGGAGATCCTAAAAAATAACACCATTTGTCTTCGCAGTATGACTAACATATGGCAAGGTCAAAGGAAATTTAGGAATATAAAGGGCTGAGCATAATAAGAGATTGCGAGGAGTGCATATATGCCCTATGCCAGAAACTGGAGTCTGAGAACCATCAGCTAGAGTAACAAGAGGAATAGCAGAAATTTTTTAATTCAAAAAATAATGTAGAATTTCCAGAAATATGGGAAGTGGCGTCAGAATCAATCACCCATTTATTTTTACCATGAGTAGCAGAGGAGGCAAGTAGAGCAGAACCTCCATCAACAGAAGCATTAGTAGTAGAGGAATGGAGACGAGCCTGGAGTAGCTTCTCAAACTCAGAGCGATCCAATCCGCAAATGGCTAGGACGATGTGGATGATGCAAAACCAGGTTGATCAGTAATAACCTGATTGGCTCATGTAGGCTTACCATGCTTAATCCAACAACGATCTTCAGTATGGTTTGTGTGTTTGCAGAAATTACAGTAGCGTTGGTCATAAGCAGATAGGTCTGGACCAGAAGATGAAGAACCGCAACCAAGCCCAGCAATAAAGTGATCACAACCGTGACCTCGGTAGCGGCCACGGCCATGGGAGGAGTCTCCACAACAAACAGCCAGAGTAGAAGCATCGGATTGATCGGGCGAGAAAGATGAGACATATGGTAACCGTTGAATCCGTTTTAGGACATCTCATAGAGTAGGCAACGGGCCACTAGACAAGATCCATCTCATAGAGTAGGCAACGGGCCGCTAGATAAGATCTGATCGACGACGCCAGGGGAGTGTGGTAAACCGGCAAGGAATTGCCTAGTTGAAGTTCATTGTTGTTGTATTTATGTGATATCAATAAAGTGGGTGATAGATTTTAAACTCATCCCAGAGTGCACAGCATTGGTTGTAGTAGTCCTCCACAGACTCGGCAGTAGAATACTCCTTTTTGGCCAAGTGTTTGAAAATTTCAAACACTTTCTTCGGGTTTTGCTGAAGAGAGTAAACATGTGAGAGTTGTCCCACATGGCTTTAGCAATCTGGACTCCGGAGGCGAAGAAGTGACTGGCTGATTTTGGGCTCAGCACTATTGACCATCCAGGTCATAACTTTGAAGTCCTCCTTAGTCCACATATCGTAGACATGTTTAGTTTTATCATCGGTGTTTTCAACAGGTATGGTATGGCATCAAAGATGAGATGTGAGCAACGACCTTGAGCTTTGACATACAGCTCGAAGGACACAAACCAGGTGTGATAGTTGGAGCCATCCAACAATATGGTAGTGACGCAGAGCGTTCGAAGCAACTTAGCAGAAGCCATTAGAAGGATATGTCGGATGGTAGATCCGTCAGCAAGACGCAGGAAAAAGAAGACCCAACTCAAGGGCAGCAGCAGTAGTCAGCAGATAGCAACACTAGTCAGCAGGCAGCAGCAATAGTAGTAACCCAACTCATGGGCAGGAGAAGTTCTAGATCAACAAAACCGAAGAAACCCGCACCGGAGCAGTAGGAAACAGCAGCAGATTTGAAGCATCATATCTAAAAAACCACATAGGAGGCAGAAGAGACCAGAGAAAGCCCTAGGCCACTATAGAGAGAGTTACTCCACCATGAGGTGCAGGCAAGAAACAACAGGAGTCCATTTAGATCCTCAACGTGCAACTTTTAGAAAGTTTTCAAAGGTAAGGAGGAATGAAAATGAAGGGAAGGAGGGGGGTTGGAGGCTAGATGAGAGAGGCAATGGTGGCCAGTGGTAAGGATGGAAGAAAAGATGGTAGGATGAGGGAGGGTGGCGGTGGTTGGGAGAGGAGAGTGGGTTGTGGCGACGACGTGGATAAAGGGGTGGGGGCGGCAGCAGTAGTGGGAGGAAGGAGGGAGGGGCAGCGGAGGGTGATGGGAACAGTAGGAGGGAAGGGAAGGGGAGAGACGAGGGGCACTGGGAGAGGAAAGAGAGGGAGGATGTAGCGGCGGAAAGGGAGGGAGGGCGCCGGCGGCGGCGGGAGAGGGAGGGGAGTGGGGTGGCGGCGGCTGCGGGTTAGGGGGGTTGGAGGGGCTTGGCGGCTAGGGTGGGAGAAAGGAGGGGAGATAGCGGCTAGGTTGGCAGATGGGTGGGAAGCATTAGGGTTGTAGGGGGAATTAAGGGGGATCGTAGTGCTCTGATACCATATAGAGTGGGAAAAGACTTTATTTTATGTGTTCAAAAAGGTTAGAATGCCCTCTCTTTTATAGGATAAGAGAGTAAGTATGAAACTGAACTAGGCAATATGGGATAAAAGAAAAGCATATAACAAAAGACATAACAAAGCATAACACAATAAAGCATACGTACTAATAGCCTTCAAATCATGTAATGGCTTTTAATGCTATGCAAGTAGATTTTGTAAAGATATAGAAAAAGACAATATTCCTCTCATGTCAAGAAGAATGGCTCACATAGTTATAAAGGAAAAGTGGAAACAAGATTAAATTATTGTTCAAAAAGAAGCCAAATACGCACCAACAACCACCATATAACTGCAAGTCTACAAGATTAAAAAAAATACTAGAAGCCACATGGGCTTTGACACTTCCGCTAAGGAAACCGACTTAAAAGAATGCCACATTGCATAATGGTAAAGGCAGAGGTAGACTAGATGGAAGCAACAAGGTGAAAACAATTAGATCACTTAGATAAAGATGAATCATATAACCTACTTGATAAAAGTTTGAATGCTTGAAATCATATTGCTCTCAAAATAAGATTGAATAAATCGCATGATCCTTTACACGTTGATATTCATATCTATGACAAACAAATAAAGAACCCAAAAAAAGTCTCGTTTATTCTAGAGAATGAGAAATTTGAGTGAGAAGATCAACAATCACATAGCTGAAATTCTAGACTTATAAAGAGTGATACTTCTTGCAACCATGAGAACCTCTTGGAGTTGTATAAAACAATTACTAAAAGACTAACGTGAGAAGTCAACAAACTGAATTTCTCATATATCTAAACTGTATTGAAAGGCGAATATTCTTATGAATGAAAATACTATATTTAGAAATTCTTTTGAAAAGGCTCAATCTGGTAAGAAAGGTCTAATCCAAAAGCAATTTGAAAGACACGGAAATGGATGTACATACTCATCAAGTCAGAGAATGGTAGTCATCCAAGTTTTCATCTGGTAAAAAAGGTCTAATTCAAAAAGCAATTTGAAAGACAGGGAAGTGGGGTCCATACTCATCTAGTTAAAAAACAGTAGCCGTCCAAATCATACAAACATATGACTAGAGTGTATAGACGTACACTTACTTGCAATTGTCAATATTGCAATACTATTGCCATGAAGAGTTATTCAAAGTGAACCAACACATGCTTGGGTGCTTAAAACTTACCCTTCAAAAACCTAATCAAGTTTGAGGACCTAATGTAACTTTAATTTAAAAATCTATGACCATACTTGATAAACAAGTGCTTCATAGTGAATGTCTAAGGCACATGACCGGAGTTCCTCAAACAAAAAAATCATCAAATAACAAGAGGACGGAATGTCATGTTATGAGTTTGAAGATAAAAAATAATTGGCATTGATAACGTCAATACTCACCCTTTTCAATCCATTCAAAATGCTTTACTTGTTGATAACTTACATCTAATCTGATAAGTATTAGCCAATTACGCTATAGTATATATCATGTTTATTTTAAGAATAAGAAATGTGTATTGCTAAAGGCTTGTCATTACAAAATCCTTTATGGGGCCGTCTCTATACTAGAATGTATAGATCTGATTTTGAGCACTCTAACCGCAAGGAAGGAAAATGTCTTACAACTAGCGACAAAAATGAATGACTATAGTACCAAAGACGGAAAAAAATGCCAAGCACAGACTAGTTCACGGTAAATTTTGAGAAGGGTGCTATTTGTGAATCATACACCGAGGTAAGAGAGTATGATGATTCAAAACCAACAGTATGACACAAACTACTAAGCCTTTGAACTTCACTTAGATTTATTATGACCAAAGTGAACAAAGTGTTGGAGGAAGAAATCATTACTTGTGGAATATAAAATGTGTTGTATGTCTTACTGATAGAGGGCAAACTCCCCTCCTATATATAGGGAAGGAGGCATATACAAGAAAGCAGACTATAACCCTAATTGGCCAAGACAATCAGGACCATATTACATATGAACCTACTGATATATATGCTTTATATTTTAGTTTATGCTTTAGACTTGTCTTGGTCTTTAGCTTGTTCTTTTATCCCTATCTACTAATTATGTTTTTAACTTACTCTCTTGTCCTATAAAAGAGAGTTATATAATTGTTTTTGGAAGTATAAGCCAAATCATATTGGTCGGAGTCTGTAGGGCCATATACAGTCTAGTCAGGTTTAGAAGCCCCCAAAATCATATCTGATAAAAGGAGAGGGATCTCTCTTACATCTTACACATGGTGAATATATCGTCCATCCATTATTTTCAACACGGTATCAAAGCCTTTTTTCCAGGGACTCTTAACCCTAGAAAGAAAGCAACCAGTCTTTGCCCGGGCGGCAGATGCCGTCATGGCTAGCTGGCCATAGATCCATCACCCTCTTTGCAGGGTCATCTCCATTGTCCTCTCTCTGAAGTTATGTAATCATCTCATACGGAGTCATCCAGATCTAACAAGTATCATCTTCCTCATCATCTAGCATCTTTCCCAAGCACGAAGTTTAGTTGCTCCCTCCATCAAAACAAAGTTTGGATTCAAGTTGTCACCCTTCTTGCATCACCAAGATCAGCAACCCCACGGTGCTCTTTTCCATGGTGTAAGTCATCTCCACCATTTGTGTCATCTTCTTCTCCAAGGTGGAAGTCATCTCCACCATTTGGTCCGTCTTCTTCTCCAATGTGGAAGTCATTTCCACTATTCGATCAGTCTTCCTTATAGTGGTGGAAGTCATCTCTACCACCCGGATCGTCGTCTCCATTATCTGGATCGTCATCTATGGTGGAAGTCATCTCTACCTAGATCGTCATTTCCATCATCTGGATCGTCATCTCTCTTTCTCTTCCTTCGGATTCACTCCTAGGAGGCTTATTTCTAGAAGAGCAGCCATTTGTGAAGTTAGGGTGAAACGTTTCTAACGTTTTCACATGAAAATTTGTCCGACGACACGGAACATAGCGTGATCAGATGAAAGATAAAGATGATCTAGTAACAGCAAGATTCCTATCTGGGTTAATTCTATCTATGCTTCAACTCGGAGTGTAATCCTTGACACAGACAAACTACCAAGTCTTAAAGAAGCCTTTGTGAGGATTCAACAGTCTTCCTTCGAGTCTTTTTTTGCTACTTTATCCTTCGAGTATGTTTTTGCTACTTTAGGAGGATAATACTCTAAGAATCATGCCTCTCTTGCCAATGTCGCGAAAGGAACTGGACGAGGTGCTGGTCGAGGACGAGGCAATCGTCCTGGGAACAAATGTACATTATGTGGGAAACTTGGACATATAGAAGAAAGTGATGTTCTAAGCATGGTCGACCCCCTATCGATGTTACACATTATACGGCTACTTCCTCGAGAGTATGCATCTGGGGCCTCTCAACAAATGCAATAAGATATTACAATCTCCAAGGAGTATGATCATCTTCTTCAGGCTACCCAACAAGCTTCCCTTGGCTCCTCTATCAATCTAGTCTCAAATGCAGGTACCATGGGACTTCACTTGTTGCCTCCCATCCATCTTCTACATGGGTGGTGGATTCTGGGGCCTCTCAGCATATGATAGGTATCTGATCTACGCTCTCTCATCTGACTCGTATATCCCGTATTCATAGAATTAAATGTTCGATTTCAATGTCGTGTTCGGTGGCCCAAGAACAGAAATTTTTCGAAATTTCGGTCGAAATTTCGATATTTACAGCCCTAACAATTTCGACGACCAAATCATCATCATCAACTAAGCCTCAATCCCAACTATGTTGGGGTCGGCTACATGAATCCTTCTTTTCCAATCAGCTCTATCATGGGTCATATTCTGGTTGAGATGTAGAGATTCAAAATCTCTTCTGGTTGAGATGTAGAGATTCAAAATCTCTTTTTATAAGCTCTTCCCATGTTAATTTAGGCCATCCTCTTCTTCTATTAATTGTGCTTGCCTCAATAGTATTAATTCGTATAGGCGCATTAGTCGATCTGCGTTGCACATTTCCATACCATCTGAGTCGGCCCTCGCACAACTTGTCCCCAATGCTCGCCACCCCCACTTTATTCCTGATATAGTCATTTCTCAAGCGATCTTTTCTTGTCTTCCCACACATCCATCTCAACATATGCATTTCTGCCACGTTCATCTTGTTGAGTCCTTGTTTCTTCACCGCCCAACATTCACTCCCATAGAGCACGGTTGGCCGTATAACAGTTTTATAAAACTTGCTTTTTAGTCTGAGAGGGATCTTCCGATCACATAATACTCCAATTGCACTCTTCCATTTCAACCATCCTGCAGTGATCCTATGACAAACGTCATTTTGGACATCACCATCTGTTTGAATGATAGAGCCCAAGTAATGAAATTTATCACATTTTGGTATATCTACTCCGTCCAACTTGGCTCCACCATTCACACTGCGAGATTGGCTGAAATTGCAATGCATGTACTCAGTTTTGCTCCTACTAATCATCCATCCATTTGATTCCAGTTCCTTTCTCCAAAGTTCAACTTTATCATTCAAACCATCTTTAGTTCGTCAATCAATACAACATCATCAGCAAACAACATACACCAAGGAACATCATCCTGAACATTCTTTGTCGACTCATCCATAACAAGAACAAACATATATGAGTTGAGTGTGGATCCTTGGTGTACCCCAACTGTGATGGGAAATGTTGGTGTCTCACCTCCAGGAGTCTTCACACTTGCAGTAGAGCTACCATACATGTCCTTAATCAAGTCAATGTATTGGATTGGCACACCCTTTTTCCTCAAAACCATCCACAACACTTCTCTGGGTACTCAATCATAAACCTTTTCCAAATCGATAAAAACCATGTGAAGATCTATTTTTCTTTCCCTATACTTCTCCATAAGCCTCCTTATCAGAAAAATAGCATCTGTTGTTGATCTACCAGGCATGAAACCAAATTGGTTGTTTGATATCTGTGTTATAGATCTTAGCCTCTGCTCAATAATCCTCTCCCAAAGCTTCATTGTGTGACTCATCAACTTGATACCTCTGTAGTTTGTGCAGCTCTGAACATCACTGTTGTTCTTGTAGATGGGGACTATAGTACTATTTCTCCATTCATCCGGCATCTTCTTTGTCTTCATGATCTTGTTAAATAAATTTGTTAACCACATAACTCCTTCATCCCCCATACTCTTCCATACATCAATGGGAATACCGTCTGGTCTGCATGCCTTTCTCATTTTCATCTTTTTCAAGGCATTCTTGACCTCAAAATGTGAAACTCGTCGTGTGTAAATGATATCTCTTGTATCCCTGTCACACGAGTCTCTAACATTATTTACAGTGCTCCATTGAAAAGCTTATGGAAGTAATTTCTCCATTGGTTCTTGATATCATCGTCCTTTACCAGCACTCTACCATCTTCATTCTTGATGCATTTCACTTGACTCGAGTCTCTTCCTTTCCTTTCTCTTATACGAGCCAATTTTATATATATCTTTCTCCCCTTCTCTAGTGTCCAGCTTCTTATAAATATCATCAAAGTATCTGGACTTTGCCTCCTGAACAACCTTTTTCGCTTCTTTCTTTGCTTGCTTGTATCTCTGGAACGTTGCATCCTCTCGAGATTTGGTCCCTTTTCAGTTTAATAGCCTTTTGTACTTCATCATTCCACCACTAAGTCTCTTTTTGTGGAGGCCCACAACCTTTGGACTCCCCCAAAACCCCTCCGGCAATTTTTGTCATGCAGGAGCTCATGTTATGCCACACAGTGTTGGCATCAGACTCCAAGTTCCAAGTTCCCTCCTTGATGAGTTTATCATGAAAGGTCAATTTCTTTTCTCCTTTAAGATTCCACCACTTGATCCTGCTATCTTAATTTTTGTTATGCTTGCCTTTATTGATCTTCATGTTAATATCCAAAACCACCAACCTATGTTGGGTCGTGAGTTCTTCGCCAGGAATCACTTTACTTGCATACTTTGCGATCCTCCCGCCTTGTAAGGAGGTAATCAATTTGGCTACAATTGTGCCCACTCTTGAAAGTAATCTTATGAGATTCTCTTTTCTTGAAATGGGTGTTTGCCAAAATCATATCATATGCAACTGCAAAATCTAATATCCTCTCTCCTTCTCCGTTTCTGCTGCCATATCTAAAACCACCATGAACTCTCTCATATCCATCATTGCTACTCCCCACATGGCCATTTAAATCACTCCCAATAATGATCTTCTCCTCTGTCGGTATTCCTTGCATCAATTCATTCATGTTATCCCAAAAATCCTTCTTAGCCTCCTCGCTAAGGCCAACTTGGGGGGCATAAGCGCTAATAATGTTAAAAAAATTCCCCCAAGAACGACCTTGATAGCTATGATTCTATCACTCATCCTAGTGATCTTGACAACATCATCCTTCAACATCTTATCAACAATAATACCTATGCCATTTCTATGCTTATCAATGCCTGTATACCAGATTTTGTATCATGTGTCTCCAATCTCTCTACAACGTTCCTCTGTCCACTTTGTTTCCTATAAGCAAGCTATATTGACTTTTCTTCTCATCATGGTATCTACTATCTCCAAAGATTTTCATGTCAAAGAGTCAATATTCCAAGATCCAACTCTAAATAAGCGAATTAAATCATGAAAATTTACCAGGACGATCTAATCGCCAAGATCTACTCGAATATGCAATGATATTTCATATTGGATATGTGGGGGGTCTACCACATTTGTAAGTGAAGGGAGCTGAACAATTTCGACAAAATTGCGATGGCAATTTCGATGACAAAATGAAGGAATTAAGTTATGGAATTTTGCAAACACAATGTTTAAACATAGACACACTAGATTATACAATAACTTTATATGTTTATAGGTTAGGGTGGGATCCATGTCTTGATGAGTGAGTGCACAAATGAACAAACATGTCAAGTCTATTAGATAGTTAGACTGTTACAAACTTGCAAACTTCAAGTTTAAACAACTAGAGTACTAGACTTTATAACTTAGAGTTACAACTTACAAGTTACAATATTGTAGGTTACTATATTTATTGTATAAGTCTACTATTATAATATATTTAGGGTTACATAAGTGAATAATTAAAAAAATTAGGGTTACAAGTTACAACTTACACTTAGCATTTTGTATAAGGCTACTATTATAATATATATAGGGTTACATAAGTGAAAAATACAAAAATATAAGAGCTTCCATTAATTAAGCTTTTGTAGCCATTTTGTGTATAAATATGAAATATATTGATTAGATTTCAAAATAAGTATAGATATACGTATTTCACACTATTGTTTCTTAGATTTACAAGTTCACTTCAAGATCTTGAGAATTTTAAGAGAAATGTCACTTAGAAATTTAGGATTTTCAGAGTAGTTAGCAAGATATGTCTAAAAGGGAGTAGAAATAGGAGTAGATGAGCTAGGGAGAGGTGTTACATACCTTAGAATCAAGTAGAGCAGCCTTCGAGAGCAAGATATCAAAAAAAAATCACTAAAAGACAAAGTCCCAGCCATACTTGTCAAGGCGCTCGCCTAGGCGCGGCAAGGCGCCCCAGGGCTGCGCCTAGGCGAGGACGCTTTATTTATAATGCTACAGTGACCTAGTTTTGTGGGTCTAGTTGTATATTCACTTATTTTAATGTTTGATATGGCTACACCAATGCTCAAAATTAATAGTGTTGCCTATTTTATGTGCCAAATATCATTTTTAATTGGATCTAATACTCTTTTTTGGGTTTGATTGGATCTAATACTCTTTTTTGTTTGACTAGATCTAATACTCTTAGTACACATTTGATTTTTCTTAGTTTGCACCTTCAATTTAGATTGTACTAAGTAGCTATGCTATGAAGGATAGTGATTACATTGCTTAATACTTGTAGCTATGTATGACAATAAATATATATTTATATGTTGATCACTCTCTTACATTCTTTACAATAATTCTTTTCGTGTCCTTGACATTATTGTCAATGATAATATATTAGAGATGTAATTGGTTACTTTTTCATACAATAATATATATATATGGGGAGATCGACTATAAATATGTAGATAACTACATATATAACTACACAATGTGTGTATATGAGTGGGGAAAAACCATGACACATGTATATATACATAAAATATATACATAAATTATTATTTTTAAAGGTCGCCTAGGCGATGCCTAGTCGTGCCTAGGCACAAGGCGTCCAGCCCCAACGCCGTGTCGTCTTGCCGCCTTAACAAGTATGGTCCCAGCAAATCCAGTCGATCGAACATTGTTTTGCAAAATAGGTGCTGCATTTCGCACTGATTTCACAATATCAAGGCCCAAACTTGACTTTTTGCACTAAAATACCCCCTGTTTTGCAAAATTTTGACTGTAGCTGCAAAATTTTCACCAAATTGTGGACCAGTTCCTGTGTACTGATGTTTCGATGTCCGATTGCAAAAAGATAAAATTTCTAGCGATTTCTAGCAAAATTTCGCAATTTCGATCAAAATTTTGTTCCATGGTCGTATTCTTTTGTGGCACTTGTTGATGGTCTATCAGACGAGTCCAGACTTGTGGAACTATACAAGCACAATCTGATTTGACTTTACAATATGTACATTATGTACTAGACTTTCCTTTTAACTAAATGTTTCTTGCTAAGCCTGTTGATTATTTAAAATGCTTAGTAATATTTGGTGACTCTTTATTTGTGTTACATGATCCCAGGAGTTGGAAGACGATTGGCTGGGATCTAGGAAAGGTGATCTCTACTTCTTCGAAGGCGGTCGCCAAGCTCGCTAGATTTCATCTACCTCGTCTACCATTTTCAATTGCTCTCTCTTACATTGGCATTTTTGCTATGGACATCCATCTTTACAGAGTCTTCAAAAGCTTGTTCCAGGCTTAGCATAAATAAAGTCATTAAGAGTGTTAGTCATGTCAGGTAGGAAAGCATCGTCGCATTTCGTTTCACAGTCGCACTATGCAATGCTCTAAGCGTCCTTTTGATCTTATTCATAGTGATGTTTGGGTCCTATTAAGGAACCAAGATATAATGGCTTTCGATATTTTCCATCTTTCATTGATGATTTCTCCAGCACGACTTGGGTACACTTAAGTCTCAGGATGAAGCTTTGCCAGTCATTCAAACTTTTTATCAATTAATAAATGTTCAGTTTGATGCTCATATAAAGATCTTTTGTATTGATAATGCCCTATGATACGTTCAAAAAGTTGATTCCAATTTTTTTAATTTTGTTTGCATGATTCACCAAACGACTTGCCCTCATACACCTCGAAAAAATTGGGTTGTTGAACGCAAAAACCACCACCTACTTCATGTAGCACGCACGCTACTTTTTCAAATGTTAAAGCCAAAGAAGTATTGGTAATTGTCAAACATCCTCTGTCTTACATGGGGCCTTCCCTTTTTCCATTTTACAACCATATGAGCAACCTTTTCATGTTCCCTTTCGTGAATTTGGTTGCACTGCGTTTGTTCATGTGTTTGACCACGTGATGACAAGTTGTCTCCTCGCGTAGTTAACACCATCTTTTTGGGATACTCTCCCACACAGAAGGGATATAGATGTTATTGTCCTCGTCTACGTCGTCATTTTGTGTCGACTGACGTTACTTTTCATGAGTCTACTTTATTCTTTAGTGACTCTGTCCAGCGTGAGGGGGAGGCACAATCGTGAGATTGAACATATATTTGAGTGTGTGAGAGCCACCACTTCCGGTGTCGTGTGATGAGTGTACCAAATGCCACCCATACTATACCACCACCATCACCTACAACTCCACCTATTGAACCTTTTCCACTGGTTTACACCAGAAGAGTAGGGAATCACCAAGAGGATACAGTGTAACTAGTCCAGCAGATTGACTCCTCATTGTTGGACACTCCTAAGGTAATTGTTCCTACTGAGAGTTCTCTTGATGTTTCTGTTTCAGACTTACACTGTTTAGTGGTAACTCGTAAAGGTGTTCGATCTTGCACTATATGTCATCCAATCTCGAGTGTTTGTTCTTTGTCTGATCTGTCACCAGCAACCCGCACATTGGCTCTTCAGCTTGATTCTACTGTTGTTCCTCGCTCTTATACAGAAGCAGCCCAACATGATGGATGGATCCAAGTTATGGATGGCGAGATGGCAGCTCTTCATGAGAACTCCACCTGGGACTTGGTGGATCTTCCTCCAGGGAAGTCAGTTGGCAGCTGTCGTTGGGTTTATACTGTTTAAAAGAAACCATATGGTTCTATTAATCGTTTGAAGACTCGTTTGGAGGCAAAGGGGTACACTCAGACACACGATGTAGACTTCTTTGAGACTTTCTCCCACTTGCTCAGCTCAAATCTATGTGGATCCTTATCACTGTTGTTGCTCATTGTGACTGGCCTCTTCTTCAACTGGATGTCAAAAATGCTTTTTCTTAATGGTGATCTTCTTGAGGAGGTATACATGGAGCAAGCTCTTGGCCCTCCTGGGTATATTGCTCAGGGGCGGTGTCAAAAGGTATGCTAATTGAAGAAATCCTTGTATGGCCTGAAGCAGTCACCAAGGGTACATTTATACAGTTTCGGGTCAATCGGTCCTCTACTTATCATTTTTATTTATGTATAAATTGTCAAGTGGCACTATTCATCTAGTTGTCTATGTAGATGATATTGTCATCACAAGTGATGACTCTACTACCATTTTGCAGCTCAAGGAGTGGCTGCAAACACAATTTCAGACAAAAGATTTGGGCAACCTCTGCTATTTCCTTGGAATAGAAGTTCTACGTTCCAAGAAGGGCACAAACCTTTCTCAGTGCAAGTATGTCTTAGACGTTCTTGCAGAGATAGGTATAGCACAGTGCAAATCAGTCTCTACGCCTATGGATTATCATACTAAGGCATTTAATTCTGATTACATTTAATTTGTTGATCCTGCAAAGTATCGAAGGATCGTAGGGAAACAGATTTACTTGACAGTTACTCGTCACGAGAGTTGTTAGCGAGTTCATGAGTGTGCCCAAGATGTCACACATATGGCAATCACCTAGCGTTATTGTGAAAAATAAGATTGGATTGAATGCAATTAGATGAAAACAAGATTGGACGCCCCTGTCCTATATATAGGAGCAGGGGAGAAACCCTGAGACTTGTGTTCCAAGTAATCTAAACGGGCTGAGACACTAAAGGCCCACTAACGAATTAACCTATTAACTAAATAGGCTAATACTCTCTGACACTCCCCCTCAAGCTGGAGCATGGGTGAAACACAAGTCCAAAGCTTGGAGGTTACAAGACTCGATAAAACGACAAAAGAAATGATAAATGAAAGATAGCAAAGATAAATATCACTCCCCATATAAAAGATTGATACTCCCCCTTAAACAATACTCCCCCTGAATCATACGATGGCGCCTCTTTTCTTTGAAATTGTATTCTGCATGCTGGAGATCCTCGAGCTTTGATGAAGATCTTTTGGAGTGCATCTGGAATGAAGAACATCTGAAATGGAACCTGAATACTACTTCGCCACTTGGAGCAGACGATCATCAATACCACAACTACGCCAATTTCACTGGAATACGTACTTAGCGCGGCACGAACGCGAATCTCCAATGAGGATGTAGCAGTAGCAGAATCTTTGAATTGTCTGAGAAGACGTGCATAACGTGGCACGAACACGAACGGACGATATGCTGGTGATACGATGCAAGCACCATAACTCTATCGCATGAACCTTGGGGGCTTGACAAGAAAGGAGATATCATCCATCAAGGAAAGTCCCAAGTAGATCAGCAACAGGTGATGTCGAAATAGCAGATGCGGCTCGGAGAAGACGTGATGAAGCAGCTCGATGAATATAAACTAAATGAACCAACCTTACAGAAGTAGATTGGCAGGCTTGCTGAGCTTCGTAAAATCTGAAGAAGCACCCATCTGTCTCATGTGAATGCGGCTGAAGTACACCATCAACACTTGACGTACATAACGCGGTACGAACGCGGATAGCTCGGTGTTGATGTTGAATGAAGATCTTTCATTACTGTCTGGAAGTAGAGAACGAATGTGTTGAACAATGCGAAGCTCCATGAACATAATAGCCTGGAACATATATAGCCAGAATGCATATATCATCTTCTTCTCATACTCTCTCTCTCATACATACTCATGCATGCTCTCTCTCTTCTCATCTCTCCCTCTCCACTCTATCCCCCCACACACCAAATACGACGAGAGTGAGTGTTTGGTGTGGAGAAATGGATATATGACCCCCCGACACTGTGGAAAGGGATACACACATGATATGGGTGGGTGGGAAAGGAATTGGTGGATTTGAAAGAAATTTGTGATATGGAGATGTCTAATATGTGGAGAATGAAACCGATAACCAGAGAGAATATGCTAAATGGGTCAATGTAAGATCCGAGTAGAAAAATAAATGGATCTAATCTCGACCCGAAAAGGGGATCCGATTAGGCTTAAAATTGGATCCGATTAGAAAAAATAGGATCAATTAAGGATCTGAATAGGCATAATGAATATGGGGGGAATTAATAACTGGGAGTAGACATAGATGGGAGGTGATGGTGGAGTGATGAAAATAGCCGGGAAGGTGATGAAGAGCAGCAACTTGCGGGATGTAGCAAAAAAAATGGTCAGATTATGTCACTCAGTTGATGTAGCACTTGGTCGTAACGGAGGAGATGACAAAGGGTCTCCTGCACGGCTCCAGAGATATTGCATGCCAAGAGAATGCATGCGGAGCCAAGGGCGGAGCCTCTCCACGAGCGACGATGAAGGCTGATGCTGAGGACGTCAGGAGATGGCATGTGTAGAACTCGGTACTACCGAGTTGACGTCGGTAGTACTGAGATCTTTCTAGACGGCGGGTAGCAGGTTGACGGCGGCTGATTGCTACTTGATGGCGATGATGGCTGATGCTTCTGCGGTTGGCGGCGCTTATGATGTTGCTGCTAGATGGTGATAGTGGCGTCGGTAGGCGGCGAAGGCGCAGAGATGGCTGCTTGGAGGCCGGCAGTTATGGCTGTTGAATGCACCGGGACGGAGATAGTCGGCGTACAGAAAGAAAAATTAAATCTTTAAGAAAGAGAAAGAGAAGTCATAGAGGCCGGGATGTGCCTGGCGGGCGACCGGCCTAAGCCATGGCTACGGCGGCCGCCCGCAGGCGGGGGTTCTTCCCCTCGATTGCTCTCTCGAAAAGACGAGCGGCGACTAGGGCTGCGTGCGGCCGGAAAGGAGAGGGAGGAGGGGCGGCGGCTACATTTCCCTCACGAGCAAACGCGCTCTGTTCACGCAGAAATTATTGTTCACTCCGTCGTACTGTTCACCGCCGGAGGTACTGTTCACCGCCGGAGTTACTGTTCACGCCGCCGTTTTTGTTCACCGCTCTGATACCATGTGAAAAATAAGATTGGATGGAATGCAATTAGATGAATACAAGACTGGACACCCCTGTCCTATATATAGGAGCAAGGGAGAAACCCTGAGACTTGTGTCCCAAGTAATCTAAACGGGTCGAGACACTAAAGGCCCACTAACTAATTAACCTATTAACTAAATAGGCTAATATAGACTCTATAACAATTATGTTAAAGGATCACTAGGGAAGGGTCTTACTTACTTCACAGGGAAAGCTCACGCACAAACCCCTCGAAGCTTAGTAGATATATTGATGTTGACTGGACAGGTGATGTTGGAGATAGACGGTCTACCTCTGCTATTATGTTTCTTGGGTCACACTTGGTGTCTTGGAGGAGCAAGAAACAAAAT
This sequence comes from Alisma plantago-aquatica, assembly GCA_963693085.1. Taxonomy (NCBI): domain Eukaryota; kingdom Viridiplantae; phylum Streptophyta; class Magnoliopsida; order Alismatales; family Alismataceae; genus Alisma; species Alisma plantago-aquatica. Next base: position 1,176,416,686 of record OY856411.1, on the reverse strand, counting down.
GTGGTAGCACGGTCCAGCACAGAGGCTAAGTATCAAGCGACAGTAGATGCTTGTTGTAAGCTATAATGGTCTATATTTTCTAAATTGGGAGTGTCTGTTGAGACGCCAATCTCTCTCATGTGTGATAACCAGGAAACTATTCACATTGCCAACAATTCGGTGTTCCATGAGCGGACCAAGCACTTTGAAGTGGACTGCCACTTTGTTCGTCATTTGGTGCTCTCCAAGAACATTTAGACTCCTTATGTTCGCACTGGGCAACAAGTGGAAGTTATCTTCACCAAGCCACTTCCACCTTCAACTTTTAATCATATGAATTCCAAGTTGGGCATGCATGATTGTATGCTCCAGCTTGAGCGGGGTGTTAGAAATAAATTTCTATTTATGTACCTCCTCATTATTTCCTTTATCTGTTGGATCTATTACATGAATGCTCACGCCGTATATAATAAAGGAGAACCCGATCCATCCGGGTATCATTCTGGCCCAATCCTTCCACAGACACATATATGTAATGAATCTTGGTAGCTGGGTTTTTGGGTGTGGGTTTAGCTTGGCCTTGATCCGACCAGTATAAAAACATGGGCCTAGTCCACCCATGCATAGTTTTTGAGGCAGATAGGCGGTGGCCTTCCCCAGCAGGACGCCTAGGTTGCCCAGGGCGACTAGGTCGCCCAGGCGATAGTTTTTTCCCCATAAAATGTTATACATATATAAATATATACTTATATATATTATTTATACTCTATGTTATGTATATAACTATGTATATATGTATGTAAAACTTATCCAGCCTTCTTATATTTATTAAAATGATAGTAAAACGGTAAATAATTGAGACATTCTATACCTTAAACCCATGGCTGCAATATTGAATTGAATTAGAAGGAAAAAAGACATAACACACAATACAAACATTATAAATTCAAAAAGTAATAAGTCATTGGTGAATAAGAAAATTTGGAAAAAAAATCCACAGTTCCAACAAGCTATGAAATAGTATGATAACAACGACTAAATGAAAATGTCTTAAATGCAAAAAATAAATAAAATAAAAAATAACTGACTTAATGGGCCCAGGAAGCAAAAAAAGCGGCCGCCCAACAGGTATGTGGGTCGTCCAGTCAGACTAGGCGGCCGCCCAAACGACCAGTCAGACCAGGCGGCCGCCCAGACGCCAATTCAGACCAGGCGGACGCCCAATCAAAGGTTTTTACCAAGCGTGGGAGTAGGCGTTCCCCCCCCCCCCGGCGACCGGTCGACTAGGTGACGCCCAGCCCAGGCGGACGCCTCAACAACTATGCACCCATGTAAATCATATGGATCGGGTCAGGGTCGCGTTATGCTAGTCAGTACATGGGTTGGATCATAGTAACAAAAGTCTCTAAATTTTACAAAAAAGGTGGTTTTTTGCAATTTTATAGGCTTCCGAATGTTCGGCACAATTAATACTTTCGTGCCCAATTTTTTTGTGACTTTCCACGATTTTCCCCGCTTTTTCACAATTTTTCATGATTCTTCCATTACTTTTTACATTTTTTGACGATTTTTCTTTTTTAAGTTGCTTGCTCTTTTTTTTTACCAGACCATGTACACAGAACTCCTGATATACACTAAACCTCCAACCCCCCTCTCCCTCGACAGTCCATTGTTATTATTCAACTATTCTTTAATTCTTTTCCTACTTTTTAGCTCAATAAGATTGTGTCTATTAACCTTAATAGTTACATATGTATATATATGCATACATATAAATATATATATATATGTATATATACATATATATATATATGTATTTATATGTATGGGTATATATTCACTGCCCGTGCGGGTAATTAACCTTTGTTACCTGTGGATCTGTTTTGGAATAGAAAGGCACCTAATTGTAATGAAACAACCAAAATTGTAATATAAAGACTCGTTTTGTAAATACAACGTGAAAATTTTATTCTCCCTCTGAATACAGTAAAAATGATATTTATAACAGCAGTTTACGTAGAATTACAGAACGAGTCTTTTTATTACGTTTTGGTCATCTCATTACAACGTTGGTTGTCTCATTCCAAATATGTGCCTTCCTATTACAAAATAGATGCACGGGTAATTAACCTTAGTTACCCGCACGGGTAGTGAATATATATATATATATATATATATATATATATATATATATATATATATATGTATATATATATATACACATATATATATACATATATATATATATGAATTATTCTCGATTATTTCCAAATGGTTGACCGAACTTCGACCAACTACATCAATTTTTTCACGAATTTTTCCTATTTTTTCCGGATGCCGGTTTTTTCCGGCCAACCGAATTCCAAAATTGTCACTATGGGTCGGATCAGGTTGGCCCAATCCGATGCTAATCCCTACTCCTAGGGTAACTCTGATGCTTTGATACCATGTCGACGGGACAATAAAACAAGATTAAAGCATAATCAACTTGACTTTTATTAGACTAAAGATATGCTTCCTTATAAGGATGGTGACGTGGAATATTATCGCACTAACAAACTCACTCAGGGTTGAAATCTCTAAGTTCTTAACCAAAACCTTGTGCAATAATACCACCCGCAAGCGGACGGATCTTATCGCAGTATAGTTGAGGATCCAATCCCAATGGACAACGTTTTTAAGAATCTTTAGCTAATCGAATCTAGTTGAATCAAGACTAATATTAGAACAAGGGTTGGTTGATTTGAGTTTTAATTAAGCTAATTGCAGGAAAGTAAAGAGCAGGATTAAAAGTTGATTGAAGATTAATGATGGGGATCGCAGGGATGGTCCCGGGTTTCACCGCACTACACATGCAAACACATCCAATCACAAACATCCAGGCAAAATATAACTATCCAAATAGAGCTGCTGCAAAACCCCTCATACGGGCGTCTGGTTCGCATAAGCATCACCTTAGGTATCAGATGTCTCGTCACCATCCGGATCACATACTTACAGCTCCGAAGATACAGATATCCAACTGAAGTTGCGGGCCCCCTATACAGGCGTTAGGCACACAGAAGCGTCACTGTGGGCTAGATGTTTCGTCACCTCACAGATCACACACTTGCTACTTCAGGGAATCCCATCCGATTTCTCATCAAGGAGTCAACCGTGTTAATCGACATTCAAATCCTACATATTGAAGTTTTCGCAACAAAGGAAACGAACAAGATAAATGCAAGCAGGTGATCAATCCACAAGCACACATCGACGATGAACAACGAAATGAAAAGTTATATACATGCCATGAAAAGTTTAGTATTTGAACATTAAGCATGGGCAGCGGGGCTAGTCCCCGCACCCCAGCAAAAAGGAACTACTCGCTCATGATGACAGAAACAAGAAAAACAAGAGAGAGAGAAGATTCCGCCATGAGCATGGTGAAGAAGATGATTGTAGCTCGATGGAGAAACGGTCTTCTGCACAATGGACGAGGAGGGAAGAACACCACGGTAGACGGGGCAAATCTTCTCTTCACCTTCTCTTTCTTCTCGTAGTCCTTGCTCATAGCAGGAGGAGCAGCTTGTGGACGAGATGGCGGCGTAGAAACGGCGTAGATGCAGTAGATCTGGATCTGGATCTAGATCTAGATCTGGACGGAGTGGCTTGCAGATCTAGAGTCTACACTCCAGATCTGGGTGAACGGGGCACAAACCCACCACGGGGGCAGGTTCTTGACTATGGAGGTCGTCTCCTTAGGCCCAGGACAGACCTGCAGCCTAACGGCATCTGGAGATCCCCCCCTATGACTGCTGGAGTCGCATTCTATTTATAGGCAGGTTGGCACCGACTTAGATTCGCGACCTTGGTAATATGCAGCAGGTCGCGGCTTTTGGATGCTGCGGTCGCGGTTAGTTTCCCTGTTGGTCGTGGTTATTTTGCTGGTCGCGATTATGAGGAATCGCGGTCGCGATCCTTTCTACTGCTGTGACCCCGGATGATGTCCTGCATATGGAAACAGCATATGATCGTGGTTGGTGGTGGATGCGGCTGCAGATGCTCGGATGAAGGACAATCGAGGTCACCAGGAGGAGTCGCAATGTTGGTGGGGAAGAGGTGAGGTCGCAGAGATGGTGATCGAAAAGCGGTCGTGATTAGTGGAAGGTGGGGGGGTCGCGATCTTTGAATCGCGGTCGCGATTAAGAGGGAGGCAGGTCACAATTATAAGTGAAGAATTCGCGGTCGTGAACGTGGAATCGCGATCGCGATCTTCAGCAGGAGAGCAGGTCGCGATGTTGGCAAGAAAGCAGCCAGTCACGATCAGCAGCAACCGCGGGTGGAGCTTGGTGCAACCGCGATCGGTGGAGGGGAGGAGTCCCGACTGCGGTGGGGAGCAGAGATCGTGATCGCGGGGGTGAAGAAGGAGCAGGTCGCGATATTTGTAAGGGTAGCGGAGGACGGGAGGTCGCGATAAATGAAATCGCGATCGCGATCCGATGGGAGCCGTAGGCAGTTGCCCACGGTCTGTTCACTGCTTGGTCACGATTCAAGAGCCGGTCGCGGTGCTTGTTGAGACTGCCGTGATCGCGATTGTTGGGAAGGCAGGTCGCGATGTGGTGTGTTCGCAATGATGAGGTCGCGGTTCCCTTGCTGCCTTCGGTCGTGATTCTTGGAGTCATGGTCGCGATCATGAGGAACTGCAGCCATGAGGAGGAGTGGAGGTCGCAAGTTCGTTGCTTGATGGTAGAAGGCAGTCGTTGCGATGGTTGGATGTTGATCGCGATCTGGAGGCTGGGTGAAAGAGTCGCGGGTCGCGGTGTTGTGTGAGGTGATCGCGGTCGAGAAAGGAAAGAAAGATCGCGAACAGGTGGCTAGAGAAAATCGCGACCAGGTTGTATGGAGAAGATCGCGACCAGTCTGAATGGACCGCGATCGCGATTAGGGTAAGCTGGTAGAGAAGGGACGCGACAGGGGTGGGTCACGAAGTGATATGAATCAAGGAAAAGCACAAGGTGGATGGGCCTCCGATTGCTGTAGAAGTGAAGAAAGGCCCAATTAGCTATGGTTGATATTCTTGGGCTCATCGTGACCTGAAAATAGATGCAAAAATCGTATTAAAATAAGGATAATTTTAATTAAGCCAAGTCAATGCACATATTAGAAGATAAAGCCAATAAGTGCACGAATGCAACCAAAACTGGGCCAAACGAGATGATTGAACTAAGATGAATATGCATTCATCAGATGGGAAGTGGACAAGAACCCATTTACAGTATGAGACTAAACATATGTATGTACAACCCATGTACAAATCACTTATGTAAAACTCACACACACATTCTAACAATTAGAATTCCATTTCATTGGCTATTGTAATACGTGCATTCAGTGTTTCAAAAAGTGGTATGTGTTATGCGTTCGGAGAGGTCACCTTGTAGAGTATATGCGGTATGCGGGAGTATATGCGGAAGTATATGCGGTTTTGGATTTTTTTAATTAATTATTATATATATATGTATTAATCATGATTTACATATTTAATTTGTGCAATTGTGTATCTAAATAGTACAATTACAAGAATAATGGATGCAATTATGCAAATATGCAATCATCACAACTTAAATAAATACAAACATGCACTATAATCTAAATTTAAACAATGTAAATGTATAAAACAAGAAATCAGAATATCTCTAACTAAAAATCGGGGTATAATCGGCCTTGTATGCGGCCGTACAACCGATTATGCGGCTTGGACCGCTTTTTGGACTGATTTTTATTATGCGGATTTTTGGAGGACCACACCTTGTATGCGGCCGCTAATGCGGGCGCATACACCGATTTTTAAAACACTGCGTGCATTTCATGCATGTTGATGTATTTGGGTATCCCTACATTAAAGATTATCAAATTTAACAAGTAATATTTACATCAATATGACATGGTTGGCATATCTAGCAACAAAATCCAAGACGGACGATAGAAAAATACTTATTGTTTTCACTTGGGATAGGTTACTCCCAACTAACATTTTTTATCAGATACCTACCCAAAGAAAACTCACTTCTGACCTTAATATTTCTGTGAAACATAATCAGACAATGAGACTACTAGCAGCTCGTCATATTCCATCAAAAACATGTGGAGCTGGATAGATATTCCATCAGGGGAAGGTTAACTAAAAAGTATCTTAACTTTCTTATTTACATATGAAGATCGAGTGGCTTCTATAGAGTCCTCAAATGCTTCTACTAGCAGATTATCTGTGGTGGTTATCTATGTAATGTACATGAGTACATCTTGAATAAGAGTGTAGTAGTTTTATCTTGAAACCCTGCTATGTAATCCTATTTCAATAAGTACTGGTTTGTGTAAAGATTTATTCTCCCCGTCGGTAAAATAGTATTCTAAAAGATCATGTAGAACTCCACATTATGATTGACATAACACAATAAGAATTGTTGTTACAAACTTAACTCATAATTGTCAAACCACAAAAATATCTCATCTAATTGGTGTTTCTTCTTTTAATATATGTGACAAATAATGAAAATTCCAATGTCAAAAGTGGCTCAACCCTCATCTTTTAGGTGTTTCTTGCATCCACAAAATTCGCTAAGAAAACCTTTAGGGTGATGTAGCCTAAAACTCCACCTATTTGTGTGTACAACAGTCTATGCCTGGATGAACTAAGGTGGATCCATGCCTTAGTGGTAGGTTGACGGCCAGCCATTATACTTTGTCAAATATTATCATATGTATTCTAAGACATGTCAAATTGCAATAAACATTGATGAAAGGTATAAAGGATCCAAATAAAGCTCACTTCTCATCTTGATATTTCTGTGGAACATAATCAAATAACGATGCTACTAGCAGTTTGGTCATATTCCATTAAAAACGTGTGGAGGTGGATAGATATTCCATCAGGGGAAGGTTAACCAAAAAATATCTTAACTTAATTATTTCCATATGAAGATTGAGTGGCTGCTAAAAAGTCCTCAAATGCTTCTACTAGCAGACTGTCTGTGGTCACTGTCTATGTAATTTATATGAGTACATCTTGAATGAGAGTGTAGTAATTAGTTCTAGAAACCCTGCTATTGAAGCCCATTGCAATAAGTACTGATTTGTGCAAAGAATCATTGTCTTCCCGTTGGTAATATCTTATTCTAAAAGATTAAGTAAATTCCACAAATTTGGATTGGCATAACACAATAAGAATTGTTGTTACATACTTAAATCATGAATTGTCAAACCACAAAAATATCTCATCTCCTCGGTGTTTCTTCTTTTAAAAAATGTGACAACCAATCATAATCCAATATCAAAATTAGCTCAACCCTCATCTTTAGGGTGTTTCTTGCATCCACGAAAAATTGGTAAAATACTCTTATGGTGACGTGACTTAAAACTCCACCTATTTGTGTGTACAACTAGTCCATGTTTAGATGAACTGAGGAGTGGTGCCTTGGTGGTGGGTTAACGGTCAGCCATTATACTTTGTCAATGTTTTTTTTTTTAAGACACAACATTCATTACATTAAAGCCATACGGCATCTACGTGTAAAGGGAGATACACCAACCGAACACAAAAAAGTAAAGAGCAGATACAATAACCAGAAACTCATATCGGAACGTGATAAGAACAATGATGTATTGATCTCTCTTCTATATCGCTGACCAAAACAGCTTTTTATGAGAGATTCCTTCAACCTGAGATTATATCTGATATAAGGTATATGCTCCAAACCAGTGACCGAAGAAGTGATCACCTTCGCACTTGCTGCCATATAACAAAGAAACAAAAAAAGACCTAACATGAAAGGAGGACACAACCCACACGACAACATAGAACCTATAACTTACTAAAGCAACAACACCTACCTAACAACACAACGTCCCACAAAAAGGACGAGAAACACAACTACCAACGACGAGCACTAAGGTTGCACCAATCAGGAGACCCGGGAAGGAGGCCAAAACCCAGGGATGCAGATACAGAGGAAGGACGGCTCATGCTAGTACAAAGGCGGGGAGTAGAGGGTGCCGGGAACTCCACCACCACTCCCGACCACCACTGCGAACAGGGGGCGGAAGACCCACACGAAGCCCAAAACCCAGCTTTCTCCTCCTCTGCCTGGAGCACCAAGGGCGCCCGAGCCCACCGTCCGCCCAAGAAGGAACCCAAGGCACGACACGACCAACCAACGACCACAGAAAACGCCTACAGGTAGAGACTAGAAAAACTAAAGACATTTGTCACTAACAAAACAACCTAACAGAACTGACCTAACCAGAAGAACGACACAAGAAAACTAGAAAAAAACAACAACCCGCCGTCGTTCCCCACCAGCGCCGCCCCCAGCACTGTCGAGGTCGAAAGGCCCTTGATCGGGATCCCAAACGACCACCAAAGCAGTAACAGGAAAAGGACCGATGAGAAAGACGACTAACAAGGGTGAGAACCAGCGACTAGCCCAACAAAACAACCTAATACTACACTGAAAAAGCAAAGAAAAAGACCGGAAAGGGGAAGCACAAGCCGTTGGAATCGCCAGAAAGAAGGGGGAGCGGTGAGGGCTCCTCTCACGGGAGGACAGGTGTGTGCCTCCGAGACCCTGTCGCAGCCGTCGGTCCGACACCACTGCCCAGAACGCCGCGACCCTGTCGCAGCACGGCGCCGCTCGAAGGAGTCCGCCGAGAGCCTCCACCTCCCGCCTCTTGTCGTCAGATCCCGGACGTGCCTGAGCTAGAGAGGCCTGGGGGGAGTGGGGAGGCGTGCATCGACAGCCGGAAGCCCCTCCCCCAAGCCCGCCGCCGCCCTTCAAGAACCCTAGCCGCGGCGCCCTGAATCGCCAGAGCACCCGCAGGTTCCGATAATGCGATGGGAGAGTCTTCACAATATTCTAACTAGATTACTTTGTCAATGTTAATATAGTTGTATTATATTCATTTTATTTCATTGTGTAATTTATATTATCTGCTGGACCTCTATGTAATTTTCCAATTGCTCTTATTAGTAAAAAGGGGAGGAAGTCACTTGCTCCTCACCAACACTGCATCGCACACAGCACGTACATTGTAACATGGTACCAGAGCCTCAATGCTCCTAGGCCAACAGCTGCGGGCGCCGCCACTTCCAACAACAGCAGCAAGGGGCCGCCGCCGCAGGGCAGGAAGACGCCAGCCGCCGCCAGCCCTAGCCACAGCCACCATCAGCGCCCAAGCCAGCAAAAGTCGCGGTCGGCCAGCAAATCCGCAACAGCCTTCGTCGATCGACAGGCCAACAACCTCCTTTGGCCCGCGCACAGCACAGCAGCAGACTCTCTCGGTTATCCATGACAGATTATTAAATACCCAAACCAAATGGTCCACGTTAACATAGAGAATTCCTAATGACATCTTCATCTGATATTAGGAAATTTTCAGTTGGGGGTGGTGGATGCGCAAGACACGCATCTCGTTTATTTTGACGTGGCATGTATCTTTAGGTCACTGTCTTCCTTGTGACGTGTATCACTCTGTCACCTCGATATCGTTAATCGCCTAAGATCATCTTTATATCTCAACCTGAATCATGGAGGACAGGAAGGCATCAGTTGTCTACAATGAGATGTCACCTATCTCCCGCATCAAGTTGAATGGGAAGAATAATTTTATGTGGATGAATGGTGTCTATACAGTGTTGGAATCCCGAGACAAGGCAAAGCATGTTGATTTTGATCTTCCTGCAGCTACTGATAAAGGCTATGCGGAATAGAAGTGTCATAATAGTCTAGTGAAGGCATGGTTGTGGTGGAGCATGGAACCTGGAATTGCTACTAGGTTCATGTTCTACACCACTGCTAAAGAGATATGGGGTGTAGTCAAGAAGCATTACTCTCAAGAGAAGAACGCTCTTCGTCAATTCATGATATATGGATGCTTATTTGCAGAACGACAGGCAGACAAGTCTTTGGAAGAGTATTTTGGGGTGATCCAAGCTATTGCTCAAGAACTAAGCTTCTATCATCCAGTGATTGTCCAAGAACAGGTCAAGGATAGAGATGATTTAGTTACAGCAAAGTTCTTATCCAACCTAAGTCCTTCATTCAGTTCATCCCGCGGTGTTATCTTAGCTTCTGAAGAACTTCCCAACTTGGAGCAAGCTTATTCACAGGTTATGCAGTCCAACTTTGAGCCAGTTGATTCTACAGTTGTTCTGTCTCCTGGAAAATCTCAAGCATTTGTAGATGTTGTTGTTAGAGGAGGTCGTACAGGTACAAGCCGAGGAGGTGGCACACGACCTAACTGCACTTTCTGTGGCAGTATAGGACACATGATGGAGAAATGTTGGAAGAAGCATGGTAGACCTTCTGCACCACTTGCGGGGACAGCCAACTTAATGGCACTATTGAGTCTTATGAACCTCCTGGTTCAAATTCTGACATCACTCTTACCAAGGGGGATATGATAGATTTATTCTAGCTACTCATCATCTGAGTACGGGATCTTCTTCAACCAACTTGGCGTCTACTACTGGTAATGAGGCTACTTCCTTATTGGCTTCCAGTTCAACTTCTTCATGGGTGGTTGACTCTGGAGCTTCACAGCACATGACTGGTATGAGGACACTGCTTCAGTCCACTGACTTACATATTCCACACCATTCTCTGATATTAGCAGATGGATCAGTCCGGAGCGTGTTAACCAGTGGATTTGTTTCTCTGACTCCTAAAATTGACTTTAAATATGTACATTATGTGCTTGCATTTCCATTTATTCTACTTTTTGTTGCAAAACTGATTGATACCGTGAAATGAATGGTAACACTCGGTCCGTCTTATTTTGTATTACATGATCTCAAGAGTATGAGGACGATTGGTGGGGGGGCCTAGGAAAGGTGATCTCTACCTCTTTCATGGTGCAAGTATGCCTCGTCGAGTATCTGCTGCTCCAGCTCCTACTATTCTTTTGAAAGTTTCTCCCTTACTGTGGCACTACAAATATGGACATCCTTCTCTGGAGAGTTTGCGGAAGTTAGAACATGTGTTATCACAGGTGTCTTCATTAGAGTGTCAGTCCTATCAGTTGGGGAAACATCATAGGATTTCGTACGCTAGTCGTGTCAATAAAAGGGTCCTTCGTCCCTTTGAGTTAACCCACAGTGATGTCTAGGGTCCTATAAAAGAAAGTAGTTATAATCATTTTCAATATTTCATTTCCTTTGTAGATGATTTTTCTCGTATGACATGGATATATCTGTTGAAGAGTCGAGAGTCTTTGTTGTCCATTGTCAAACATTTTCATCAAGAACATAGAGGTCCAATTTGATTGCAATATTAAAATTCTTCAGTTTGATAATGCCTTGGAATATATTCAACATGCTACGGCTAATTTTTGTAGTTCTGTTGGGATGATACATCGTACGTCCTGTCCACACACTCCACAACAAAATGGAGCGGTTGAGAGGGAAAATCATCACCTTCTTGATATTGCCAGGACAATTATGTTCAATCCAATGTTCCTAAGAGATTTTGGTTTGATGCTTTTAATAGGCAGCCTTCTTCCGTTCTTCAAGGATGTACTCCTTTCTCTGTTTTACGCCTGAGGGTGTTTGGTTGTACCTCCTTTGTCCACAATTTTGACCCTAAAGCTAACAAATTATCTCCTAGGTCGATTAAGACTCTTTCTTGGTTACTCTAAGACCAGCAAGGGTTACAAGTGTTACTGTCCCAGTCTTCATCGTATGTTTGTGTCTGGGGACATAACTTTTCATGAGTCAACTTTGTAATCCTCTACTGTTCAAAGTGTGGTGGTGGTGGGGGGGGGGGGTAATTGTGTGGAAGTGAGAGAGTGCCACCATCACAAACCAGTGAGGGAGTTCTACCACCAGAAATTAGCGAGAGAGTACCACCTACCATTCATGAGGAGATTATAATTCAGGAAGAACCATATGGGGATGTTCCTTCAATTCAGAAATATCCACAAGTGTATCACAGACGGAGCAGGAAAAATCATAATGAGGTAGCGACTCCGGTCCATGAGCCTCCCCCATCTTCCTCTACTCAAGAGAATCTTGAAGATTCATCTGACGTCAACGTTCTCATTGTTGTCTGCAAAGGTATTCAATCTTGTACTATATGTCATTCTATTGCGGGTGTTTGTTGTTTGTCCAATTTATCTAAGCATGCTCGTTCATTTGCTCTTGGGATTGATTCTATGATAATTCCAAAGAACCATATAGATGCCATGAAGGACATTGGTTGGTCACAAGCTATAAATTATGAAATGTCTGCACTTATACATAATGAAACATGGGAACTTACTGATCTACCAGTAGACAAGAATGTTGTGGGCTGCAGATGGGTCTTCACTGTCAAACATAATCCAGATGGGTCAGTAGAGAGATTGAAAGCTAAACTGGTAGCAAAGGGCTATACTCAAACATATGGGGTTGATTTCTTTGAGACCTCACCCTTGGCTCGTCGCAATTCTGTGAGGATCCTTATTTCTCTAGCAACCACCTTTGATTGGCCCTTATTTCAACTCGATGTCAAAAATGCCTGCCTACATGGAGATCTATAGGAAGAAGTATACATGGAGCAACCTCCTGGGTTTGTTGCTCAGGGGAGCGTCAAAAGGTGTGCAGATTAAAGAAAGACATTTATGGGTTGAAACCATCTCCTCGGGCTTGGTTTGACAAATGCAGTGCTTTTATATTACATATGGGCTTCTCACGCTTTGTGACGGATCATTCTTTGTTCTATTCTAGCTCTTCCACTAGGTTGATTATTCTTGCAGTGTATGTTGATGATATTGTTATCATTGGCAGTGACTCTGTAGGCATATTTCATGTGAAGGATGGATTGCAAAAGCACTTTCATACGAAGGATCTAGGCAAATTGAGGTATTTTCTGAGAATTGAAGTACTTAGATCACATACAGGTACTAATTTGTGTCAGAGAAAATATGTGCTTGATCTACTTCGTGAGACATGAATGAGTGAGTCCAAGCCTGTGTCTACTCCTATGGACTATCACGTGAAGGAAAATGCTGATGATGTTGATTATTCAGATCCAGGATATTATAGGAAGATTGTTCAGAAGCTAATTTATTTGGCAATCATTCGCCCTGATATTTCCTTTGTTGGAGTGGTGAGTCAACATATGAGCTCACCCAAACAGTCACATTGGATAGTTGTTTGTCGCATTCTTAGGTATCTGAAAGGAGCTCCTAGAAAAGGAATCACATACTTGACCTAAGAATCCTAGATCTACTCTTATGCTTACTGGCTATGCAAATGCAGATTGGCCTGGTAATTTGAATGATAGAAGATCCACATATGGATATCGCACCTTTTTAGGAAATCATCTTATCACATGGAAAAGCAAAAAGTAGAATGTTGTGGCTCGTTCTAGCACAGAAGTTGAGTATAGAGCAATGGCTCATGCTTGTTGTGAGTTGCAGTGGATTCAACCTGTGCTTTCTGATTTGAAAATTCTTGTGTTGCTCCTGTAGAGCTCAGATGTGATAATCAAGCTGCTACCTATATTGCCAAAAATCCAATCTTCCATGAACGCACTAAGCACATAGAAATTGACTGCCATTTCATCAGAGATCAAATCAAGAATGGGAAGATTGTGACTCCTCATGTCAAATTTGAAGACCAACTTGTTGATGTTCTTACCAAGCCATTGGGTCCAGCAATTTTTCAGAGTCTTAGTAACAAGTTGGGCATACATGATGTGTACGCTCCAGCTTGAGGGGGAGTGTTCATATCGTTGTTTTATATTCATTTTATTTCATTATGTAATTTATATTATCTACTAGACATCTATGTAATTTTCCAATTGCTCTTATTAATAAAAAGGGGAGGAAGCGACTTACTCCTCACCAACGTTGCATCACACGTAGCACGTACATCGTAACAGTCAAACATTATCATATGTATTCTACGACATGTTTTGTTGCAGCAAACATAACTGAAAGATGTTAAGGATCCAACTCATACTTCTTAGGCCCCGTTTGGATTGCAGGAAAGGATTAATATGGGATGTGAAATGGAAAGGATAAGAAGGTATATACATGGCATGGGATATTTGTTCGCCCATCCCATGTTTATATGTAACCAGAGATAGAATGAGAATTTACTTTAGTATAAAGATCTTGCATATTAATAGTTATGCATGTATAGATTTCGTAATGCTTAAATTTAAAGACATTCTAACCTGGACATGAGGCATCAATAATATTGTGAACTTTGGAAAATTCCGGAGACTGAAGTGTAGCGAACACGACTTCAACTATTTACATGAGAGAATAACTATCTGGTTTTGCCAAACCTGGAGATCTATAATGACCATGTTATTGTCGAGCATATCAAAAGTAATCAGGACATTTGCAAATGTACAATGTATTCAATATGTAATGTATATACAAGAAAGCAAAAGTTCGTAGAGGAGAATAGACTGCCTTGGAGAAGGTAGAAGAATTCGAGGAGACAAAACAGAACTTGTAGAGGGAAAAGAATCATTGAGATGGAAGTATGAGAAAGAAAAAAAAAACTGGAGAAAATAAAAGATTGTGGACATGGACTTGACGTAAGCAAGATTCTAACAGAAATGTGAACGAGAGAGAAGGGAGACGAATGATGTTTGCGGCTGCTAGGTGCAGCTTGCGTGAGAGGGCAATAGCCGTCTCTCTTCTTTTTATATATTAGGGTAAGATACATTGTGGTACAAAGGAGAAAATAATAGAAAAACAATAAAACAAATAATATAATAAAGATAGAACCAGGAGGCAAATTGTCGATTTCCGCCACTGTTCGACTGTCGATACCATCGATAGGACTGTTGATGGTTTCGACAAAATGATATTCTGTTGTTGTGACTCTGTCGATACCATCGACCTCCTGTCGATAGTATCGACGGGGATACAGGTTGTTTCACACTCCCCCTCAAGCTGGAGAGTACACATCGTGTATGCCCAGCTTGCCACATAATCTCTGAAAAGCTGCAGGACCCAAAGGTTTTATCAAGATATCTACCAGTTGATCTTCAGACTTGACGTATGGCGTCACAATAGTGCCATCTTTGATTTGATCACGAATAAAATGGCAATCAACTTCTATATGCTTTGTACGCTCATGAAAGATAGGATTCCTGGCAATGTGTATAGCAGATTGGTTGTCACACTTGAGCTCCATAGAAGACATAATAGTAATTTTTAACTCAAAAAGAACAGATTTGACCCATTGTAGTTCACAACATGCATGGGCCATAGCACGATATTCAGCCTCAGTGCTGGATCTAGCTACCACATGCTGCTTTTTGCTTTTACAAGTAATCAAATGATCACCTAGGAAAGTACAATAGTCTGATGTAGACCTTCTATCAGTATGATCACCAGCCCAATCTGCATCTGAATACCCTGTGAGAGTCAAAGTAGATGGAGGCACCTTGGGTTTAGAATATGTGATCCCTTTACCAGGAGCACTCTTCAGATATCTCAGAATCCGGCAAACTGTTGTCCAGTGTGACTGTCGTGGTGAGTGCATATGCTGACTCACGACGCCTACAGCAAAAGAAATATCAGGTTGTTTAACAGTCAGATATATTAGCTTGCCAACTATTCTCCTGTAATATCCTGGATCTGAGTACTCAACATCATCAACCGTCTCCTTGATGTGATAATCCATGGGAGTAGATACCGGTTTAGATTCAGTCATGCCTGTCTCCTGTAGTAAATCAAGCACATATTTCCTCTGAGATAGATTGACACCTACATGAGATCTAAGCACCTCAATGCCCAGAAAATATCTCAGTTTACCCAGATCCTTCGTTTGGAAGTGTCTCTACAACCCTTCCTTCACAGAGATATGCCTGTAGAATCACTGCCAGTAATCACTATGTCATCAACATATACAGCAATGATGATAGAGCCACAAGAAGAGCTAGAGTAGAATAAAGAGTGATCAGTCATGGAGCGAGAAAAACCCATCTGGAGTACAACCTCACTGAACTTGTCAAACCAAGCTCGAGGAGACTGTTTCAGCCCATATATGGCTTTCTTCAATTTACACACCTTCTGACACTCCCCCTGAGCAACAAACCCAAGAGGTTGCTCCATATATACCTCTTCCTGTAGGTCACCATGTAGAAAGGCATTCTTAACATTAAGCTGAAATAGGGGCCAATCAAAGGTAGTACCCAGAGAAATAATAATCCGCACAAAATTTAGACGAGCTACTGGAGAAAAGGTCTCAAACAAATCAACTCCATAGGTCTGTGTGTAGCCTTTTGCTACCAATCTGGCCTTCAACCTTTCAACGAATCCATCCGGATTATGTTTGATGGTGAAAACCCATCTGCAACCCACTGCTTTCTTCCCTGCAGGTAAGTCAACAAGATCCCATGTGCCATCATGCAAAACGGCTGACATCTCAAGCTGCATTGCATGTTTCCAGCCACTGTCCTTCATAGCATAATATTGATTCCTTGGTATATCAACAGATCAATCCCAATAGCAAATGCGCGTGCCTGCTTAGATAAGTGGGACAGACAACACACATTTGTAATAGGATGTCTAATAGTACAAGAACGAGTACCTTTCCGAACAGCAATAGGAAGATCAAGATCTGATGCTTCTGCAGGAATCTCGTGAGTAGAAGACGATGAGGAAGGCTCAGGGACTGGTGTCGCTACCTCCTCTAGATCTTGTCTGCCTCGCCTACTATAAACATATGGGTATTGCTGAATAACAGGCATGTCAGCTGCCTGCTCGTCCTGAATAAAAGTATAATCAGGAATGATGGGTGGAGCTCCCTCACTCTGCACAGATGGTGCCACTCTCTCACTCTGAAAAACTGGTGGCACTCCCTCTCTCAACTGCTCCCCCTTACTCATAGCATCGGAGAAATATGGAGTGGTCTCATGGAAGGTAACATCCCTAGACACAAACATGCGACAAAGACTAGGACAGTAACACTTGTATCCTTTGCTAGTACTAGAATAACCAAGGAACAAGGTTTTAATAGACCTAGGAGAAAGTTTGTCAGCCTTAGGGTCAAAATTATGGACAAAAGAAGTGCACCCAAACACTCTAAGGGGAATAGAGAAGGGCTGATCTGTGGGTCGTAACACAGAGAAAGGAGTTTGTCCTTTAAGAACAGAGGATAGTTGTCTATTAATTAAGAAGCAAGCGGTTAAAAGAGCTTCAGACCAAAATTTCTTAGGCACATTGGATTGAAACATAATCGAACGAGCAATATCAAGAAGATGGCGATTCTTCCTCTCAGCCACCCCGTTTTGCTGAGGGGTGTGAGGACAAGACGTGCGATGGATCATGCCCACAGAACTGCAAAAATCAGACATAGCCTTTTGAACATACTCTAAAGCATTATCAGATTGGAGAGTTTTTATATTGCAGTCAAACTGAACCTTTATTTCTTTATGAAAATGTTTCACAATAGATAGCACAGACTCTCGACTTTTGAGAAGGTAGATCCATGTCATGCGGGAAAAATCATCCACAAAGGAAATAAAATAACGGAAACCATTATAACTCTGGTCTTTAACAGGACCCCATACATCACTGTGGACTAACTCAAAAGGACAAGATGCCCGCTTATTGACACGACTGGGATAAGATAACCGACGATGCTTTCCCAGCTGACATGATTGACACTCTAAAGATGACACTTGGGACAACTCAGGTTCCAACTTCCGCAGGCTCTCTAACGACGGATGTCCATATCTACAATGCCATAGTAAGGGGGAACCACTCAACAGGATAGATGGAGCTGGAGCAGATATTGGGCGAGGCAGACTGTCACCGTGGAAAAGGTAGAGATCACCTTTCCTAGGCCCCCCACCAATCGTCCTCATACTCTTGAGATCCTGTAATACAAAACAAGAAGGCCCAAATGTTACCGTACATTTTACAGTGTCAATCAATTTTGCAACAGAAAGAAGATTAAAAGGAAACTCAGGCACAAAGTGTACAGATTTAAGATCAATCTTGGGTGTTAGAGAGACAGATCCACTAGCTAACACTCTCCTCACTGAACCATCTGCCAGTGTGACAGATTGGTGAGGGATATATGAGTCAATAGAGTGGAGCAATCTCCTCATACCAGTCATGTGCTGTGACGCGCCAGAGTCAACCACCCAAGATGAGGTAGAGCCAGAAGCTATGAGAGATGTAACCTGATTACCCGCAGTAGATGCCAGGTTTGCTGACGATGATGATGACGATCCCATACTCATGTGTTGTGTAACCTGAATGAACCGATCATACTCCTCTTGAGTGAGAGTGATACCGGTACCAGAAGTAGTTCCCACAGCAGAAGAAGAAGAGGTATTTGTAGTAGTGGCATAATGTGTTGTCCCCACAGGTGGTGCAGCAGGTCTCCCATGTTTCTTCCAACACTTCTCCACTGTATGTCCCAGTTTGTCACAGAAAGTGCATTTAGGACGTGTTCCACGTCCTCTGCCCATACCAGGTCGTGCCCCTCTCACCGCAACAGCAACGGATGCATGAGACTCCCCAGAAGGTATAACAGAACCAGGATTAGCAGACTCAAAGATAGATTGTTGTATTCTCGAATAGGCTTCCACAAAGCTCGGTAATTTATCGGAAGCCAGAATGATACTCCTGGCGGAACCGCACGCAGGATTAAGCCCAGATAAGAATTTAGCAGTAACCAGATCATCTCTGTCTTTGACCTGTTCAGCAACTGTCACTGGATGATAGTAGCTCAGTTCTTGAGCAAGTGCCTGAATAGCTCCAAAGTACTCCTCAAGAGATCTGTCACCCTGCCTCTCAGCAAACAAACGGTCATAGATCATGAATTGGCGAAGAGCATTTTTCTCCCGAAAATAATGTTGTTTCACTGCGTCCCATATTTCCTTAGCTGTAGAATAGAACATGAACCTTGCCGCAATTAAAGGTTCCATGTTGTTCCACAACCAAGTCTTCACCAGACTGTCATGACGATTCCATTCAGCATATCCTTTGTCAGTAGAGGTCAGAGGACCAGAGTTAACATGTCTCGCCTTGTCATGAGACTCCAAGACAGTGTGAACAGCGTTCATCCATAGAAGAAAGTTCTTCCCGTTGAGCTTGATGGAGGCGATAGGCGACACCTCGTTGTAGATCGTAGGCGTCTTGGTGTCCTCCATTGTAGAACGGGACTATGTGACAGATTGATACACGTCACAAGGATGGCTGAGGTGACGGAGAGATACACGTCACACAAGAAACAAAGAGAAATGTGTTACTGACGCATTCACAACCTCCGGACGATTTTCCTAATCACACATGGAGGAGGTGTGACTAGGATAATAACCGTTGAGAGACTAGTCCTCCGGTTTAGATTTTAGATGGTCGTCAGATCACCCGAAGATTCTCAAACAGCGATAGCAATTTCCGACGGATCGACCGGTGGCTGTGTGAACAACGTCGGGGAAGAGAACGTTGCCCTCGGCCTTCGAGACTGAGCCTACGGCAGGAGTGGAGAGCTACCAAGGGCCCAACGTGATGGAGGGGAGGAGCCGCTTGATGACGGCTTCACGCCCGGCGGCGGATCACGGTTGCACGCCGTGCGGCGGCTCTGCCGCAGCCGCCGCTGCCGGTGCCGCGGTGAAGAAGATCCGGCGGAAGGAGAAGATCCGGCGGACGAGGAGAAAGAAGAAGGAAGAAGAGAGAGGGAAGGACTGTCGGTGGGGAGAGACGGCGGCCTAGAGCAGACCTTGCTCTGATACCATGTGAACGAGAGAGAAGGGAGACAAACAATGTTTGCGACTACTAGGTGCAGCTTGCATGAGAGGGCAATAGCCGTCTCTCTTCTTTTTATATATTAGGGTAAGATACATTGTGGTACAAAGGAGAAAATAATAGAAAAACAATAAAACAAATAATATAATAAAGATAGAACCAGGAGACAGATTGCCGATTTTCGCCACTGTTCAACTGTCAATACCATCAACAGGACTGTCGATGGTATCGACAGAATGATGTTCTGTTATTGTGACTCTGTCGATGCCATCGACCTCCTGTCGATAGTATTGATGGGGATACAGGTTGTTTCACAAGAAAGATGAATACGATCAATTTTTTATTCGAGCACTTTGATGGATCTATAAAGAACTAAATTGAAAAATTAAGAAGAACCAACGAGTTCTAATTAGAGATGAACGTAAGCTGAAAGTTTCTTTATCCAAGCAAACAGAAAAGCTAGTCAACATTAGATCGCCGCATAGCTTTCATGTCATTTTCAGAAAAATAAGCAACTGTCCCTCATCCACCTAATCTTCAAGGGTGTCGCTAAAAGCAAAACGAGAAGCCCAACAAGACATTTCAGAAGAAAACAAGGACCTCGATCAATCGTCCTCCGTATTTTCCTTCCTCCATGTTTCACCTATCTGAAAACTTCCTAGTCAAAGAGACCAAATGATGGCCACATACATGTGAGACGCTTGAAGAATTGTAGAAGTATGGAGATACAAAGGAAGACGGACGGTCGTACATTAACAAAGTAGAAGAAGGTCAATGCCATGTGAAGGAAGCGAACCTGGAGGACGTTCACAGGTAGAAGATGAGCAACGGACGAACAGACGGCGGCAAGCGCATGGGGAGCGAAACAACAAAGGGAGAAGAGTCGGGCTTCGGGGACGGGGATATCGGGGTGCTTGAAAGATCTTATACCCCACAAATACAAAGGGGTAGTCCAGAACTTAGAAGTCCTAATGAGTTGGGACTCTAATGTTGTTAAAATCCTAACCTATAGTGACTTTTTCATAAACAAACATGGTATCTGAAATACTGATAGGATTAAAATCATGTCCTATCTATAGTCTTGCAAACCAAACGGGGCCTTAAGGCACGCACCTAGGCGACAAAGCGCCCCGGGAATGTGGCTTGCCTTGCGCCTTGCCTAATATGTCGCCTTGGGTATATAATGGTTCCTAGTGCATATTAACGACCTTTAACGATCAATTTTCTTGTCACAATGATCTAGACATATATTGTTGTCCATGTTATGTGCCAAATATTATTTTCTTTTAAAATTGTTCTCTTCATTCATGCTTCTTGATTTTTCAAATTCCGCGCCTTGCTACCTTCTTCATTTTAATTATGGAGGCTATATAGAATACTCATTACTTTGTTAGAGACTTGGAGCTGTTTGACTTTAATCTCTATATATTAATTTGTTCTCTTACATTGGATAATATATATATATATATATATATATATATATGTTGTTTTTGCATTAAAGTTAGCTATAATGGTTAAAAAATGTAATTGGTTATGTTTTCTTAACATAAAACTATATGTATATAAAGGAATTAACTATGAATTTATGTTGTACATGTACATTTGTAACTATAATATATGTATGTGGGGGAGAATGTCAATTAATATCATAAAATGTATGCATACATATTGAAAAGTGTACTGAAATTTTATTATTCAAAAACTGCCTAGGTGATGGCTAGGTGCACCAAGGTGCAGGGCGCCCAACCTTGCCACCTTGCAGCCTTAACAAGTATGGTCCAAGAAGCTGACCCATGATAGGTAGGAATGGGATTGAGGCTTAGATGATGTTGATGATGATGAGAACCCAGGATAATGATGTAAGCAGATGCCAACTACTCGTTTAACAATAATGTTATGAGACGCTTCTATCCAAACTTAGCTTAGTCAGGACAATAATTTCCAGATGTTTAGCATTAGGAAGAAACCATTTGTATAGGATAATCAGATTTTATAACCTCATGATCATTATGGACGTCCCTTACTGATCAACTCAAATTTTTATAGCCATAGATAATGGATACTGCTGAAATCGCATTATATCCTTCAATGAAATCACAATAGCCTAAAATTACCAGGTTGCAATATGTCTGATGTGGTGTATTTTTGAAAGGATGTTTGACACACAGATGCCTTGAGTGTGGATAATCTCTGCAAGCAACCTGAAATTAACAAAGGCATTTCCTTGTATTAGTCATAAATCAAATGAAAAATCATATGATTTCCAGTCTGGTTAAGGAAATATATGATTACACGTGGATAGAAAAGTAATATGTAAGAAATCAAAAGCACAATAAACAGTACCTGTCCTCTTTCTGCAACTATTACCAGCTCATCATGGTCTGACCCCCCCTGCAAAGATTGTAACTTGGAATGTGATGGTTGATGAACTGAAAACATTGCTCCTACATCAGAACTCAAGGAGAGTTTCTTGGACATATCTGTGATGGTTTCACATATTTCCTCCATTGGATTTTTCTCCAGTATAATGCAATCATCATCACTCTCCTCTTCATTGTCATTTTCTGTTAGCAGATAGTCATCATTATTTTCCTCCTTGTCACTATCTTCTTCCTGCTTACAACTTCTGTGACTGTGCAATTACATGAAGTGGAGGATAGTCAATTGAAAAACCAAAATCTCAGCTACAACAAAAAGATAAACTCTAGATGCTCCTCCTATGGTAGGCCATTAAGATAGAGGAGAAACACATGGGGAAAAAAAAAAGCTTTAAAATTCTAAAGAGGGAACATGAAAGATATCATAAGCAAATAAAGATACCCTCAAACTGTATGGCTTTCACTTTTTCTTGAACATCAATGGTGGATAGAAAAACATATGACAGATACTTCCTTTTTTGAACAATAAAGGAGGAAGGGGGTGAAATAGCCATATCTTAAGTACAACAGTATCCTTAATTAAGAACTAGAATAAATTCGTCAATAAAGGAGGGAGAACCATGTTACCTTTTTATTTATATTTCTTTGTGAGTGATGTGACATCCTTTATTAAACATAAGCACAAAAATGAAAGAACGTTTCTGTGTAGAAACATAAAAGATATAATGCAAGAGAATGTCTTTTTGTCCATTAATTGTATTTTGGCAAGAGAAGACTGATGAGCAGGTAATGAAGCTCTTTCAATACCTTTCTATCTCCGAAAGCAACTTGAAAAAATCCAAAGATAGCTTCTTCTGCTCCGAGATCCGATAAGTGTGACTCAGATGTTCCTTACGTTCAAATGGATTGCTTTCTAGTATCACACAATCATCATCGTCCTCATCGTCATCGGTGGTGGTGGCGGCGGCAGTACTACCAACAACATCAGAACCGCCAGTAAGTCCACGAGTAGCATCAGATCGGCCATAATGTTCTCGTTGATACGAGGTTTCAGACCTGATGATTTACATGGGGCTTTCAGCGGCAAATTTTAGATGAATCTTGCAAATCTACATTTCTAAAGTTAACGGCTAAATTCCTTGATAGATAGATTGCACGTTATATCGATAAGAGGAACAAAGGAAAGATTTATAGCATAACATAAACTTTAATGTTAAGTAGAAGGATGTGCAAAATGACCCTTGATCGTGTCAGTGGAGCTGCTTGAGACCATCCACATATCTCATTCATGTTATAAATATTTATACCCATCACAATTAGAAAATTCTATGCATTCCTTTCCTTGCATATTCTATCTAGTCCTTAAATCTTTCTTAGTATCGGCCAAAAGATGACGAATTGAATGAAAAAAAAAATCATGTAAACTTTCTAAAATTAATACTAAAAGTCTACTGAGATTCTGATCATGCATGCTTACTGACCCTACCTCAAAGCACTGGAACCGAGAGGCGAGGAAGGAACCTGCTTCTTGGGGCAGTCCGCTTTGATATGCCCAATTTCACCGCACTCATAGCACACTCTGCCGCAGCCCCTAGCCATGTGCCCCCACTTGCCGCACCGATTGCAGAAGACCGCTGGCCCTGGCGGGGTGTCCTTGCAATCCCTAACATGGTGGCTTACCTTGCCCCAACCGGTTCCATCCAGACGGCTTACTTGGACAGCCTTCAGGCGGCCTATCTCGTCCGTGTCCAGAGAGAACTCCACATCCACGCCAGGGGATAGCTCATGAGGCTCCCGACCTGGCACGATTGCAGAGTGATGGAAGAAGAGCTCCGAAACGCCGTCGCAAAAGTCGGCTCTGATGAAGCCATACCCTTTCAGACGACTGTACCACTTTATTGACCCCGTCTGCCTTCCGTTGGACGACGACATCACTCACCCGGCTCTACGCACGAGAACGAATTGCCACCGTGTACCTCTTTGAGCTGGGCTAGAGTGGAAGGGAACGACTGCATCAGAGATTTCCGATACCCGATCCAATTCCCACAATCACGGCAAGAATGATAGCATGTTCCCGCCGGCGACGAGTTCCGCAGAACGAACTATGCAAAGTTTCGGCCGAAGAAGAGGATTTATTGTGTTGCGAGTTAGGAAAATTATTCAAAGCACACGCCTTCCAAAACATTTAGAAAGTCGCGTATTATCCACTTTCACCCTTTTTGGCTAACATAATTCTTCCGTCTAAATCACTCGTACTTATTCCCTCTCTCACGAATAAATAACTCATTTAAAATTCAAAATATTTTCTTTCTCCAATTTCCCTCC
Source organism: Alisma plantago-aquatica (assembly GCA_963693085.1). Lineage (NCBI taxonomy): Eukaryota > Viridiplantae > Streptophyta > Magnoliopsida > Alismatales > Alismataceae > Alisma > Alisma plantago-aquatica. The sequence goes on along the minus strand of OY856411.1, from coordinate 1,176,392,258 downwards.
ACTTGTCAAATGCATATATATTTTTAGACATTATACTGCTAAGTCAAAAATCAATACTTAAGTATACTCAAGGTTGTACCGAAATCCATCAATAAAAGGACCCAGAATAATATATGTTCCATTTCAAAAAATATATAGATACATTTTCCCTCTATTTCATAATTGCTTATAATGTCTAACTCGACTATAATCATATTTTTATAAATTTTGCTACTAAGTCAAAAATCATTACTTAAATATATTCAAGACGGTATTAACTATATAATAGCACAATGCAACATAGTTTTCAAGGATAGAACTTTTTCGTGTGATTGCATGGTTGCATGCATGCAGCCGTTGCAATAAAGATAATATCGCCAACCACTTACCACCCAGCCACATGTATTTATACTCCTCCCACAAGCAGACAACTCATTTCAAATTCAAAATATACCACTTGCATTTATCCTCCTCCCACAAGCAGACAACTCATTTCAAATTCAAAATATTTTTTTCATTTTCCCCCCACATCAAATCTGCTACCGTATCTCACCCGCCCACAGTCATATTCTTACACATTTTAATGTTAAGTAAAAAAGTAGTATTTATATCAGTTCAAGATAGTACCAAATATTATCCACATCTGGACTCAAAATAAGCTAGCATAGTGTGTCCCGTTTCAAAAAAATATGGGCATTTATTATGTTGATATCATTATATTGTTTAGTATGTTTAAATCAATTATATATGTGATAAGTGGTTATATTTGATTAAAATGTAAGTTCCATGTCACCTCACATTGTTGTAAATTCCAAATACAGTACCAATTAACGTTTGTTGTGTTGGATCAATGGGCTCTAGAAGGGTGGGGTTGAATAGAGATAAACCAATTAAACCAAACTCATTAGACCTTCAAATTACATCACAAGATAAGGTTGCATATATGGAATTTGAGTGCAACTAAGCATACATAGCAAGGATGAGAGGGATTGAACAAACACAAGAACACAATGTTGACTTGAGAGTTATACATTGTCTATATTTTGATAATGACTTAAATCATTCCATTCATATGTATCTGATATATTTGTTTGAGATTGATATTAGGTATTAGGTACATGAAAATGATCAAATCTATCAAGCCCTAGCTTGTTCTAGTTCAAGTCAAAAGTAATGCAAATGTACTTTTGTGAAAAATACTTCAATTCACCTTAGATGATTTTTGTAATCATTTGTATCGATGTTATGACTTGTAACTAAGATTAGCAAAAATAAGGAACCCTTAATTAGAACGTTTGATCACTCAAAAGGCATTTTCCAAAATTTATTACATGTTGTTAATTAGTTGAGATACAAACTCGACTGATCCCTTGATGAATTTTGATAATACATTGGTTCGGTCGAGTTTCACTTTCGCAGAACTCGATTGATCCATGCACTCAGCAAAACTAATTTCAAGCGATCGGTTGAGTTGCACACAGGATAAACTTGATTGATGCTTCAAATTGGCTTTGTCGCATAGTGTAATTAGTCGAGTTACCTTTATAAAAACTCGACCGACTGCATTTTATGAAAAACGTAGAAAAAATAAATTCCAACCGTTGAAGTGTAGCAAAACTCAAAATTATATCTGTCGCAACACCCCAAACGGCTACAAAATGTTCTTAACTATTCCTACCCTTTGGTGGACACCCTCAACTATAAATAGGACCTCTTGGAGTTCATTCCAAGGTTTCTCCTTCATGCTATTCAAGCTCCTTGCTATAGTTGAGTGCATCCAATCCACTTTAACACCTTTCTCTCTCTTGATTACACTTCAATTCGACCAGATGAGTGAGATAGGATCTGCGTGAGAGATCTACTTCACTGTATACTTGTAAATCTCTCAAAGCTTCTCCTTTCTCAACCCCTTTCTTTAAGATTAAGTTGGCAAAAGAATCTCCAAGTGAAGGAGAAGGTGCAAGCTTCTTCAAGCTATAGAAGAAGGTGCAAAAAGCTTCTCCAAGTGAAGGAGAAGGTGCAAGCTTCTTCAGGCTATAGAATAAGGTGCAAAAAGCTTCTCCAAGTGAAGGAGGAGGACAAGACTAAGGATCAGGGAGTAGAGTGGGTAAATCCTTCAAGGCAAAAGACTCGTTGCAAATAGGGGATCTCCTTAGCGAAGGTGTCCAGCTTCTTACAAGAGTGGGTAAGACCTTAGTAAGGTAGAAGACTCTAGCTCCAGACAGGTAAGACCTTGGTTGTAAGGTTGTTGGCTCCCTTGACCTCAAAGGGAAGATGGGTATCCTTTTCCCAGAAAAGGAAGGTCAATCATATGTCGTATAATGGAGTATAAGTATACATTGATTGCAAAATCCTAGGGCTTGACCTCTCTAGGTAGTGGACTGACTCTCTCCTAGTTTGGAGAGTGGAACTACTCTAAACAGCTTTTTCAAGTGATTGTTTCAATATCTCTCATCTTTGCTATGCATGCTTAGATTGCCATCAAATTCACTATTTGCAATTGTGCCTAGTTGAAGTAACTTGAAGGTCTAACAATTTTTGTGCAAGTATTTTTAACTCCCCCTCTAGAGCTTTTTGATCCAACAAGTGGTATCAGAGCCACAATCTTCTTCGAAACATCTCCCACAAGATGAGAAGATGGACGACAACTTATTTGGGTCCCTCAACCTACACAGAGGCTTCTTCATGAGACCCCAGGTCTTTGACGGCATGAATTTCCTTTATTGGAAACAACATATGTAGTTCTACCTTTAAGGGATGAATTATGACATGTGGAAGGTGATGATTCTTCCATACAAGGAGTCGGAGGGTGATGTAGTTACTTGGGATGAAGCTACACTTAAGAAGGTGCAGCTGAATGCCAAGGCAATAAGCATCATCTATGTTGCCCTCACTCCCTTTGAGTTCAACTGGATCTCATCTTAGGACACAACCCATGAGATTTGGAACAAGTTGTGCATTACCTATGAAGTCACACAACAAGTCAAAGGGTCAAAGATCTACATGCTCAATGGACTATCAAGATGTACACAAGGCTCAACACCATCATCAATGGGCTTGTTGTTTTGGGCCACACCTTGGGTAGAGTAACTATCAACTCTAAAATCCTAAGGTTTCTTCCCAAGAGATGGGAACCCAAGGTGACTTCTATTGAAAAAACTAGAAGTCTTGGTGACTTAGCCAGTGAGGAGTTCATTGGGAACCTTCAAGCTCATGAGCCAAGACTAGACAAGAAAGAAGAAGATGACAAGAAAGAGGACAAGGAATCAAAGAAGATCAAAGATAATGCCTTTAAAGATCAAGTGGAGGTAATGATTCTCCAACAACAACTTGCTTTCTGATAATCTCCTCCTTCCTAAAGTGAATATGATGGCCCTAGTAATCATGAAGAAAACTACTCAAAGGGCAATCACTTCAAGAGAAAGTCTTCCTCATCTTCTACTCCTACATGATATGAATGTGGTAAAAAGGTGTAACATCCCAGGATTTGAGGCCTCGGATAAAATGATCTTATAAGGAATGATTGGACTACCCATGTCACCAAGGTGCACCTCCTTTTCAGGGAGACCATCACTAAAGAACTCTAAAGTTAAGCGTGCTCAGCTTGGAGTAGTACTAGGATGGGTGACCAATCGGGAAGTTGATCCTGGCTTGCTCGTCGGTGTGGACAAAGTGCGTAGTTAAGGCTAGTGGTGGTTTGTGGGGCCAGTTGTCATTCTTGAAACTCTACTAGAGCCTTGGGTAGTGAGCTCGGGTGTTACAAATAGTATCAGAGCCATAACCCCTCCAGTACGTGGGGCCCACATGGGCATGTGGCATGCCAGTCTTGAGTCGTATTGTCCAGACATGTTGGAAAGGGATGTCTATGGTTGACGTAGCCACCCTTACGCCAGTATGCCGTGATTGAGAGCTGGGTACCCATGGGCCAAATTTGGGTCTACACCGAAATGGAGAAATATTATGAGGCCATATAGTTGAGCCTTGACAAGGACGTCAAGAGTCTAAGTGGGGGAGATTGTAACATCCCAGGATTTGAGGCCTCGGATAAAATGATCTTATAAGGAATGATTGGACTACCCATATCACCAAGGTGCACCTCCTTTTCAGGAAGCCCATCACTAAGAAACTTCATAGTTAAGTGTGCTTGGCTTGGAGTAGTACTAGGATGGGTGACCAGTTAGAAAGTTTATCCTGGGTTACGTGTGAGTGTGGATAAAGCACGCAGTTAAGGCTAGTACTGTGGGGCAAGTCGTCATTCTTGAAACTCTACTAGAGCCTAGGGCACTGGGCCCGGGTGTTACAAAAGGGGCACTATAAGAATGAATGCCCCAAGGCAAAGAAGGCCTACCATAAGAGCAAACACAAGAAGAGGGATGAGTACAAGAAGGATGGGAAGTACAAGAAGAAGGATAAGAAGGAGAGAAGGAGCAAGGATGCAACTCACGTGACTTGGACTACCCATATCACCAAGGTGCACCTCCTTTTCAGAAGTCCATCACTAAGAACTTCATAGTTAAGTGTGCTTGGCTTGGAGTAGTACTAGGATGGGTGACAAGTTAGGAAGTTTATCCTGGCTTGCGCGTGAGTGTGGATAAAGTGCGCAGTTAAGGCTAGTGGTGGTCTGTGGGAGCTGGGTACCCATGGGCCAAATTTGGGTCTACACCGAAATGGAGAAATATTATGAGGCCATATAGTTGAGCCTTGACAAGGACGTCAAGAGTCTAAGTGGGGGAGATTGTAACATCCCAGGATTTGAGGCCTCGGATAAAATGATTTTATAAGGAATGATTGGACTACCCATATCACCAAGGTGCACCTCCTTTTCAGGAAGCCCATCACTAAGAACTTCATAGTTAAGTGTGCTTGGCTTGGAGTAGTACTAGGATGGGTGACCAGTTAGAAAGTTTATCCTGGCTTGCGCGTGAGTGTGGATAAAACACACAGTTAAGGCTAGTGGTGGTCTGTGGGGCAAGTCGTCATTCCTGAAACTCTACTAGAGCCTAGGGCACTGGGCCTGGGTGTTACAAAAGGGGCACTATAAGAATGAATGCCCCAAGGCAAAGAAAGCCTACCATAAGAGCAGACACAAGAATAGGGATGAGTACAAGAAGGATGGGAAGTACAAGAAGAAGGATAAGAAGGAGAGAAGGAGCAAGGATGCAACTCACGCGACTTGGACTACCCATATCACCAAGGTGCACCTCCTTTTCAGGAAGTCCATCACTAAGAACTTCATAGTTAAGTGTGCTTGGCTTGGAGTAGTACTAGGATGGGTGACCAGTTAGGAAGTTTATCCTGGCTTGCGTGTGAGTGTGGATAAAGCGCATAGTTAAGGCTAGTGGTGGTCTGTGGGGCCAGTCGTCATTCCTGAAACTCTACTAGAGCCTAGGGCACTGAGCTCGGGTGTTACAAAAGGGACACTACAAGAATGAATGCCCCAAGGCAAAGAAGGCCTACCATAAGAGCAGACACAAGAATAGGGATGAGTACAAGAAGGATGGGAAGTACAAGAAGAAGGATAAGAAGGAGAGAAGGAGCAAGGATGCAACTCACGCGGCTTGGGAGGAATCCTCCTCTAGTGATGAAAGCTCATATGAAGGTGAATGTCATCTAGCACTCATGGCCTCTACAAGTGAAGACATTGGTGAGGTAAGTGAGGTAAACTTGCATGAGTTACCCAAAGAAACTCTTATTGATACATTAAATGCTTCCCTTTCCTCATATTCTGAAAGCAAGTTTAAAAAGAAGAGGTTAGGGACAATCATAGATGATTTGTATACTAAATTTGATATTCTTAATCAAAATGAAAAGTTGCATCTTGATAGAATTGATTACTTGCAAGGGTAGTTTCTTGATCTTGAGCTCCAATACAATGGATTCGAAGTAGATAATGGCATCTACCTTAAGAACATCAATAGTCTTAAGGAAGAAAACCAAACTCGAGAGATGAACTTGCTTTACTTAGAACTGAAAATGATGATCTTAAGCTTGTTGTGATGCTATTAAGGATGGGAATATAATTTATCTTGATGAGCTTGTTGTTCTTAGAACTGAAAATCTAGCACCTGCACTAGTCGGAGGACTGGACGCAACTCTCTGCAATCACCTGTTGGTGGTTATGGAGGAATCGTAATCTCTTAATCTTTGAAGGATGAGGTTATACTCTGAGGGTGCTTGAGTCCAAAGCTCGGGCAAGCCTGGCCACGACGAACATTGTATTCAACAAGAAGATGAACATAATGAACAGAAATCTTCGATCTGCTCCTGCATCCCCACCGATCCACAACTCCTCTGCAATCCTGCATGTTGACACTGTAATAGACTCGTCTAAAAATCTGAAAGCCACCAGCATGGTTCTTCGTGATAGAACTGGGTGATGGATAGCGGGTCGTGTACATAAACACTCCGGAAGAGACCCTGTGGATGGAGAACTGAGGGCCATCATTGATGGCCTTGGTTTCATATCTATAAGCAACCTGTCTAATTATGTGGTGTTCAGTGACTCCAGCAACGCAGTGGAGTGGATCACCATGAAGCGCCCAGTTCCCATCAAGTATCGGCTCCAGGTCCTGACTATCCAACACTGGCTTCAACGGGATACCTCAGACATTAGTTATTTGCAGCGTGACCAGAACAAGCTTGTAGAGAGCCAGAAACCATTCAGTGAATTGTCTTATGTTACTGCCTATCACTAGGATGCTATCTGTCATATCCTTAAATATCTAAAAAGTTCTCCAGGGAAAGGATTACTGTAACTTAGACATGGGCACTGCAAACCCACTGGATATTCTGAATCTGATTATATCGATAGTAGATGTGAAAGGAAATCTACCTCTGGCTACTGCACTTTTGTTGGCTAGTATCTTGTTACATGGTGCAATAAGAAGAAGACTATAGTTGCTCGGTCTAGTGTTGAAGAAGAATACTTAGTTATGTCTCATACTGCTTGTGAATCAATGTGGGTCCAAGGACTCCTGAAGGAATTTGATATCTCTGATTCTGATCCTATTTCCATGCACTGCAACAATAAAGCCTCCAATTTTATTGCTAGCAATCCCATCCTTCATGAGCGCACCAAGTATATGGTGGTGGATTGCCATTTTGTCTGTGAACATGTTCTCTCTGGTCGCATAAGCATTCCTTATCTCCGGGCAAAAGATCAAGTTCCTGACATCTTTACCAAAATACTTCCTAAGACTCGCTTTGCCATAATGGTTGACAAGCGGGCATGTTTGACATCTATGCTCCAGCTTGAGGGGAGTATTAGTATATATGCTTTATGCTTTACGTTTTGTTGTGTGCTTTAGACTTGTCTTGTCTTTAGCTTTTCTTTTATCCCATATTGCCTAATTCTATTTCTCACTTACTCTCTTATCCTATAAAAGGGAGTGGATTGTATTTGTTTTAGACATGTCACATAAAGGTTTTCTCATTCTATAGACTCATCAACTATTTAACTAAATAATAAGACTCTAACACTCCCCCTCAAGCTGAAGCTTGGGAGAATCCCAAGTCAGCTTGCAAATAGAGAGAGAGAGACTAAAAAACAAAGAAGCAGAAACAAAGATTAGCAAAGCTCATACAAGTATTTATCCCCCTAAATATTAAAATAAAGCACTCACCACTCAAACACTCACCCTCAAATGGATAATTCAAAGCAGGTACGCAAGTAGGTCGCAGAAGCTTCTTGATCAGAATGGTAGAATCTGGAGCAAAAGTAAATGTCGACAGGTAGCATCAAGATCTTCATCACAGTCGTTATCATCACAATCCAGAGAGTGTTGGATCATTCCTAGAGAGTGATGGGTCACATAGCAGTAGTCGATGTGTTTACAAAGCATAGACAAGAAAAGAGTCAACATGTGCATGGCACAAACAAACCAGAAAGTATTGACACACAACAGTAGAAAGTTGATGTGCGCAAGGCACGGATAGAGTTAATGTACAAATACATCACAGAGAAGTAGCATAATAGAAAGATGGCGTAGCCAGATAGAAGACCATTAGCTTAAATAATCAAGAAGCAGACATAAAGCTCAAGATAATCAACTCTCCAAGAAGCATATAACGGACTTCAAGATGCAAATAGTAGTAGTAGAAGTCCACAAGCTCTTCATATAGTAGCACTAAATATCTACAAACTCATAGATAGAAGCAAAAATAGATTTCCTCTTTTCAATCTCTCTATTATTTTCCCCTCACTCCAGCCACTAAAAAGATCAATGGTTGGAGTGCACATACACGAGTTCTATGGGAACAGGAAACAAACAACAACATTTTCAACAGTAGGAGAAGAGACTTGTAATGGCTGCTATAGGAGGACAATTTTATTAATCGCAGCAGGCATGTAGAAGGAGTAGTAGGGTATTTCAAGAAATTTGAGAATGCAGCAATTTGTGTTCCTGGAACCAAATGTATTGTAGCTACTACAGTATCCACGGTTTTATATGTATGAAAAAGGTCAATAGAGCTCTTCCTTTTTACATATTAGAGTGGAAAAGGTACTAGGGAAGGAGGAAAAAATCTAGAGAGGTCCTTGGAAAAGGAACTTGTGGGGAGAAGAACCCCTAAATCCTTCTCAAATGAGATCTCCATTAACACAGGCCACTAGTGAGGGAGGCAAAGGTGTCATAATCCTATCTTCAGGGCACATGGAAGAGACATTTCATTTCCTACAGGCGTTAGGGGTTGAAGGAAGAGAAGAATTCTACTTGAGGCCGCTACAAACCACAAAGAAAGGGGATGGGAGATCTAGCAATCACGTCATGCTATAGTAACATATTGTAGCAATACAGATAGAAGGGAAGTACAAGTTGTTTAGTGCATCAACAAATGCAAGTATTGAGATAAAAAAAGACTTCAGGCCACGATCTTCATGCAAGTAGCAACAAGAAAAAGAAGCATCAACATTAGGAGGGAGAGGAAGGAGCAACATAAGTCATGGAATGAAAGAGTGGACAGAGCCTACGGGCGGCCAAGAAAGTAGAAGGGGTGGTTGCCCGCCGGCTGTGGCTATTCTTTTCTCCCTTTTACTTGACGATTGGGGTTTTGGATCTCGGTTCTAATACCATGTGACAAAGTAAAAGGCAGCTAATCGTTGTATCAAATAAGAAAAATCCTACTCTTATATATAGGAGACAGTGGGATGCGTACAAACCCATATACAACCCTAAAGGGCCAAGACACACTTGAACCCATATACATATAGACTCATCAACTATTTAACTAAATAATAAGACTCTCTAACGCATAAGATATGATTTTAGCAAACACCCATTTAAGAAAAGAGATTCTTATATGATTACTTTCAAGAGTGGACACAATTGTAGCAAAATTGATTACTTACTTACAAGGTGAGTGGATCTAAGGTATGCAAGGATTGCAAAGTAATTCCTGACGAAGAATCCACCACCCAACATAGTGGTTGATTTTGGATAGTAACATGAAGATCAACAAAGGTAAGAATAATAGAAACCAAGATAGAAGGACCAAGTATTGGAATCTCAAAGGAGAAAAGAAATCAAAATATAAAATTTATCAAGGAGGGTACTTGGAACTTAGGAGTCTGATATTAACACTATGTAAAATAAGGGCTCCTGCACAACAAAAATAGTTAAAAGAGTTTTGAGGGAGTCCAAAGGTGTGGGCCTCCACAAAAAGAGACTTGGTGATGGAATGATGAAGTACATAGTGTTGTTATACTCAAAAGGGAGATTTATAGAAGCTTGTCCAAATCTTGAGATGATACAAATTTTCAGAGATACAAGCATGCAAAGAAAGAAGCTAAGAAGGTAACCCAAGAGGTAAGGTCCAGATAATTTGAAGAGATATAAGAAGTTAGACACAAGAAACGGGCAGTAAAGTATATATAAAATGGTTCATATAAGAGAAAGGAAAGGAAGAAACTTGAGTTCAAATAAAATGCAAGAATGAAGATGGTAGAGTGTTAGTGAGGGATGATGATGTCAAGAAACAATGGAGAAATTACTTTCATAGGCTTTTCAATGGAGATTTAATATTGTAAGAGACTCGTGTGACATGAATACAAGACGCGTCATTTACGCACAAGTTTCACTATGTCAAGAATGCTTTGAAAAAGATGAAAATGAGAAAGGCATGTGGAATAGATAGTATCATTCTCTATGGAAGAGTATGGGGGAAGAATGAACTATGTGGTTAACGAATTTCATTAATAAGATTACAACAACCAAGAAGATGTCGAATGAATGAAAAAATAGTACTATAATTCACATCTACAAGAACAAAGGAGATGTTTCAGAGCTACGCAAACTGTAGAGGTATCAAGTTGACGAGTCACACTAAGAAGATATGGGAGAGGATTATTGAGCAAAGGCTAAATCTATAACACAAAAATTAGAAAACTAGTGTGGTTTCGTGCTTGGAAGATCAACGGATGTTGTTTTTGTAATAAGGAGGTTTATGGAGAAGTATAGAGAAAACAAAAGAGATCTTCATATGATTTTTATTAGTTTGGAAAGGCTTATGATTGAGTACTCAGGGTATAATTGTGGAGAGTTTTGGAGGAAGGGGGTGCCAATCCAGTATTTTGACTTGGTTAAAGACATGTATGATAGCTCAACTGCAAGTGTTTGGACTCTTAGAAGAGATACACCAACATTTCCTATCTCAGTTGGCGTTCATCAAGGATCGGTACTCAGCCCATTTCTATTCGTTTTTGCAATGGATGAGTTGACAAAGCATGTTTAGGATGATATTCCTTGGTATATGTTATTTGTTAATGATATTATGTTGATTGATGAAAATAAAGAAACAGTGAATGATAAAGTTGAACTCTAAAGAACTATGTTGGTTTGTGATGAAGCAAAATGAGTATATGCATTGCAATTTCAGCCAATCTAAAATTGTGAATGTTGGGGCCAAGTTGGATGGAGTGAATGTACCAAAATGTGAGATGTTTTGTTGCTTGGGTTCTATTATTCAAATTGTTAGTAATGTTCATGGTTATAAAAAAAACCGCCTTGAGTTTGTCGAGGCTATCCTATTTGCGCTTCAAAGCTTACGCCTCGGTGTCTTGATTTGACGCTTTCCTCAAAGCAATGAGGCTTTGAGGTTTAGCAGAAGCGCAAGCCTCAGTTCTGGATAATAGTGACTTATGTTACGACCAAGTATTCTACCTATAAGATTATTACAAACAATATTTCAAAGTTTTAATTCAAAGCGTTGTAATTAAATATCATTATCTTAGTAATATAATTTTGAATTATCTCTGAGCGAGACCTTCCAATCTTCTTTGTTTGAAATTTGTATCTTTGTTTGATACCTTTTTATCTACAATGTTGATAAATTTCATCTTATTGTTAGCTAATTTTCGTTCCTAGTTCCTACCAATTCAAAGTTCGATTTCCGCTACTTTTTCTTTGTTCAATTACATTGTTGGATATAAAAATAAAAATCATTGATAACTCATTCTTATGGGACTACACGATACACACATTGCCAAAACTATAACCATTAGCCATCCCATGCTTCCTTAAGGAATAATAGACATTTACCAACACAACCAATAGCCTAAGGACTAAAACATAGAAACTATCCTCCAGATATTGTATAAAGGCTATATGATGTCAGAAGACTCAGAAATTTCACTGAATCTCCATTGCATATAGGTGGAAGCTTACTTAGAATATAAGAAACTGCCGTTGGAGACGGTCTCACCATCTTCTATTTGTGGTCCACCGGAGTCAGAAGTCTGCGCCTCAGGAACTAACGACCCACCAAAAATAGGAGGGGGGTGTGCACTGGAAGGAGAAAAAAAGATGCAGCATTATATCCACATGTTGTTTTCCATATCTATCCTTATTAGAATCTGATAGAGTTATTTCGATCAAAGGATATAGATGAAGGGTTATATGGGCTGCATAGAGAAACTAATGTGAGAAAAGTATTGCTTGAAACCCTACCCTTGGACGTCAGAAATTTCGGAGTTCGTATGGATCTCCTCCACGAGAAGCTTTGGGGCCTACATAGAATTGTGCACGTACAGAGTTAAATTGGTGTCCCATGCCCATGGGACTAACTAACATGAACCAGAAAACACCAAAAGGGAAAAACAAAAAATGGACTACTGAGACGCAGGACGATCCCAATTATCAATTACTCCCGTTACATCATAGCCATTGCAGACGTCGTTTAGTGTATAAGCAATGGGTAGCAGAAAAAACCCTGCGCACCTAAACAATCTTGACAAGGAACGCTAGGCGTTCTTCTGAGTCCTTGACCAGCATAAGCAAACTTTTATGGAGGAGCACATCATCCGCTCTCTTCAAATTGAAGTCAATTGAATATCTGCAAACAGGGCATCAAGACCGATCGATCACAAAGACTGCTTTGGGTTATGAAAACCAGAAATTCAGCTTGATGAACAAAAAGAAATCCACATAAAAGTGTCACGATGATAAACACGGGACTGAAATGACGACTCGAGTCCAATCCCCAAGCTCGGTTGGAGACGAGAAAGCTAGACGGAGGAAAAAAAGATCGCCGTACCGTGCAGGGAGGCGGTGGAAATGTTCCCATAACTCGTTGTCAAACTCCTCGTATTGGGCATCGGGCTGATCCTGTAGATGGTGGAGGACCTGGTTGTAGATGTCGAGCTTGAGTCGGTCCTCCTTGGACACCTCCGATGGGGAGCGAGGGCCCTTGCCACTCCCAGTTCCGTTGGTTTTACAAGAAACCTCCATTGGCTGCATTGGAAGCAGTGCTGCGCCTCACCTGAGCAAAGTACAATGATAGAAACGTCGAGGGAAGAACAACAGCCGCGCAAATGGTGCGGGGACAAACAGGAAAGCGGGAAAAGAAGCCGGGGCGGGCTGCCGGTCCGGGTATACTCTTTTTTCGTTAGCACGCACGTTTTCCGATTTTTCCTTATCATGCATTGTTCCTTCTAAAGTCAAAATCCATTTATTTATGCTATTGCTAATTGAATATTTATGGGGATTACTGGAGAGTCATTGCAGTTTATGCCAAGTTCATTTCAGTATCAATATGAATTATTATATATCAGAAATTTCAAAGTGCATCCTATTATTTTTTATATATGTATTTAGCCGTGTAATGGATTATTATATGACCTTGTTCACTAATTAATTGCTTAACGGCATTGTATGTGTAAATCACGAGATATTGAGCTGATATGCTCTAAAAGTGAAACTCGTCAAAACCATGACCAGAGTCCGGGACATACTTTTGTATGAGGCTTTGACCAAGGTTAGATTTTCTGTGGCTATTTTCGTTATCGTTCTTATGAAGAGACCTACTTCTGAAACGGCTCTCAAATGTTTTTAAAAATCTTATTACCTTATATGAGGTTACGAAAACATATTGGGCCACTCCATCATCAAATTCTAGTGGGTTTTTCCCTGCTAATATCCTTTGCTTTGATATCATAAGCAGGGCTTAGAGATCTCCTAAAAAATTAAAGGATGGTCTTAGTATAGGTGTAGGCGTTAAAGTAACAAATTTATTTATTTAGTATAAAGTGTAACAAGAGTTCATGTTACATTGAGCTCGCTCCTGGTAGCATCAATGACAAGGAAGTGGCACATTAGAAATTTAAAATTAAACAGTCAGACCATCATTTCCACCAAATATGTACTTGAATCTGGATTTCTTGTTTATGATATCAATGAATTGAATGTGGAAGTGGCCTAAAACTTTCAGATACGGTCCTCAATCCGAATGCATTCTTTTGTGTGTCAAAGACTGTTCTTTTCTTGATTCTGTTCCAATTATACAGGTCAGAAGAGGCTAAAATGTAACAGGACAGTAACGTGATTGAATTAGATAGCTCCTCCATTCAGATACACATATAAATCAAAAGTTGTCGGTTTTTCAAAGGTCTCTTAAAATATTTTGACACGTAATGGACACAGTGGTGTCGTGATATTCACACTTGAGAGGACACATATGACTCTTTCTCCAAAACAGATTGCTTAGTAGTGTGAAGAACGAATAATTCTCAGGAGGTCCATCAGCGGATATATAGATAAAAAGCAATCAATGGTTTCCAAATCTTTGTGATTCCGCAGGCACCTATTTGGAGTTTTGACTTTCTTACGCTAAACGAGCGGCAATCACACAATCCAAAAAGCTGATGTTTAGACAAGTAATATAAAAGGATCTGATAAAGTGGCCTTCAATATAAAATCAACAAATTCATAGGCACAGATGCATCAGAATCTCGCCATACGAAATAAAGTTAACAACGTCAACCAAATCAACCCAGTTCGTAAGGAACTCTGATTAAGCTGTGGATGGGAAGCCGCTGAATCCTTTTCGAGACGTGGATGTTTGCGTAGCTTCTATTTGAAAGACATTCAAATCGGCCTTTGCACAGCTTGTCGTCTAAAAAATATTTGAGAAACAGTGCCTTGCAAGTTTCAAACCTTGCCAGCCACTGAATCAGCCAGGCACGTCGTCCTAGAATATATTTTCAAGTTTGCGAATGTCACATCGTTCCCATTGTAAACTGTAATATTTGAAGTCCACATCTGCTGGCGTATGCGAGACATGTTTGCTAAGAACTTGTGACAGATGTTGAAATATTTGTTAGCATATTGTTCTGCCGCGAACGGATACGCTGGATGATTCTTCTTGATTCCTCTTCATGACAATATTTTTTCTGCAGGAAAAGATTTATAATTTTTGGACAACCTAAGCAATATAAGAAAGTACGTGAAGGAATTTTCACTACATTCTTTTTCATTTTCCGAAATTATAAAATAATATTTCTAATACTATACAGGATAGAATGTTGGAGGGATAGTATATAATTCTTTATATTTTTAGTTGCATATTACTGATTTATTACATTAGTCTTTTATTCTAACAAGGAAGCCATGCGACCACATAAGGATTTGAATGCATATTTAAGTTACAAATCGGTGTTGTCTTACTATATATGAAAGTTATGAAAGGGTTGCATGTCTTGAATGTTTTGAACTAGCAATTTGCTACTCTAACAAAATGTGAATATCTAAGGGGCCTAGCTACTCATGGAAATGAAAAATATATTAAAAAAAAAAAGATAAAAGGGATGAAGTAGCCATGGAGATCTGTGTAGATGAGTGAATCCTCCTCTCTAACTGCTACAAGGTCAACCTCCTCATTCTTCTTGGGTGGAGTGATGTGGAATGATGGTGGGAAGTGGATGGAAGGCTTGGAAATGGGGGTTTTTGTGGTGGAAATGGAAAAATGGAGTGAAATAGAGGTGGAAATTAGTGGAAATGGCTAAGGGGCGAAAATGGAGTCATATGAGGTAGCTAGGGGTGGCCAACGTTGGCCTCCAGTCGCCACCCACCACTACAAAAAATTTGGCCTTTGTTGAAGAACATTTGTGAGGAACCAAAAATCGTGAATAATGATGTCTATTTATGAGGGCTCATCCTTCAAATATGGGATCAAATCCCTCAACCGTGTTTTTAACATCCTTAGACCTTTTATGTGAATAGTAATCCCTCACAAATACATTACTCACTAATCACCTCGTAAAAAATATCATGCCAAATGTTTCCCTCCATCTCATAACCCTTCCCTCCATTCTAAAACACAACATTTGTAAATAAAAAAACCCTTCCCCCCTCGTTCCTCTGCGCGAGAACTGTTTCATCGCTCTGTGCTTTCCCCTCTCGTGCCGTGAGCGTCTCCCTCTCGCACCGTGCATGTCCGACTAGTCATCCCCTCTCCGCCCTCCGTTGCTCCGCGCGCAAGCCCTCGACCGGCACTCCGACGCCCTTACTTGCAAGCCCGACACCCTCAGGTCAATTCCTCCCAAACGCTGCTGAAGCGAGAACTGTTTCATCGCTCTGTGCTTTCCCCTCTCGCGCCGTGAGCGTCTCCCTCTCGCACCGTGTACGTCCAGTCGATCCTCCCCTCTCCGCTCTCCGTTGCTCCGCGCGCAAGCCCTCGGTCGGCACTCCAACGCTCTTGCTCGCAAGCCCGACGCCCTCAGGGCAATTCCTCCCAAACGTCGCTGAAGTGAGAACTGTTTCATCGCTCTGTGCTTTCCCCTCTCGCATCGTGAGCATCTCCCTCTCGCACCGTGCGCGTCCGGCCGGTCCTCCCCTCTCTGTCCTCCGTTTCTCTATGCGCAAGCCCTCGACCGGCACTCCTACGCCCTTGCTCGCAAGCCCGACGCCCTCAGGTCAAAGACGACATAGTCCTTCTATTTCCTTAAATCATTAATGCCTTGAACCCATTTGATGTAATGTCAAAGACATCTATATCAGATTAGATGTATAACAAATAAGATGTTTGATGAAATCCCATATTGTCCTAGTTACTGTTCTAAGTTGTTAGATAATTTTATATGAAGTAGATATGCAAAAGGGATCCTATGAGCTTTTGGGTCTCGTTGGCAATAGCTTCTTCAGTTGATTATAGTCTTTTATTCTTAGATGGCTTCTTTCCCATGTCTTGCTTCTTTGATGTAGTCTTCTCAAGAATAGAAGAAGGGGTTTTAACTTGCTCAACCTTAATTGTTTTTGGTTGATGGTTAGAAATTGAGGCACTCTCTTATTGATCTTAAGAAATTGTAGAACATTTCCTAACTTTAAAGTGGCCATCATAACAATTTCTTGACCACCTGGGTCCATTTCTATTTTAGATAGAATTCTTTGACCTAGGTTCTTTATAAGATGAGATAGATTCCTAAGCTATTGATTGATCATTTTAAGGTGTTGTTGTAGATAAGATATGTACCTAGCCACCTAGTAATGCTTCCCATTTGATCTTGCATCATGTGTAATATGTTGTTGTTTTAAATAGTACATTTGTTCAGCTTGTCATTAATCTGAACTCATCATTTTGTACAGGAAAACATGTCATGCATAAGAGTTATCTTTGTCTAGTTCCGACTCTAGTTCTAGAATTTGTTCTTATTGTGTTGGAAGTTAGTGTTACAAAGTAAAATAGATGGTCCACTGCCTCTCCTAATGCTAGGTGGTTTATAGTGTGCATTGTTAGGATGAATTTAAAATATGAGGGTTATCTACCATAGACTTGTTCCCATAGGAAAAGCACAGATGATTCAATATCTTTTTAGTTGATATAGAAGATGTTTTCTACTGATACATCTTGGTTGTCTTCCTCTTTATAGGGTGTATATGTATTTTTTGGAGCTATGTCCTCTTTCCCACAAGTAACATAGTTCATTATAGTCACCACATTAATGCTTTGCTTGACATGGTTTTCTTTAAAAAGGCAGACATATGTGGCAATCTTGTCGAGCTTAGTTATAAGGGATTTTAGGGCTTTGCAATTAGAAGTATCGCCCATGGTAGAAACATTCCCATACGGTCCTCTTTCATATTTCCGACCCGCTTGCAGAGAATCCATATTGTTTATGACTTCCTTGGACCCCTCTAAGTTGTACCCCATGTAGTCACACCTTGATATGCATTTATAAACTTCCTCTATTTTTGCTTGAGTCCATTGAGGACAGTAGTAACTAGGCCCCTCTAAGAATATTTCTTCTTTACATGCAAATTCATATGTTCCCCAATTTGTTTCTGAATCACAGAAAAATCTAAGTAAAATATCCTATAAATCAATGTCCAAGTACTATATGATCTATTTTTATAAAAATACCACAACATATACAAAATACACAAAGATAAGAATGCATGTTCATCTCTTGCAAGTACAATTAGAAATCAATCATGTCATACACCCATAAAATAGAGATTTTATTGTTATCATTTTTCGATAAGAATATCACACAGATGTGGGATATGAAGGTACTCTAGAAACAAAACAAAAATAGAGATCATGCAAACTCTTGAAGTAACTGAAACAAGATTTAAATATTTAAATGCCTTTCAGAGATAGAATAAGTAAGTATTTTTATCCCTATATTTAGTCTGTCTGATCTTGACACGTTGCTTACACATCATATCATTAAGGAGTATGTCTCATTGTGCTCTCTGGGCAAGTAATTGTGATGAATTAGTATATTTGCATCTCTGTGCTAAGAGAAATCTTTCTTATATCTCTGTCATTATTTTATATAATCTCGAAATATATTTTGTTTCACTGGGTCAAATGATGTCTAATGTTTTTCAGGTTATAGTGTAGTAGTAACTATAGAGCATCTAAATCAGGGTGGTTGTTCTATAGATGTTTAATGAAGTCAGTGTAAGAAGGATGATTGGTCTACAAGAGTTTGTAATGAAAAGGTTTGGGACCCCAAGAGGTAATCTCATTACTAAGGGATATAGGGAAGTGGTTAGACATAGGTCTATGACGTGTCATAACTTGTGAGAGGGGGAACTTGGCATCCTACTATTGTGAACAAAGGAATATATCTAGCATATCTCAAATGAGACCTCATCCATGTGAAGTTAGTATTCATTAGGGAGTGGTCTACTTCTAGGTCTTCTTGTATGAATGAACCAAACCATCTATCTTTGTGGTGGTGTGAGTATGCATGAATAGCATGAGGTGTGACTTGATCAAGAGTGTTTTTAGTGAGGTTGAATCCCCGACCATACAAAGTTGTATGTGGTGTGATTATGCAAGTTGGTATAATTTAGAGATGAATATATTCTTATGTAGAGGTCGGTGGCAGAAGCAAGGAGAGAGAGGGATGGGGAGGGAAGAAGGGAGAGATGGGTCTTTAGGTTTTTGCTCTGATACTATGCAAAACCTTGCAGGATATAATAATTTCTTGCATATTATTAACATCAATACCATTTATTTGTATAGGCTGAGGTAAATGGTCTAATTCTTGTTATATAGTGTGGGACTAAAATAGAAGCAAATGGTCAAATTAAGACATATTAAAGACTAATACAAATACCTCACATAGATGTAAATATTAGTTATTGCTTGTATCCTCCCTAGTAAAATCAGGAGAGCAAAGCTCTTTCACCGAATCAATAATAGAGTTGATTCTTCTGGATTTAGAATTAATCCAGTTTCCTTCATCAAACAGACAACTCAAATTAACCAATTTGCCTTTACCAAGTTTAAGGATTGAGTCATGACTAATAATATCATCTAGGAAAGTATTCCTTTTAATCCACGTATCCCTCCAAAGAAGGATATTGTCCCCATTACCAATAGTGAAATCGATATTCTGATAACGATATCCCTGTTCTAAACAATTTGCTTCAATACCCACGAAGCATTGGAAGCAATACTATACAGATTTACATATGCATTGGAAGCATACGTGTATATACTATATAAACAAATTTCTATTTTATACTATAAAGATTGACATATATAAAATAGATATATATATATAAATATACTAATGATGGTGAGGTTGGCTCTCCTGCTTCTTTTCCTGAGAAGATGGCCATCTGCCTTGTGTGTTTGAGGTCTGTGTTTGGTTTTGGCTGGAGGTTATGAGGGTTATGGTTCTTTGTTTGGCTCATTATGGAGAGGCAGGCTTTGCTGCTGTTTCTTTCTCTGAGATGTTGGTTGTCTGCCCTGTGATGTGGAGCTGTCTTCTTGGGTTTGCTCTGTCAGGCTGCTGCAGTCTGTGCTTGCATTGGGATTTCTCTGTTAGGCTGCTGTAGTCTGTGCGTTCTTTGTTCTGGTTGTACCCTACTCTCTTATGCTTGAGAACAAAAGGGAGGCTCGACTTCTAGAGTGTTCTTCTTTTCTGTTGCACCCTACTCTCTATCACATGAGAGCAAAAGGGAGGCTTGGAGGTTCTTTTTTGTCCAGTGATGGTCGAGTCCCCTCCCTTTGGGAGTCGACGCTCCCCTCTCATTGTGTTACTTGTTTGGTGTGATGATGCTTTTCTATCTTCTTTTTCTCCCATCATTCATTTGTGTGATGGTGTGGTTGGCTCTGCTGCTTCTTCTTTTCCTGAGATGAAGGCCGTCTGCCCTGTGTGTTTGAGGTATGCGCTTGGATACATGGTTGGAGGCAGTGAGGGTTCTGGTCCTTCGTTAGGTTCATAATGGAGAGGCAGGCTCAAATATTGTTTCTTTTTCTGAGATGATGGCTGTCTGAGTGTGAGGTGAAGGTTATTCCTTGGATGATGGTTTAAGGTTGGAGGCAGTGAGGGTTCTGTTCTTAAGTTGGTTCGGTGAGTCGCCCTTTTCTGCTGTTCTTCTATGTAGAAGTAAGGTGTGCTTTTTGTTTGGCATGTTGGGTTGTGGCGCTTCTTGCTCTTTGCTCCCCTCTAGCTGTTATAGTGATGGTTGAGCTCTTTGTTTCTCTACTGTGCTATGAGGGCAGTGGCGTCTGGCTGTCTTAATGAATGTTTCATTTTTTCTGTATGCCATGCTTGGTGGTTCAAGTCTTTTTTCCCCTCTCACCTAGTTGTGATGGCGAGGCTGGTTCTGCAGCTGCTTTTGAGATGGAGAATGTTCGTCTGCTGTGTTGAAGCTTGGAGTACCTCTAGTTGATGTTTCTGTTGGTGGTAGTTGTTCTTTGTTCCTTGCTCCCCTCTCACTGTTGTAGTGATGGTCGAGCCTTTTCTTTTCACCTTCTTTGGTGCTTCGAGCCTACTACAGGTTGAGGCTATTTTCTCGTCTCTGTTGTGGACCCATTGCCTGCTATATCAGATGTAAAGCCATTAGTCAGTTTCTCTTTTAGTTGATTCTTATTTGGGAATCAACAAGCATTGTACAGTTACTTAAACAAAAATGAAAAAAAAAAGCAACAAGAGTTTTTGACCGACCAAAAATAAATATACTATTACTATATAGATAGATTTCTGTTTTATACTATACAGATTTACATATGCATACATGTATATACATATTTGCTTCCTATGATACAAATTTACATATGCACTGGAAGCATTGGAAGCATTCTAAGCAATTTGCTTCCTATGATACAGATTTACATATGCATACATGTATATACTATACAGACATATTTCTATTTTATACTATACAGATTGACATATATATATAGATATATATAAATATACTATTACTATATAGACAGATATCTATTTTATACTATACAGATTTACATATATAACTATACAAATTTACATATATAACTATACATATTTACATATCTCTAAAACAAATATATATATGTTTAGATAGATATACCATTACAAATACACATGTATATATAGATACATATCCCATCCCACAATAGTACCTTCCCAATAGAAAATAAAAATGTATTGAACACAATAAAGAAGGAATAACCAAGTTGTAATGGTATTGATGGGTACTCTCCAAACTTGCATGTCAAATACTTTCCTCTTGGTTATCATTGTAGAACCAAATATATATATATATATATATATATATATATATGTGTGTGTGTGTGTGTGTGTGTGTGTGTGTGTGCTTAACTTATTTTATATTTTCCCTCATATAGATGGATTTTCTAATAGATCGGAGTTGGATGTATATTGGGAATAGAGTGCGAAGTGATGTATTCAAGGCAGGGTTACGAAAGTTCATTGAGTTTGCTCTTCTCCATCAGAGACCATCTAGACAGGGGAAATTAATATGTCCCTGCAAGGTATGTTTAAACAAATACCTTAAAACAGAGGAGGAGATATTCTCACATGTATTACAAAAAGGATTTGTGCATAGCTATGATGTTTGGACGTTTCATGGGGAGGTGATTGGTAGGAGCAATCCTATTTTGGCATCAAACGTTCCTAGCACTGAAAACATGCATCAGATGCTGGGGGATTTGTTTGGTATGGGTGACACAACAAATGACCATTCTACTGAAGCTACAAAGGAACCTGCAAATTTAGACGCACAAAGATTTTACAAGATACTAAAAGAGGCTGATCAACCACTCTATAGAGGCTTCACAAGTCATTCTAAGTTATCCTATTTGGTTGCCTTGCTATATCTAAAGGAGGAATCTGGATGGTCCAACGATTCTTTCACGAAGTTGTTACAGCTGATTATTTCAGGATTTCTAGAAGAAAATTGTCTATTCCCGGAGACGTTCTATGAAGCAAATGCGATCATGAAGGATTTACGACTTGATCATACTACTATAGATGTATGTACAAATAATTGCATGCTTTATCGCAAAGAAGCAGCTTTAAAAGAAAATTGTGATACTTGTGGTGCTTCACGATGGAACAAAAAGCAATACAAACAAAAGGGAAAGAAAGTAGCTGCGAAGTTCATGTATCACTTCCCTTTGATACCTCAATTAGAGAGGTTGTATATGTCTTCATCTGTTGCTAAAGATATGATTTGGCCATTAGAAGGAAAAGGAAAGGATGGTCGTGTTCATCATCCTTCAGACACACCAGAATGGTTGTCTATTGATGCCAGGTACCCAGACTTTACTACTGAACCCCACAATATTAGACTGGCATTAGCAACTAATGGTTTTAATGCATTTGGCAATATGAGTGCATCACATAGCATCTGGCATGTGTTGGTGACACCTCTCAATCTTCCGCCCTGGCTTCTTATGAAAGAACAATTTATTATGATGTCCCTATTAATTCCAGGTCCACATATGGTTGGAAATGACCTTGATGTATACTTGGATCCATTAATTGAGGAGTTGCAACTACTTTGGGAGCTTGGAGTCAAAGTTTATGATGCATATAGCAAAAGGAATTTCACTATGCGGGCAATGATTTTATGGACCATTAATGATTTTCCAGCATATGGTGACTTATCTGGTTGGAGCACTAAAGGTAAGAAAGATTTGGGATGTCCTTGTTGTAATGTGGAGACTATATCAAAATGGTCGAAGTTTGGGAAAAAGCAACGCTATGGTTTCCATCGACGTTTTCTTCCAATGAATCATCCATATAGACGTGATAGGAAAAATTTTGATGGCGAAAAAGATTTTCACCTTCCACCTAAGACACTATCTGGAGAAGATATATTGAGGCAATTTGATGGATATGAAAATATCACATTTGGTAAAACAAATAAGTGCAAGAGGCATGGAGATCAAATTCCACCATTACCTCCAGGTTGGAATAAGATAAGCATCTTTTTTTAGCTACCTTATTGGAAGTATTTATCAGTTAGACACAATCTGGATGTGATGCACATAGAAAAGAATGTGTGCAAGAACATTTTAAACACATTACTGGGTGATTCTAAGAAAAGTAAAGACAACTTACAAGCTCGTCAAGATATGAAGAAAATGTACATTCGAAGAGATTTATGGCCGGTAGATGCAGGTGATCGATATTACTTGCCTCCAGCATCTTACACTATGACTAATGCACAGAAAGATAAGTTCCTATCTGTGTTAGAAAAGCTAAAAGTTCCTGATGGCTATTCTTCTAACATATCTAGGTGTGTTAGCAAATCTTATAGAAAACTTATTGGGCTGAAAAGTCATGATTGCCAAGTTCTTATGCATCAACTTCTACCTGTTGCCTTGAGACATTGCATAAGCTTAGATGTGTATAATCCTATTGCTAATTTGTGCTCATTTTTCAACAAGCTTTGCTCTAACGTTATTGATGTGGATGAATTCAAAGAGTTGGAACAAGAAATTGTTGTCACTCTTTGCCAGTTGGAGAGAATCTTCCCTCCTTCTTTCTTCACCATCATGATGCATTTGCCCATTCATTTAGCTTATGAAGCCAAGCTTGCTAGATCTCTCTGAACTAGGTGGATGTACCCAATAGAGAGATACTTGAAGAAATTGACGAAGTATGTCAGAAACAAAGCTAAACCGGCTGGTTCTATTGCTAATGGCTATTTAGCTGAAGAAAAAGTTTGACATTTTTTGCTAGGTACTTGCCTAATTTTGAGACAAAACTCAACCACACTCCTCATAATGTTGATGGATCTCCAATTAGAGTTGGAGTGTCAAGGAATTTTGACATCCACACTTTGGAACAAGCCCTTCGTTATGTCCTTTTCAATAAAGAGGAATTGGATGTTTACAGAAGGTAAGATTTACGTCATATAATTCTTGCTAAACTATGTTATATTTGTTGTACATTAATTTAGACACTTCTTACAAAGCAGTGAACACATGTTTATTCTTCAAGATATGGAACCCAACATTGCCCCACGGACTCTAGAAACAAAACATGCAAAAGAGTTTTCTAAGTGGTTGAAAGAGCATGTAAGTCTCAAACATAAATGTTGTTGTCACTCTTAATGTTCAAGTTAGTATAGATTGCATTAATGTTTTACTTTTTTAATGAAGGCAATGCAAATGCGAGAGATTAGGATGAACAGTATTAGCGAGGAGTTGAGATGGTTATCCCAAGGCCCTTGTGCTGAGGGAATGTCTTATGAAGGTTTTTCAGTCAATGGATATCGTTTCCGTTCAAAACACATTGAAAGTACATGTACTACACAAAATAGTGGAGTGTACTTGTGTGCTGACACTTCAAGTTATTCAAGTGGTAGAGATAGAAATCCTATAAATGCTCAAGTCACGTACTATGACTACTTAGAGGAGGTTATTGAGCTATATAACTTATGGTCCAGAAATCAAAGTTCCGTTGTTCAGATGTTCTTGGTATGATGAAAGCACTTCTAACGGGTTTCGAATTGATGAATATGGGTTCACACAAATCAAAACTTCAAGGATTAAAAAAAAGGAGGAACCCTTTATTCTGGCTTCTCAAACATTGCAATGCTTTTATGTGAAGGATCCTAATGCTGATGATTGGTGCACATTACTAAAGCATCCTCCTAAAGATTATTCTGAAGTACCTCTTATTGAGAATTGTTTGACTGGTTTCAAATTTGAAGTTATTGATGGTGGTGTAACTAATGATGTGCCTTGGATGAGGAGAGATACCGAGGGATCTTTTGTTGATAGAACTAACAAAAAAGCATGATGGGGCTAATGTTTAGTTCATTAATCTTTCTATTTTCATCAAATTATTTTGTTTGCAAGTCCAGGATAATTTATTTGGGGAATATGTTGTATTGCATTTTTTTTGGCAAACTGTTACTATATGGCATATTCTTTGCAATTTATTTAGTCTTGTTTCATATACCAGCAAGTAGGACATCATTATAACTCATCATTATTCTTTATTGGGATATGAAACCAAGGTACTCTACAATTTATTTGATTTTCAAATGTTCAATATTCATATGTTGGTGTCTCATATTCTCCGCAATTTATTTGTTTTTCAAATGCAGCTATTATTTTTGTTACTAACATTTCTGCACTAATAATCTAAAATTTTTTCTTGTCAGTTAAAGGATGATAGGAAGAAGAATCACTAGATCTAGTTGTAACATCACACCCGGTCAACCTTCTATTGTCCCTCCATCCACAATTGTAGAAAATTGTGAGGATGAACCTACTCTACTGTCCAACAATATTGAAAATGATGTAACAGTTGAAGAAAATGTTGAGGATGAACAGGAGAATAGGAAGTATGGACGTGGGCATGCAAGTGAGCAAAGCCTACTTCCTAAGCAAGGGGAGCCACGTCACAAGGTCCAATGGGATAATGAAGGAAATGCTATTGGGGAGAATGGTGCCAAATTGAATCGCTATTGTCATATGCTAGCAAGGAAACCACACATATGACATCTAGACTTGAAGTGGAACGAACAACCACAACAAGCTTTTGCAGATAGAAAATCATTTATTGAGGTAATCTTTTTCATAAAAAGACCAACAAATTGTATGATTATTATATCTAAAGTAATATTTTCTATGTTTTTAGAAATACTTCGATTTAGGCAGTCACCCTAATGCATGGAATCACATTGATGAACACATTAGCAAAGGGATATCAATGTGGAGGGAACGTGTAAAGAAAGATTACTATGAAAAGTACAAGATTGAACCATAATTGATGATGAAGAAAGTTGAGAAAAATGCTTCCATAGATATGGACCAGTTTAAAATCTTGTTAAAAAATGGGGAACCGAGAAGTCTAAGGTACAATGGTTTCATATAACTTGCATGTATACCTATCTACTTTTTCTAATTATATGTTTCTTATGGTTTAGAAAATTTCTGAGATCAACAAGGCAAACAGAGCAAAAAAAATGATGGATCATACCACAGGATCAAAGCCATGGAGTTGTTATCGAGCATAATTGGTATTAATAATGGACACTTGTCTTTCTTAGTAGGAGTTGAACATATAACATGGACAATTATTATGTTATCTATCATGTGTAGGTCAGTGAAGATCAACCTGTTGTGCCTCTTAACAAATTTTTGGAAAAAGTTTACGACAAAAGCCCACAAGTGGTTAGAAAATGGATATTTTCTTTCCTATGATGTCTACAAAGCTACATATGCTCAGATATCTCAATTTAAGCTTTCCTTTTATGATGCTTTCTAATTACAGCTTGAAATCTCTGATATTGTGGAAAACCAAGTAGTAAACCAAGAAGAAATAGATCCTAGAAGTGTTGATAATATAACACGTGATGCTTATTTGCAAGTTTTAAATCCTTCCAAAAAGGCTAGGATCTGAGGTGTTGGAATTGGGCACAAAGAGATAGGACATAGGGGAAAAGCTTCCCTATAAGATATGAAATGCTTCTTGAGGAAAGTAATGCAAAGGATGTATGTTGGATTATAACTAAACTTGAACTATTAGTTACAACTAGTCTATTAGGTCGATGTTTATAATTTGTTTTCTATTTTAGGATAAACTTAAGGAACTTGAAGAAACAATAAATGGATTGAAGAACTCCGTCTCCCAAATAATGACTTGGTATAATCAATCACAGGTAACTTAAATTCAGTTATCTATGTCAATGTAATATATAATTTTTTTTGACATTGTTGATCTATTTGTTACAGGATGGCGGTATTAATGTTGATTGTGCAGTTGAATACCCCAATCAGACTATTGCAAGTGTCTTACACATGCAAAGTGGCACAAATAGGTTGGGTGTGGGTTCTTTTCACATACAAGACAATACAAGTGGTGTTGCAGATGTAGGCATGTTTCCCAGGCAAAATAATTCAAGCGGGGATGGCTTAGGCAGACTTTCTAGACAAAGCAATTCAAGGGGGACTAGAGTAGGCATGCTTTCCATACAAGGCAATTCAAGGGAGAATGGAGTAGACAGGCTTTCAATACAAGGCAATGCACATCCACTAATCTTTCAGCCACAGGTACCTCATAACAACTATAGATTATTTTCAATATTCATACACATAAGAATATTAACATGTACACTTTATTAAAGGCTGCTGTTGAAAGTGAGTGCCCTACTTCTGGTAATAATCGACAAAGTCATCCTCAAATGCAGAGCACACCAAGCACATCTTCATCGGTGTCTTTCACACCAAGAACTCAACATTTAAATGAGGTATTCAATACATGCTTGATTAAACTTCTAGGGTATACATCCATATATCTTGTACTTATACCAAATATGATATATAAGGCCAAATCAAATATATAAGGCACGAATCTACTTAATGGTTAATGCCCATGTGGTTCTATATTTCCAGACACTTTGGGTATCATGGTTATGTATGTAGTTATTGTTATCCTCTTTCAACTCAGTCTACTTATCTATTATTATCTCTATTAGTCTGATTGGTTAGGCCAGCTTTCTATTTTGCTTTTGGGTATCTTTATTTCATTGTTCTATAGGGGACACGACATCAACAACGTTAGTTTCCTTAGCTTTCTATTTGTGCTGCTATTTGCTGGCAGCTACTGCTGTGGAGGAGTGAGGTGCTGATGGTGGTGTTGTGGTGGTGTTGTGGTTTATGGTGGTGTTGTGGCTGTCGTGATGGATAGTTTGGTGGAGGATTTTGTTATGTGCAGGTGGTGGAAGCAGCAACTTGCTGCTGTGCTTGGTGTTGAATGGTGGAGGTTTGTGGTGGTGTTGTGAGTTCTGGTGGTTCTGTGGCTATCGTGTTGGATAGTTGTTTGGTGGAGGAGTGAGGTGGTAACTGTTGGGTGTTGGTTGGTGGTAGTTGTTGGTGTTTTTGGTGGTTGATGTATGGTGTGTTGGTGTGTGGAGGATGTATGGAGCAACAATTTGCTACTGTTTGTGCTATTTTGTGGATGGTGGCATGCTGGTTGGTGGTGGTGGATGTTGGCTGGTGGTGGTGGTGTTGGCTGGTGGGTGGGAGTGCTGATGTGTAGGTGTTGGTGGTGGCTATTTAGTTCTGTGTTCCCCTCCACTTTGGATTTTCCCTCAAGGTTGTCACCATGTTTCTTTAGTGTTATATATATTCCTTTTCTCTACCTCACCCTTTATCTATGTTGTTAAGAGTTGCCCATATTTAGTGTTATATATATTTCTTTAGTTCAAAGCTTTGCCATAGAACCCTATGAAGTCTGTAACAGTTGTGCTGCTATTTGCTACTGCTCTTTGCTGCTATTTGTGCTGCTATTTCCACTGTGTACAAGCCTAGTGCTATTTGTGCTGCTATTTGCTGGCAGTTGCTGCTGCTGTGGAGGAGTGAGGTGCTGCTGGTGGTGTTATGGTGGTTTTGTGGTGTTTTGGTGGTGCTGTAGTTGATGGTGGTGCTGTGGTTGTCGTGATGGATAGTTTGGTGGAGGATTTTGTTATGTGCATGTGGTGGAAGCAGCAACTTGCTGTTGTGCTTGGTGTTGAATGATGGAGGTTTGTGGTGGTGTTGTGAGTGATGGTGGTTCTGTGGCTGTTGTGTTGGATAGTTGTTTGGTGGAGGAGTGAGGTGGTAGTTGTTGGGTGTTGGTTGGTGGTAGCTGTTGGTGTTGTTGGCTGATGGTGGTTGATGTATGGTGTGTTGGTGTGTGGAGGATGTATGGAGCAGAAATTTGCTACGGTTGGTGCTATTTTGTGGATGGTGGCGTGCTAGTTGGTGGTGGTGGATGTTGGCTGGTGGTGGTGTTGGCTGGTGGGTGGGAGTGCTGATGTGTAGGTGTTGGTGGTGGCTGCTATGTTGGTTCACTTACATTTATCTCAACTTCACACTCACTCTGATTCCTTTTTGTATTTATATTAATAGGGTAGAATTGCTTTTAATGATGGATTTCGATCGACAATGCACCTTGGAGTAAACCAGAACCGAAATATAAGGGTAAGTTGTTTGTTGTACTATGATTTATGTATAAACTTTAAATTCTATTAATATAATGATTTGCCATTTTTAGGAGAAGAATACTCAAGTACCCAACCGTACGAGGCTTGGCATTGATGAAGAGAACCACACCATTTGAAGGAACATGGATACATTATAGATCTTAAGAGTTTCTAGCATGATATGTTGATTGCCATCAATCTCAAATTTTAGAACCATATGTATTCTTTATTTATATCAATGTTGAGCACGCAATGTATGGATAATATTTTGCTTCAATAACAGAAATTAGTTTGAGGTGATTTAACATTTTATATGTCATTTTGGTGTTGAATCTTCTTATGATGTCATGTGAATATTATAAAAATATTGCTTAAGGTTATATATACAAAGTTTTCATTTAAAATTATTAACATTCAACAAATCATTCAATAAATCAATAACCAAATCATTTATAGTAATCCCTCAAAAATGTATTAATGAAGGTCTTTAGTCCCTAAAAAATGAGATCCAGATTGGCCATCACAATTGCATTGATGACGACCACATAGCCCCTCAAAAATAATATTAATGAAGGCAATAGCCCTTCAAAAATATATTCTCCAAGACCATCAAGTCCCTCAAAAATGTATTTATGAGAACTAAACATGCCCTCAAAAATGTATTCATGAAGGCTAAATAGTCCCTCAAAAATATATTTATGAAGGCTAAATAGTCCCTCAATATAACATTCTTGAGGGTCAGTTGGTCCGTGACAATTGTATTCGTGAGGGCCACTGGTATTTGTCACGTGAGTTCTCTTCACGGACCATTTATGAGGGCTAGACTCACAACCGTCCCTATTTGTGAGGGCCTATAGAGAGGGGTTTATGACAGGACTCACTCATGAATAATGGCCCAATTTTTACTAGTGATGCACATATATATAGGTGGGGTGGAAACAATAGGTCAAGTAGGGGTAGAGTGGAAAATACAGTGGAAAAGTAGCTATGTTTTTATGAATAGCACGGTCGTGGTGGGTGTTGGGGAACATGGTCATGGTGTGTGGAAACAACCAAGGTGAAAAATGCAGAAACCATCATAGTAACTTGGTGGTTTTGAACTGAAAGTGACACGGCCGTGGTGGGGCAAGGGTGGCACGACCGTGGTGGCTTGGAGGAAGCTGCCCGTTCTCTGACATATGGTCATTCTGGCTCAACTGCTACACAGTCATGCAAGGTGGCACGGTCGTTCTGGGTCAATCTACCACGATCATTCTGAGTGGTACGGCCGTGGTGATTCCTATATTGATTCAATGTTGACTCTGTTGATTTTGGAGTGAGCTAGCAGAGCTGTTCGGAGGTACCACAGTCGTGTTGGTCTCTAGATTAGCACTTTGAGTTGAAACTTGGTGTTTTCTTGGACATATTTGCTTCATTGGATCTTTGGCCACTAGGGGTAGGTTGAGGGAGTCTCAAACTTCACTTTGGGCCTCTCTAAGGGTAGAGAAACCCTAGGATAACTCGTTCTCTCTCTCTCTCTTTCATCCAAGCGTGGTCCAAATGCCTGAAAAATATGCAAATAATATCCATAAGTGTATTTTACACAAATATACATATTAGGGGACATAACACGTAATCTAACAGGTATATATGTGATTGAAATGCAATATGATACAAGATGAAGCCCTAAAATAGGGTTGCATCACCACCCCAAACTTAAAACAAACTTGTCCTCAAGTATGCTCCAACTCAATCTCTCAGCAAATTTTTCATAATCAAGAAATGACAAATGCATTATGATGGATGAATATTGAATAAATGGGCTCAAAGATGACTAAGTACATGCATTCCACTTCTCTCCTCTCCTCTTTCACAAATCAATCATGATTAGATCATTGAGCCAGCAAACTTCAAATATAGAGCATAGAAAATACAATCAATTCATATGGCTGTCATATCATTCCAGGTAGACTGTTTCATGGTATCAAAGGTCAAAAATGACTAATTTTGTTGTTTTACATTCATGCATTCAATCTCATATGTCCATCCACACTAAGTAACCCACGTGGCTACTGAAATGGGCAACATGATCTAGGTTTGATGTTTCCTAGCTCCACGGGTATTCAAAAGGAAGAAAGGGTTGCAGTAAGATTTTGAAGTGCTTTTATACACTCATCTTTTCTTTATTTAGATGCTCTTAAATAGGAGCAACTTTTATTTTATTTTTGCATTTTTTTCTTTTTATTTGCCCATGGTGTTGATAGGGCATATCATGATGAGAGTGAAGTGTATGGCCACCCTAAACTTTTAGAGGTGACCAAGGCTGAATGTGTGCACTCTGGCACCCTTTCATGAGGTGGATAGGTAAGAAGATGGTAGAAGAAGAGTGAGTCAAAGAGGGGTTACTAGTTTGGATATCAAGATGAGACCTCCAAAATGAAAATTACTCCAAAAATTTCATCATGCAATGACATACCACATGAATGAGCAATATTAAAACCAGATTTCTATCATGAGATTCTATAAAACTCTAAGCGTTTGCAACTTGCTTCGATCACAATTCAACCAAATAGTTCACAAGCATGACATAGGTGGTTCACATGTAAAAAGTCAAGATTGAGGTCATCTAGCAATAAACCATGATAATTCACTTACATTTGTCCAAGGTCATCATTTTCAATCGAACAAGTAGAGATCGGGTCAAAACACACTTTTAGGCAAAAAATTCTTAATTTGGGAAAAATTGACCAAAATGATGCTAAATCACCTTCAATCATATTTACGCCTTAATTATGGAAAAACTAAGCAGGAAATAAGCCAATCCTAGTTAAAACATACAAAAATTACTAAAATCTACATGTTATGCAATGCATGGCAAAAAGAGTAAATTTTTTGAAAATTGCACAAAAGTTGTAAGAAAGTAAACTACACGACATGCAAGTATGCAAAGCAAGCACACAAAGTATGGATACACAAGTATGGGAGATGGTTGTATTGGTTGATCATCTTAAGAAAACATTTAGAATAAGGAACAAAGAAAAAAAGTGGGGTAGAGAAAGGGCTTACCGCCCTACCACCCCAAACTTCTAAACCATGTTATCCTCAACATGAAATAGAAGTCTAGGATGATAGGGTAGAGGGCATGGGGTTGTGATAGACAATATCCAAGAGGGGAGAGAGACCTCAAGGTGTCTAGTGAGCAGGGGATATCCACTATGGCCATGGTGGCCACCACGGTCATTTTGGATTGCCTCCACCACGGCTGTGCTATGTAGCATGGTCGTGCTGATCAACTTCTTGTAGCTTTCCCTTAGTGATGTCATCCATGCATCCTCCTCCTTCCAATGTACTTGTCCTAACACGATTCATAAACAACAAAAACCATCAAGTATAAAGTGTGTGTCTATGTTTTCTTGGAAAAGTGTAAAAATAACCAAAAGTATCAAAAATGGAAGGTTGGGTGAAAAATTCCTAAACCTAGGTGGGTTGCCTCCCACAAGCGCTTGGCTTGATGCCTTCAGCTAGGCTTCTTGGAGATTCTTGCATCATTCATCCATTTGGAATTCTCATGCGTCCATTCTTGTAATAAATGCATATCTCATTTGCACTCAACATATGCTCCTCATCCTTTGATCACTAAAGCTATCCTCAAGTCTTTCATCCAGATCTCTTTCTCTGAAATGACCAGTCAGACTCTTGAAGTAACTATGTCCAATAGTCTCATTTTGAACTTTCTAGGTTGAGGACTTGTATATGTTGATCTTTATCTTCATGTCCATGAAAGAGACTATCATTATTCCACTGTGAACATGTATCTCAACATCAGTTGTATATAAGAATGGTCTTCCTAAGATGATGGGAATCTTCCTATCATCTAGCTCCATGTCAAGAATAATGAAATCAGTTGGGAACATTGCTCCTCTTTCCTTGTCAATCATCACCAAAACATCATCCACTCTTCCTCTTGGCACTTTGATGGAATGGTCCACCAATTAGAGAGTGCAATGTGTCAGTTTCAACTTTCCTAAGCCCAACTCAACATAGACACTATATGGCATCATATTCACACTAGATACCAAATCAAGTAGGGATTTTCCTATGCAATGTCCCCCAATGTAGCTAGGTATGAGTGGGCTCCTAGGTCTTTCCTCTTTATGAGAAGTGAGTGTTGGAGGATTTAGCTCACTTGTTTGGTCAACTTGACTTTCTTTGGTATTCTCCTTGTTGACCTTTTCTTTACAGTGCATAAGTTCTTAAGAAACTTGGAACGTGATGGGAATAATGGAATGTTGAGCTTCACTTGGTGAAACACCTCAAGAATGTCAACATTGTGCTTTTGTCTTCTCCTTACTTCTGGTGGCTCATCTAATGTTTCAATGAATGGTGACTCACTAGCTTTGGCCTTACTTGAATCAACTTGAGGTGGAACACTAGGGATGATGTGTCCTACAAATGGAGTGTGAGGTGGGGCACATGGTATCCCAAGCTTAACATGCGGTGTCACAGAATCAACTCGTGGTATCACAGTATCATCTTCGGCAATCTCAATCACAGTATCACCACTTGGCTGCCTTTGCTTTTCTTTGTCTACATTTCTTTGACTTGCAGTCTGCTCAAGAGGTTTCCCACTCCTTATAACTATCACAACACTTTCTTTCAAATCAAACAGTCCTCCTTCAAATCAAAAGGAGTCATGAGTACCAAAAGAGTTCTTGAGCTTCTTTGCATTGATCTATTTAGACCAATGCATATGCAATCGCTTCATGGTAGCAAGTATTGTCTTGTGATTGTCAATGACTTTTCTCGCTATATTTGGACTTGATTTCTTGTTTCAAAAAGTGATACTCTTGATGTTTTATCGACTTTTTGTAAATGAGTTGAAAACAAAGCTTCTTATCAGACCGTCTCTATCTGCAATGAACATGTAGGAGAGTTTGAGAATGACTTGTTTGAATGGTTTTGTGAGGAATTTGAGTATGCACATAACTTTTCTTTACCTCGAACACCTCAACAAAATGGGGTTGTAGAGAGAAAGAATAGGTCACTATAGGAAATGACTAGAACCATACTTCTAGAGTATGACACTCCAAATAAGTTTTGGGCTGAAGCTGTTAGTACTTCATATTTTGTGCAAATCAGGTTTTTACTCATCCATCTTTGAAGAAAACTCCCTATGAGCTATGGCATGGTAGAAAGTCTTCCATTAATTTCTTTAGGGTGAGTTTGGGTGACTACTTCTCAAATGTTGGTAGTCGTGTATTGGGTTGTACAACTTTTGATATTTTTGTAATGGAGGAGCAGAGACCTACAACCAACTCAGTATGTACAGTTGCATGTAAAAACTGTAAAATTGTAACAACGGAGCAGTGATCTGGCATAGAACCGGCAGTTCTGAAGCCCGCAGATCCCGACGTCATTTACAACTGTCATTTTGGTGCTAAATTGTTTAGACAATGGTACACAACAAGTACACAACCATGGCCGTTGTGATTAAATTGATATATAAATCTTGTATCAATTACCAGGAGTTACGATTACGCCAACCAAACTAGGCCTTAATGTTTTTGGTTGTCCTTGTTTTGTTTTAAACACCAAGGATTCCCTCGACAAGTTTGATCTGAAGTCTTACAAGTCTTTCTTCCTTGGCTATAGCACTACTAGTAAGGCTTATAAAATATTTAACATTAAATTGTGTAAAGTATTAAGAGTCTATCAATGTTATATTTTTTGAGACCAACCCCTCTATTTTCAAGAAAATTGTTTATGATGATGTTGCAGATGAGGTGATCTCTCACTTGAAAGAGCTCAACATTGTTGATAAAGGAAAAAAGGTGTTAGTTGATGAAGAAGATAAAGAAGAAGGAAAGAAGGATCCAACTCCCAAGTTTGCAAAGCATCATCCAAAATAGCTCATCATAGGTAATCCCCTTCAAAGGGTGAAGAAGCGGGCTGTCTACAACAAAGAACAAGCCAACAATGCCTTCATCTCTCAACTTGATCCAAAAGATGTCAAAGAAGATCTCAAGGATGATGAATAGATTCTAACAATGCAAGAAGAGTTAGAACAGTTTGAGAAGAACAAGTGTGCACCTTAGTGTCAAGATCAAGTGATAGAAAGATCATTGATACCAACTGGGTATACCCCAACAAGCTTGGCAAAAGCATAAAAGTGGTAAGAAACAAAGCAAGGTTAGTAGCTCAAAGTTACAATAAACAAGAAGGTATTGATTTTGACGAAACTTATGCATCTATTTCTAGACTTGAATATGTTAGAATGCTACTCGCTTTTGCTAGTTATAAAAATTTTCGGCTTTATCAAATGGATGTTAAAAGTGCATTTTTGAATGGTACAATTGAGGAGGAAGTATATGTTGCTCAACCTCCTAGCTTTGAACATGATAAATTTCTTAACCATGTTTATTTGTTACAAAAATATCTCTATGGACTCAAACAAGCACCTCGAGCTTGGTATGAGAAACTAAATAATTTTTTGCTAGACAAAGGCTATATCATGGGGAAAGTCAATTCTACCTTGTTTCTAAAACACACTTCTAGCAAATTCTTAATCATTCAAATTTATGTTGATGATATTATCTTTGGCAAGAATGATCTTGATCTTTGTAAGGAGTTTAGTTCTCTTATGCAGAGTGAGTTCGAGATGAGCATGATGGGGGAGATTACCTTCTTCCTTGGCTTTCAAATCAAATAAACAAAAGATAAAAAATTCATAAGCCAAGACAAGTACACCAGTGAACTACTTAAAAACTTTGGGATGTATAACACCAAGCCAATGGACACCCCCATGTCAAACACCTCCAAGCTTGACAGATATGAGCAAGGAGAAAAGGTAGATGAGAATCTCTATAGAGATATGGTTGGAAGTTTACTTTATTTGACTGCTTCTAGACCTGATATAATGTTTAGTGTTATATTGTGTGTTCATTTTCAATTAAGTCCTAGGAAATCACATCTCACAGCGGCTAAGAGGATTTTGAGGTATCTAGCCAAAATAAAAAATTTTGGACTAGGTATCCCAAGTCAAGGAACTTTACTCTTACTACCTATAGTGATGATGATTATGCAGGTTGTTTGATTGATTTAAAGTGCACAAGTGGCACTTGCTTCTTCCTAGGACCATGTCTAGTTTCTTGGTTATCTAAGAAACAAAGCATTGTGGTTCTTTCAACTACCGAGGCTGAATAGATTGTAGCTGGGAGTTGTTGTGCCCAAGTCCTATGGATGAAGCAAATGCTCTAAGACTTTAACACTCATTTTGATGCTTATCCTATCTATTGTGATAATAGTAGTGCAATTAACTTGTCTTACAATCCTATATTGTATAGTAGAGCTAAACGTATAGAGGTCATTCAACACTTTTTTTGTGATCACATTGCCAAGAAGGATATTTATATCATGCATGTGGACATGGAGAATAAACTTGCAGACATTTTCACTAGACCTCTAGCTAGAGAGGAATTTGCTTTTATTAGATCAAAACCGCTGATAACTATTGTTGGTGATATTGGCATGCCTTCTAGCTAGTTGTTCTCATACGTGTATGTTCTTGCTCATGTCTTGCTCACCTATTGCTTGCTAAGTGCTAAAATTGTAATGTTTTCATGCCTTGTTTCGCTTGTTTTGGGTACTTTTCACAAACAAATGTTTTATCACAATATAGTACCCTATGATGAGTGAAATGTGACTTAATATGTCTAAAATACATGGTAGTCTAGAAAACTAAATTTTATATATCACCTTAGAGGCTTGGAGTTAAATTTTCTAAGGTTTGGACTGGTTGACCATTTGGTCGAGTTTGTCCTAATACAACTCGACTGATTACTATCTGATGACTTAGTTGAACTGCATGTTTGGTCGAGTCTCCAACCAGCAGAACTCGACCGATCGAGTAACTGGACTAAACTAAGAAGGGGCATTGGCCGACTTTTCACCCTCTCAACTAGAGAAATATTGACTGATCCCGACCTCTAGTGCCTTAGTCCTCAAGCCC
This sequence comes from Alisma plantago-aquatica, assembly GCA_963693085.1. Taxonomy (NCBI): domain Eukaryota; kingdom Viridiplantae; phylum Streptophyta; class Magnoliopsida; order Alismatales; family Alismataceae; genus Alisma; species Alisma plantago-aquatica. The sequence goes on along the minus strand of OY856411.1, from coordinate 1,176,355,346 downwards.
TAGGCTCAAACTTCCTTTGCCTACCTCTGTTTTTCCCTTCCTTGCCTCTCCCTACCTCAACCTAGGTGGCTAAGCAACATGCTCATGGTGGTTTCATTCTCCTTCAGTGATATCTCATCTCCATCTGCCCAAAAATGGCTTCAAAGCGTAGGAAAAGAGCCAGCCCCACTGGAGCACCATCCTCTTCCTCTGCTCCTCTCCCAATATCCTATGATGGCACCTCCTTCATATCCTCTCAAGCTTTAAATTGCTATAAGGAACTCCTCCCTAGGAATCCTTTCCCTTTTTGAGCTTTATATGAACCTCGTTTCACAACAAGTGAGGTTATCAAGGAGGTCGTTAAGGTGTTTTCGACCCATCACCTTAGTGCATTGTGTGTAGCATGCCGATGCTTCTCATTTTCTATCACTAGCACTAAGGCATTCTATGAGTTTTATGCAAATCTCCAATGGAACTACGACATAATTGTGCCACCACCCAATACACAAGTGGTTTTGACTTCTATGATCGTCGGTACCAAAATTACCACCTTTGAAGATTCTCTGAAAATCTATTTCAATGGTTCTGAGGTTACCGACTCATGGAGGTCCAACTACCCTGAGTATCATGATTTGCTTGACCCTGAGGCTTTCTACAAAAGCTATGATCTTACACTTACTGACATTCATACATTTTTAAAGAATCCCAATGTACCCTATAGGAAGAAGTCAACCCTTCCATCCTCTTCCCTTGATATCAAAAACCATCTTATTGCATTGGTGCTAAACTACAATATCCATCCAAGAAAATCAAACGAAGATTGCAGAAAACACCACTGTAATAATGTACTGTCTTTTAAAAGATATCAGAGTCAAGTGGTCTCACTACATTCTTCATCACATGACCTACTTTGATTATGGGAAGAACACCTCTGGAACCCATCCTCCTTATCCTGTCTTGATATGTGGTCTCTTTGCCTCTGTGACTCAGAAGTCCCTTTTCCATGATCTTCACTACAAATCTAGTCGAAAAGGAGTCAGCATCAATGAAACTACAATTAAGAAGACTTTTCTTCCTACCTCCCCTACACACATGGATCCTCCACCTCCACCTAAGCACCTCCATCACCACCACTCGCCCTGACTATGCCTCTTTTTCTATATCCAATAAAGACCTCATGGGATACATGATTCATCAACAGACGTACAACCTTAGGGTTTAGGATCATCTTCATCAGGACCTCCGTCAGATCATGTCCCACATGAACATGTCCTACAACCATCCCTACCCTACCTACCAAGTGTACCCCACTGTTGACTATGCCTCTTATGCATACAATCAGTTCTACCCTGACCCCCACCTCATGCTGCTTTCGCTACCACCCCTGCTACTGATGGTGGACCTACCCCTACCCCTAATGCTTTTCTTCTACTGGCTTTACATGTTGGCCCCGGTGTCACTCTGCTCACTGGTTATGATGGGAGTTGATCCTCCTACCTTTCCGCAAGCAAATGCATTACATGCATGTGGCATGTCATGGGCTGAGCAGAATGCATGATGGCCTGATCGTGCCTTTGGACCTCCTACTGATGAGGAGATGCCTGACCAGGCTGCTAAGGATGAGGCTAATTTTGAGGATGTCGGGGATGATAATGGTTCTAATGATGGATCTGATGATGGCTTTGCTGGTTCTTCTGGTGATGATGGTGAGGCTACAACTACTGCCTCTGCTGCACCATGTGATGATGAGGAGGACTATCAGCCCAAGGACGAGGAAGATGAGGACATAGTTGATGTAGTAGATGATGTAGATGTTTAGTTCTATAGTCTTTAGAGTGCTCATATATAACTCTTTTTGTAGACTATCATGTATTAGACATTTGGGCACTGTGTATCTGACGCATACTATTATATCATCTCGTTGTTTCTTGCAGGTTTGTAGTTTTATTTCGAGAGGACATGTTTAGTGTTGTAATATAAATCTCACGTACCCTTAACTCTTTAATTGACTTTTCTTATGAGTTCTTGGTATATTATCCCATATTTTCATTATGACACTGGATTGCTTGTTTCTCTCTATTTTTGTCTTTGTTTGGTGTGTGCTATATGTGGTTGCGTGTTTAGTTTATGTCTATGGAGAAGACCTCTACTTTTAGCTCTTCTACCACCTACCTTTTTGATATGACAAAGGGGGAGAAATGACCTCATCCATATTGTTTTATTGCTTATTTCATCCTTTTTCTTATCAATTATCTACATATCATGTGACTTGCTAGAGGACCATATATATACATGTGCTATGGTTATTTGTGGAAAAACTAACTGTAACATACCCACTCTGGGTACCTTACTCATCTCTCCTCTTTTCTTAGAACCGTTTTATCAAAATAAAATGAATCATTGCTCCCAAAAATTATATTATGAATTGAGACGTAGTTTCAACATGCCTTACAAATATGCACTACATAAACGACTTAAATGTAAAATAATCATAATAAAAAGGAAATAATGGGTTTGATGTACTATTGTCCCAAATAATAAAGATTGATCCTCTATGATATTAGTAAGAGTAAAGGATGAAGAAATTCAATTAGTATAAGATATTGTGACACATTGGTGTTATTAAAGGAAATAAGCACATTAAATGAATACTTAGAATGCAAGTAATGAAATAGTATAGAAGACTCTTTCAAAAAGTAACTTTGAGGCCAAAATCGAATTCCTCATGCCCTAATTACCATAAACACTTATTTTCAAGTCAACTGGACTTCCATTATCCTCTTAATTTGTTGATGGAATGTACAAACCCTAATATATATTAATAACATCAATCAAAAATCAAAGTGGTATTAATTAGGTCCTTGTAACGCCTCATGTGTGTTACTCCTCTCTATCTCACAGGCGATACCAGCGTCTCCATGCTTCCGTTTACAGCAGGCTAACCGGCGTCGTTCTGTCTTCATCTTTCGTTTACCGTTTTGAGCGATCTCACAACCAACGGTTTCGTCGTTTCATACTGAGATGTTTTAAGTCCTATTTTGACCCATGTCGTGCTCTATACGTGAAATACCTAAACGCCATCATAGCTAGCCACCACCATCATCTTTGGAGACCCTGGTTTCCTGCACCCCAAGTAGTTATTCAGAAAGCGTCGCTTACCTTTCTTCCATCTCGAGGATCATTCAATTGCTGGGGAGGTTGCTTGTGCTACCCGACCAGAATCGAGCTACCCCGCTGATCAAAGAAGCCCTGCTACGCATCCGCATCACGGCGGATTGATTCTATCTCCAGGTAACAAGCCTCGATTGATCCTCTCTATTCCCATCCACTTATGCCTCCGTAATAGCTATTGGATTATCTTAACAACGAATACACCGCTGCTCAATATTCTCGTCTCTCACCGAAAGGAGTAAGGATGAAGGGTCAGACCATGGAGACTCTACCTATACTATTTGGTAATTAGGCGAATCTACCGGTGGAGTTTACCAGTAATTTTGTAGATTGACTTCTCCGTGGATCTCCTTTTCCCTTTGTTAATGACCTGATTGCCGATTTGGACATGGCTCAGTTCCTGTGATCGTTTTGGGGTTTTATTAGGTTATTGGTACCGACATGGTTTTATAGCCTCGGTCGAACTTATGTGGTATCGTAGTGTCTCATCTGCGGTTGGTAGTCTCCGAACCGAAGAAAGGTCTCGCCGAAACGAGTGATGTTGTTAGGAGCGAGGAACTGGTGTACATGGGTGATCGTCCTGCACTGATATGATTGCTTATTCGTCTAGCATTGCGCTGGAGTGGTGATTGTTTTGCTCCGTTGGTCCCAAAATCCGAGCCATTACCCTGTTAATTCCTCTCAGCAGTGCGGAGCCGGTGGGATAACCCCCACTAACAAGGAGGCTGCGCGCAGAGCTATGCCCAGTGCAAAACTCCATCCTCGGAACGCGACGGTATGAGGAAAAGGGCAACATTTTCTTAATAGGAATTTCCACCGTGTATCATCTCCTGTAGGCGTGAGCCAATGATTTATTCCTTCTCTTCCTAATATGGTTAGTATTTTCTACCGATTCCCATAACATGCGAATATACTCAAAGATTTGTGTGGGAGTAAATCAAATGATTCCAGATTTCCTTTATAAATCACCGCAAACGAGTTTAGTTAGTATATTCGATAAGTAACATCTCGAATGTCATAATAATACATATACATATAATTGAGATATGACGTGTCTAACAAAGTGGGTAGGCCAACTGCAGACTAATTAATCAATTGAAATCGATTTTTAATACAATGCATAATTTTTATGAATATGTGGTTGACGTGTATTTTACTACGCGCTAAAACGCAAGTATACGCGTCGAGTAATATAGGCCTTTGTGAGGCCCGAGTCGAACACAGAGATACGTGAATTATTGGAGACTCCTACTAACTAATTGCAATCAGCTAGGCCTGATGACAAAGTAGGGTTTGTTGTCGAAATTAAAAGAAAATAAAATGAAACAAAGAAAACAATCGATTAAAGGTTAATTTAATCAATTCAAAAGGATATCTTTAGGATTGCGGTTTCACCGCGGGTCAACATTGCATTAGGTTTCATATAACTCCTCAATCTTCTCTCTCTTTCCGGGTAGTGGCCTGAAAACAGAATTACCCACTGTCGTGGTGTAATTCACTACTTAGGTTTAGGTTGATTCCACCGTCGTAGTAATCATTCCCCTAAACTAAGCGCATTATAAATGGTCTCTCAGTTTCCACCATTAATTTTACAACTCCTTTGTCAAGGGTTTTATCGATTAATGTAGGTTTCGTCTCTTTTCAACCGTTAATCCTTCTATCGAAGTGATTAAGGGCATTAAGTTATTATTATGGTGATCAAGCATAACAATATATGGAGAAAACGAAACTATACCACGGATTTAAGAGAGAAAATATGAATTATTAATATAAAACTGTCATACAATGCATTCCCGGGCTACTCCCGGTCCTAAAGATAGAGGGGATTAGCCCCGCATGTTCATCTTGCACAAATACATGGTAGAAATAGGGGAATTCATATGGAAACCGTGAATTGAATGGGAAAACCCCTGAACGGAGAAGAACCGGTGGATCCTTTGCGTAGAACACGAGCTTTCCCGCCTCTCGGTGGTGAAATTCGTCTTCGACAGCGTCCGGATCGACAGGGATGAGCTTCTGGCCTCCGTTCTCCTTTCTCTCCTTCCTCGGCACTCGTGCAATGACAAAATTCGATGCTCCTCTCGTGTCGGCGGCCGTCATTAGGTATAAGTCCCTAATTAGGTCGTCAAATAACTCCAGCCGTCCGATTGAGATCAAAACGAATCCAACACATATCTGCCGGCGTCGATACCATCGACGCGGGTCGATGGTATCGACCCAGTGTATTAGCGGCAGCCTTCTTTTCTTTTCGTCTGAGTGCCTGTGATCATCTCGATACCATCGACTAGGGTCGATGGTATCGACTCTCTGTAGCGTCGGTTGTTGTCGTTTAGCGACGCTGTAGCCTCCATGCGTCGATGGCATCGACTTGGGTCGATGGTATCGACGGATTCCTCGCCAGCAACCTGAAGGGATCTCGATGCCATCGACTTAAGTGTCGATGGTATCGACTCTGTGCTGCTCCTCTCGGCTGGCAACCTGTGGCTTGGTCGATGGTATCGACTTCCGTCGATGGTATCGACGGAAGCAGATACTTATTTTTCCTGAAATTCCAAGACAAGACCAAATAAATCCACACAAATTATGATAATATGATAAATAATGCTCAAAATGATACAACTAAGGGGATTTGACATAAAATGATGGCAAAGACCGAAATGAGTGAATTATGCAATATTATCCATAAAAATGACTAATTAGAGCATAAAACACATATGAAAAAGGTCTATAAATGTGACTCAAAATCATCGCATCAAACTCCCCTAAGCTTAAACATTGCTCGCCCTCGAGCAACTAATCCTTAGAATAGAATTGCAGATGTCAACTAAAAATCAACACACCAACCCAACATCCCATGTGACTCCCACTGAACATTCTCAAACCGGCCTTCTCTAACCAAAGAACAGTAATTACCCTAAAGGCGACAATAATCATCCATAAGAGAAATTATCCTTAAAACCGATGAACACTATCACATAAGGCAGTTAACATAATAAAACTCTTCGATTCAGCATTGGTGCATCTTGTGATCGCCTATACTACGTTGCTCGCCCTAACTACCATCTACGTGGAAGCAGTTCTCCTGATAATCATTAGTGAGGAGAATTTCACGGTGGCCTACCAATCCGAGCAACGGGTGGATGGAAATGGGTGTTTCATGGAAGAACATGGAAGTATTGCACAGTTTCAATATGCATAAAACAAAATGTCCTAAATGATGCAAATGCACATAAGAATTGCCCTAATGCCTAAAATTGGGTGAAATGATGCATGCACTAACCTTCCACCTCAAAATGAGATTGAAATCTAATTAAGCCACATCATGTACTCAATTTTCCTGTAATGCGAGTGATATCATGTTCCTTTCTCCCTCCTATTCCACTTTCTTCTAAATTCTCTTTTTTTTCTTTCTTTTCTAATTAATTTTTTTTCTTTATTTCAGATTTTCAGAATTTTTTTCTTCACTTTAGCCCACGTATCCATAATTGCTTAGAGATAAGTGTATTGGGCTATTTACTTCATGCTTGGAAATCTTTGCAATATTTCGAAGGTATGGAACAGTTTAGATCACTTTTGAGGAAAAATTGAGATACATGGTGTACTTTATGCATGAAAGTCATGAGTGCAACTACATGGCATGCACCTTAAGGTAATGTGCATGAATCCCTATATTTTTTTTCTTTTTATGCAAACGTATGGAAAATATCAATGCAAGTCCTATCTAAATGCTATGCACACAAGAAGGAATTAAAACTGCACTTTACTTCCAATTCTTAGGTGGATTATGGAAAAATGGCGTGGAATGATCACAAGATTAAATGACTGAACCTTAGAAAGATATTATGTGTCCCTCCTTACTGACCTGTGTAGTGGTTTGGAGGGTTCTCTCTCTTACATCCAATTAAAGTCTCATTACCATTTGGTTAGCTTAGGCTCAAACAACCGTTACTATCCACTTTTCATGAGTCAATAGGAGTATAGGTGTGAAATGTTGTTTTAAAGTTGACATAATCAATCATTTTCGTAGGTTAAGTTCCCCAAGGACAACCAAGTCAAGCTATCCAAAGACACAAAATTTTTTAAAATTCCCTTAAATTTCCCATGAATTTAACAACAAGATGACAAACTTTTACGACATCCACAGTTATACTAGATAGCACATGGATCCTACCAAAACTAAAAATGCAAGAAACAAATAACACTACTGAAAACTAAAAATAATAAAAGAAAAGATAGAGCTGTTCCAACTACCCCCCCTAAGCTTGAATTCGACTATGGCCTCATAGTCAAAAACAAACTTAAGAGTGGAACAGAGATACCAGATCAGTCCGATGGTGGTGGAGGCGGGTACTGCCAGGGTCGTGGGGTCCGGATTTGCTCTGGATGATGTGACTTCATTTGACCAATAACCCCGTCTTGAATAACTGACACCGACACTGCTGTGTGCCCGTCGATACCATCGACGGAAGTCGATGGTATCGACTCGCTGATTAGGGCAACTGCCTCGCGAGTCCGGCCGCCGCCTTTTCATTTGAAAATGTCGATACCATCGATGGACCCGTCGATGGTATCGACTCCACTGAGTCGATTTCTTCTGAAAATCTCCAGAGATCTCGATGGTATCGACTGTCATGTCGATACCATCGACTTTGATATTGTGATCTGCCTGTAGGTAGGTCGATACCATCGACTAGGCCGTCGATGGTATCGACGCAGAGCAAAATCTGCAGTCGTCAACCTGTAACCCGGTCGATACCATCGACCAGTGTGTCGATGGTATCGACTCTGCCTCAGCCTGCACATCAAACAAACCGATCACGGTATCTTTTTTTATACTAAAAATTGAACGAAACTAAAGCAACCTACGATTATAAATAAATTATCCTAATGTACCGATGGTTGGGTTGCCTCCCAACAAGCACCCTTATTTAACGTCTTAGGCTAGACGATATGAAGCTCATCATCTTTTCACATTGGAGACTGCGCTTAGAGGATCATGCGGTAATTTGAATTCAACTCGATCTCCTCCAATTCCTAAGGACAAAGTACCTCTCCCTAAGGCAGTCACGACGTCCGCTGTTGCTTGAAACGGTCTTCCTAGAAGAATTTCACAGCTTTGGAGTGGTGTCATATCCATGACGACAAAGTCCACCGGATATATGAATCTATCCACTTTGACGAGAACGTTTTCACATACTCCATAAGGTCTCACGGTAGACCCATCCGCCAATTCAATTGTTGCGGCCAACTTCTTTATCTCTTTTAACCCCAGCTTTTGAAATGTCGCCAAAGGCATGAGATTTATGCTAGCGCCGGAATCACATTGCGCTTTAGGAAAATGTCGACCACCTATTAAGCACGGAATGTAGAAACCTCCTGGGTCTTTTCTCTTCTTTGGCGAACTCCCGTGAATCATAGAGCTCACCGTCTCATTCATCCGACAAATATCATCGTCTTTTATCCGCCTCTTCTTATTGATGATTTCCTTGATGAACCTCCCATAGGCGGGCACCTTCTCGATCATCTCCACTAATGGAATATTGATGTGGAGTTTTCAGAATATCTCCAGGAATTTCTTAAAATGACGATGCTCTTTCTTTGACTTAGGATTAACCAAATTTGAAACATCTGCTGCCTCAGCGCGCCTGTGAGGTGGCACATATGAGCTTTTCGGGGGCACCTCCCCCAAGCTTGCTTCAATCCCTCCCTCCGACGTGGGCTTTGGCGAGACATCCTCAATAGTAGCAGCTTGTTGTGGTTCCTCTCTCGCCTTAGATGTCTCCGCATGTGCACAAACAACCTGCACTTGATCTTCTTGCCTACATGGAGATACAATATTCATAACTCTCTCTGATTTTCTGAAGAAAGGGTTTCCGCCCGGAAATCTATAGTAAGTGCGTGGATACGGTATCGCCGGTGTCGCATGCGTATTAAACGTCATTCTTCTTTCTTCTACAGCTTCTTGCACCCGAGGTTCCTCCTCACTGTTTACCACAGACATATACTTGACCTGATGGTGTGCTTGGGCCACATTTGCATTCTCGGCTGGTTTCTGTTGATTGGCGTGCTTGATGGCCGCCACTTCACTCGAAATCTGTGCCACGGTGGTCTCTAATGCCCGCATTTGTGCTCCATGACTTTGCAGCGTCTGCCCAAATTTGGTTAGAATATCACCTTGGGATTGCAATTGCTTACCAAACATGGCCATCATCTCTTGGTTTTGCTGTACCATTTGACTTAGTAATTCAATGTTCTTATCCTCGACTCTTGGCTGTGGCTTGGCCTCCGGATCCTGCAGAAAATTATTTGGATCCTTCCATGAAAACTTTTTATCCTTCCTCCATGCATAGTCATTGTTTCTATAACCCTGTTGTTGCATGAATTTCACTTGGGCCTCCTCATCTTCAGATGCATCTTCCTTAGTTAGCAGCTTCTTGGCTAGAAGATCTAACTTCTCATTAAGCTCTTTTATTGCCTTTGATTCGCTGGTGACTCTAGCTTGCTCAACTGGGCCTCTCTCTCTTTCTCCACGGGATTGCTTTCGTGCCATGTTCTTCAGTATTTCCCAGCATCTCGTGTCAGTGTTATTCAGGAAAAATCCTGAACCGGCTGAGTCCAAATTACTCCTATCATGCTCGGAGAGAGCAAAATAGAAGATCTTCACCTGTGTCTCCTTGTCCAACCCATGATGCGGACATCTCCTCAACATGACCTGAAATCGCTCCCAGGTCTCAGAATATGTTTCACCCACCTGTTGGGTGAAATTGTGAATCTTCCTAATCATGTCGTTGGTCTTCTCAGGAGGGAAAAACCTCTCGAAGAAAACCTCCACCATATGATCCCATGATTCAACGAACTCATCATCGAGGTTATGTAGCCACTCTCTTGCTGCTCCTGCCAAGGAACTTGGGAATAGCTTGAGGTACAAAGCATCTTGTGGGAATCGGTCGATCTTCACCATGTCACAGTTCTCCACGAACTGGCTGATGTGTGCAACTGGGTCCTCATTGTTCAGCCCGTGAAATGCATTTGATTTTACCAAGTTGATCAATGCCGGATCGATCTTATATGTTGGTATGTTGACCGCCTGCTTCTTTATAGGCCCCTTTGAAGCTGATGAAGAAGAGGCTTTGATCTTCTCCCATATGGTCTGTGGCTCGGCCATTTCTTCTGCTTCAGATTCAGAATTTTTTCCTCTTGGTGCTCTTTCTCGTAGTGCTCCTCGTCGTCAGGTCCCGGAGGTGGAACCTCGGGTGTGCGATTGTCGTAGTCTGTACTACGTGTATGCACCATACACAGTACCTGAAATGAGAAAATTCGAGTTCAATACTATGCTTGAACGAGTAAATACAATTATAAAGAAATTTAGGAATATTTAAAGTTGTTTCAAAATAAAATAAAAAAATGTGGCCTAGAGTGGCCGCTCTTAGCACTCGAAGTGCCAACAATTCGCCGTGTCCCCGACAACGGCGCCAAAAACTTGACGTGTATTTTACTACGCGCTAAAACGCAAGTATACGCGTCGAGTAATATAGGCCTTTGTGAGGCCCGAGTCGAACACATGGATACGTGAATTATTGGAGACTCCTACTAACTAATTGCAATCAGCTAGGCCTGATGACAAAGTAGGGTTTGTTGTCGAAATTAAAAGAAAATAAAATGAAACAAAGAAAACAATCGATTAAAGGTTAATTTAATCAATTCAAAAGGATATCTTTAGGATTGTGGTTTCACCGCGGGTCAACATTGCATTAGGTTTCATATAACTCCTCAATCTTCTCTCTCTTTTCGGGTAGTGGCCTGAAAACAGAATTACCCACTGTCGTGGTGTAATTCACTACTTAGGTTTAGGTTGATTCCACCGTCGTAGTAATCATTCCCCTAAACTAAGCGCATTATAAATGGTCTCTCAGTTTCCACCATTAATTTTACAACTCCTTTGTCAAGGGTTTTATCGATTAATGTAGGTTTCGTCTCTTTTCAACCGTTAATCCTTCTGTCGAAGTGATTAAGGGCATTAAGTTATTATTATGGTGATCAAGCATAACAATATATGGAGAAAACGAAACTATACCACGGATTTAAGAGAGAAAATATGAATTATTAATATAAAACTGTCATACAATGCATTCCCGGGCTACTCCCGGTCCTAAAGATAGAGGGGATTAGCCCCGCATATTCATCTTGCACAAATACATGGTAGAAATAGGGGAATTCATATGGAAAACGTGAATTGAATGGGAAAACCCCTGAAAGGAGAAGAACCGGTGGATCCTTTGCGTAGAACACGAGCTTTCCCGCCTCTCGGTGGTGAAATTCGTCTTCGGAAGCGTCCGGATCGACATGGATGAGCTTCTGGCCTCCGTTCTCCTTTCTCTCCTTCCTCGGCACTCGTGCAATGACAAAATTCGATGCTCCTCTCGTGTCGGCGGCCGTCATTAGGTATAAGTCCCTAATTAGGTCGTCAAATAACTCCAGCCGTCCGATTGAGATCAAAACGAATCCAACGCATATCTGCCGGCATCGATACCATCGACGCGGGTCGATGGTATCGACCCAGCGTATTAGCGGCAGCCTTCTTTTCTTTTCGTCTGAGTGCCTGTGATCATCTCGATACCATCGACTAGGGTCGATGGTATCGACTCTCTGTAGCGTCGGTTGTTGTCGTTTAGCGACGCTGTAGCCTCCATGCGTCGATGGCATCGACTTGGGTCGATGGTATCGAAGGATTCCTCGCCAGCAACCTGAAGGGATCTCGATGCCATCGACTTAAGTGTCGATGGTATCGACTCTGTGCTGCTCCTCTCGGCTGGCAACCTGTGGCTTGGTCGATGGTATCGACTTCCGTCGATGGTATCGACGGAAGCAGATACTTGTTTTTCCTGAAATTCCAAGACAAGACCAAATAAATCCACACAAATTATGATAATATGATAAATAATGCTCAAAATGATACAACTAAGAGGATTTGACATAAAAGGATGGCAAAGACCGAAATGAGTGAATTATGCAATATTATCCATAAAAATGACTAATTAGAGCATAAAACACATATGAAAAAGGTCTATAAATGCGACTCAAAATCATCGCATCAGTGGTGTAAGGACTTGAACTAAGGTCTGATTTTGACGTCGAGTAAGTTGACTAGACATTAAGGTATGTACTTCTCCCTATTTATAACTGGGCATTTATATGACTAATTTTTCCATAATGAGGTAGCTCTTGAGTTACTTGTTCTTATTTCCACTTGTTGAAATGTCATATCCTCTCAGTTGTGACTTATTGTCATTCTTCTGAAATTATTATTATCATGTTGAATTGGGCTAATGACCCACTTGCTTGGTTATTATTCTTGGAAATGTGAATGGTGAATGAAAATTGTCTTGCCACTCTATTTATGCATGTTGATAGCTAGATATCTATTGTATGGTGCATGCACACAACCATTAGGGCGCGGTGCACTATTTCCACCTCTCTTTATACAGGGGCGTGCTATTTCCTCACAGGGTGTACTATTCTAACCATTTTTTTAGACCAAAGATCCAATGGTATCTTGGTCGTACTTTAGCTATTTAGTCTAAATATATCTGAATGCGAATGATTATGATTGTTG